>CM055119.1:194386430-194986430 GCA_029206835.1 Rana muscosa
GATATATTTTCATATTAGTCTTTTTTGAGTAGATGTCCATAGAGATACATTTTCATATTAGTCTTTTTTTGAGTAGGTGTCCATAGAGATATATTTCCATATTGGTCTTTTTTTGAGCAAATGTCCAGAGTGATATATTTTCAGATTGGTCTTTTTTTTTTTTTGGTAAATGTCCATAGAGATATATTTTCATATTGATCTTTTTTTTTGGTAAATGTCCATAGAGATATATTTTTATATTAATCTTTTTTTTTTTTTGGCTAATTTATTTTTGAAAAGGAAACTAGGTTTGTGCTAGCTTTTGGTGTCACCAATATATGATATCAGGTGACTCTAGATCAGCCTTTTACAACTTTTTTTTAACACAGAGGAACCCTTGAAATAAACCCCCCCATACAAATAGCTAAAATGATTATTAGTGTGAGTGGTTATTAATCTGAGAGGTAGAAGTTGATCACTGCTCAAGAAACCCTTAGAAACCTCGGCAGGAACCTTGAAGTTCTACAGAACCCTGGTTGAGAAAGCCTGCCCTAGATGGTGTAAAGTTTTCATGCAACAAACATCCTATAAACATACAAATTATTATAAGTAAGCCAACTTTTTTTCCATAGTATTATTTCTTTAGGAATTAGCATGCAATTGTAGATAACAGGTGGTAAAGATTTATTTTAGACCTATAATGATTAAAGGGCAAATTTAGAAACTGTTGCAACTGAGAAACTACAAATACCTGCAATACCTTTTCTGGTGCTTGCTGTTCCTCAGTATCTGGATGATCAAAGTTTTGTCTGACTAAAAATGTACACAGTGACAACCATTTATCTAATGATGTTCTTCTTTCTCTTTCCAACCAGCAATGGCGCCCATATCCGTGTGAAGAGATACCGTCACAGCTTCAGCAACTACCCTCAGAGTTCCTACAGGGGTTGCAAATTCGGCACTTGCATCGTTCACAACTTGGCCAACCAGATCTACCAGTACACTGACAAGGACAAGGACAGCACAGCACCGGCCAGAAAAATCAGCTCCCAGGGCTATGGCCGCAGGAGAAGGTCTGTTCCTGAGAGAAGGCTTCTTCTGCCTGTGGTTAATGGTAAAATCCAACCATGGTGGGTCAGCACCAGAAATGCCCAGCAGCCCTTGGACATTAACGTAGCATCCATGCACCAAGAAAGCAGCACGTTAGAGACCAAAGGCAAACTGTTACAGACCTTGTTGAGGACTTAAACCAAGAACTGAACTAGTGGAGGCGTTGTTTCTAAAAAAAATGAAGGTGAAAGCTAAGGCTCTCCTTTCTGTGGTCTATGGAATTCCTCGTTACCAGCTCAGTGAACCTTTAGAAAGGATTGGGAAGAGGATAGCAGGAGCCGACCGTGGCTGATGAAGTATTGTAGTAAGTCGGGAGGTCAGAACATGGTCTTCAAGTTTTCGTGAGGCAAAGTTGGAAAGACTGTGAACTTTTCTTGTCCAATGTAGGATGTACAATTTTGCACTTGTAAGGACCTTTGAATAAGTGAGCACTGATAGACCATACCAAAAAAATAAAAATCTTATGGGGTTATCGTGAACTTGGAAGCTTTCTGGTAAACCAGGTTCGTTCATGGAGATGTTGAAGCAATAGTGAGTCACTCATTTGACCCTACTCTTGGGTCTAAAAGCTGGAAAAGGTGCTGCAAAGATTTATCTTGGAATGCGTCAAATAGAAAGAACTGACCTCAGCTAGGGACAGGCGAGTCCCAAATGTCAACGACTTCTGATTGTCGGAGAAGTATGCAACTGCCCCGAGTTGACGGCTTCCCCGGCAACAAAAGGTTTAACTCCCTGAAAAAAAAAACTTTCCCTTTTCCCTTTTGCTGCCCTGTCACTGCCAACGGACTTGTTACAGAGACTCTATAACTCCTATATAAAGGCAATCTACTATTTGAACCTTTTATTTCCCTGGTTCCTCGTGAACTAGACCTAATACTTGAACTTGAAGTGCAATCTACATTATTTTTATATTTGTCTACGTAAAAGTAGACTATTCTTTATTTAATTACTACTGTTCGTGTTTGTATTGTTCAAAGTGAAAGTTATTTTTTTACCTGAATATTATAAATATATATATATATATATATATATATATATATATATATATATATATATATATATAAATAAGGGCATTGCATCTATTTTATGAAGATATTGTTCAATGTGATCTGTATTTTTCATTCCTGTTTTTATGAAGAGTTATGTTACATTTTATTACACCTGCCAATGGGTTACATTGAACTATAATAAAATCAAAAATTCACCAGAGTTTTCTGTTTTGTTGTTCTTTACTTTATTACACGTTGCAATGGGAAATAGTACTTGGCACGGTTCTTTTTAAGGTTTTATGATGAACGAAATATACCGCCACCTGTTTTCTGGAAAATATAGGTCAAACGTGGAGAGATAATGAATCCCGTATTCGGGACGCCATGCGTGGAATGTCTACTTTCTCTTTCACTGTTCTGGCAGAGTTCCTAGACTATAAAACATAACATGTTCGTCTGAAGACGAGGGACAGATTATTGATACAAGAGTTGACCTCATTCGTATTCTGCAATGATGCTTCCAATGTCTCCTCTACATATAGAAACACTTTGGAGGGGGAATTACTAAAACTGGAGGGTGCATAATCTGGTGCAGCTCTGCAAAGAAACCAATCAGCTTCCAGGTTTGATTGACAAAACTTAATTGAACAGACCGAAGTTAGAATCTGATTGGCTACCTTGCACAGCTGCACCAGATTCTGAGGGCACCAGTTTTAGTAAATATCCCCCTATGTTTATCATGTATTCATATGCCCCCTCTTCATATATAATCATTATATTCATCATATATTAACAGGTCTCCTTTACATAAATAAACATTATATTCTTCATCATATATTCATATGTCCCTTCTACATATAGAAACATTATATACATCATATATTCACATATCTCCTCTGCATATATAAAAAATATATACATCATATATTCATACAGTGGCGGTGCATCCATAGTGGGCGCAGGAGCGCTGCTCCCTCTCTCTCCTGCGCCCGTCACTCACGTCAACAATACATAGGTTCATGCATTGCATGAACCTATGTATTGTCACCGGCGCCGCTGCCGCCCACTATTAAGATGGCCGGCCCCCTGGTGAGCGCTGCCCATCTGAATAACAGCGGCTGGTTGGTTTTTGGAAGTGCCTATCAGAGCCAGCTTCCCGATTACAGCCTGTGGGCTCTAATCGGCTTCCGAATAGTTAACCAGGGGACGCACATGGTGTCCTTGGTTAACACTGACACGCGTCTCAGCCAATCAGGTTCACCGGGTCTGGTTACCGGTAACCTGATTGGCTGAAGCGTCATCGAGGGCGGAAGAAGGCATTGAGGGAGTGTGAAGAAGAGTGTGCTGACCCGAGGAAGGTAAGTGCCGGGCTGGGGACAAACTGGCTGTATTTGGGGGGAAACTGGCGGAATTTGGGGACAAACTGGCAGCATTTAGGGGAGACTGGCTGTATTTGGGGAGAAACTGGCTGTATTTGGGGAGAAACTGGTGGCATTTGGGGAGAAACTGGCGGCATTTGGGGACAAACTGGCTGTATTTGGGGACAAACTGGCTGTATTTGGGGGGAAAATGTCTGTATTTGGGGACAAACTGGCTGTATTTGGGGACAAACTGGCTGTATTTGGGAGGAAACTGGCTGTATTTAGGGGGAAACTGGCTGTATTTGGGAACAAACTGGCTGTATTTGGGGGGAAACTGGCGGAATTTGGGGACAAACTGGTGGCATTTGGGGAGAAACTGGCTGTATTTGGAGAGAAACTGGCTGTATTTGGGGAGAAATTGTCTGCATTTGGGGGGAAACTGTCTGCATTTGGGGGGAAACTGGCTGTATTTGGGGGGAAACTGGCTGTATTTGGGAACAAACTGGCTGTATTTGGGAAAAAACTGGCTGTATTTGGGGGGAAACTGGCTGTATTTGGGGACAAACTGGCGGCATTTGGGGACAATCTGGCGGCATTTGGGGACAAACTGGCGTCGTTTGGGGACAAACTGGCTGCATTTGGGGGAAAACTGGTTGCATTTGAGGGGGCAAACTGGTGGCGTTTAATGGGCACAGTGGTGGCAATTGATGTTTTTTTTTCTCAGTTTGTTTGCGTCCCCCCAAAAATTCTGAGCACCAGCCGCCACTGTATTCATATGTCCTCTCTACATATATAAACATTATATAAATCATACATTAATTGGTCTCCTTTACATATAAAAATATTATATTCATCAAATATTCATATGTTTCCCATACTTATATAAACATTATATTCATCATATAGTCACATGATTCTCCTCAACCAATATAAAACACTATTGGGGAGATTTATTAAAACTGGAGCACCCAGAAGCTGGCATAGCTGTGCATGGTAGCCGTCCATTAAGGGCGCACGGGGGCCGCCCCCTCTCTCCAGCCACCCCCCTCTGTGTATAATGGATAGACGCACAGAGGACACAGGACCCGCTGCAAAAGTCCCACAGCTCGCCGGCGTCACCTGCATGCCTGACCCACCACCGAGACAGGGTAAGTGCCGGGCAGACGGCGAGCAGGCGAGGGGGGGGGGTCACAGTGGCAACTTTTGATGGGCACAGTGGCAAATTTTTGATGGGCACAGTGGCACTATTTGATGGGCACAGTGGCAGCATTTGATGGCACAGTGGCAGCATTTGATGGGGCACAGTGGCACTATTTGATGGGCACAGTGGCACTATTTGATGGGCACAGTGGCAGCATTTAATGGGCACAGTGGCAGCGTTTGATGAGCACAGTGGCAGCATTTGATGGGCACAGTGGCAGCATTTGATGGGCACAGTGGCAGCATTTGATGGGCACAGTGGCAGCGTTTGATGAGCACAGTGGCAGCATTTGATGAGCACAGTGGCAGCATTTGATGGGTACAGTGGCAGCATTTGATGGGCACAGTGGCAGCGTTTGATGGGCACAGTGGCAGCGTTTGATGGGCACAGTGGCAGCATTTGATGAGCACAGTGGAAGCATTTGATGGGGCACAGTGGCACTATTTGATGGGCACAGTGGCAGCGTTTGATGGGCACAGTGGCAGCGTTTGATGGGCACAGTGGCAGCGTTTGATGGGCACAGTGGCTGCATTTGATGGCACAGTGGTTGCATTTGATGGGCACAGTGGCTGCGTTTGATGGGCACAGTGAGGTTGCAATTGATGTTTTTTTTTCCAGAATTTTTCAGTTTCTTTGCACCCCCCAAAAATGTTGAACACCAGCCGCCACTGATGGTAGCCAATCAGCTTCTAACTTCTGCTTGTTCAATTAAGCTTTGGCAATAAAACCTGGAAGCTGATTGGTTTCTATGCAGAGCTGCACCAGATTTTGCACTCTCCAGTTTTAGTAAATACCCCCCTACAGGATTTAGGGAAGTTGAAAACCTGGTCGAATCTATAGAAATCATGGAAAAATTACAGTGCAAAGCAAAATGTACAGTCCAATGTCCCTATTGTAACCACATGCATACATGGCCAGTTAGGATGGGAGCCTGATAACTGGTCGATATGTTTTTGGATCGTGCACCCAGAAAAGGATACACAGAAACACATACTATGTACGCCATTGGGGTATCCTTGCTGGGGATCAAACCAAGAAGTGTACAACCAATTGAAAATGTACCTGTATGGTATGGTAGATGGGTAAAAATCTTTGTAAAAAAAAAAGAAAAGGGGGGAAAAGTATTAAAACAAACACAAATAGTACTATGTTATATTTAAACACCACATGCTGCCCTGGACAGCTACTGCTGATTCATTTATAGCCATACAAGTCTTTTTATTGCTGCAGAGCGCCCCCTAGTGCCATGGATAACTACCTTCCTTTACAATGCAATCTCATACCTTTTGGCAGTTTACTCTATTACTGCAGATGAGACCAGAGCTCTTGCACTTTTAATTTACTCATTTGAAAGGAATATTGGGATTTATACAGTTCTGTGTGCATGTAGTGTGCATGGAGACGCATGCATGTACATGTGAATGGGCCCATAGGGAGGAATTTACCAAAGCTAGAGCACACAGAATCTGGTGCAGCTGTGCACAGTAACCAACCAGCTTCAAACTTCAGCTTGTTTAATGAGGAACTGCAGTCTGCTCACATCATTTGTATTAAAAACATCTTTGCCATTCTGAAGCTTCCCTCCAACCACTTTGCATATTATTTTATATATACTGTGATTCTGTACTTGCCAAATACGCTATAGAAATCTCCCTCCACTGAGTCTGGCTGCAGCCATTTTAACTGTGGGCAGCTGAAGTTGCTGCCTTTTCACTTCCTGGATATACACAGAGGCACACCTCCAGCCCTGCAGCTCTTATTGGCTCTCTTATGACTCATCACCCCTCCCTTCCTGGCAAACTCTTACGAGAGTGAGAGAGAGAGAGCTGTGCATGATGTCATAAGCCTAGGCTAATGACAAGACAAGAAACAGGAAGTGGGCTGTATAAGGGATTTACTGGCAGAAAAAAATATGTTATTCAAAGTTAAAACAACAACAACAAGGGCAGAAGATTTAATAGATGGAAAGATGAAAAAATTACTGAAGTTTTGCACAGAGCGGCCCCAATCCTCCTTTTATGGGGTTCCCGGGCCCGGCGCTCCTAGCCCCTCCTCTTCATTGGGTGCCACTTTCCATTAGACCATTACGTTTTTCATTGACACAGACAACAGGACTCGGCCTCACCCCCCCCCCCGTTCCCCCCGTGTCACTGGATTTGATTGACAGCAGCGGGAGCCAATAAGAGCATTGTCACCCTATAACAGGAGTGCCTGAACAAGGACCCTCGTGGCAGGATCATCAGGTGTCATTTTAATTAAAGTGTCAAATTTTAAAATACTGAAAGTGACTTTTTTAATGCACATGTTAAGGTTCATATGAGACTTTAGTTTTTGGATTTAGAAGAACACGACAGCAGTGGCAGCCTCCTGTAAAATTTCTAAGATAGGCATTCGTCACACCAAAGATGAAGTCCTACTGAATTTTATCACCCGATAATAAAGTATATTTAGTAATTAGAGATGTCTGAACTTCTGCGAGAGGGACCCATACTAGCAACCAGCGATAAACATGGCGGTGTTGTGTTCCGTGGTTTGGCCTATGCCGATAAAACCTGGATACACATAAACAGCGAAGTGTACGGCTCTTCCAGCATTTTCCGTTATAGTTCTCCTATTTATCCAGGATACTTCTGTCCAAGAGTAAAGATTGTGCAATCAGCAAATAGAAACAATGTAACTAAACATTTTTTTTTTCTTATGGCTCATTGCAAAGTTCTTCAATCTGGAATGCTGAGACCTGTTTAAGAGATGCATCCATCCAAAAGTGGTGCTCTGGTGCCACCTATAGGGAAACTATCAGTATTGCATGCGTAAACTTGAGACATGTTTAGATACTTTTTCTCTATTCCAGTGTCTCTTTAACAACTGTGCCGAGCCATCACAAACATGACCGCAGCCTAGTTTGGGTCCCGATCCAAGGTGGGTCATGGACATGTTTGTGATGGGTCACCACTTGCCTGTGTAGCAAACATAGCTTAGTTCATCCAAGGGCAAAATCAGTGGCGAGCGTTATAGAGCACTTTATTTACTAGAGTGTTTGTTTCTATTGGATGAAAATGTAATAAATATTCTCGCTCAGAACACCACCTCCCCTCTCAAAACCAGTAAACTAAATAAACTAATATGCTTCCTTCTAAGCAGACAGGTATAGGGGAATACAGTAGACACAGGGGAGGGCTGGCGGCCTTAGGCCTGGGGGGGCAAGTCCAGTCAAGTGGCCCATTGAACCGTCGAATCAGCTCACCATCCATGGTCCACCTGGTTTTTCAATGCAGCCTCACTAGTGCCCATCAGTGCAGCCTGATCACTGGGGCAGGTTACATGGGGTGTATGGTGGGGGAGATGGGGGGTCAGCTAGGGGTGTCAGGGTCTCTCACCTCAGCGATCTCAGCTCAGCAGGTCCTTGCACGCCATGGTCTCCTGGGGGGGGGTAACGCTCCTGATCCTGGGGTCAAGTTGCAGCCAGCGCCCAGCCCTGCAGCCCTGTGTCCCGACTCCCTGGCATGCCCTGCCTCTGCCTGCTTCCAAGAATCCGGTCGCAGGGAGTTGTAGTTTCCTCTGCGCTGCTGTGTTTTCCACCCACCAGAAGCTTGAGTGCAGACTTCAACTCCCGGAATGCAACAGCCAGTGGTTGGCCACCATGGCCATGCCCCCGGCCCGACTTCCTAGACCAGAATAAAAAAGAAAATGGTAGCTGGCAGCGGCTGCCGGCCCTTTTGAACATAAGTTAGGGCGGCCTGGGAGGCAATTGCCACCCTGCCCCCTGGCCCAGCCCTCCCCTGAGTAGACATGTGCAATTCGCTTATTTACGAATTCGTTTTTTAACGAATTTCGAGAAATCCGTTAATTCAGAAATATCCGAATTAATGAGAACCTGTTTAACTAATTTTTCAGAATATTTGTAAATTCGTAAATTTGTAAATTCTAAAATCCGAAAACCCAAAAATTCTAAAATCTGAAATAATAACTAACTAATAATTAACTTAACTATTACTAATTATATAATTATAGGTATTGGAATTTCCTTTCAAATTTGGCTGTTAGTGAACGTAACAAATAAAATTTTATCCGGAGTTACGAATTATCTGAAATAATGAATGCCGTATCTAAACGAATGGAACGTAACAAAATTAATAATAATAAATAACAATAATTATAATAAAAACGTTTTATTATTATTATTATTATTAATATTTATTCTGAATTCGTTCCGTTCCATATGTTTAGATGTGGCATTCGTTATTTCGGACAAATTCGTATTCATTACATTCACTAACAGACAAATTTGAAAGAAAATTCCAATACCTATAATTTAATAGTTAGTTATTATTAGTTAGTTAGTTATTCTTTCGAATATTCGGATTTTCTTTCTTATTTCCAGATTTTCGAATTTGCAAATGTTCGAATTTACGAATTTATGAATTTACAAATGTTCGAATTTACAAATTTATAAATTTACGAACTGCGATCATAACGAATGACACGAAAAAACTAAAATTAAAAAAACGAATGAAACTAAAACAAAAACAAACACAATTTTCAGCAGAGCACATGTTTAGAATACAGCATGTGTGAGGATGGGTGGGTGGAGGCAATTACACAGACAAAGCTGAGATGTGAACAGACCCTGGTGCAAAAATTAAAAAATATATATATATATATATATATATATATATATATATATATATATATATATATAACAAAGAATGTCTCTCCTTCTGATTTACTAAAGCTTACTGTAAAGATAAATAGCATCTGTGCCATTTTGTGTTTGTCTTTTTAAAAAATATAGAAAATGAGACATTACGGTACCAAACTTTAAAGCAGAACTCTGGGATCTGCAAAAAATCCCCCATTAGTACACCTCCCTACATAAAACACTAAACATTTATTACATTTATATGTCTACTTCTTCAGGAAACCAGGAAACGTCTCCAAATACCTCCATATCTCTTATGGTCTACTTCCTCAGAGGATATCTCCCTATACCTCACTATTTCTTATAGTCTACTTCCTCGGGAGATATCTCTATATACCTCCATGTCTTCTACAGGGTACTTCCTCAGGAAATATCTCCATAAACTTCCATATTTCCTACACTTTACTTCCTCAGGAGATATTTCTCTATACTTCCATATTTCCTATGTTGTACTTCCTCAGGAGATATCTCCATATAACTCCATATCTCCTACAGTCTAATTCCTCATGGGATGTCTCTCTATACCTCCGTATCTACTATGATCTACTTTCTCAAGAGATAGTTCTTTATATACCTTCATATCTCTTAGGCTCTACTTCCTCAGGAAATATAACTATTTACTTCTATATCTCCTACAGTCTACTTCCTCAAGAGATATCTCTTTATATATCTTCATATCTCCTATGGTCTGTTCCTTCAGGAAATTAAACCATTAACCCTATATCTCCTATTGTCTACTTCCTCAGGAAATATCTCCCTATACCTCTGTATCTCTTATCGTCTACTTCCTCAGGAAACATCTCCATGTACAGTACCTCCATATCTCCTACAGTTTACTTCCTCAGGAGATAGCTCCCTTATAACTCTATATCTTCTATTGTCTACTCCCTTAGGAGATATCTCTCATTATATACCACAATATATCTTATGATCTACTCCTTCAGGTAATGTAACCATTTATCTCAATATCTCTGACAGTCTACGCCCTCAGAAGATATCTCCCTATACCTCCATATTAAATAAACATACACTAAAATCCAGCGCTAATTGGACACACAATAATGCAGGTTGTCTCTTTGCAGTGATAAAGAAGTTTGTCTGTTTATTAACCACAATCTAAATAAAATCCAGTCTTGAAGTTAAAAACAGGTAAAAGAAGTAAAATGACACACTTGCAGTGAACAAACTTGCAGTAACACCTACGATTTCTTGAGCAAGGAGGGGCTAAAGATTCCAAGTGTGACTCAATGATCACATAGCCTGAGTGCAATAGAAGGCTATCGCCAGTACCTTGTGATGACTGTCATGCAGAGGACATGCTGACCAATAGGGATGAGCTTCGTGTTCGAGTCGAACATACGTTCGACTCGAACATTGGCTGTTCGATCGTTCGACGAAGATCGAACGATTTGGGCCGTTCGCGCCAAATTCGAGTGACGCGAACGGCCCACAATGCACTACGCCATCGCAGTGTCATCCAGGCGCTGTGATTGGCCAAGCATGCACTGTGACCCCGCATGCTTGGCCAATCACAGCGCCGGCAGCGAGGAGAGCAATGATTGGCCACAGGCAGGATGCCTGTGGCCAATTATTGCTGAGGGTGTTTAGTACACGCCCCACACTATAAAAGGCCGCCAGCACGGCGGCCTAGTGTAGTGTGTTCCGGAGCAGGGATAGAGTAGCATAGGCAGGGACAGTGACTGTTATTTCTTTCTTGCTTAACCTGGATTCCTTTAGTTTAGGGAAAGAGAAGGATAGGTAGGGAGAGTGTCAGTGTGTTTTGTGCTTCTGCTATAGTGTGCTTAAAAAAAACATTTATTCTAGGGACAGAAAACTCTAGGTAGGGACAGTGTCAGTTTCTTTCACTCTGCAAGTCCTTGTTTCCAGGGACCTGTAAGGACAGTGAGTTAATTGTCCTTGTGCTATATTGTGCTTAAAAAAAACATTTATTCTAGGGACAGAAAACTCTAGGTAGGGACAGTGTCAGTTTCTTTCACTCTGCAAGTCCTTGTTTCCAGGGACCTGTAAGGACAGTGAGTTAATTGTCCTTGTGCTATATTGTGATTAAAAAAAACATTTATTCTAGGGACAGAAAACTCTAGGTAGGGACAGTGTCAGTTTCTTTCACTCTGCAAGTCCTTGTTTCCAGGGACCTGTAAGGACAGTGAGTTAATTTTCCTTGTGCTATATTGTGATTAAAAAAAAACATTTTTTCTAGGGACAGAAAACTGTAGGTAGGGAGAGTGTTTTTTTTCTTTCACTCTGCAAGTCCTTGTTTCCAGGGACCTGTAAGGACAGTGAGTTAATTGTCCTTGTGCTATATTGTGCTTAAAAAAAACATTTATTCTAGGGACAGAAAACTCTAGGTAGGGACAGTGTCAGTTTCTTTCACTCTGCAAGTCCTTGTTTCCAGGGACCTGTAAGGACAGTGAGTTAATTTTCCTTGTGCTATATTGTGATTAAAAAAAACATTTATTCTAGGGACAGAAAACTCTAGGTAGGGACAGTGTCAGTTTCTTTCACTCTGCAAGTCCTTGTTTCCAGGGACCTGTAAGGACAGTGAGTTAATTGTCCTTGTGCTATATTGTGATTAAAAAAAACATTTATTCTAGGGACAGAAAACTCTAGGTAGGGACAGTGTCAGTTTCTTTCACTCTGCAAGTCCTTGTTTCCAGGGACCTGTAAGGACAGTGAGTTAATTTTCCTTGTGCTATATTGTGATTAAAAAAAACATTTTTTCTAGGGACAGAAAACTGTAGGTAGGGAGAGTGTTTTTTTTCTTTCACTCTGCAAGTCCTTGTTTCCAGGGACCTGTAAGGACAGTGAGTTAATTGTCCTTGTGCTATATTGTGCTTAAAAAAAACATTTATTCTAGGGACAGAAAACTCTAGGTAGGGACAGTGTCAGTTTCTTTCACTCTGCAAGTCCTTGTTTCCAGGGACCTGTAAGGACAGTGAGTTAATTGTCCTTGTGCTATATTGTGATTAAAAAAAACATTTATTCTAGGGACAGAAAACTCTAGGTAGGGACAGTGTCAGTTTCTTTCACTCTGCAAGTCCTTGTTTCCAGGGACCTGTAAGGACAGTGAGTTAATTTTCCTTGTGCTATATTGTGATTAAAAAAAACATTTTTTCTAGGGACAGAAAACTGTAGGTAGGGAGAGTGTTTTTTTTCTTTCACTCTGCAAGTCCTTGTTTCCAGGGACCTGTAAGGACAGTGAGTTAATTGTCCTTGTGCTATATTGTGCTTAAAAAAAACATTTATTCTAGGGACAGAAAACTCTAGGTAGGGACAGTGTCAGTTTCTTTCACTCTGCAAGTCCTTGTTTCCAGGGACCTGTAAGGACAGTGAGTTAATTTTCCTTGTGCTATATTGTGATTAAAAAAAACATTTTTTCTAGGGACAGAAAACTGTAGGTAGGGAGAGTGTTTTTTTTCTTTCACTCTGCAAGTCCTTGTTTCCAGGGACCTGTAAGGACAGTGAGTTAATTTTCCTTGTGCTATATTGTGATTAAAAAAAACATTTTTTCTAGGGACAGAAAACTGTAGGTAGGGAGAGTGTTTTTTTTCTTTCACTCTGCAAGTCCTTGTTTCCAGGGACCTGTAAGGACAGTGAGTTAATTGTCCTTGTGCTATATTGTGCTTAAAAAAAACATTTATTCTAGGGACAGAAAACTCTAGGTAGGGACAGTGTCAGTTTCTTTCACTCTGCAAGTCCTTGTTTCCAGGGACCTGTAAGGACAGTGAGTTAATTGTCCTTGTGCTATATTGTGATTAAAAAAAACATTTATTCTAGGGACAGAAAACTCTAGGTAGGGACAGTGTCAGTTTCTTTCACTCTGCAAGTCCTTGTTTCCAGGGACCTGTAAGGACAGTGAGTTAATTTTCCTTGTGCTATATTGTGATTAAAAAAAACATTTTTTCTAGGGACAGAAAACTGTAGGTAGGGAGAGTGTTTTTTTTCTTTCACTCTGCAAGTCCTTGTTTCCAGGGACCTGTAAGGACAGTGAGTTAATTTTCCTTGTGCTATATTGTGATTAAAAAAAACATTTTTTCTAGGGACAGAAAACTGTAGGTAGGGAGAGTGTTTTTTTTCTTTCACTCTGCAAGTCCTTGTTTCCAGGGACCTGTAAGGACAGTGAGTTAATTGTCCTTGTGCTATATTGTGCTTAAAAAAAACATTTATTCTAGGGACAGAAAACTCTAGGTAGGGACAGTGTCAGTTTCTTTCACTCTGCAAGTCCTTGTTTCCAGGGACCTGTAAGGACAGTGAGTTAATTTTCCTTGTGCTATATTGTGATTAAAAAAAACATTTTTTCTAGGGACAGAAAACTGTAGGTAGGGAGAGTGTTTTTTTTCTTTCACTCTGCAAGTCCTTGTTTCCAGGGACCTGTAAGGACAGTGAGTTAATTTTCCTTGTGCTATATTGTGATTAAAAAAAACATTTTTTCTAGGGACAGAAAACTGTAGGTAGGGAGAGTGTTTTTTTTCTTTCACTCTGCAAGTCCTTGTTTCCAGGGACCTGTAAGGACAGTGAGTTAATTTTCCTTGTGCTATATTGTGATTAAAAAAAACATTTTTTCTAGGGACAGAAAACTGTAGGTAGGGAGAGTGTTTTTTTTCTTTCACTCTGCAAGTCCTTGTTTCCAGGGACCTGTAAGGACAGTGAGTTAATTGTCCTTGTGCTATATTGTGCTTAAAAAAAACATTTATTCTAGGGACAGAAAACTCTAGGTAGGGACAGTGTCAGTTTCTTTCACTCTGCAAGTCCTTGTTTCCAGGGACCTGTAAGGACAGTGAGTTAATTTTCCTTGTGCTATATTGTGATTAAAAAAAACATTTATTCTAGGGACAGAAAACTCTAGGTAGGGACAGTGTCAGTTTATTTCACTCTGCAAGTCCTTGTTTCCAGGGACCTGTAAGGACAGTGAGTTAATTTTCCTTGTGCTATATTGTGATTAAAAAAAACATTTATTCTAGGGACAGAAAACTCTAGGTAGGGACAGTGTCAGTTTCTTTCACTCTGCAAGTCCTTGTTTCCAGGGACCTGTAAGGACAGTGAGTTAATTTTCCTTGTGCTATATTGTGATTAAAAAAAACATTTATTCTAGGGACAGAAAACTCTAGGTAGGGACAGTGTCAGTTTCTTTCACTCTGCAAGTCCTTGTTTCCAGGGACCTGTAAGGACAGTGAGTTAATTGTCCTTGTGCTATATTGTGCTTAAAAAAAACATTTATTCTAGGGACAGAAAACTCTAGGTAGGGACAGTGTCAGTTTCTTTCACTCTGCAAGTCCTTGTTTCCAGGGACCTGTAAGGACAGTGAGTTAATTTTCCTTGTGCTATATTGTGATTAAAAAAAACATTTATTCTAGGGACAGAAAACTCTAGGTAGGGACAGTGTCAGTTTCTTTCACTCTGCAAGTCCTTGTTTCCAGGGACCTGTAAGGACAGTGAGTTAATTTTCCTTGTGCTATATTGTGATTAAAAAAAACATTTATTCTAGGGACAGAAAACTCTAGGTAGGGACAGTGTCAGTTTCTTTCACTCTGCAAGTCCTTGTTTCCAGGGACCTGTAAGGACAGTGAGTTAATTTTCCTTGTGCTATATTGTGATTAAAAAAAACATTTTTTCTAGGGACAGAAAACTGTAGGTAGGGAGAGTGTTTTTTTTCTTTCACTCTGCAAGTCCTTGTTTCCAGGGACCTGTAAGGACAGTGAGTTAATTTTCCTTGTGCTATATTGTGATTAAAAAAAACATTTTTTCTAGGGACAGAAAACTGTAGGTAGGGAGAGTGTTTTTTTTCTTTCACTCTGCAAGTCCTTGTTTCCAGGGACCTGTAAGGACAGTGAGTTAATTGTCCTTGTGCTATATTGTGCTTAAAAAAAACATTTTTTCTAGGGACAGAAAACTGTAGGTAGGGAGAGTGTTTTTTTTTTTTCACTCTGCAAGTCCTTGTTTCCAGGGACCTGTAAGGACAGTGAGTTAATTTTCCTTGTGCTATATTGTGCTTAAAAAAAACATTTATTCTAGGGACAGAAAACTCTAGGTAGGGACAGTGTCAGTTTCTTTCACTCTGCAAGTCCTTGTTTCCAGGGACCTGTAAGGACAGTGAGTTAATTTTCCTTGTGCTATATTGTGATTAAAAAAAACATTTTTTCTAGGGACAGAAAACTGTAGGTAGGGAGAGTGTTTTTTTTCTTTCACTCTGCAAGTCCTTGTTTCCAGGGACCTGTAAGGACAGTGAGTTAATTTTCCTTGTGCTATATTGTGATTAAAAAAAACATTTTTTCTAGGGACAGAAAACTGTAGGTAGGGAGAGTGTTTTTTTTCTTTCACTCTGCAAGTCCTTGTTTCCAGGGACCTGTAAGGACAGTGAGTTAATTGTCCTTGTGCTATATTGTGCTTAAAAAAAACATTTATTCTAGGGACAGAAAACTCTAGGTAGGGACAGTGTCAGTTTCTTTCACTCTGCAAGTCCTTGTTTCCAGGGACCTGTAAGGACAGTGAGTTAATTTTCCTTGTGCTATATTGTGCTTAAAAAAAACATTTATTCTAGGGACAGAAAACTCTAGGTAGGGACAGTGTCAGTTTCTTTCACTCTGCAAGTCCTTGTTTCCAGGGACCTGGAGAGACATTGAGCGAATTGTCCTTGTGCTATATTGTGATTAAAAAAAACATTTATTCTAGGGACAGAAAACTCTAGGTAGGGACAGTGTCAGTTTCTTTCACTGTGAAAGTCCTTGTTTCAAGGGACAGAGAAGGACACCTGAAGGTAGCCCTTATTGCTTTTTTCCCATCTCCCTGCAGGCCATCTATTAGAATGTCTGGAAGGCAAACAAGGAGAGGCAGACAGTCAGGAGGCAATAAAAGAGGGCAAGCAGGCTCTGTGTCTGGGGGCAACAGTGCTGGTCGTGGACGCGGTGCATTGTCATCAGCACATGGCCATGGGACACGCTTGTCCTTCTTTTCGGCAGCTGGACATGTTGAGCCACATCATGCCGAAGACTTGGTAGAGTGGATGACCAAGCCCTCCTCCTCCTCCTCATCCTCTCTCACCCAGGCTCAGGGTACTGGAAAAGCAGCTGCCAAAGCGTCGTCTTCCCTGGTATCAATGTCAGACAAATCATCAGTCACTCCTTCCCTAGACCCACCATGTCCTCCTCCTGAGGAGTCCCCCGAACTGTTTCAGCACAGTGTTGGGTACATGCTCCAGGAGGATGCCCAGCGTTTCGAAGGGTCTGATGATGAAACCCAGCTAGAGGAAGGCAGTAGCGTGAGAGCAGACAGAGGGGATGCTCAAGAAGGACACCAATCTGGCAGTCATGTTCCAGCAGCTGCAGCATACTGCCAGATTGGCTCCAGTGATGAGGAGGGAGGGGATGATGAGGTCAATGACTCCACGTGGGTGCCTAATAGGAGAGAGGAGGAGGAGGAGGATGAGGAGGAGGCACATCTCCAACGAGGCAGGATGCCCTTTGGTGGCCAGCGTAAGGGCAGTACACCGACGGAATCACACCGCAAAACTCCGCCTGTGCAGGGCGCTGCCTCTGCCCGTCATTCAAAAAGTTCTTTGGTGTGGGCCTTTTTTGAGGCTAGTGCATCAGATCGCACAGCTGCTGTTTGCAACATATGTCTCAAGCGTATATCGCGTGGCCAAAACATCAGCCGCTTGGGTACCACATGCCTGACCAGACATATGTTGACCTGCCATGCAGCTCGTTGGCAAGCCTACCTCAAAGACCCACACCAAAGAACAAAGCGGACCTCTCCTTGCACCGCATCAGCTGGGATCTCCAACCCCACTATAACTTCAGTCCTCTCTGAAACATGCACTGAGAGGAATGAAGGTGTAGAATTAGGTGTGTCACAGCCAAGTACTTGCGCCCACTCTGCTAGCAGTACACCGACGTCCGATTCTAGCAGGCAAATTTCCCTGCCCCAGCTGCTGGACCGTCGAAAGAAGTTCACTCCCAGCCATCCACATGCCCAGCGGTTGAATGCTAGCTTGGCTAAATTGCTAGCGCTTCAACTGCTGCCTTTTCAGTTGGTAGACTCGGCCCCCTTCCGTGAGTTTGTGCAATGTGCGGTTCCTCAGTGGCAGGTTCCCAAACGCCACTTTTTCTCACGGAAGGCTATTCCGGCTCTCTACCGGCATGTGGAAGGCAATGTCTTGGCCTCGCTGGACAGGGCGGTCAGCGGTAAGGTGCATATTACCGCTGACTCATGGTCCAGCAGGCATGGACAGGGACGTTACCTTTCTTTCACGGCCCATTGGGTCACTCTTTTGGCAGCTGGGAAGGATTCAGGACAAGGTGCAGTAGTGTTGGAGGTTGTCCCACCGCCACGCCTCCAAAATGCTACTACTGGTTGTGACACACCTCTCTCCTCCACCCCCTCCTCTTCTTCTTCCTCCATGGCCTCTTCCTGTGGTTTGTCCTATGAACCAGCGGTGCTCCGTAGCCGTTCACGGGGCTACGCAAGTACGCAGGCAAAAAGATGCCATGCCGTGCTTGCGCTGGTGTGTTTGGGGGACAGAAGCCACACTGGGGCAGAGGTCCTGTCTGCTCTGCAGGGCCAGGCCGAGAGGTGGTTGACGCCACGCCAGCTTAAGCCAGGAATGGTGGTTTGCGACAATGGCACCAACCTCCTCTCCGCCCTCCGACAGGGACAACTGACCCATGTGCCCTGTGTGGCTCACGTCCTTAACCTGGTGGTGCAGCGCTTCTTGGGCAGGTACCCGGGCTTACAGGATGTCCTGAGGCAGGCCAGGAAAGTCTGTGTGCATTTCCGCAGATCTTATAATGCCAGTGCTCGCCTGGCTGAGCTGCAAAAGGAGTTGAACCTGCCCAAGAACCGCCTTATATGTGACATGCCCACCAGGTGGAACTCAACGTTGGCCATGCTGCAGCGGCTGCACACGCAGCAGAGGGCCATCAATGAGTACCTGTGCGACTACGGCACCAGGACAGGGTCAGGGGAGCTTGGTTTTTTTTCTCCACGCCAGTGGGGCATGATCAGGGATGCATGCACTGTCCTGGCACCATTTGAGGAGGCCACGAGGATGGTGAGCAGTGACAGTGCATGCATCAGTGACACTGTACCTCTTGTCCACCTGTTGGAGCACACGCTGCGTGGAATAATGGACAGGGCACTTGAGGCAGAACAGAGGCAGGAAGAGGAGGACTTCCTTGCCTCTCAAGGCCCCCTTTACCCAGACAGTGTTCCTTCTGTCCCACCCATCGCACAGGAAGAGGAGGAGGAGGAGGAGGAGGAGGAGGAGGAGGAGGATTGTGTCAGCATGGAGGTGGAGGCTGGCACTCAGCATCATCAGCAGCAGTCTTTTAGGGATGATTTACAGTCCCAAGAAACCAGTGGACTTGTACGTGGCTGGGAGGAGGTGGCTGCGGATCATGTCGTCCTTAGTGACCCAGAGGACTCCGGAGCGAATGCCTCAGCAAACCTACGCTGCATGGCCTCCCTGATCCTGCAAAGTCTGCGGAAGGATCCTCGTATTCTTCGGATCAAGGAGAGGGACCATTACTGGCTGGCCACTCTCCTTGATCCACGGTACAAGGGTAAGGTTGCGGACCTTATGTTACCGTCGCAGAGGGAGCAGAGGATGAGACAACTCCGGGAGGCCTTGCAGAAAGGTCTGTGCAACGCGTTCCCAGAGACTGGGAGGTTGCAAACTCCTGGTCCTGGACAACGAGTTGCTGAGGCTTCGGCCAGTCAAAGAAGGAGCGGTGGGGAAGGTGGCCGTCTGACCGATGCGTTCAGACAATTCTTTAGTCCGCAGCCCCAAAGTATGATCGGTTCCAGCAACCATCGCCAGCGTCTGATAAACATGGTGCAGGAATATCTAGGGGCAAGGTCAGACTTGGACACCTTCCCCACCGAAAATCCTCTGGCTTACTGGGTCTTGAGGATGGATCACTGGCCAGAGCTTGCACAGTATGCAATTGAGCTACTGGCCTGTCCTGCATCCAGCGTTCTTTCGGAACGCACATTCAGTGCTGCTGGAGGATTTGTCACGGATCACAGGGTGCGCCTGTCCACCGACTCGGTTGATCGACTGACTTTCATCAAGATGAACCAGTCTTGGATCACCACCAGCTACCACACACCTGATGCTGATATAACAGACTAATTGATTTTAAAATGTCACATCCCTTCAAGACTGATGCTGATGCTGAGTGCCTGTGCTGTTATGTTGACTGGCTATCCTCCTCCTCCGAGTCCTCAATGATACGATTGATGATGATAGCTTGGAAGATCATTTTTGTTTATGGGTGCCGCCACCAGTGCCTAACGCCCAATTTTTCAGCCCCTGTTTAACAGTGGCGTGTAATTACAATTTTTGAAGCAATACTTTGCAACAGGGCTCATTGCTGTGCTCCAAGTACAGTATCTGTGAGGAGTTGCAGTGTTGTGCCACCAGTGCCTAAGGCCCAATTTTTCAGCCCCTGTTTAACAGGGGCGTGTCATTACAATTTTTGAAGCAATACTTTGCAACAGGGCTCATTGCTGTGCTCCAAGTACAGTATCTGTGAAGGGTTGCAGTGTTGTGCCACCAGTGCCTAAGGCCCAATTTTTCAGCCCCTGTTCAACAGGGGCATGTAATTACAATTCTTGATCTAATAATTCACAGCAGGGCCCATTGCTGCACCCACCAAGAGTAACTGTCAGGGCTTACAGTGTTGTGGCACCAGCACCACCATCAAAGGCCCAATTTTTACTACCACTGTTCAACAATTATATGTAATTAAAATTCCTGATATAATAGTTGACAGCAGGGCGTTCCAGCACCAACCAAGAGTAACTGTGAGTGCTTACAGTGTTGTGCCAACACCAACAACTAAGGGGCCTATTTCTGCAGAGTATATACGGCAGGTCCCTACTTTCAAACATCCAACTTACAAACGACTCCTACTTGCAAACGCAAGAAGACAACAGGAAGTGAGAGGAAATCTACCACTAGGAAGGAAAATTCTCTCCTGTAAGAATAAATATGGGAGAAAGGTGTCTCCTCTGTACTGATGCTTTATCAGCAATCCTTGTTTCAAGAAAAACACCACATTTCAAAAACAGTTGTCATTAGGACGGAAAGTGAGGTGAAATGTTCTGAACAGGGGCACAGACAGCAAAACAAATGTTACAGGGGTGATAACCCTTACCTATGTTTT
The DNA here is from genome assembly GCA_029206835.1 of Rana muscosa. Taxonomy (NCBI): domain Eukaryota; kingdom Metazoa; phylum Chordata; class Amphibia; order Anura; family Ranidae; genus Rana; species Rana muscosa. The sequence continues at coordinate 194,406,953 of CM055119.1, forward strand.
CCAAAAAGTTTAAAAATAGATTTTTGGGCTGGAGCTACACTTCAACAATGTACCTGTTCAAAATTACAAACAGATTCTACATAAGAACAAACCTACAGTCCCTGTCTTGTATGCACCGCCTGTATACGGCTGTTCAGAGTATATAGGGCCTTTTTTATTTTATGTGCGGGGTTCCCCTTAATATCCATACAAGACCCAAAGGGGCTGGTAATGGGCTGGGGTAGGGGGGGGGTCATGGGGTAGCTATGCCATTTTTCTTAAAGATTTTCATCCATATTACCGGGACCAGACATTACATTAAAGCCGCAAGCAGTTTTAAATGGCTTTTTTTTCCTTTAGAAGTGTCATTTTGTGCAGGGACAGTTCTAAACACGGGAAACACGTGGCACTTCACAGGCATACTTTAGACACCCCCCAGGTACGATATTTAAAGGAATATTTGACTTTTTTTTTTTCACTTTATGCATCATTAAAATGACTGCTCCCGGAAAACGACCGTTTTTAAAACTTATTTTTGCATTGATACATGTCCCCTGGTGCAGAACCCGGGTTCCCAAACCCTTTTTAGGACAATAACATGCATAATAGTTGTTATAATTAGCACTTTAGAATTCGAACGTTCGCATCCATTGTATTTAATAGGGTTCTAATGTTCGTTCGAACTTTCGGTCCGTTCGCGGGTTCTGGTGCGAACCGAACCCGGGGGTGTTCGGCTCATCACTACTGACCAACATGTGGAGGGCCCTCCAACACGAGGGACGCGGAACCAGGGCTACAACAGCGGGACGAGGGAACCCGAGAACTCCGTCCCTCCGGGTAGATGACGTCAGTCCCGCTGCGACGCTGATAGGAGTCTGGAGAGCCAAGCCGCACTGTGGAATGGGTGCGCCGTATAGCGCGTTTCTCTCCTCCTGATGTTGACTCGCTGCTGCTCTCTAGTGGGGATGTTGAGGAAAGTCAGCTCACTGTGATGAATCCCCAACTCACTAGTCGGCTGATGATCAGCTCAGGACACTGGAAAAAGGCTAATTCAGCTACTGTTGAGCTCCTAGGCAAGGTTAAACCGTAGTGAAGGGTCAAAGATATCTTAAAAGGGTTGCCTTGATGACGCGTTTCGCGTTCATGAGCTTTTTCATAGTCCTATGAGGACTCCTGAGGAAGTAGACAGTGCGGCTTGGCTCTCCAGACTCCTATCAGCGTCGCAGCGGGACTGACGTCATTTACCCGGAGGGACGGAGTTCTCGGGTTCCCTCGTCCCGCTGTTGTAGCCCTGGTTCCGCGTCCCTCGTGTTGGAGGGCCCTCCACATGTCGGTCAGCATGTCCTCTGCATGACAGTCATCACAAGGTACTGGTGATAGCCTTCTATTGCACCCAGGCTATGTGATCATTGAGTCACACTTGGAATCTTTAGCCCCTCCTTGCTCAAGGGATCGTAGGTGTTACTGCAAGTTTGTTCACTGCAAGTGAGTCATTTTACTTCTTTTACCTGTTGTCAACTTCAAGACTGGATTTTATTTAGATTGTGGTTAATAAACGGACAAACTTCTTTATCACTGCAAAGAGACAACCTGCATTATTGTGTGTGTCCCATTAGCGCTGGATTTTAGTGTATGGATGTTGTATATTCGTTACTTCCGGGTACGATTTTCATCTAGCTGCTCCGGACTTACAGCCTTTTGATATTTCTTCCCCACCTTATGATGTCTACCAATATTAGCGCTGGTGATATTGTTGTTTTTTCCATATTAAATAAAGTCTATTTCCTCAGGAGATATCTATATATACTTCCATGTTTTCATACAGGCTACTTCCTCAGGAAATATCTTCATATTCCTCCATATCTCTTTTGTTCTACTTCGTTAAGGAGATATCTGCCTATACCTCTGTATCTCCTATGGTCTACTTCCTCAGAAAATATCTCCATGTACAGTAGTACCTCCATATCTTCTACAGTCTACTTCCTCAGGAGATAGCTCCCCATATAACTCCATATTTTCTATGGTCTACTCCTTCAGGTGATATCACTTTATATACACCACCATATCTCTTATGATCTACTTCTTCAGGAAATGTAACTGTTTACCTCAATATCTCCTACAGTCTACTTCCTCAGGAGATACTGTATCTCTTTATATGCCTTCATATCTCCTATGATCTGTTTACTCAGGAGATATCTTCATATACCTCCTTATCGCCTGTGGTCTACTTCCTCAGTAGATATCTTCATATACCTCCATATCTCCTATGGTCTACTTTTCAAGGAGATATCTTCATATACCTCCTTATCTCCTGTGGTCTGCTTCCTCTGGAGATGTTTTCATATACCTCCATATCTCCTATGGTTTACTTCCTCAGGAGATGTTTTCATATACCTCCATATCTCCTATGGTCTACTTCCTCAGGAAATATCTTCATATACAGTACCTCATTATCTCCTTTGGTCTACTTCCTCAGGAGATGTCTCTATATACATCGATATCGCCTACATTTTATTTCCTCAAGAAATATGTCCATATACCTACCTTTGAAAACTGTTGGCAGTGTTCTGGACAACATATCATCTGCTGGAAACCTTTTCGTAAGATAGTCTGGTATTAAAGAAAGCCTGTATAGAGGAAATATGTAGGCTGTGCCTGTTGACCTCACTTTCTAAGCTTGGGACTTGTTGCTCTACAGCAAGAACTCAAATTGCCCAATTCTGCAACAACCCCTCATTGTCAATGCCAAGATCATGTGAGTTCTAAAATATAAGATTTATTGTGTTATCACTATTTTCATAACGTGTTCTTTACATCATCTTGTGGCGATAAGATGTATAACGTATTAGTTCAGCAAAGAACAAATATTTGTCACGGAGTCCTGGCACACAGAGCTGACAGTCTAATCTTCGTTCGTTCGTGGAATGTGATGTGATAAGGTGACTGCTTCAAGGTCACAGCCGGCTCTGACTTTTCCTCCAGATTGTACTCCGCCAGCCACTGCTATGGGCACTGCGACAGCCCGCGGGCAGTGAGGTTATCTGGCGTGTACATAAACAGCTGGTAGAGCCATGATAAGGTTTTCCACTGCTTGATTTCAGGGATTGTCGGCTGGAAATCTACATTCTGAAGAAGGTCAGGTAGGGTGGCCATAAACAACTCAGTGCTTCCCTTTAACCACTTGCCTACTGGGCACTTTCACCCCCTTCCTGCCCAGCCTAATTGCGCGGTCATGCAACACTGCACCCAAACAAAATATTTATAATTTTTTTGAGACAGATAGAGCTTTCTTTTGGTGGTATTTAAGTGCCACTGGGTGTTTTTAATTTTTTGCTAAACAACCCAAAAATTCTGAACATTTTTTCTTAGTTTCTGTTATAAAATTTTGTAAATGAGCAATTTTTCTCCTTCACTGATGTGCGCTGATGAGGCTGCACTGATAGGCTGCACTGATAATCTGCACCAATGGACACTCATGAGATGGCAGTGATGAGGAGGCACTTTTGAGGCTGCACTGGTAAGTGGCACTGATAGGCAGCAATGATGGACACTGATAGGTGGAACTGATAGGCATTACTGATGGGCACTGACAGACAGCACTGATTGGCAGCACTGGTGGGCACTGACTGGCAGCACTGGTGAGCACTGATTGGCAGCACTGGTGGGATCTGATGAGGTGGCACTGATAGGTGGCAATTATGGGCACTGATAGGGGGCACTGATAGGCAGCACTAATAGGTATCACTGACGGGCACTGATTAGCAGCACTGGTGGGCACTGACTGGCAGGACTGGTGGGCACTGATTGGCAGCACTGGTGGGCACTTTTGGGGCTGCACTGATAATCAGGACACTGAAGAACAGTTTAGGGGGGTTTTGATTGGACACAGCGGGAGCCAATCAGCTGGTCCGGCGGCTGCGATGGCCACGTGACCCGCTGATCGTTCACAGGAGAGACAGATCAGCCGCTTGCCTGTGTAAACAAGGCAAACGGCGGATCTGTCAGGAAAGGAAAGAGAGATCTTGTGATTCAGCTAAGCTGAATCATGGATCTCTCTTTTCCTTCAGTGTGACACTGCCCCACACAGTTAGTAAACATCTCCCTTGGGAACATTTAACCCCACGAGCGGCCCCTAGTGTTAACCCCTTCCCTGCCAGTGTAATTTATACAGTGATCTGTGCATTTTTATAGCACTGATCACTGTATTGGTGTCACTGGTCCCCAAAATGTGTCACTCAGTGTCCGATTTGTCCGCCGCAATGTCACAGTCCCGCTAAAAATCCCAGATCGCCACCATAACCAGTAAAAATAAATAAATAAATAAAAGTCCCTAAATTCTATCCCGTAGTTTGTAGACGTGATAACTTTTGCGCAAACCAATCAATATACGCTTATTGGGATTTTTTTAACCAAAAATACATATTGGCCTAAATTGATAAAGAAATTTGTTTTTTTGCATTTTTTTTTTGGTTATGTGTTACTGTATAGCAGAAAGTAAAAAAATATTGGGATTTTTTTCAAAATTGTCGGTCTTTTTTTGTTTATAGCGCAAAAAATAAAAAGTGCAGAGGCGATCAAATACCACCAAAAGAAAGCTCTATTTGTGGGAAAAAAAGAACATCAATTTTATTTGGGTACAACGTCGCGAAACCGTGCAATTGTCAGTTAAAGCGACGCAGTGCCGTATCGCAAAAAAAATAGCTTGGTCATTAAGGGGGTAAAACCTTCCGAGGCTGAAGTGATTAAAGTGTTACTAAAGCCACAACAGTAAAATCAGTCTGTATATGCAGTAAAGCATTCTTGTTATACTCACTGTGGAACCTAAGGGGTTAATCCTCTTCATTGTGAAAAAAGACTGTTTGATCCTATCTTCTCTGATCTTCCCCTTCTTCTACTGTCCACAATCCATCTCCTGATAAGACAGAGCCTTTGGAGTCACTATGCACATGCTCAGTTTAGTGTGTATTGCTAGAGAGTTTTATTTTTGGGTGGGTGCATGTGATCAGCACAGGACCAATCAGCACTGCCCAGACAGAGGGTCAGGGGTCCTGCAGCCTCATAGGACAGTCAGAGGAGAATGAAAACTCCTCCTCCAAGCTTTAACCAGACACTGATAGAAGTCACAAGACTGCTATATACTGCTGATGAGAAAAGGTATTTAGCAGTTTATTTTTACAAAAATAATTGCATTTCCGTGTTCTGTGTACTGTGGGAGACCAAATATAGTGACTGCAGGCCCCTGGGTTTAGTACCACTTTAAGCTGTGAAGGACAGATGTAGACCGGCACAGTGACCACTCACACTCCTGTAGCATATGATGCATGTCTGAAAAGAAAGATCGCACACCACTGGTATTATCTATTAGAAAACTGATTGGAAACTGCTCAGACAGAACATAATTCTGCCCTGGCAGGCCCGGACTGGCCATAGGGCAGACCGGGCATTTGCCCAGTGGGCCGGGACCGTGTGGGCCGGGGCTGCCCGCTCTGTGGCCTCTTGATGTCCAGGCCGCACAGCGGGAGGTAAGCGCCGAACGCGGCCTGGACAGGGTTAACACAGGCCGTGGCCACGGCTCACCTACCACTATGCGGCCATACCTGTGTCTTCTCCGGCCGGAACTACAAATGTCATTAGCGGCTGCATGGGCTGAGCTGTGTGTCTCTCACACACAGCTCAGCCTTAGAGCCGCGCTGACAGTTCCGCTCTCAGCTCTCAGCTCGGATGGACTGCTCCTTCTCCTCCCGCCCATCTACTGTCTGCCCCGCCCACACACTCAGGGAGATGTGAAGGAAGTTTTACCTCAGAAGATGCATGCTACAGACAGCCTGTGCCCGAGCCTCCATCCTGGGGTGAGTAAGATCACCCTCTCTCCTGCCTCCCACTGTGTAAAACGAATTTAAGGGGTGCTCTGTGGATTCTGATGCAAGAGGGGGGGCTTTGATGACCAGAGACCCATTTACATCAGAGTATTGTATTCTTCTACAAATTTTTGGTAGAAAAAAAAATCGCAATAGGCGTATATTGATTGGTTTGCTCAAAAGTTATAGTGTCTACAAAATAGGGGATAGATTTATGGCATTTTTATCATTTTCTTTTTTTTTTACTGGTAATCTGCGGCGATCGGCAATTTTTAGTGGGACTGCGACATTGCAGTGGACAGATCGGACACTTTTTTGGGACCATTAACACTTATCCAGCGATCAGAGCTATAAATAGCTAATGATTACTGTATAAATGTCACTGGTAGGGAGGGGGTTAACACCAGGGCGCAATCAAGGGGTTAACTGTGTTCCCTGGGTGTGTTCTAACTGTAGGGGGGATTGGCTTACTGAAACATGACAGAGATCACTGTTCCCGATCACTGGGAACAGAAGATCTCTGACATGTTCCCTGTCAGAACGGGGAATCGCCTTGTTTACAAAGTCAGTTCCCTGTTCAGCCTGTGTAAAAGGCGATTGAGGGCCACCGGCGGACATCAAGTCCGCCCAACCCGTGGGTACACTCAAGCAGCATGCACGAGCGTGCGGCACGTGCCCGCTATCGCTCCTGAGTGAGCCACCACATAGCTACGCTGATTTGTGCAGGAGAACCGCCCGGCTGCACGTTGCTTGAGCGTACCCGCGGGTCGGGCGGATTCAATGTCCGCCGGCGGCTCGCATTCGCCTTTTACACAGGCAGAACGGGGAGCTGACTGTAAACAAGGAGATTCCCCGTTCTGACAGGCGACATGTCAGAGATCTTCTGATCCCAGTGATCGAGAACAGTGATCTCTGTCATGTCCCTGGTAGCCCATCCCCCCTACAGTCAGAACACACCTAGGAAGCACACATAACCCCTTGAGCGTTCCCTAGTGTTAACCCCTTCCCTGCCAGTGGCATTTGCCTACTTTTATCCTGGATTTGGTCTTAAAGCGGAGGTTCACCCAAACTGACAACATTATTCTAAAACAATCATTGCACAGCACATATACTGAATTGCCACAACATTTTTTTTTTTCTTCTAAATAAATACCTTAGTATAGCCATCTAAACTGTGACTTCCGGATTCCCCTCCCGCGTGAGTAGGCGTATCTTATCCTTTCTCCGTGCCGCAATGCGATGTGGGACTTGTCTTGTCACATTCGGCTCCCCATCACAGATTGCTCAGGAAGTGACGTTTCATCGCCGCCATCTTGCTACACCCCACACTCCTGCACAGTAATGATAGAGTGAGAAGGGGCAAGCGGACATCTTGTTACACCCACCGGAGTTTTAGATTTCACAGTTATTTTCAACATAAAACGGAGCTTATATGCTTAAAGGGGTTGTAAAGGTTCGTTTTTTATTTTCTAAATAGGTTCCTTTAAGCTAGTGCATTGCTGATTCACTTACCTTTTCCTTAGATTTCCCTTCTAAATATTTTTTTCTTTGTTTTCTTTGTCTGAATTTCTCACTTCCTGTTCCTCCTCAGTAAGCTGTTCAGTAAGCTGTTCTGGCTGACTAAACACCACTCGGATGATGGTGTGAAGTTTAGTGAGGAGAAACAGGAAGTGAGAAATTCAGACAAAGAAAACAAACCTTTAGAAGGCAAATCTAAGGAAAAGGTAAGTGAACCAACAATGCACTAGCTTAAAGGAACCTATTTAGAAAATAAAAAACGAACCTTTACAACCCCCTTAAATACAGTGATTGTAAATCCTTTTTGTGTTGAAAATAACTATGAGATCTAAAACTCCGGTGGGTGTAACAAGATGTCCGCTTGCCCCCTTTTCACTCTATCATTACTGTGCAGGAGTGTGGGGTGTAGCAAGATGGCGGTGACGAAACGTCACTTCCTGAGCAATCTGTGATGGGGAGCCGAATGTGACAAGACACCGTGCCGCGAAATCTCGAGAGATTTCACCGCTTACAGGAAGTGATTGCTTGTGGGCTTCACAATGCCCACAAGCAAAATGGAAACTCCTTCAAACGGATTTTATAAGTCCTTCTTTGCCGAGAAAACGGACCGCGGTTATTTACAGCGACCAAAGTAGTGAGTGCACCTTCATATTCTTATACCCCAGTGAATGCTGAAAAAAAAAAAGAAGAAAAGTTTGGCCGCGGCCCCCCCCGCTTTAAAATTTACATGTGTTGCTTGTGTGTGATAGATGCTTTGGCATTTCTCCATGGATGACTATTTTATCAAGCAGAACAACTCATCATTAGGACATCCCTGATACTGGAGACCCCTGACCCCGAATACCTTGTTGTTCCAGCAATTTGTGGGAATGATGGTTGTTTGAAGAAGGTTACATCATGACACATCCATTCCACCGAGACCTTCAAGTGCAGATTAGAGGCACCAAGAATAAGAGTTTGCTCATATGCTGTCATCCTTCTGATTGGTGGTTACCAATTATTCATAATGACCACATTTCTCTGATAATTGCATTTTCAAGGGTCAGATCGTTTTTTTTGTAAATAATAGAGCAGCCATTCCCAACCTCTTTAACAGAGAGGAACCCTTAAAATAATTTTCTTATCTCAGGTAACCTCTGCTAAAAATGACTACCGGTATATCTATAACTATATACGGTATATCTATGTAGTGGGGTGTCATATTTAGGGGGAGCATCCGAGTGGTAACTAGGCTCAGATGCACTAATTGTTAGGTTTCAAGGACCATTTCTGTCCCTGGGAGATAGTACTGATGTGTAGTTCCCTGGGGCCTATAGGTGGCGCTGTTGCCACTGGCCCGGGTTGAACCGTGGTACAGGGTTGTGCCTTTTCTTGTCCCCTCTTGGCAGCAGTACGGCGGGGCGGGGAACCTGCTGTGCCTGTCGGGAGAGGATATAAAAGGGGGGCGCCCATCTTCCAGAGAGGTCGGTTCCGCGCCCAGGCACCTTAGGCCTGGGTGTGTGTGTGTCGCCTCCGGGTGCCCTAGGCCCGGAGGCCTGCGAGAGCGTGCTGTCTCCGGGTGTCCTAGGCCCTGAGACGGAGCTGCTGTTTCCATCCCAGACACCTTCAGTCTGGGGTGAGGTACTTTGGCGAGGGCCTGGAACCCAGCAACCTTCGGCTAGGGTCCGCTAAGGATCAAGGCTCCCAGGGATCTGCCTTGCGAGGGGACCCGTATCCAGGATCGAGGAAGCCAGGGAGGTGACCCTTTCTGAAGACCCAGCGCAGAGTCGTGGTGACAGAGGGGGCCTCTGGTAACTCTCCCGAGGGATGTTCTTATCCTAAAAAGGGGCCAAGTTACTCAAAGAAGGAAGTGCGGGTTCTTCATGTCACAGTGGCAGTGACTCTACCCACACAAGGTCAGTGGCAGTGACTTGCAACTATTCACCAAGTCAGTAGCAGTGACCAACCTCCTGGTCCGTGGCAGGGATCATGCGCCAAGCCTGTTCGTGCAAACCAGAACAGGAGAAACCCTGAATTAAGTTTGTGCCTGGACCTCCTCCCACCTTATCTGACCCGTGTTTGTCTCAACCTGTCAGCTCTCAAAGAGACTATTTATTGCCCTTAAGAATAAATAAGAAGTTGGACTTTTCAGTTGGTGTGGACAGTTGCTTACTGGGGAGAACTAAGGACTTGTTTCTGGTTACCCCAGAAAAGAGGTCAGCTCTGGAGGTTTTCAAACACTGGCTGCAGGCAGGCCCGAGAAACTAACACCTCTCAACCTCCCCATCCAGGAGGGTACGGGCTTGTGATGCGGTGTGCCTCAGTCTTTTCCTGTGAAGGAGCCAAGCAGAAGAAAAGCAGGTAAAGGCTGGGGTGGGTGCTCTACATCTATAAGGGCTCTTTCACTCGGAGGTCCGTTCAGGTCCGCCTGTCAGTTTTTTAGGCGGACCTGAAACGGATCCTCCATGCACCCCTATGGAAGCACGGATGTCAGCGGTGACATGTCCGCTGACATCCGCTCCGCTCTAAAAAAGTGTGACGGAGGAAAATCCTATTTTTCCTTCCGTCTGCGGAGCGGATCGGATGACAACGGATGACCCCCGCTCAACAAGTTTTATTTCATGTCCTCATTTTTTTTTTAAATCCCCCCCCCCAACAACTTTTTTTTGAATGGCCGAAATTTTGCACCCCCCCCCGCTCAACAACTCTAGTTGGGTGGGGAGAGGGGGCATCGGAATGTCCCCCGCGATGGGAGGTATGCCCATAGGGGAGAGCGCCGCTCTGACAGGGCGGTCCCTGCCCAGTCATCCGTCGGCTCAGCGGGGATCAACGGAGCGATCCCCGCTGAGCAAGCGGAGCTTCACGGGGCGGATCTTCACGGATCCGCCCCGTGTGAAAGAGGCCTAACTCGTGATGGTCAGTGGGAAGAATGCTCCTTACATTTGTGGTCATTGGGAAGAATTACCCCCTTACAGAGAGCTAAAAAGATCAATGTGTCAGTGGGAACGTATCTGAGAGGCAGAAACCCCTGGCAACGTCCTCTGGAGGAACCCTGGTTGAGAAATCCTTGGCTAGAGGAAAGCATATGAAAAAGTTTTAGGAAGGGAAGGATTTAGGGTTGTTCTGTGTTCAGGGGCCATTCCAACCCCTCTCAGGTTAGTATTTGTAGCACCCTCTAGCATAGGTAGGTGCTAGAATTGTAGTGTTTTTGCATGTTCTGTCAGTGCAGGTAAATTTCAGCAGGCCTATGCTGCAAGCTAGGCCCGTTTGTTTTAGATCTAGAGGCAGTTGGTCCGTACGTCCGGGTAAATCCTTTAAGATTCATGTTTCATCCTTCTAATTTCTTTATATCTAGCCTTGTTGTTTATCGATGGCCAGCATTACCCATATACCCCCCCCCCCCCCTTTTTCAACATCTGGCTCCTAGTTGCTGTCATTAAATATTTATTATATATCTTTTACTAACCTACAGATGGGTATTTTACCATATACTTACGTCAGTTACACTTACATTTTCACAGACAGTTTGGAGTCCACATCAGATACTATCAGCCACGGCAGCGGAAATTTTCCTTGTCCTGGTGGGGAGGTTTTTTGGCCGCGCTCTGTCCTGGGGGCCTCACCTACCTCAGCTCCTGGTGGAGACATTTGTGATGCTCCCTGGCCTCTCAGTATTCTGCAGCGACATGTCGAGTGCTCAAGTGAGTAGAGAGTATCAACATCTTCTCTTCCGTGCCCCTTTCCCCTGTATCCATTCTTGCTACTGGGGTTAATATATGTTCAATGCTCTATATTCTTTTCACAGTATGGTCATACGCATCAGCTCCTGATGAGGTGGTATTATCCCCCGAAACGCGTAAAGCTTACAAAGATGCATACCCTAATGACTTCATCTGTGAGGACATTCATTCCTTTTTAAGAAGTTTTATATGTATTTGTACATGGAGCAAGAACGGGAATGTTACCACATATTGTGTACCGCTCAGGTTTAATTTTTGTTGTATTTGAGTTTTGTATACACAAGATCTATTGCGATATCCATTTTGGCTGTATTATGTCATGTTTATGGTAGATCAATAAATGATCGTGTCTACATCTGGTTCCTCTTTGTGCCTCATCTAAAGTCCCAAACTGCCCCCTCCTTCAAGAAGGACCCGATGAGTGAAGCACAACAGAGATCTGGAAGAGGCATGCCAGGGGAGCTGGGTGCAGAGCCAGAGGGAAAGACTGTGGAGAGTTGTGCCAAATCGATGCAGAGCCATGAGGGCGGGCAGGATTTGCAAGTCGGACTTGCTGGGAGCAGTAGTCCATCACCTTTAAAGTAATACCTTCTAACTGAAAACAGCCATGAGGGGGTACTGCAGGCCCCAGGCCTTCAACGGTTACATCTTCTATCCTAGCTAGGGGCTTATTTAGAATAAGGCCCAGTCATGTTGTAACTAGTAGCAACCAACCGCTACATATTAATAAGAGGTGTTTGGCTGGTGTACCTGAGCAGGGGTACATCACCATTCAGACATCGATCAGATCGGGTCCACAGTCAAAAACATTTAGCTATCTGCCTAAGGTGACCAGATTTTTAAAATGAAATCCGGGGACATATTTTTTTTTTACTAGTAATGGCGGCAATCAGCGACTCTCTGCCCGTCGCCGCCCGCCTCACAGCCTGTCAAGTCTTATGCCTTGTACACACGATCGGAATTTCCGATGAAAAAAGTCAGATGGGATTGTTTCATCGGATATTCCGACCATGTGTTGGCCCCATCGGACTTTTTTCTGTCGGAGTTTAGAAATAGAACATGTTTTCGGTCGTCTGTGTGGAACTCGCATGCTCAGAATCAAGTCGACGCATGTTCGGAGGCATTGAACTTCATTTTTCTCTGCTCATCGTAGTGTTTTACGTCACTGCGTTTTGGACTTTCGGAATTTGGTCTGATGGTGTGTATGCAAGACAGCTTGAACGGAATTCCGACGGAAAATTCTATCGGACTTTATCAGATCGGAAATTCCGATCGTGTGTACAGGGCATTACTCTCCCGGCCCTGACTACTACTGGGTGGGGAGCGGAGGAAGATCACTCTGCCAGGGAAGGCAAGGAGATAAACAGGCAGGCGGCTGGCCGGGACTTGAGCCAAGGCAGAAGAACATGCGAGCGGAGCTGAATGGGCACCCGAAACTGAAGAAATATTCCCTCCGCTCCGACCAGCACATGATCATCAGAAAGGGGCACAGATAATGGAAAAAAATACACCCCTCTAAATTAGTAGGAGTGGTGGACTGGGGTGTGTGATTCAGTATTTTTTTTTTTTAAATTCTGCACTTACTGTCTTTGAAATTGCTCCAGCTCCTGTTCAAATCCAATCCGGGGACAAAACCGGGGACTTGGTCCGGGGAAAGTGTCCTCAATCCGGGGACTGTCCCCGTAACCTGGGGATGTCTGGTCAGCCTATATCTGCCCCCTATTCAGACCAGTGGCATCAAAGCATTTTAAAGTAGGTGGAGGTGAGGTGCTGAGAACAAATCCTTGAATTTGTGCAGAGAGGTCTTCCATTGAGTGCCCAAGTTTGGAAGCTTTCTACAAAGCATTCCACCCCCCCCCCCACCTACACACATTTCCCCAGGCATAATGGCATAATGGTCAACTGGCCTAAAAAATCTATGAAAAGTTAAGCCAGAAGGAGCACCAAACACACAAGAGACCGATAATGTATTTTATCTGTTTCAATAATGACAGCAAGGTAACATGTAAGCAGGTGCAGTCTACTTTCTCTACTGCAGGTGGCGCTCTTCCACACTGGCACTGTGGAAGTCAAGAGGAACAGAGTTCCTTTATAGTTTCCTGGGTCACTGGGGAAGCATCCAATTGGATGTTGCCACGCCATGTGACTCTGGCAGCCATCTTGGGTCAGGCAGAGCCTATTTAAGACCCTGGCTCCTAGGTTTGGCGCGCATTTGCGAGTTGGTAGAGTAGAGACAGGTACCCAACCTGTTAGGGACAGTACCCAGCAGGAACGTTTCCTGATGAGGAGGGAAAGCGTAGGGATGCATCTCCTCTTAACAGACGCTGCCAGTCTGCCTGATACATGCTCACTTCAAGTTACTGGAAACCATGAGTGCACCTAGTTGGCAGACTTCCCACCAGGTTTGTTGTGAACTGTTGCTGTACTATTTCAATACAAGTTCTTTACTGCATCTGGATGTGTGAATTATTATTGCCACACCACACTGCACCCCACTTACAAACATAAGGCATCCAACATGTTTGTAGGCCAAGAAATCCCCCTACATTATGGCTTTAGTATTACAGTATTATAAACCTGGAGGGTGAACATTGAGTGAGTGCTTGTACTGATCAGCTGTTTGGCCCCTGTAGCATGTTGGATGTGGCCCCTGTAACATGTTGCCTTGCTGTCATTTGTGGAACTAATACAATTTATTTTTGGACTCTCATTTGTTTGGTGCTCCTTCTGCCTCAACTTTTTACCAAAGCAGCTGGCAATGGCAAGTCTTCCAGCACCAACTTCCTTTGCTTCTCTGAGATATCGTGTGACCAAAATGCCAAGAGCTGCAAAGTAAGTAGATGCCAGAAGATGTGGAAACATGTTTTCACAGCAGACCATATCCTTAAGATACATACATACACCCAAATTTTCACCAAGACCACCAGCCCACAGAAATGTGTCCATCGTGTGAAAGGACTAGTTGGTTGTGTTTGACCTCCAGGCCAAATGTTGCCAATCCTCCCCTGCTTCTGAAGGCCTCCATCTCTGAATGCTCCTATGATGGGTATATCCATGTTCATCTTATGCCCTGTACACGCGATCGGAAATTCCAATCGTGTGTGGGCCCTATCGGACTTTTTTCCATCGGAGTAAAGAAATAGAACATGTTTTAAATTTTTCCGATGGGAAAGTCCGATCGTCTGTGTGGAATTCCATCGGAGAATAATCCAAGCATGCTCAGAAGCATCGAACTTCATTTTTCTCGGCTCGTCGTAGTTTTTTACGTCACCGCGTTTTGGACGGTCGGAATTTAGTCTGACAGTGTGTATGCAAGACTGATGGAAGTCAGCTTCATCGGAATTCCGACGGAAAATTCCATTGGATTTTATTCCATCGGAAATCCGATCGTGTGTACAGGGTATAAAGCAGACTTTGTCAACCTTTTTACCCCAGGGAAGCCCCAATAATTTTCAGGTCTTGGGGAACCTTTACTAAATCCAATTCATCAGGGGTTGGTGGGGAAAATACCCCTTACATTGGAGGACAGTAGGAAGAATGGCCCCCAGTGGCGGCTGGAGCTCAATTTTTCTGGGGGGGGGGGGGGGACGGCAAACAAACCCCCCCCACCCTTTCTGCAAACAAACACCCCCCCGCCGGGTCCGCACTTACCACATCCTCGGTCGCGGCTTCCCCTCCCCGCCAATCCGATTGGTGCCGCTGTACCCCTCCTCTTTCTCGGCCACCGTGAAATCCATACACTGCAGATGGACGAAGCAGTAGGAGAGCAGCCAGGTGGACAGAGCCAGGCTGCGGGATGCTCCAATGACAGACATTGCCATCTTTCTTCTCCCAGCTCAGGCTACACAGCAACTCTGGCTCTACATATGTCACCGCCGGAGATTGCATGCTCATTGGCTACCGCCAGCTCCCCCCGCCTCCTCCTTCTCCGCTCCTTTACTCCTCCTTTTCGCTGCTTATCCGCTCCAACCACCGCCGCACACATCACACAAGTGGGTGGGCTCGGAGCGCATTACTCTGCACCCCGAGCCCACCCTTTTTGAAGCCAATTACCCCAGCCTTGGGGCGGCAAAGGGAGTAAATCCGGGCCTGACGGCAACAGCTTCCGGTTCCTCCCTCCTCCTCCTCGGCAGCCAATCGGGATTCTTCTCTTTTTGGCCAACCGGAAAAGGGGTCTCACACCCACTTCTGATTGGCCGGATTTAGGATCAGTGTTTCAACAGCGAATATTCATTCGCTGTTTTAACACACCTGGGTGGGATCGCAGCGCATTCTTGGCAACCCGAGCCCACCCTATTTTGAAGCCTATTAGAGCCTCTGGCTCTAATCAGGTGCTTAAAAGAAAAACCCGGCCGCTGTAATTCATGCGCCTGATGCCCTGAAAGGGGCCGGATGCATGAATAGGGGGTGGCCGCGGCAGCAATGGATAGATTCATGCAATGCATGAATCTATCCATTGCATATAGGGGGTGGCGTGGAGAGAGGGGGCTGGCGCCCAGGCGCCCCTAATGGATGACCACCCCTGATTTCTATGCAGCTTCATGATCAGCGAATTCCCTTGCGACCATACCTGAACCCCACCTGGTGAAAGATTTGCCTTTCTCTTGATCCTCCACTTGGTATGTAGTGCAGCGTGTGGAGTTAGCGGCGGGTGCTTAACCATACCTCCCAACTTTGTAAAGTGCCTTCGCGGGACATTCTGATGTCCCCTCTCCCCTGCCAACCAGAGTTGTTGAGCGGGGGGGGGGGGGGGGTGCGGGACATTGGCAAAAAAAAATAAAAACGGGAATTGCCACAGAAGAAAAAAAAAAAGGACTTGCAAAATCGGGGGGGGGGGGGGGGGGCTCTTACCTGCTGCTGCTGCTCCTCTTCTTCTCTTCATGTTTCCTGCTGTGCGGGAAAAATGATAGTCTCGCGGGAGTGCGGGAAGGAGGAGCCTCTGTGGGTAAAACCCGCACAATCCGTGCCAGTTGGGAGGTATGGCTTAACAGGTCCAGAGCCATGGGCAGCCTGGTGCAAAGCCCAGTTTCTGAAGACCCTTGTGGGGGTACGCCATCTGTGGAAAGGGCAAAGCCAGGAAGGTGTTAGCCTACCCTTATTCCTGCTACCTAGGTGGTGGGTACACAGGACAGAAGCCATTTAACCACTTGCTGACCAGCCGCCGTCATTATACAGCGGCAGGTCGACTCGTTTCTGCGAATCGCGGTAGCTGTAACGTGTGGGGAAGCTGATGCGCGTGGCCGCAATGTCCATCGACCACCAGCGATCGCTCCTCAGAGAGCCAGAACTGGGATCTGTCAGTGTAAACAAACAGATCCCTGTTCTGACATGGGAGTACAGTGAGATCGTCTGTTCCTAGTGATTAGGAACAGTGATCTCTCGCCTCCTCCAGTCAGTCCCCTACCCCCACAGTTATAAACACCTCCCAGGGAACACAGTTAACCCCTTGATCGCCCCCTAGTGTTAACCCCTTTCCCTACCAGTGACATTTATACAGTAATCTGTGCATTTTTATAACACTGATCGCTGTATAAATGTTAATGGTCCCAAAAAGAAAAAAAAATGCAAGATCTGTCCGCCGCAGTCCCGCTAAAAATCCCAGATCCCCGTCGTTGCTAGTGAAAAAAAAAAAAAAAAGCCATACATCTATTCCCAATTTTGTAGACGCTATAACTTTTGTGCAAACCAATCAATATACACTTATTGCGATTTTTTTTACCAAAAATATGTAGAAGAATATATATTGGCCTAAACTGATGAAAAAATTCATTTTTTTTTATTTTTTGGGGATATTTATTATAGCAAAAAGTTAAAAATATCTTTTTTTTTTTTTTCAAAACTGGCAGGCTTTTTTGCTTAAAGCGCAAAAAATAAAAACGACAGAGGTGATCAAATACCACCAAAAGAAAGCTCTATTTGTGGAAAAAAAAGGATGTCAATTTTATTTGGGTACAAAGTCGCATGATCGCGCAATTGTCAGTTAAAGCGACGCAGTGCCGTACGGCAAAAAATGGCCCGGTCATTAAGGGGGAAAATCTTCCGGTCCCTAAGTGGTTAAACATTAAATCATGGGGGGTCTAATACTTTTTTAAATTTAGGGAGTTAGATATACCACCTACCACCCTTTCTTTGGCATGGTTTTACCTTCCAGAATGGCTGGGGTTAACACGTAAAGCGTAAAGTTAAAGCGCCTTAGATCAGTTTCCCTGCTGAGTCACTGGCCAACTCATCCAAAATACAGAAGAGAAAGTCATGGAAACAGCGGCATCTAGAGGATGAAATTAGGTACTACATACCATATAACATTTCATTACTACTATTACAAGTAAAACTACTACTACATCTACGTCTTCTACTACTACTAATAACAATAACATTATTAATAACATAACAGCGAAATATGTTTTCATAATATGATGTAAAATTGTAAACTCCAGATATTATTTTAAAACCTTTGGATGGAGTCGGGAGGGTAAGATTCTCTGCCTTATTGCAGTTTTTATCCCATTGGAAAGATTTCTCCGGCCTCCTTTGAAAAATATTAGATGGCTGGCTGTGCCCCAAATTTTGCCCTTCTGAAGTGCTGACCCAAAACAAGCATTCAGCAAATAAAATATAAAAAAAAAACACAAAATGCTGAATCTTTATACTTGTTCTCTCCTCCTATCAATGTGCTCCTTGTCAGCATGTGAGCACTGCTCCATTATTGACTGACTACTTCTTGTTTTCTCCCTCTTGCAGTCTAAGCTTTACTGTATAGAGATTGCGAGTGGCTGATAGAAGATCAGGTTCAGGTATGTGCACTGGCAGTGACATTGAGGCCAGCAGGAGGAACCAGTGGGAGTTGCAGGGACCAGGACTTTCACACTCCCAGAAGTGTCGGCTTCCCAGTGGATCATTTCCCAGGAATGAAGTGGAGTTCAGCAGTGTGGGAAGTGGGACAGGTGAGCATCTCTCTGCTTGCTCAGTATAGTTTATGTGACATCAGAAGCGTAACTAGATCCTTCAGGGCCCCGGTGCAAGAAACGATGAAGGGCCCCCCTAGCCACCGCCTTCCATCCAAGCCCCGGGTTTGCAGTTCTGGGAGGGCGTCCAGCGACATCCTCCCAAGACCCTGCCTGCCGTGTGCCGCCTAGGGCGAGCATCCAGCACACTCTATGACACAGCTGATCACAGATCATGTTAAAGGGCTAACCACAGCGGCCCTTTACCATGTGATCAGCTGATCACATGTAAACAGACTTACCGGTTATGGTCAGTCCTTTCTTCCTACGATGTGTCTGTGTGAGGAAAGGAGAGCCGTTCAACCAGCAAGACTGTCAGGACATTGTTTACACTGATAATCGGGGCTCTGATTATCAGTGCTGCCTATCAGTGCTTATCAGTGCTCATCAATGCCACTTATCAGTGCCCATCTGTGCTGCCTATCAGTGCTCATCTTTTCCGCCTATCCCTGCCACCTATCAGTGTCCATTAATACCACCTATCAGTGCCCATCAGTGCTGCCTATCAGTGCTCATCAATACCACTTATCAGTGCCCATCTGTGCTGCCTATCACTGACACCTATCAGTGCCCATTAATGGCGCCTATCAGTGTTCATCTATTCCGCCTATCAGTGCCACCTATCAGTGCTCATCAATGCCGCCTGTCAGTACTCATTAATGCTGCCTATCAGTGCCCATCAGTGCTGCCTATCACTGCCACATATCAGTGCTCATCAATGCCCATCAGTGCTGTCTATCAGTGCCACATATCAGTACTCATCAATGCCCCCTATCAGTGCCCATCAGTGCCACTTATTAGTGTTAATCAATGTCCCCTAGCAGTGCCCATCAGTGCCACTTATCAGTGCTCATCAATGCCGCCTATCAGTGCCCATCAGCAGGGCTCTGAGCTGAGAGTATCTCTCTCATACAGCCCAGAGCCTGCACCGAACATACTGGGGCAAGGAGTTCCAGAGGATGCAGGGAGGCTCTGGAGAAGTCCTGGAGGTGAGCGTAGGAGGAGGTAACAAGGGAGCTACAGAGCAAGACATCCTGGGAGGAGCAGAGGGGGCGATTTGGGCGATATCTGCAGACGAGGTTGGTGATGTAGCTGGTGGCGATGTTGTGGATGGCCTTGTAAGTTATGTTTAGTATGTTGAATTTTATTTGATGGGGTAGGGGAGCCAGTGAAGAGATTGGCAGAGAGGGGCAGCAGTCACAGATCGGATAGTAAGGTGAAGGTATATTAGTCTTCACAAGTGGGAGGGAACACAAAAAGAGGTCAGAAAAAAGATGGCGCAATAACCAAAATAACCACAAGATGGCAGTATATTTACCAGTTGTACAGAGGCCAAATAAACAATGGCTTAGGAAATGAACTTTGTAAATCCTCAGTTCACAGTAATATGAACATTAATCATGACTATGCATTGTTGTATATATGTTCTGACAACAAGTGTAACAGCACAGTAAGCACCCCTGTCAGTAGTAAATGTTTTGACTCGTCTCTTTAACTGCAAGAGAGCTTGTCCTTTTCAAATACAACAGACTTACAGGCTGGATCCCCAGATGAATATAGAAGGAAAAAAACGAATAGAAGAGATTGTGGAGTCATTCTTCCTGTAGTAATGGTGGTATTAGGTTATGTGATTAGCTGAGCTGTCTTTAGAACTACTGTACACATCATCCCCCCACCCTTCATAGATCGGTGTTGTACTGATCGGTTGTAGTGTAGGGTCAGTACAAATGATATCATGTGTTCCTGCTGGGGAACATCAGGTAGAAGTGCGAGGAGGTGACTCATCTCTCGTCTATGTGTATTACCTCATTTAATAATGCTGGAAAATATAACGATCACATACTTTATAACAATTATTGAGTGACAAACCGTGTGAGACATTCCTGGAGCCGAGCATTACATTGTATCCATGTCTAGAATTATTAGGACACCATGGAGTCATTTACAGCTTAAAGGACCAGTGGTGGGCAACTTTCCTCATATGGGGACCTCAAGCGTGGCCCCCCAACATCACCAAAAGGCCACACATAAAATTCAGCAATTATTCAGTATCAGAGAGAGCAGACACATAGCAGGATATAGTCAAAGACTATTGACATGATACAAGAGATGGTCAGAGACTGCAGAACTGATACAAGAGATGATCAGAGACTGCAGAACTGATACAAGAGATGATCAGAGACTGCAGACCTGATACAAGAGATTGTCAGAGACTGCAGACAGGGTACAGGAGATGGTCAGAGACTGCAGACAGTATACAAGTGATGGTCATAGACTGCAGACCTGATACAAGAGATGGTCAGAGATTGTGGACATGATACAAGAGATGGTCAGAGACTGCAGACATGATACAGAAGATGGTCAGAGACTGCAGACATGATAAAAGAGATGGTCAAAGACTGCAGACATGAGACAAGAGATGGTCAGAGACTGCAGACATGATACAAGAGATGGTCAGAGACTGCAGACATGAGACAAGAGATGGTCAGAGACTGCAGACATGATACAGGAGATGGTCAGAGACTGAAGACATGATACAGAAGATGGTCAGAGACTGCAGACATGATACAGGAGATGGTCAGAGACTGAAGACATGATACAAAAGATGGTCAGAGACTGCAGACATGATAAAAGACATGGTCAAAGACTTCAGACATGAGACAAGAGATGGTCAGAGACTGCAGACATGAGACAAGAGATGGTCAGAGACTGCAGACATGAGACAAGAGATGGTCAGAGACTGCAGACATGAGACAAGAGATGGTCAGAGACTGCAGACATGAGACAAGAGATGGTCAGAGACTGCAGACATGGTACAAGAGATGGTCAGAGACTGAGGACACGATACAAGAGACGGTCAGAGACGGAGGACATGATACAAGAGACGGTCAGAGACTGAAGACATGATACAAGAGACGGTCAGAGACTGAAGACATGATACAAGAGATGGAGACATGCTATAGGAGGTGTTGGAGACAGGAGACATGTACATGAGACTACTAGAAATCACTGTTATAACAGGGCAATAGGCACACACAGATCAGTGTTTGCAGGGCCCCGAGGGCTACACATAAAGTGCCAAAGGGCTGGGGGTTGGGCACCAGGGAGCTTATACTGTCATTTAAAAAAGAATCCCTAGCCCCGTCCTTTTGATATTTTAACTCTGGCATGTAAAACTGAACCCAAATAGATTTTTTTATCATTTTTTGAGACAGAGCTTTCTTTTGGTGGTATTTAATCACTACTGGTTTTTTTTTTATTCTTTTGCTCTATAAATTAAAAAATACAGAAACATAAAAAAAATAAATAAAAAAAAATAAAAGTTTTTCTTAATTTCTGTTATAAAATTTCGCAAATAAATAATCTTTCTTCATAAATTTGGGACAATATACACTATATTACCAAAAGTATTGGGACAACTGCCTTTACATGAACTTTAATGGCATCCCATTTTTTAGTCCCTAGGGTTCAGGCTGGGTTCACACTAGTTGCGGCCGCGGGGGGCACAGCAAGGGGGTCCGGTGCGTCCCTCTTTTCCATTTCAGGTGCGAATCAGCAATAAAAATGATCAGATTTTTTTTTTAAAGAGACAGTGTAAAAAATAAATAAATAAATAAAACAAATAAGAAAAAAGAAAAGAAAAAGAAAAGCGCCCCATCCCTCTGTGCTCGCGTGCAGAAGGGAACGCGTACGTATGGCGTGTCCTCAAATGTAAACTGTATTCAAACCACACATGTGAGGTATCGCCACGATTTTTAGAGCGAGAGCAATAATTATAGCGCTAGACCTCCTCTGTACCTCTAAACAGGTAACCTGCAGAAATTTTTAAAGCGCCGCCTATGGAGATTTTTAACAGAAAGGGATGCCGCTCAGGTGTGGAAATCCTCAAGGTAATCACTTCTCCCAGAACCACAGGTGCAAGCAATTCACGTATGAGGCAAAACAAAAGAAAAAATTCTTCTGGACAACCGCACTCCAAATAAAAATTGCCTGTATTGTAAAATCCAAAACAGCACTCTGGTCAAACTGACGCGTTTCACACTGTGATTAACCCCTTAACAACCGCCCACTGTATATATACGTCGGCAGAATGGCTCGTGCAGGCACAATCACGTACCTGTACATCCCCTTTAACTGCCCGACGTGGGGGTCCCGCACGCGCCGCCCGCGGCGCGCTTGCGACCCCCCTGCCTTCCCCGTGAGTCGGACCGCGGGTCCCGCGGACTCGATCGCTGCGGACTCGATCACCGCGGGTATCCCCGCGATCGTCTCACGGAGGTATGGAGCAGGGAGATGCTTGTGTAAACAAGCATTTCCCTGCTCTGCCTAGTGAGAATGACACAGATCTCGGCTCCGTGTACACGGAGCCGAGATTGGTGTCATGTGACACATAGCCCGACCCCCCCCCCCCTCAGTAAGAATCACAATGCAGGGAACATTTAACCCCTACAGTGCCCCTAGTGGTTAACCCCTTCACTGCCAGTGTCATTTTCACAGTAACCAGTGCATTTTTATAGCACGGGTCGCTGTAAAAATGACAATGGTCCCAAAATAGTGTCAAAAGTGTCCGATGTGTCCGCCATAATGTCGCAATCACGATAAAAATCGCTGATCACCGCCATTACTAGTAAAAAAAAATATGAATAAAAATGCCATAAAACTATCCCCTATTTTGTAAACGCTATAACTTTTGCGCAAACCAATCAATAAATGCCGATTGCGATTTTTTTTACCAAAAATATGTAGTAGAATACGTATCGGCCTAAAATGAGGAAAAAAAATGTTTTTTTTATATATTTTTGGGGAATATTTATTATAGCAAAAAGTAAAAAATATTGATTTTTTTTCAAAATTGTCGCTCTATTTTTGTTTATGGCGCAAAAAATAAAAACCGCAGAGGTGATCAAATACCACCAAAAGAAAGCTCTATTTGTGGGGAAAAAAGGACGTCAATTTTGTTTGGGAGCCACGTCGCACGACCGCGCAATTGTCAGTTAAAGCGACGCAGTGCCAAATCGCAAAAAGGGGCCTGGTCTTTATGCTGCGTATTGGTCCGGGGCTTAAGTGGTTAAACACTAGTACAGTGTGAAACGCGTCAGCTTGACCAGAGTGCTGTGACTTGTAGTGCTCTTTTGGATTTTGGATTTTACAATAAAGGCAATTTTTTTCAGAGTGCAGCTGTCCAGAAGAATTTTTTCTTTTGTTTTGCTTCTATGGAGATTTTTAAGTAGAGTTTGTCGCCATTCCACGAGTGTAAGAAATGTTCAAGCGTGACATGTTAGGTATCCATCTACTCGGCGTAACATCATCTTTCACATTATACAAAAAATTTGGGCTAACTTTACCGTTTTTTTTTTTCAATTCATGAAAGTGTATTTTTTCCAACAAAAAAAATTGCGTTTGAAAGACCTCTGCGCAAATACCGTGTGACATAAAATATTGCAATGATCGCCATTTTATTCCCTAGGGTCTCTGCTAACATATATAATATATATAATGTTTGGCGGTTCTAAATAATTTTCTAGCAAAAATACGGATTTTACCTTGTTATGCAATTTAACAAACATGCAACACAAACCACTGACACTTTGGCAATGCTATGTAGAAAGGACTCTCCGGTGTCACAATGGCGTTGCAGCATCACATAAAGCAGAAGTGTTTGGTGCGATACTTTGCACTATATATATATAGATATAGGTATATATAGATATCTGAATTTCTTGTAGCGTCTTCCAAGAGTAGAAAAGACTGCTAGACCAAATTTAGTTTTAGCTCCTCTGTAATCAGTGGAGCAGGGGTTGATTAATTGGGGTTGCCCCGGGTTTCACAGTGTGCTGCTCTGCTACTTCTCCCCATCTTACGGGTCTTAGAACATACAGGGAGGGCGGGCAGAGACTGTACCCTGAATATTTATGGAACTTCAGACAATCCCTGGGGAGGTGTGCCCAGAAGGTGGGGAAGCGCCCATAAATAGCATGAGTCTTGTGCAGCAAGAGTATGTGGGTGTAGAGCAGTGCTCCTAGGTCCAGCCTGCTGGAGGCAGGGCCGGGACAAGGGGTGGGCAGGAGGGGTGGCTGCCCTGGGCACTGTGGTATCATGTGAGGTGGGGGGGTGCCACAAGGAGATTGAAGTGGAGGGGCATTGTGCTGGAAGGGGGAATTTGGGGTTTGGCGGGGAGTAAGTATTGTTCTAGGAGGGGAATTTTTTTGGGGGGGGGGATTTGTCCTAGGAGGGAGGATTTGGGGGGAATTTGTGGTGGGAGGGACTTGAAGTGAGGGTGGAAAAGATATATACTAGCTAGAGAATTTTCAGGGGTAGAGGATTTCTGCTAGGAGGGGCAAAAATTTTTTTGAGGGGGGCATTTGAGCTGGTGGGATTTGGGGAATGGGGGGAAAGATTTGTGCTGAGAGGGGGGATTTGAGCAGGGAGGAGGGGAAATTCATGCTTAGGGGTAAGCAGATTAGTGCTCAGTGTTTTTGTGGGGGGATTTTGCTGACACATAATGCTCATACATCTTGGGGGGGGGGGGCACAGCTTGGCTTGTTTGCCCTGGGCTCTAGATGATCTTGTCCCGGCACTGGCTGGAGGAGACCCCTTTTGAGGGGCCTTGCCCTCCTAGGCAGAAGGCAGGGAAGGAAGCATGGGTGTCCACATGGGGGGGGCAAGGGGGAGCAAATTTGAATCCGTTTTTGAGCTGCCCGTAAAGCCCGTTACGGACGGCGGCTGCCCGTGCAAAATATGGCTGGGAGCCCACATTGGAACTGCACTATTCAAAAGCCTGCCGGGCTCGGGCAAGCTCGTACATGCTCGCCCACTTTCGGCCGAGCGGGTGCATGTGCGGTGAGTTAATGACGTAATGATGCCGCCTGCCGCTATTTTTGAACAGACAACAGTTGGCACTCGCGTGCTACAACGGGGTCAGCTGCATATCAGCGGACATGCCTACCGACCCAGAGACTGGACCCCGGCTGGAGCCTGTGGGGACTCACGCCACTGTAAGCATGGCCACACGGAGACCGGACCCCTGCACCATTCATGATGGATGGTGCAGGGGTCCGGTCCCCAGGACTCAGTGTGGCTGTGCTCACAGTGGAGTGGTGGGAGACTCTCTCCAGCAGCCATGGATCCATCCACGGCTGCTGGAGGGAGACTCCCACCACTCCACTGTAAGCACGGCCACACTGAGTCCTGGAGACCTGACCCCTGCACCATTCATCCATCCATGGCTGCTAAATCTACACTGTGCGATGTCCTCATTCTCCAACCACCTCCTGTATCATGCTCACAGCCTCCAACCACCTCCTGTATCATGTCCGCAGCCTCCAACCACCTCCTTTATCCTGTCCGCAGCCTCTAACCACCTCCTGCATCCTGTCCGCAGCCTCTAACCACCTCCTGCATCCTGTCCGCAGCCTCTAACCACCTCCTGTATCATGCTCGCAGCCCCCAAACACCTCCTGTATCATGTCCGCAGCCTCTTACCACCCCCTGTATCATGTCCGCAGCCTCTAACCACCTCCTGTATCATGTCCGCAGCCTCTAACTACCTCCTGCATCCTGTCCGCAGCCTCTAACCACCTCCTGTATCATGCTCGCAGCCCCCAACCACCTCCTGTATCATATCCGCAGCCTCTAACCACCTCCTTCCTCATGTCCGCAGCCTCTAACCACCTCCTGTATCATGTCCGCAGCCTCTAACCACCTCCTGTATCCTGTCCGCAGCCTCTAACCACCTCTTGTACCATGTCTGCACTCCGCAGCCTCCAACATTAAAATGAAGCCCCCCCCCCCTGAAAAATGTTCTGAGGATGCCCATGGAAGAAAGCCAGCCTAAAGACACCGAGGTCCCAGCTGAGCTTAGTGGGCGGGGAGCTATTGCAAAGCAACACAAGAATCCAGAGGGTCAGGAGAGAGTTTACGGAATAGAGCTGGTAGGAAGCTGTGGGGGAGAGCCCAAGTTGTACAAGAGGCGGTGTGTGTCTATATCTCCATCACTAGGAAAAGCCTTGAGGGATATCGGCAGGAGGCAACCGATGATTCTGGTGGCTGAGTAAGTACGAGACCCCAGTGCTGCAAGCAGTGCCGGGGCAAGGTCATCTAGAACCCAGGACGAACATGTCAAATTGCGCCCCCCCTCCCCCCCCCAAGATGTATGAGCCTCACCCCAAACAAATTGAGCGCTAATCTGCATGCTTAGCTCAAATCCATTCATTCCACATATATTCCCCCCCCCCCCAAATAAAATTCCCCTGCCCAGCGCAAACCCTCTACCCCTCAAATCTCCCCACCAGGAAGCAACCCCCCCTCACTCCAAATCCTCCCTCCCAGCACAAATTATCCTCCCCCAATCCACCATAGCACCCCCCCACCCAAATGCCCCCCAATCATCCCTACAAGCACAAATCTCCCTCCAAAAAAAAAATTCCCCTCATAGCACAAATTCTCTCCCCCTTCCCTCCATATTACCTTTTCTAGCACAAACCCCCCAAATCCCCCATCCTAGCAAGAATCCCCTCTCAATACAAATCCCCCCAAGTCACAACTCCTAGCACACCTCCCCAAATTTCCCCTTCTAGAACAATTCTAACCTCCTACTGCCCCCCCAAATTCCCCCTCCCAACACAAACCCCCTCCCCCCAATCTCTATGTGGTGCCCCCAAACCTCACATGATACCACACAGTGCCCAGGGCAGCTTCCCCTCCTGCCCACCCCTTGTCCCGGCCCTGACTGCAAGGGTGACAGTGAGGTACTTGGGACTGTGAGTGAAGTACAGGTCACTGGCCACTGGGACTTTGCTGCGAGAGTGCAGACAAAGTTGTACAAGGATCTCAAGAGTTGTGCAGAACAGCCAGAAATCCCCAAGTTTTACAGTTTCGGGGTACTCCATTCTCCCTATCCTCATCCAAGTTCATCGATCTTCAATAAAAACACAAAAAAAGAAGAAAAAAAATCCCTAAACTGATTCTTGAGCCAAAGGAAGAATGCTGAAAATGCTGCCTGCCTGGCTGGGAATGGGGGAAATAGGCCCAAACCACCAGCGGCTCCTGCGGGGGTCGCGCTACATTCTTAGGACTGATTGTCTATGATAATTAGAGATCAGGTATTGTGTCAGATTGCGGCACATAGGAGGGTTGGGCTGGTGGAGTTGGCAGGAGGTGAGCGGGGGCGGTATAAACATTCACTCCTGGCACGCGGCTTGGCCTGGACAGGAGCCAGGTGACTGGGCGAGTCTCAGCACAGTCAACTTTCTAAATAGATTTTAATGGCGCCGATGGTTCATATAGGCAGAGGATCGGAGATATGAAATATTCATAGATTTTCACTACTGTTAAGAAAAGTCTTACGGCTAACAAAGTACACCGAAGACCCAAGCAAAAACCTTCGGTCAGCTTAGTCTGCTTTTCCATCACAGACATCTACGATTATTTATAGCGGCCCAAAAATGATTGCATTTACTGGAAATAAAATATATTATTAAAGAGAACCAGTCTGTACAGATTTGTATCTCCAGATTTAAGGATATTAATAACAAACTAGCAGAGCTATTCATCTTGCGAACCTGAATATATATTCCTTCTGTGCGAATGCCGGAAAAAAATCAAACATTAGCAGGTGATTTTCTCTCCAAGTCGGATGTTCTTCTTTCATTAGAATAACGTGGATTGGGAAAATACCACATTGTGGCCACTAGATGGAGCTGATGATCATAAGAAATAAACGTATTATACAAGATATGGTGATTATTCGCGATGGCTGTGTGAATGCTTAAGGCGTTTGCACAGGGATTTTTTTTTTTATTGTTACTTAACCACTTGCTTACCGGGCACTTAAACCCCTCATCCTGCCCAGGCCAATTTTCAGATTTCAGCGCTGCCGCAATAACAATTGCGCAGTCATGCTACACTGTACCCATATGACATTTTTATCATTTTTTTCACACAAATACAGCTTTCTTTTGGTGGTATTTAGCCACTTCCATACCGGGCCTATTCTGGCACTCCTCTCCTACATGTAAAAATCATCATTTTTTTTTGCTAGAAAATTACTCAGAACCCCCAAACATTATATGTTATTTTAGCAGACACCCTAGGGAATAAAATGGCGGTTGTTTCAACTTTTTATCTTGTACTGTATTTGCGCAACAATTTTTCAAACTTTTTTGGGGGGAAAAAACTGTTTCATTAATTAAAAAAGAACAAAACAGTAAAGTTAGCCCAATTTTTTTTTGTAAAATATGAAAGATGATGTTACGCCGAGTAAATAGATACCCAACATGTCACGCTTTAAAATTGCGCACACTCATGGAATGGCGCCAAACTTCGGTACTTAAAAATCTCCATAGGTGACGCTTTAAATTATTTTGCAGGTTACCAGTTTAGAGTTACACAGGTAGAATTGTTGCTCGCGCTCTAACGCACGCGGCGATACCTCACATGTGTGGTTTGAACGGCGTTTACATATGTGGGAGGGACTTACGCATCCATTTGCTTCTGAGTGCGAGCTACCGGGGACAGGAGCGCTTAAAAAAATAAATAAATAAATTAAAAATGTTACTTTATTTTTTTTACACTTTCTCTTTTACATTTTTTTTGATCACTTTTATTTCTATTACAAGGAATGTAAACATCCCTTGTAATAGGAATGGTGTGTGACAGGTCCTCTTTATGGAGAGATGCGGGGTCAATAAGACCCCCACATCTCTCCTCCAGGCTGGAAAGCATGAGATAAAAAAAAAAAATCACGATCACATGCTTACCAGCCGTTTACAATCGCGGCCCGGACGTGACGTCATAACGTTGCGCCCGGGCCTCCGAGGGTCATAGAGATGACTGGTCACCGGAAATCTCTATGGTCGTCATTCGGCGGTGGCTGATTCTTTCTCGGGGTCCCCGATGGCACGGGAGAGCCCAGAGAAGCACCGGATGGAGGCGGGAGGGGAGATGTCCCCTTCCGTCGCCTGTAAGAACGATCAAGCGTTGGAACTGCCGCTATGATCGTTCTTATGGAACTGCCGCTATGATCGTTCTTATGGAACTGCCGCTATGATCGTTCTTATGGTGCACAGAATCCCCGGCTGAAAACAAGGATATCTGAATGCTGCCTCTGGTTGCACCCATCAGTCAGATATTCCCACTGAAAGTCAAAGACGTCATATGGTGAAAAATAAAAAATGTAGCGCTACCTAGGCAAAATGATATATGTGAGCAAATTAATAAACAACATAAACATATAGTAATCATATATAGTGAACACGTGTAACACCCAAAAAATCGTGCGTGCTGAGTGTCTCTATTGCTAGAGTGGTCAAACAATAATATGATAACCCATATTAATAAACAGAATGAGAATTATAATCAAATAAAATCCATCAGATAGAATAAAGTCCATCAGACAAAAATCAATACAATGTCCAAATGGTGAAGATCAATCCAAAAAGAAAAGAAAACGTGTTCAATCAAGATGTGAACTTGCGATACAGAATATTCGGTGTATAGGACTAATGTGAAAACCACCACCAAGGATAAGTTGAAGGAGGCTTACCAAAGATCTCGGATTTGGAGAGGCATACGCCACCCAAATCGGAGAAAGCTTGAGGGTTAATGGAACCCAGTATGGATGGTCTTGAGTTGGAGGGTGGTCAGGAGTCAAAGCGGTTGATCAGCTTCAATCATACAGGGTATCCAACACACAGATCACCAATGCATATAAGAACTCGGTATCCAAGAAGCATATGTGTAGAGATGGAGAAAAATCCACATAGCATGATACCGTTTGTAAAGGGTTTTAATGGCAAAACATAACAGTGGAACACTCACATTTAAGATGGTTTATAAAAACATGGATGCAGGTACAGGAGCGATATGTACGGACAAGTCCACCCGACTAGTTTCGACTAAATAGTCATCATCTGGGGTAAGGACTTTGTCCCACACACATCGCAATTAAATGGACCACTTGACCTCCCTGATCCCGGAAGTGAACCGCCAATACCTCACTTCCGGTTTGGATTTTGTATCCTGGATGGCCAAATGGCACACAAAATAATATGTATTATGACTATACACATTACATCTAAAACGCTATATATATAAGTTAAAAATGGACATGGAAATGGAAGAAGGCTATAGGTCACCTGTATAACAGTGTTGACCGAGCCTCTATATCATACATAAGGGTGTTTACATTGACTGAGCCGCGCTGGACGGGATGCAAGCCTCGCTATGAAAACGAGGCCTGGATCTAGCGCCTGCGCGTCACTTCCGTCATGGAAAAAACCGGAAGTGGCAGCCAAGCCTCGCTTCAGAAAGCGAGACGTAGGCCTGCCGCACAGCGCGGCCAGTAAGCACAATGATATGCCCCTAATGGAACCAGACCCCGCCCTGAAAACGAGGCCTGGATGTCAACTCCCACACGTGACATAAGCCAATAGAGATGCGCTGGAAGAAAACGGAAGTGGCAGCCACGCATCGTTCAGAAGAACGAGACCTAAGACTGCCTCATACCACAGCCACACCCCTCCATCGAGTTACACACCCAGCGCTCTAAGAGCCCATAATAATAGGGCCGCCCCTCTAAAGGACGCAACCCACAACTTCCCTGAAGGGAAGAAAAGTGTTTAACTGGCTGGAGGGCAGACTAGAAGCACGAAAAGGAGTTTATAAAAACTGTAATGAAAACATAAATTAACGTTAGGATTAATAATGCCATTATATTGAAAGAATATATATAAAACATTATATACATGGATGCATGAAACGTAATAGGATGCAATGATGCATTCCTAAATATATGTGTATGACTAACATACTATACTACGAACTCATATATACATGCACACATTATGACATATAATGTTAAATAAAAAAGTTAATAAATTATATAAAATTAAAATTGAATTTTAATAAAAAGTATAAAAAATCTAAAAGAAGTCGTGTAATATTGTATAGTTTCCATGACGCATTAATGAAGGCGTTAATGTCCCACTCGACATTCATTCCCTGTGGCTGATGAGTCTGAAGCTCGTATATCCAGAATGTTTCCAGTCTGGATACCCCCCTGGTAGTTGCTCCCCCCCTCCATGGGGCAACGAAATGGTCTATAACTAGAAATTGAGTGCCATCAGGGTTTCGGGCATGGTGTTGCCGATAATGTCTGGGGACAGTATGTTTGATGCTCCCAAATTTGATTAGACTCACGTGTTCGGATACCCTAGCGGTGAAAGATCTTATTGTTCTGCCCACATACTGTTTACCGCAAGGGCAGGTCAACAGATATACCACATGAGTTGTGGCACACGTACAAAAATGTTTTATAGGGTAGACTTTATTGGTCACTGTGGATCTAAATTCCTTTGTAGGTCTTCTTCCACTTGTATTGTGTTTGCAAACAATACATTTTTTGCAGGGATAGTATCCCATCCAATTATGAAAGAATGTGGGTTTTATGGGTGGGTTTATGATGTTGGGTGCAATTTTGCTTTGAAGGGAGGGTACTCCTTTATAGATAACCTTGGGCCTTTCTGGTATCAACGCACCCAACACCCTGTCATTTTTCAGTATCCCCCAATGTCTCTCAAAAATGGCCTTTATATGCTTATGTTGGGTAGAAAAGGTGGTAAGGAAAGACCATCTGAAGGTATCATCCTCTTCTTTAGGTGGTCTCTCTTCCAGCAAAGTGGATCTTTCTATATCTAACACCCTCTTCAAATCATTATCTATTTCTACCTTGTTATATCCCTTATCTAAGAATCTATTTTTAAGCACATTCGCTTGAAGTACGAAAGTGTCTGTTTCTGTACAGTTCCGGCGAAGACGCAGGAACTGACTCTTAGGGACCGACTTCAGCCATGACTGGTGATGGCAACTGCCCATGGGTATGAAGCCATTTCTATCGGTAGGTTTGAAATAAGTACTGAACTTAAATTGGTGCTGTGATCTTACTATCTGCAAATCTAAGAAGTGTATCATGGACTGACTAGCTTCATATGTAAGGGTGATGCCTCTATCATTATCATTTAACGTAGAAAAAAAGGTTTGTAACGTTTGTGAAGTGCCGGCCCATAGGAGGAGGATGTCGTCTATATACCTGGCCCAAAGCAGAAGCCGAGGCTCCTGCAGGGCATAGACGACATCCTCCTCCCACTTGGCCATAAATAGATTGGCCAGACTTGGTGCGAATTTGGCACCCATTGCTACCCCTTTCTGTTGAAGGAAGTAATGTCCATCAAACCAAAAATAATTGTGTTGTGTCGCAAACTCTAATAGTTCCATAATGAAATTAACCTGTGGGGCGGCCAATGTAAAATCCCTATTCAAAAATTGCTGAGCAGCCTCCATCCCCCTATGATGCGGGATACAGGTGTATAGGGATGCCACGTCAGCTGTGGCCATAATAAAATCACTCTCAAAGGTCAGTGACGTGAGGCGTTGAATGACGTCTTTAGTGTCCTTCAAATAAGATGGTGTGGTCTTAACAGAGGGTTGTAGAAAGAAATCTATATATCTACCTATCCTCGACGTAATGGAATCTATCCCACTAATAATGGGACGCCCAGGGGGATGGAGGGGATTTTTGTGAATTTTAGGTAGATAGTATATAATTGGAATCCTGGGGGCCAGAGGGACAAGAAACGACTTCTCTTTAGAATTTAAAATTTTAGAATCAAAACCTCTAGTGATGAGATTAATCAACTTTTTCTTATATTGATGAGTGGGATTGTTAAATATCTCTTTGTAGGTATCTTGATCGCTCAGGATGTTATACATTTCTTGCATATAGCTTGCTTTATCCAACAGAACTATGCCTCCGCCTTTGTCTGCGGGGCGTATAATAAGATCTTTATTATCGCATAAGGTTTTGAGGCCCTGACTCGGCAAAGGATTGTTGGAAATCTTTTTAATAGGTAGTTTAGCAAGATCCTGAAGAACAAGATCTCTAAACATGTTGAGAGCTGGAGCAAGCTTGTTGGGAGGGTTGAAAAGCGAAGGATTTGCCAACCCTGAATGGACAGTACCTGACGTGGCTGCCCTGGCTATATTCCTGGTAGGATTTGAAGTGATGTAGCGTTGAATATTGATTTTTCTAACATATTTTTGTATATCCACGAAAGTGTTAAATTTATTAAGTTTTCGTGGAGGGGCAAATTTAAGGCCCTTATCTAAAACCACCTTTTCTTCATGAGACAGTGTAACACTGCTTAAGTTAAACACACCTTGACAGGCTATGTTCGACTTTTCTTTCCTCCTTTGTTTCCTCCTCCCTCCTCTGGTCCCTCTCTTGTTTCGGGACCCCTTTTTCTTCTTGGGGGGTCCTCCCGAAAACCCTGAGAGGGATGAGGATTGGGATATGGAGGTCGGTCGAACTCAGCATTGGGATATGGATATACTCTATCATCATATTGGTCTTGAAGAGGGAAATATCTATTGTGAGTAGATGTAGCTGGGTATCCATGATGGGAGGAATGAGAGTTGTCATAAAAGTTGGATGGTGAACCCCTTTGGTACGACTTTTCTCTCTCGTAATGCTGTTGATTGTAATCATAGTTGGAATGATTACCTCTATGATTCCCCCCACCTCTTCTATTGGAACTATGTCCCCTCCCCCTTTGAGAATTCTTAGGGGTATGGGTATTTTGGGGTACAACCCCTTGTGCACGATCACCAGGTTGTTGGTTCCTATTCATAGAAGGTTTGGGTTGATTAAAGTGTGTAGTAGGGAGTGCTGCCACCCCAGTGTCTGAAGAATTTACCTCCATAGCAGCATCTGGTGTAGGCGGCTTCTGCCAACTGTACACTTTCCCAGACTTATAATCACCAATATCTCGTGAGTATTTTTTATGTTTTTTCGTTCTCTGATCTTTATCTTCTTTAATAAGATATGTTTGAAGATTAGAGGACAAGGTATTATATTCTACTGTATTTTTATATACAAGTAGACCATCTTTAAGTTCTTTGATTTCTCTATCTAAAATCAAGAGACGATTACGTTTCCTAGTAATAAGAAAGTTGAGAAATTTGGTCCCAGCATCGTTGAAGTATTTGGACCAAGAATCAAGGTCTGTTTCTCCTTGCTGGGGATGTACATCCCATCTGAGACTCCGGGGAACCATGTTCTCTGAAACATATTGCTCCAGAAAAACAAGGTCCCATTGGAGATGGAGTTCTGATACCATGATGTTTTTAAGTCTCAGAAATAGACCTGATAGTTCAGTGTCATTGCCTGTGACAACAAACACACCCTCAGTGCTCACTACCCGTGAGGCACGATAATCAAAAACATCCATACTTAGAACTACCAAATTATAAACAATTGGTAGTATATGGATAAGTAAGGATCTCCTGCAGCAATATAAATTCTGTGAAACTGGTAGTGAAATGTAAAGGGGTATACTGCGCTGGGCTTGTGTATATACCAAAGGAAGCTGCCAACACTGCTAATAGAAAAAAAGCTGGAATAGTGTGAAAAATAAAAAATGTAGCGCTACCTAGGCAAAATGATATATGTGAGCAAATTAATAAACAACATAAACATATAGTAATCATATATAGTGAACACGTGTAACACCCAAAAAATCGTGCGTGCTGAGTGTCTCTATTGCTAGAGTGGTCAAACAATAATATGATAACCCATATTAATAAACAGAATGAGAATTATAATCAAATAAAATCCATCAGATAGAATAAAGTCCATCAGACAAAAATCAATACAATGTCCAAATGGTGAAGATCAATCCAAAAAGAAAAGAAAACGTGTTCAATCAAGATGTGAACTTGCGATACAGAATATTCGGTGTATAGGACTAATGTGAAAACCACCACCAAGGATAAGTTGAAGGAGGCTTACCAAAGATCTCGGATTTGGAGAGGCATACGCCACCCAAATCGGAGAAAGCTTGAGGGTTAATGGAACCCAGTATGGATGGTCTTGAGTTGGAGGGTGGTCAGGAGTCAAAGCGGTTGATCAGCTTCAATCATACAGGGTATCCAACACACAGATCACCAATGCATATAAGAACTCGGTATCCAAGAAGCATATGTGTAGAGATGGAGAAAAATCCACATAGCATGATACCGTTTGTAAAGGGTTTTAATGGCAAAACATAACAGTGGAACACTCACATTTAAGATGGTTTATAAAAACATGGATGCAGGTACAGGAGCGATATGTACGGACAAGTCCACCCGACTAGTTTCGACTAAATAGTCATCATCTGGGGTAAGGACTTTGTCCCACACACATCGCAATTAAATGGACCACTTGACCTCCCTGATCCCGGAAGTGAACCGCCAATACCTCACTTCCG
The DNA here is from genome assembly GCA_029206835.1 of Rana muscosa. NCBI lineage: Eukaryota > Metazoa > Chordata > Amphibia > Anura > Ranidae > Rana > Rana muscosa. The sequence goes on from CM055119.1 coordinate 194,442,334, forward strand.
GTTTGGATTTTGTATCCTGGATGGCCAAATGGCACACAAAATAATATGTATTATGACTATACACATTACATCTAAAACGCTATATATATAAGTTAAAAATGGACATGGAAATGGAAGAAGGCTATAGGTCACCTGTATAACAGTGTTGACCGAGCCTCTATATCATACATAAGGGTGTTTACATTGACTGAGCCGCGCTGGACGGGATCCAAGCCTCGCTATGAAAACGAGGCCTGGATCTAGCGCCTGCGCGTCACTTCCGTCATGGAAAAAACCGGAAGTGGCAGCCAAGCCTCGCTTCAGAAAGCGAGACGTAGGCCTGCCGCACAGCGCGGCCAGTAAGCACAATGATATGCCCCTAATGGAACCAGACCCCGCCCTGAAAACGAGGCCTGGATGTCAACTCCCACACGTGACATAAGCCAATAGAGATGCGCTGGAAGAAAACGGAAGTGGCAGCCACGCATCGTTCAGAAGAACGAGACCTAAGACTGCCTCATACCACAGCCACACCCCTCCATCGAGTTACACACCCAGCGCTCTAAGAGCCCATAATAATAGGGCCGCCCCTCTAAAGGACGCAACCCACAACTTCCCTGAAGGGAAGAAAAGTGTTTAACTGGCTGGAGGGCAGACTAGAAGCACGAAAAGGAGTTTATAAAAACTGTAATGAAAACATAAATTAACGTTAGGATTAATAATGCCATTATATTGAAAGAATATATATAAAACATTATATACATGGATGCATGAAACGTAATAGGATGCAATGATGCATTCCTAAATATATGTGTATGACTAACATACTATACTACGAACTCATATATACATGCACACATTATGACATATAATGTTAAATAAAAAAGTTAATAAATTATATAAAATTAAAATTGAATTTTAATAAAAAGTATAAAAAATCTAAAAGAAGTCGTGTAATATTGTATAGTTTTCATGACGCATTAATGAAGGCGTTAATGTCCCACTCGACATTCATTCCCTGTGGCTGATGAGTCTGAAGCTCGTATATCCAGAATGTTTCCAGTCTGGATACCCCCCTGGTAGTTGCTCCCCCCCTCCATGGGGCAACGAAATGGTCTATAACTAGAAATTGAGTGCCATCAGGGTTTCGGGCATGGTGTTGCCGATAATGTCTGGGGACAGTATGTTTGATGCTCCCAAATTTGATTAGACTCACGTGTTCGGATACCCTAGCGGTGAAAGATCTTATTGTTCTGCCCACATACTGTTTACCGCAAGGGCAGGTCAACAGATATACCACATGAGTTGTGGCACACGTACAAAAATGTTTTATAGGGTAGACTTTATTGGTCACTGTGGATCTAAATTCCTTTGTAGGTCTTCTTCCACTTGTATTGTGTTTGCAAACAATACATTTTTTGCAGGGATAGTATCCCATCCAATTATGAAAGAATGTGGGTTTTATGGGTGGGTTTATGATGTTGGGTGCAATTTTGCTTTGAAGGGAGGGTACTCCTTTATAGATAACCTTGGGCCTTTCTGGTATCAACGCACCCAACACCCTGTCATTTTTCAGTATCCCCCAATGTCTCTCAAAAATGGCCTTTATATGCTTATGTTGGGTAGAAAAGGTGGTAAGGAAAGACCATCTGAAGGTATCATCCTCTTCTTTAGGTGGTCTCTCTTCCAGCAAAGTGGATCTTTCTATATCTAACACCCTCTTCAAATCATTATCTATTTCTACCTTGTTATATCCCTTATCTAAGAATCTATTTTTAAGCACATTCGCTTGAAGTACGAAAGTGTCTGTTTCTGTACAGTTCCGGCGAAGACGCAGGAACTGACTCTTAGGGACCGACTTCAGCCATGACTGGTGATGGCAACTGCCCATGGGTATGAAGCCATTTCTATCGGTAGGTTTGAAATAAGTACTGAACTTAAATTGGTGCTGTGATCTTACTATCTGCAAATCTAAGAAGTGTATCATGGACTGACTAGCTTCATATGTAAGGGTGATGCCTCTATCATTATCATTTAACGTAGAAAAAAAGGTTTGTAACGTTTGTGAAGTGCCGGCCCATAGGAGGAGGATGTCGTCTATATACCTGGCCCAAAGCAGAAGCCGAGGCTCCTGCAGGGCATAGACGACATCCTCCTCCCACTTGGCCATAAATAGATTGGCCAGACTTGGTGCGAATTTGGCACCCATTGCTACCCCTTTCTGTTGAAGGAAGTAATGTCCATCAAACCAAAAATAATTGTGTTGTGTCGCAAACTCTAATAGTTCCATAATGAAATTAACCTGTGGGGCGGCCAATGTAAAATCCCTATTCAAAAATTGCTGAGCAGCCTCCATCCCCCTATGATGCGGGATACAGGTGTATAGGGATGCCATGTCAGCTGTGGCCATAATAAAATCACTCTCAAAGGTCAGTGACGTGAGGCGTTGAATGACGTCTTTAGTGTCCTTCAAATAAGATGGTGTGGTCTTAACAGAGGGTTGTAGAAAGAAATCTATATATCTACCTATCCTCGACGTAATGGAATCTATCCCACTAATAATGGGACGCCCAGGGGGATGGAGGGGATTTTTGTGAATTTTAGGTAGATAGTATATAATTGGAATCCTGGGGGCCAGAGGGACAAGAAACGACTTCTCTTTAGAATTTAAAATTTTAGAATCAAAACCTCTAGTGATGAGATTAATCAACTTTTTCTTATATTGATGAGTGGGATTGTTAAATATCTCTTTGTAGGTATCTTGATCGCTCAGGATGTTATACATTTCTTGCATATAGCTTGCTTTATCCAACAGAACTATGCCTCCGCCTTTGTCTGCGGGGCGTATAATAAGATCTTTATTATCGCATAAGGTTTTGAGGCCCTGACTCGGCAAAGGATTGTTGGAAATCTTTTTAATAGGTAGTTTAGCAAGATCCTGAAGAACAAGATCTCTAAACATGTTGAGAGCTGGAGCAAGCTTGTTGGGAGGGTTGAAAAGCGAAGGATTTGCCAACCCTGAATGGACAGTACCTGACGTGGCTGCCCTGGCTATATTCCTGGTAGGATTTGAAGTGATGTAGCGTTGAATATTGATTTTTCTAACATATTTTTGTATATCCACGAAAGTGTTAAATTTATTAAGTTTTCGTGGAGGGGCAAATTTAAGGCCCTTATCTAAAACCACCTTTTCTTCATGAGACAGTGTAACACTGCTTAAGTTAAACACACCTTGACAGGCTATGTTCGACTTTTCTTTCCTCCTTTGTTTCCTCCTCCCTCCTCTGGTCCCTCTCTTGTTTCGGGACCCCTTTTTCTTCTTGGGGGGTCCTCCCGAAAACCCTGAGAGGGATGAGGATTGGGATATGGAGGTCGGTCGAACTCAGCATTGGGATATGGATATACTCTATCATCATATTGGTCTTGAAGAGGGAAATATCTATTGTGAGTAGATGTAGCTGGGTATCCATGATGGGAGGAATGAGAGTTGTCATAAAAGTTGGATGGTGAACCCCTTTGGTACGACTTTTCTCTCTCGTAATGCTGTTGATTGTAATCATAGTTGGAATGATTACCTCTATGATTCCCCCCACCTCTTCTATTGGAACTATGTCCCCTCCCCCTTTGAGAATTCTTAGGGGTATGGGTATTTTGGGGTACAACCCCTTGTGCACGATCACCAGGTTGTTGGTTCCTATTCATAGAAGGTTTGGGTTGATTAAAGTGTGTAGTAGGGAGTGCTGCCACCCCAGTGTCTGAAGAATTTACCTCCATAGCAGCATCTGGTGTAGGCGGCTTCTGCCAACTGTACACTTTCCCAGACTTATAATCACCAATATCTCGTGAGTATTTTTTATGTTTTTTCGTTCTCTGATCTTTATCTTCTTTAATAAGATATGTTTGAAGATTAGAGGACAAGGTATTATATTCTACTGTATTTTTATATACAAGTAGACCATCTTTAAGTTCTTTGATTTCTCTATCTAAAATCAAGAGACGATTACGTTTCCTAGTAATAAGAAAGTTGAGAAATTTGGTCCCAGCATCGTTGAAGTATTTGGACCAAGAATCAAGGTCTGTTTCTCCTTGCTGGGGATGTACATCCCATCTGAGACTCCGGGGAACCATGTTCTCTGAAACATATTGCTCCAGAAAAACAAGGTCCCATTGGAGATGGAGTTCTGATACCATGATGTTTTTAAGTCTCAGAAATAGACCTGATAGTTCAGTGTCATTGCCTGTGACAACAAACACACCCTCAGTGCTCACTACCCGTGAGGCACGATAATCAAAAACATCCATACTTAGAACTACCAAATTATAAACAATTGGTAGTATATGGATAAGTAAGGATCTCCTGCAGCAATATAAATTCTGTGAAACTGGTAGTGAAATGTAAAGGGGTATACTGCGCTGGGCTTGTGTATATACCAAAGGAAGCTGCCAACACTGCTAATAATTATCGTGCCTCACGGGTAGTGAGCACTGAGGGTGTGTTTGTTGTCACAGGCAATGACACTGAACTATCAGGTCTATTTCTGAGACTTAAAAACATCATGGTATCAGAACTCCATCTCCAATGGGACCTTGTTTTTCTGGAGCAATATGTTTCAGAGAACATGGTTCCCCGGAGTCTCAGATGGGATGTACATCCCCAGCAAGGAGAAACAGACCTTGATTCTTGGTCCAAATACTTCAACGATGCTGGGACCAAATTTCTCAACTTTCTTATTACTAGGAAACGTAATCGTCTCTTGATTTTAGATAGAGAAATCAAAGAACTTAAAGATGGTCTACTTGTATATAAAAATACAGTAGAATATAATACCTTGTCCTCTAATCTTCAAACATATCTTATTAAAGAAGATAAAGATCAGAGAACGAAAAAACATAAAAAATACTCACGAGATATTGGTGATTATAAGTCTGGGAAAGTGTACAGTTGGCAGAAGCCGCCTACACCAGATGCTGCTATGGAGGTAAATTCTTCAGACACTGGGGTGGCAGCACTCCCTACTACACACTTTAATCAACCCAAACCTTCTATGAATAGGAACCAACAACCTGGTGATCGTGCACAAGGGGTTGTACCCCAAAATACCCATACCCCTAAGAATTCTCAAAGGGGGAGGGGACATAGTTCCAATAGAAGAGGTGGGGGGAATCATAGAGGTAATCATTCCAACTATGATTACAATCAACAGCATTACGAGAGAGTTAAAGTCGTACCAAAGGGGTTCACCATCCAACTTTTATGACAACTCTCATTCCTCCCATCATGGATACCCAGCTACATCTACTCACAATAGATATTTCCCTCTTCAAGACCAATATGATGATAGAGTATATCCATATCCCAATGCTGAGTTCGACCGACCTCCATATCCCAATCCTCATCCCTCTCAGGGTTTTCGGGAGGACCCCCCAAGAAGAAAAAGGGGTCCCGAAACAAGAGAGGGACCAGAGGAGGGAGGAGGAAACAAAGGAGGAAAGAAAAGTCGAACATAGCCTGTCAAGGTGTGTTTAACTTAAGCAGTGTTACACTGTCTCATGAAGAAAAGGTGGTTTTAGATAAGGGCCTTAAATTTGCCCCTCCACGAAAACTTAATAAATGTAACACTTTCGTGGATATACAAAAATATGTTAGAAAAATCAATATTCAACGCTACATCACTTCAAATCCTACCAGGAATATAGCCAGGGCAGCCACGTCAGGTACTGTCCATTCAGGGTTGGCAAATCCTTCGCTTTTCAACCCTCCCAACAAGCTTGCTCCAGCTCTCAACATGTTTAGAGATCTTGTTCTTCAGGATCTTGCTAAACTACCTATTAAAAAGATTTCCAACAATCCTTTGCCGAGTCAGGGCCTCAAAACCTTATGCGATAATAAAGATCTTATTATACGCCCCGCAGACAAAGGCGGAGGCATAGTTCTGTTGGATAAAGCAAGCTATATGCAAGAAATGTATAACATCCTGAGCGATCAAGATACCTACAAAGAGATATTTAACAATCCCACTCATCAATATAAGAAAAAGTTGATTAATCTCATCACTAGAGGTTTTGATTCTAAAATTTTAAATTCTAAAGAGAAGTCGTTTCTTGTCCCTCTGGCCCCCAGGATTCCAATTATATACTATCTACCTAAAATTCACAAAAATCCCCTCCATCCCCCTGGGCGTCCCATTATTAGTGGGATAGATTCCATTACGTCGAGGATAGGTAGATATATAGATTTCTTTCTACAACCCTCTGTTAAGACCACACCATCTTATTTGAAGGACACTAAAGACGTCATTCAACGCCTCACGTCACTGACCTTTGAGAGTGATTTTATTATGGCCACAGCTGACGTGGCATCCCTATACACCTGTATCCCGCATCATAGGGGGATGGAGGCTGCTCAGCAATTTTTGAATAGGGATTTTACATTGGCCGCCCCACAGGTTAATTTCATTATGGAACTATTAGAGTTTGCGACACAACACAATTATTTTTGGTTTGATGGACATTACTTCCTTCAACAGAAAGGGGTAGCAATGGGTGCCAAATTCGCACCAAGTCTGGCCAATCTATTTATGGCCAAGTGGGAGGAGGATGTCGTCTATGCCCTGCAGGAGCCTCGGCTTCTGCTTTGGGCCAGGTATATAGACGACATCCTCCTCCTATGGGCCGGCACTTCACAAACGTTACAAACCTTTTTTTCTACGTTAAATGATAATGATAGAGGCATTACCCTTACATATGAAGCTAGTCAGTCCATGATACACTTCTTAGATTTGCAGATAGTAAGATCACAGCACCAATTTAAGTTCAGTACTTATTTCAAACCTACCGATAGAAATGGCTTCATACCCATGGGCAGTTGCCATCACCAGTCATGGCTGAAGTCGGTCCCTAAGAGTCAGTTCCTGCGTCTTCGCCGGAACTGTACAGAAACAGACACTTTCGTACTTCAAGCGAATGTGCTTAAAAATAGATTCTTAGATAAGGGATATAACAAGGTAGAAATAGATAATGATTTGAAGAGGGTGTTAGATATAGAAAGATCCACTTTGCTGGAAGAGAGACCACCTAAAGAAGAGGATGATACCTTCAGATGGTCTTTCCTTACCACCTTTTCTACCCAACATAAGCATATAAAGGCCATTTTTGAGAGACATTGGGGGATACTGAAAAATGACAGGGTGTTGGGTGCGTTGATACCAGAAAGGCCCAAGGTTATCTATAAAGGAGTACCCTCCCTTCAAAGCAAAATTGCACCCAACATCATAAACCCACCCATAAAACCCACATTCTTTCATAATTGGATGGGATACTATCCCTGCAAAAAATGTATTGTTTGCAAACACAATACAAGTGGAAGAAGACCTACAAAGGAATTTAGATCCACAGTGACCAATAAAGTCTACCCTATAAAACATTTTTGTACGTGTGCCACAACTCATGTGGTATATCTGTTGACCTGCCCTTGCGGTAAACAGTATGTGGGCAGAACAATAAGATCTTTCACCGCTAGGGTATCCGAACACGTGAGTCTAATCAAATTTGGGAGCATCAAACATACTGTCCCCAGACATTATCGGCAACACCATGCCCGAAACCCTGATGGCACTCAATTTCTAGTTATAGACCATTTCGTTGCCCCATGGAGGGGGGGAGCAACTACCAGGGGGGTATCCAGACTGGAAACATTCTGGATATACGAGCTTCAGACTCATCAGCCACAGGGAATGAATGTCGAGTGGGACATTAACGCCTTCATTAATGCGTCATGAAAACTATACAATATTACACGACTTCTTTTAGATTTTTTATACTTTTTATTAAAATTCAATTTTAATTTTATATAATTTATTAACTTTTTTATTTAACATTATATGTCATAATGTGTGCATGTATATATGAGTTCGTAGTATAGTATGTTAGTCATACACATATATTTAGGAATGCATCATTGCATCCTATTACGTTTCATGCATCCATGTATATAATGTTTTATATATATTCTTTCAATATAATGGCATTATTAATCCTAACGTTAATTTATGTTTTCATTACAGTTTTTATAAACTCCTTTTCGTGCTTCTAGTCTGCCCTCCAGCCAGTTAAACACTTTTCTTCCCTTCAGGGAAGTTGTGGGTTGCGTCCTTTAGAGGGGCGGCCCTATTATTATGGGCTCTTAGAGCGCTGGGTGTGTAACTCGATGGAGGGGTGTGGCTGTGGTATGAGGCAGTCTTAGGTCTCGTTCTTCTGAACGATGCGTGGCTGCCACTTCCGTTTTCTTCCAGCGCATCTCTATTGGCTTATGTCACGTGTGGGAGTTGACATCCAGGCCTCGTTTTCAGGGCGGGGTCTGGTTCCATTAGGGGCATATCATTGTGCTTACTGGCCGCGCTGTGCGGCAGGCCTACGTCTCGCTTTCTGAAGCGAGGCTTGGCTGCCACTTCCGGTTTTTTCCATGACGGAAGTGACGCGCAGGCGCTAGATCCAGGCCTCGTTTTCATAGCGAGGCTTGGATCCCGTCCAGCGCGGCTCAGTCAATGTAAACACCCTTATGTATGATATAGAGGCTCGGTCAACACTGTTATACAGGTGACCTATAGCCTTCTTCCATTTCCATGTCCATTTTTAACTTATATATATAGCGTTTTAGATGTAATGTGTATAGTCATAATACATATTATTTTGTGTGCCATTTGGCCATCCAGGATACAAAATCCAAACCGGAAGTGAGGTATTGGCGGTTCACTTCCGGGATCAGGGAGGTCAAGTGGTCCATTTAATTGCGATGTGTGTGGGACAAAGTCCTTACCCCAGATGATGACTATTTAGTCGAAACTAGTCGGGTGGACTTGTCCGTACATATCGCTCCTGTACCTGCATCCATGTTTTTATAAACCATCTTAAATGTGAGTGTTCCACTGTTATGTTTTGCCATTAAAACCCTTTACAAACGGTATCATGCTATGTGGATTTTTCTCCATCTCTACACATATGCTTCTTGGATACCGAGTTCTTATATGCATTGGTGATCTGTGTGTTGGATACCCTGTATGATTGAAGCTGATCAACCGCTTTGACTCCTGACCACCCTCCAACTCAAGACCATCCATACTGGGTTCCATTAACCCTCAAGCTTTCTCCGATTTGGGTGGCGTATGCCTCTCCAAATCCGAGATCTTTGGTAAGCCTCCTTCAACTTATCCTTGGTGGTGGTTTTCACATTAGTCCTATACACCGAATATTCTGTATCGCAAGTTCACATCTTGATTGAACACGTTTTCTTTTCTTTTTGGATTGATCTTCACCATTTGGACATTGTATTGATTTTTGTCTGATGGACTTTATTCTATCTGATGGATTTTATTTGATTATAATTCTCATTCTGTTTATTAATATGGGTTATCATATTATTGTTTGACCACTCTAGCAATAGAGACACTCAGCACGCACGATTTTTTGGGTGTTACACGTGTTCACTATATATGATTACTATATGTTTATGTTGTTTATTAATTTGCTCACATATATCATTTTGCCTAGGTAGCGCTACATTTTTTATTTTTCACACTATTCCAGCTTTTTTTCTATTAGCAGTGTTGGCAGCTTCCTTTGGTATATACACAAGCCCAGCGCAGTATACCCCTTTACATTTCACTACCAGTTTCACAGAATTTATATTGCTGCAGGAGATCCTTACTTATCCATATACTACCAATTGTTTATAATTTGGTAGTTCTAAGTATGGATGTTTTTGATTATCGTGCCTCACGGGTAGTGAGCACTGAGGGTGTGTTTGTTGTCACAGGCAATGACACTGAACTATCAGGTCTATTTCTGAGACTTAAAAACATCATGGTATCAGAACTCCATCTCCAATGGGACCTTGTTTTTCTGGAGCAATATGTTTCAGAGAACATGGTTCCCCGGAGTCTCAGATGGGATGTACATCCCCAGCAAGGAGAAACAGACCTTGATTCTTGGTCCAAATACTTCAACGATGCTGGGACCAAATTTCTCAACTTTCTTATTACTAGGAAACGTAATCGTCTCTTGATTTTAGATAGAGAAATCAAAGAACTTAAAGATGGTCTACTTGTATATAAAAATACAGTAGAATATAATACCTTGTCCTCTAATCTTCAAACATATCTTATTAAAGAAGATAAAGATCAGAGAACGAAAAAACATAAAAAATACTCACGAGATATTGGTGATTATAAGTCTGGGAAAGTGTACAGTTGGCAGAAGCCGCCTACACCAGATGCTGCTATGGAGGTAAATTCTTCAGACACTGGGGTGGCAGCACTCCCTACTACACACTTTAATCAACCCAAACCTTCTATGAATAGGAACCAACAACCTGGTGATCGTGCACAAGGGGTTGTACCCCAAAATACCCATACCCCTAAGAATTCTCAAAGGGGGAGGGGACATAGTTCCAATAGAAGAGGTGGGGGGAATCATAGAGGTAATCATTCCAACTATGATTACAATCAACAGCATTACGAGAGAGAAAAGTCGTACCAAAGGGGTTCACCATCCAACTTTTATGACAACTCTCATTCCTCCCATCATGGATACCCAGCTACATCTACTCACAATAGATATTTCCCTCTTCAAGACCAATATGATGATAGAGTATATCCATATCCCAATGCTGAGTTCGACCGACCTCCATATCCCAATCCTCATCCCTCTCAGGGTTTTCGGGAGGACCCCCCAAGAAGAAAAAGGGGTCCCGAAACAAGAGAGGGACCAGAGGAGGGAGGAGGAAACAAAGGAGGAAAGAAAAGTCGAACATAGCCTGTCAAGGTGTGTTTAACTTAAGCAGTGTTACACTGTCTCATGAAGAAAAGGTGGTTTTAGATAAGGGCCTTAAATTTGCCCCTCCACGAAAACTTAATAAATTTAACACTTTCGTGGATATACAAAAATATGTTAGAAAAATCAATATTCAACGCTACATCACTTCAAATCCTACCAGGAATATAGCCAGGGCAGCCACGTCAGGTACTGTCCATTCAGGGTTGGCAAATCCTTCGCTTTTCAACCCTCCCAACAAGCTTGCTCCAGCTCTCAACATGTTTAGAGATCTTGTTCTTCAGGATCTTGCTAAACTACCTATTAAAAAGATTTCCAACAATCCTTTGCCGAGTCAGGGCCTCAAAACCTTATGCGATAATAAAGATCTTATTATACGCCCCGCAGACAAAGGCGGAGGCATAGTTCTGTTGGATAAAGCAAGCTATATGCAAGAAATGTATAACATCCTGAGCGATCAAGATACCTACAAAGAGATATTTAACAATCCCACTCATCAATATAAGAAAAAGTTGATTAATCTCATCACTAGAGGTTTTGATTCTAAAATTTTAAATTCTAAAGAGAAGTCGTTTCTTGTCCCTCTGGCCCCCAGGATTCCAATTATATACTATCTACCTAAAATTCACAAAAATCCCCTCCATCCCCCTGGGCGTCCCATTATTAGTGGGATAGATTCCATTACGTCGAGGATAGGTAGATATATAGATTTCTTTCTACAACCCTCTGTTAAGACCACACCATCTTATTTGAAGGACACTAAAGACGTCATTCAACGCCTCACGTCACTGACCTTTGAGAGTGATTTTATTATGGCCACAGCTGACGTGGCATCCCTATACACCTGTATCCCGCATCATAGGGGGATGGAGGCTGCTCAGCAATTTTTGAATAGGGATTTTACATTGGCCGCCCCACAGGTTAATTTCATTATGGAACTATTAGAGTTTGCGACACAACACAATTATTTTTGGTTTGATGGACATTACTTCCTTCAACAGAAAGGGGTAGCAATGGGTGCCAAATTCGCACCAAGTCTGGCCAATCTATTTATGGCCAAGTGGGAGGAGGATGTCGTCTATGCCCTGCAGGAGCCTCGGCTTCTGCTTTGGGCCAGGTATATAGACGACATCCTCCTCCTATGGGCCGGCACTTCACAAACGTTACAAACCTTTTTTTCTACGTTAAATGATAATGATAGAGGCATTACCCTTACATATGAAGCTAGTCAGTCCATGATACACTTCTTAGATTTGCAGATAGTAAGATCACAGCACCAATTTAAGTTCAGTACTTATTTCAAACCTACCGATAGAAATGGCTTCATACCCATGGGCAGTTGCCATCACCAGTCATGGCTGAAGTCGGTCCCTAAGAGTCAGTTCCTGCGTCTTCGCCGGAACTGTACAGAAACAGACACTTTCGTACTTCAAGCGAATGTGCTTAAAAATAGATTCTTAGATAAGGGATATAACAAGGTAGAAATAGATAATGATTTGAAGAGGGTGTTAGATATAGAAAGATCCACTTTGCTGGAAGAGAGACCACCTAAAGAAGAGGATGATACCTTCAGATGGTCTTTCCTTACCACCTTTTCTACCCAACATAAGCATATAAAGGCCATTTTTGAGAGACATTGGGGGATACTGAAAAATGACAGGGTGTTGGGTGCGTTGATACCAGAAAGGCCCAAGGTTATCTATAAAGGAGTACCCTCCCTTCAAAGCAAAATTGCACCCAACATCATAAACCCACCCATAAAACCCACATTCTTTCATAATTGGATGGGATACTATCCCTGCAAAAAATGTATTGTTTGCAAACACAATACAAGTGGAAGAAGACCTACAAAGGAATTTAGATCCACAGTGACCAATAAAGTCTACCCTATAAAACATTTTTGTACGTGTGCCACAACTCATGTGGTATATCTGTTGACCTGCCCTTGCGGTAAACAGTATGTGGGCAGAACAATAAGATCTTTCACCGCTAGGGTATCCGAACACGTGAGTCTAATCAAATTTGGGAGCATCAAACATACTGTCCCCAGACATTATCGGCAACACCATGCCCGAAACCCTGATGGCACTCAATTTCTAGTTATAGACCATTTCGTTGCCCCATGGAGGGGGGGAGCAACTACCAGGGGGGTATCCAGACTGGAAACATTCTGGATATACGAGCTTCAGACTCATCAGCCACAGGGAATGAATGTCGAGTGGGACATTAACGCCTTCATTAATGCGTCATGAAAACTATACAATATTACACGACTTCTTTTAGATTTTTTATACTTTTTATTAAAATTCAATTTTAATTTTATATAATTTATTAACTTTTTTATTTAACATTATATGTCATAATGTGTGCATGTATATATGAGTTCGTAGTATAGTATGTTAGTCATACACATATATTTAGGAATGCATCATTGCATCCTATTACGTTTCATGCATCCATGTATATAATGTTTTATATATATTCTTTCAATATAATGGCATTATTAATCCTAACGTTAATTTATGTTTTCATTACAGTTTTTATAAACTCCTTTTCGTGCTTCTAGTCTGCCCTCCAGCCAGTTAAACACTTTTCTTCCCTTCAGGGAAGTTGTGGGTTGCGTCCTTTAGAGGGGCGGCCCTATTATTATGGGCTCTTAGAGCGCTGGGTGTGTAACTCGATGGAGGGGTGTGGCTGTGGTATGAGGCAGTCTTAGGTCTCGTTCTTCTGAACGATGCGTGGCTGCCACTTCCGTTTTCTTCCAGCGCATCTCTATTGGCTTATGTCACGTGTGGGAGTTGACATCCAGGCCTCGTTTTCAGGGCGGGGTCTGGTTCCATTAGGGGCATATCATTGTGCTTACTGGCCGCGCTGTGCGGCAGGCCTACGTCTCGCTTTCTGAAGCGAGGCTTGGCTGCCACTTCCGGTTTTTTCCATGACGGAAGTGACGCGCAGGCGCTAGATCCAGGCCTCGTTTTCATAGCGAGGCTTGGATCCCGTCCAGCGCGGCTCAGTCAATGTAAACACCCTTATGTATGATATAGAGGCTCGGTCAACACTGTTATACAGGTGACCTATAGCCTTCTTCCATTTCCATGTCCATTTTTAACTTATATATATAGCGTTTTAGATGTAATGTGTATAGTCATAATACATATTATTTTGTGTGCCATTTGGCCATCCAGGATACAAAATCCAAACCGGAAGTGAGGTATTGGCGGTTCACTTCCGGGATCAGGGAGGTCAAGTGGTCCATTTAATTGCGATGTGTGTGGGACAAAGTCCTTACCCCAGATGATGACTATTTAGTCGAAACTAGTCGGGTGGACTTGTCCGTACATATCGCTCCTGTACCTGCATCCATGTTTTTATAAACCATCTTAAATGTGAGTGTTCCACTGTTATGTTTTGCCATTAAAACCCTTTACAAACGGTATCATGCTATGTGGATTTTTCTCCATCTCTACACATATGCTTCTTGGATACCGAGTTCTTATATGCATTGGTGATCTGTGTGTTGGATACCCTGTATGATTGAAGCTGATCAACCGCTTTGACTCCTGACCACCCTCCAACTCAAGACCATCCATACTGGGTTCCATTAACCCTCAAGCTTTCTCCGATTTGGGTGGCGTATGCCTCTCCAAATCCGAGATCTTTGGTAAGCCTCCTTCAACTTATCCTTGGTGGTGGTTTTCACATTAGTCCTATACACCGAATATTCTGTATCGCAAGTTCACATCTTGATTGAACACGTTTTCTTTTCTTTTTGGATTGATCTTCACCATTTGGACATTGTATTGATTTTTGTCTGATGGACTTTATTCTATCTGATGGATTTTATTTGATTATAATTCTCATTCTGTTTATTAATATGGGTTATCATATTATTGTTTGACCACTCTAGCAATAGAGACACTCAGCACGCACGATTTTTTGGGTGTTACACGTGTTCACTATATATGATTACTATATGTTTATGTTGTTTATTAATTTGCTCACATATATCATTTTGCCTAGGTAGCGCTACATTTTTTATTTTTCACACTATTCCAGCTTTTTTTCTATTAGCAGTGTTGGCAGCTTCCTTTGGTATATACACAAGCCCAGCGCAGTATACCCCTTTACATTTCAAAGACGTCATATGGGCTGGAAGTGGTTAATCACTACTGGGGTTTTATGTTTTGCTAAACAAACAAAACAAGACCGAAAATTTTGAGAAAAAGTTAAAAAATGTTTTTATCGTTTGTTATAAAATTTAGCAAAGAGGTAATTTTTTTCCTTCATTGATGTTTGCTGATGAGGCTGCACTGATAGGCTGTACTGATGGGCACTGACAGACTGCACTGATAGGCACTGATAAGGCGGCACTAATGAGGAGGCACTGGTGGGCACTGATAGGTGGCATTGATAGGTGGCACTCATAGGTGGCACTGATAGGGTGGCACTTATAAGGCGGCACTGGTGGGCACTGATAGGTGGCATTGATAGGTGGCACTCATAGGTGGCACTGATAGGGTGGCACTTATAAGGCGGCACTGGTGGGCACTGATAGGTGGCATTGATAGGTGGCACTCATAGGTGACACTGATGTGTGGCACTGATGGTCACTGATAGGTGGCATTGATAGGTGGCACTGATAGGGTGGCACTGATAAGGTGGCACTGGTGGGCACTGATAGGTGGCATTGATAGGTGGTACTCATAGGTGACACTGATGTGTGGCACTGATTGGCACTGATAGGTGGCACTGATAGGGTAACACTGATGAGGCGGCACTGGTGGGCACTGATAGGTGGCATTGATAGGTGGTACTCATAGGTGACACTGATGCGTGGCACTGATTGGCACTGATAGGTGGCACTGATAGACGACACTGATGAGGCGGCACTGGTGGGCTCTGATAGGTGCCATTGATAGGTGGCACTAATAGGTTGCACTGATGGGCACTAATAGGTGGCATTGATAGGTAGCACAGACAGACAGCACTGATGATGAGGCACTGATTGGAGGCACTGGTGGGCATTGATAAGTGGCACTGGTGGGCACAGATGAGGAGGTGGCGGCTCTCCGTGTTCGGGACAGACGTCCCTCTGACAGTAGCCAGTGATCAGTTTTTTTTTCTTCTCAGGCCATAAGGGTGAGGAAAATAAATACAGTAGCTGATTACCAGCTACGTTTACATCACGTGATCAGCTGTCATTGGCTGACAGCTGATCACGTGGTAAGGGGGCGGGATTGGCCCCTTACTCCGATCTGTGATCAGCCGAGTCTCATTGACTCAGTGATCACAGAGCGCACCCCGCAGGGGCAGCTCATGCAAGGAAGGGACGTAAATGGACGCCCTCCCGGCAATTAAGGCCCACGATGTGGCGCCTTTCTTTAACCACTTAGACCCCTTTCACACTGGAGCGTATTGCAGGCGCTATAGCGTTAAAAATAGCGCCTGCAATCCGCCCTTAAAAAGCTGTTGCTTTAGAAAACGAATGCAGCCACCACATCTAATGATTGGTAAGCTGCAATATTTTGGTTTGGGATTTAACACCGCTGTCGTTTTTTTTTTTTTTTTACCCTAAAAATTCTACACCTCTCCCCCACCAGCAGAGAAGTTTTGGGGGGTAAACAGATTTGGTGGAAGCAGCAGATTGGCCCATACATGGGACCCGGAATGAGGTCCTCTGTACAGTACTGTAGATATCTCCTTCCCGCGTTATCTGCAGAATGACAGAGGTGTCTGATATTCAGACGGGGTCTTCAAAACAAAATTCTGCTGGTGACATGTGATGGTGCAGCTGCTGCTGAGTCCTTGGAGGGACTTCGATGTCCTCTGAATGTCGGCACCTCATCATATATTCCGGCCGTGTCAACACCGATATTGCTCAATAGAAACCTTGTATAAGTTCCTAGCCGGCTAATTATAACCAATCAGTCACACCGGGCTTAAGACTGCAGCATCAGCCCTCTCCTATAACATGCTTGTGCTCTCAGCCTTAAAGTGCAACTCCACTTTTTCCGTAAAATAAGCAATTTTTTTTTGTACGTTCTTACCCAAAAAATTTTGCAGAGTCTTACCTGCTTCTGTTCTGCAGATACATGACCAAAAGTATTGGGACACCTGCCTTTACACACATGAACTTTAAAGGTATCGGTCTATGGCCAAAACAAAAAAATAAAGAAAAAATTATATATATATATATATATATATATATATATATACTATATTACCAAAAGTATTGGGACACCTGCCTTTACACACACATGAACTTTAATGGCATCCCAGTCTTAGTCCGTAGGGTTCAATATTGAGTTGGCCCACCCTTTGCAGCTATAACACCTTCAACTCTTCTGGGAAGGCCGTCCACAAGGTTTCGGAGTGTCTATGGGAACGTTTGACCATTCTTCAAGGAATCCCTGATGATGCCTCCTTGTTCTGGAACTTTCTGTTTTAGGGGTGACAACTACACTATACTACCAAAAGTATTGGGACACCTGCCTTTACCACGCACATGAACTTTAATGGCCTCCCAGTCTTAGTCCGTAGGGTTCAATATTGAGTTGGCCCCGCCCTTTGCAGCTATAACAGCTTCAACTCTTCTGGGAAGGCTGTCCACAAGGTTTAGGAGGGTGTCTATGGGAATGTTTGACCATTCTTCCAGAAGCGCGTTTGTGAGGTCAGGCACTGATGTTGGAGAGAAGGCCTGGCTCGCAGTCTCCACTCTAATTCTTCCCAAAGGTGTTCCCATCGGTTTGAGGTCAGGACTCTGTGCAAGCCAGTCAAGTTCCTCCACCCTAAACTCCCTCATCCATGTCTTTATGGACCTTGGTTATGCACTGGTGCACGGCGCAGTCATGTTGGAACAGGAAGGGGCCATCCTAGGGTTGCCACATCATCCTTTTATTCCAGGACACATATGAATTACACAGGTTCTGTGGCTGATTAAAGTGGAAATTAAACTCACTTGGTGCCTCATCTGCATTAAATCAGCCTCCGAACCTGTGTAAGTCATATGTGTCCTGGATTAAAGGGATGATGTGGCAACTCGAGGCCATCCCCAAACTGTTCCCACAAAGTTGGGAGCATAAAATTGTCTAAAATGTCTTGGCATGCTGACACCTTAAGAGTTCCCTTCACTGGAACTAAGGGGCCAAACCCAACCCCTGAAAAACAACCCCCCACATCATAATCCCCCCTCCACCAAATGATTTGGAGCAGTGCACAAAGCAAGGTCCATAAAGACATGGATGAGCGAGTTTGGGGTGGAGGAACGTGACTGGCCTGCACAGAGTCCTGACCTCAACCCGATAGAACACCTTTGGGACGATTTAGAGCGCAGACTGCGAGCCAGGCCTTCTCATCCAACATCAGTGCCTGACCTCACAAATGCGCTTCTGGAAGAATGGTCAAACATTCCCATAGACACACTCCTAAACCTTGCGGACGGCCTTCCCAGGAACAGATGCATGGGGGTGCCTATAACAATTAAATGTCAGCGCATTTCTCTGCGTGTTGGGAAGACATGTGACTTTGACATGCTTAGATACAAACGTAACCTTAGGGCTTGCTCACACTTGCAGAAGCCCTTGCTGCCCATCTGAAAAGTGATCTGCAGTAGATCGCTTTTCAGAAGGCAGTTTACAGGCAGATGTGAGGGGATATTAGGCACACCACTTTGTCGCAACCGCATACATTTCACCTGGTTACAGCGCAGTTGCAGCATGGGTTGCCCCCCCCCCCCCGTTCACTTGAATGGATCACGTTTGACGGTGGTACTGCCTGGTGAACATGACATGGGGGGGGGGTAACCTTTGCCGTGTACAATACAGCTGGGTCACCATTGCAGCTTAAGGGGGTGGCTGAGTATGTGGCAAAACTGTGGCTCAACCACCTATCTGTTGGAAAAAGCACAGCTCAACTGGCTTTTACAATAGTGACACCCATGAGACTCCAAGTATCCGTTCAAATAACACCAACTTCAAATGGACAGTGTGTTGGTGTAAGGTAGTGATGAGCCGCCGAACACCCCCGGGTTTGGTTCGCACCAGAACCCGCGAACGGACCGAAAGTTCGCACGAACATTAGAACCCTATTAAATACAATGGATGCGAACGTTCGAATTCTAAAGTGCTAATTATAACGACTATTATGCATGTTATTGTCCTAAAAAGAGTTTGGGAACCCGGGTTCTGCACCAGGGGACATGTATCAATGCAAAAAGAAGTTTTAAAAACTGCCGTTTTTCTGGAGCAGTCATTTTAATGATGCATAAAGTGAAAAAAAAAAAGTCAAATATTCCTTTAAATATCGTACCTGGGGGGTGTCTAAAGTATGCCTGTGAAGTGCCACGTGTTTCCCGTGTTTAGAACTGTCCCTGCACAAAATGACACTTCTAAAGGGAAAAAAGTCATTTAAAACTGCTTGCGGCTTTAATGTAATGTCTGGTCCCGGTAATATGGATGAAAATCTTTAAGAAAAATGGCATAGCTACCCCATGACCCCCCCCCCCCCACCCCAGCCCATTACCAGCCCCTTTGGGTCTTGTATGGATATTAAGGGGAACACCGCACACAAAATAAAAAAGGCCCTATATACTCTGAACAGCCGTATACAGGCGGTGCATACAAGACAGGGACTGTAGGTTTGTTCTTATGTAGAATCTGTTTATAATTTTGAACAGCTGCATTGTTTAAGTGGAGCTCCATGCCAAATTCCTTTTTTTTAGCTTTTTGTAAAACATAGGGAACGGTTATCACCCCTGTCACATTTTTTTGCTGTCTGTGCCCCTGTTCAGAACATTTCACCTCACTTTGCGTCCCAA
This sequence comes from Rana muscosa, assembly GCA_029206835.1. Taxonomy (NCBI): domain Eukaryota; kingdom Metazoa; phylum Chordata; class Amphibia; order Anura; family Ranidae; genus Rana; species Rana muscosa. The sequence continues at coordinate 194,461,955 of CM055119.1, forward strand.
TGACAACTGTTTTTGAAATGTGGTGTTTTTATTGAAACAAGGATTGGTAATAAAGCATCAGTACAGAGGAGACACCTTTCTCCCATATTAATTCTTACAGGAGAGAATTTTCCTTCCAAGGGGTAGATTTCCTCTCACTTCCTGTTGTCTTCTTGCGTTTGCAAGTAGGAGTCGTTTGTAAGTTGGATGTTTGAAAGTAGGGACCTGCTGTATATACTCTGCAGAAATTGGCCCCTTAGGTGTTGGTGTTGGCACAACACTGAAAGCACTCACAGTTACTCTTGGTGGGTGCTGGAACGCCCTGCTGTCAAGTATAATATCAGGAATTGTAATAACATATAATTGTTGATCAGTGGTAGTAAAAATTGGGCCTTTGATGGTGGTGCTGGTGCCACAACACTGTAAGGCCTGACAGTTACTCTTGGTGGGCGCAGCAATGGTCCCTGCTGTGAATTATTAGATCAATAATTATAATTGCATGCCCCTGTTGAACAGGGGCTGAAAAATTGGGCCTTTGGTGGTGGTGGTGGTGGTGATGGTGGTGCTGGTGCCACAACACTGTAAGGCCTGACAGTTACTCTTGGTGGGCGCAGCAATGGGCCCTGCTGTGAATTATTAGATCAATAATTATAATTGCATGCCCCTGTTGAACAGGGGCTGAAAAATTGGGCCTTAGGCACTGGTGGCACAACACTGCAACCCCTCACAGATACTGTACTTGGAGCACAGCAATGAGGCCTGTTGCAAAGTATTGCATCAAAAATTTTAATTACACGCCCCTGTTAAACAGGGACTGAAAAATTGGGCCTTAGCCACTGGTGGCGTCACCCATAAACCAAAATGATCTTCCAAGCTATCATCGTTAATCGTATCATTGAGGAGGAGGAGGAGGATAGCCAGTCAACATAACAGCACAGGCACTCAGCATCAGCATCAGTCTTGAAGGGATGTGACATTTTAAAATCAATTAGTCTGTTATATCAGCATCTGGTGTGTGGTAGCTGGTGGTGATCCAAGACTGGTTCATCTTGATGAAAGTCAGTCGATCAACCGAGTCGGTGGACAGGCGCACCCTGTGATCCGTGACAAATCCTCCAGCAGCACTGAATGTGCGTTCTGAAAGAACGCTGGATGCAGGACAGGCCAGTAGCTCAATTGCATACTGTGCAAGCTCTGGCCAGTGATCCATCCTCAAGACCCAGTAAGCCAGAGGATTTTCGGTGGGGAAGGTGTCCAAGTCTGACCTTGCCCCTAGGTATTCCTGGACCATGTATATCAGACGCTGGCGATGGTTGCTGGAACCGATCATACTTTGGGGCTGCGGACTAAAGAATTGTCTGAACGCATCGGTCAGACGGCCACCTTCCCCACCGCTCCTTCTTTGACTGCCCGAAGCCTCAGCAACTCGTTGTCCAGGACCAGGAGTTTGTAACCTCCCAGTCTCTGGGAACGCGTTGCACAGACCTTTCTGCAAGGCCTCCCGGAGTTGTCTCATCCTCTGCTCCCTCTGCGACGGTACGATAAGGTCCGCAACCTTACCCTTGTACCGTGGATCAAGGAGAGTGGCCAGCCAGTAATGGTCCCTCTCCTTGATCCGAAGAATACGAGGATCCTTCCGCAGACTTTGCAGGATCAGGGAGGCCATGCAGCGTAGGTTAGCTGAGGCATTCAGTCCGGAGTCCTCTGGGTCACTAAGGACGACATGATCCGCAGCCACCTCCTCCCAGCCACGTACAAGTCCACTGGTTTCTTGGGACTGTAAATCATCCCTAAAAGACTGCTGCTGATGATGCTGAGTGCCAGCCTCCACCTCCATGCTGACACAATCCTCCTCCTCCTCCTCCTCCTCTTCCTGTGCGATGGGTGGGACAGAAGGAACACTGTCTGGGTAAAGGGGGCCTTGAGAGGCAAGGAAGTCCTCCTCTTCCTGCCTCTGTTCTGCCTCAAGTGCCCTGTCCATTATTCCACGCAGCGTGTGCTCCAACAGGTGGACAAGAGGTACAGTGTCACTGATGCATGCACTGTCACTGCTCACCATCCTCGTGGCCTCCTCAAATGGTGCCAGGACAGTGCATGCATCCCTGATCATGCCCCACTGGCGTGGTGAAAAAAACCCGAGCTCCCCTGACCCTGTCCTGGTGCCGTAGTCGCACAGGTACTCATTGATGGCCCTCTGCTGCGTGTGCAGCCGCTGCAGCATGGCCAACGTTGAGTTCCACCTGGTGGGCATGTCACATATAAGGCGGTTCTTGGGCAGGTTCAACTCCTTTTGAAGCTCAGCCAGGCGAGCACTGGCATTATAAGATCTGCGGAAATGCACACAGACTTTCCTGGCCTGCCTCAGGACATCCTGTAAGCCCGGGTACCTGCCCAAGAACCGCTGCACCACCAGGTTAAGGACGTGAGCCATACAGGGCACATGGGTCAGTTGTCCCTGTCGGAGGGCGGAGAGGAGGTTGGTGCCATTGTCGCAAACCACCATTCCTGGCTTAAGCTGGCGTGGCGTCAACCACCTCTCGGCCTGCCCCTGCAGAGCAGACAGAGCCTCTGCCCCAGTGTGGCTCCTGTCCCCCAAACACACCAGCGCAAGCACGGCATGGCATCTTTTTGCCTGCGTACTTGCGTAGCCCCTTGAACGCCTACGGAGCACCGCTGGTTCCGAGGACAAACCACAGGAAGAGGCCATGGAGGAAGAAGAAGAGGAGGGGGTGGAGGAGAGAGGTGTGTCACAACCAGTAGTAGCATTTTGGAGGCGTGGCGGTGGAACAACCTCCAACACTACTGCACCTTGTCCTGCATCCTTCCCAGCTGCCAAAAGAGTGACCCAATGGGCCGTGAAAGAAAGGTAACGTCCCTGTCCATGCCTGCTGGACCATGAGTCAGCGGTAATATGCACCTTACCGCTGACCGCCCTGTCCAGCGAGGCCAAGACATTGCCTTCCACATGCCGGTAGAGAGCCGGAATAGCCTTCCGTGAGAAAAAGTGGCGTTTGGGAACCTGCCACTGAGGAACCGCACATTGCACAAACTCACGGAAGGGGGCCGAGTCTACCAACTGAAAAGGCAGCAGTTGAAGCGCTAGCAATTTAGCCAAGCTAGCATTCAACCGCTGGGCATGTGGATGGCTGGGAGTGAACTTCTTTCGACGGTCCAGCAGCTGGGGCAGGGAAATTTGCCTGCTAGAATCGGACGTCGGTGTACTGCTAGCAGAGTGGCCGCAAGTACTTGGCTGTGACACACCTAATTCTACACCTTCATTCCTCTCAGTGCATGTTTCAGAGAGGACTGAAGTTATAGTGGGGTTGGAGATCCCAGCTGATGCGGTGCAAGGAGAGGTCCGCTTTGTTCTTTGGTGTGGGTCTTTGAGGTAGGCTTGCCAACGAGCTGCATGGCAGGTCAACATATGTCTGATCAAGCATGTGGTACCCAAGCGGCTGATGTTTTGGCCACGCGATATACGCTTGAGACATATGTTGCAAACAGCAGCTGTGCGATCTGATGCACTAGCCTCAAAAAAGGCCCACACCAAAGAACTTTTTGAATGACGGGCAGAGGCAGCGCCCTGCACAGGCGGAGCTCTGCGGTGTGATTCCGTCGGTGTACTGCCCTTACGCTGGCCACCAAAGGGCATCCTGTCTCGTTGGAGATGTGCCTCCTCCTCATCCTCCTCCTCCTCTCTCCTATTAGGCACCCACGTGGAGTCAGTGACCTCATCATCCCCTCCCTCCTCATCACTGGAGCCAATCTGGCAGTATGCTGCAGCTGCTGGAGCATGACTGCCAGATTGGTGTCCTTCTTGAGCATCCCCTCTCTCTGCTCTCACGCTGCTGCCTTCCTCTAGCTGGGTTTCATCATCAGACCCTTCGAAACGCTGGGCATCCTCCTAGAGCATGTACCCAACACTGTGCTCAAACAGTTCGGGGGACTCCTCAGGAGGAGGACATGGTGGGTCTAGGGAAGGAGTGACTGATGATGAGTCTGACATTGATACCAGGGAAGAGGACGCTTTGGCAGCTGCTTTGCCAGTACCCTGAGCCTGGGTGAGAGAGGATGAGGAGGAGGAGGAGGGCTTGGTCATCCACTCTACCAAGTCTTCGGCATGATGTGGCTCAACATGTCCAGCTGCCGAAAAGAAGGACAAGCGTGTCCCATGGCCATGTGCTGATGACAATGCACCGCGTCCACGACCAGCACTGTTGCCCCCAGACACAGAGCCTGCTTGCCCTCTTTTTTTGCCTCCTGACTGTCTGCCTCTCCTTGTTTGCCTTCCAGACATTCTAATGGATGGCCTGCAGGGAGATGGGAAAAAGAGCAATAAGGGCTACCTTCAGGTGTATATTGTGCAGGAGGCTTAGCAACAATGACACTGACACTGTCCCCTGCCTATCCTTCTCTGTCCCTAAACACAAGGATTGAAAATATGGTTCAGCAAAAAAGTTTTAGAACAGAATAGCACACTGACACTTTCCCTCACTGTACCTCTCTGTCCCTCCCTACAAACAAGATTTAGCACAGAATAGCACACTATCAGTTTCACTCACTGTACCTCTCTGTCCCTCAACTCAAGGATTGAAAATATGGTTCAGCAAAATAGTTTTAGAACAGAATAGCACACTGACACTTTCCCTCACTGTACCTCTCTGTCCCTACAAACAAGGATTAGCACAGAATAGCACACTGTCACTGACACTCTCCCTACCTATCCTTATTTGTCCCTAAACACAAGGAATCCAGGATTAGTAAAGGAAAAATAATGACACTGTCCCTGCCTATGCTTGTCTTTCCCTGCTCCGGAACACACTACACAAGGCCGCCGTGCTGGCGGCCTTTTATAGTGTGGGGCGTGTACTAAACCCCATCAGCAATAATTGGCCACAGGCATCCTGCCTGTGGCCAATCATTGCTCTCCTCGCTGCCGGCGCTGTGATTGGCCAAGCATGCGGGGTCACAGTGCATGCTTGGCCAATCACAGCGCCTGGATGACACTGCGATGGCGTAGTGCATTGTGGGCCGTTCGCGTCACTCGAATTTGGCGCGAACGGCCCAAATCGTTCGATCTTCGTCGAACGATCGAACAGCCGATGTTCGAGTCGAACGTATGTTTGACTCGAACACGAAGCTCATCCCTAGTGTAAGGGAAATCCTGGCCTACGCGTTTCGTCATTCAGGAGCAAGGGATCTACTTTACCAAAATATCATTTGTTCTATACATTTATATATATCTTAACTAAATAATGTCTTCCTGCTACGTATTTATTTATCCTTTATGTTTATATTATGTATTTATTTTATGTTTGTTTTGCTTATTTTACTTTATCAATTGTATGTTTATTTTATGTGTTTATTTTAGTTATGTTTATTTTATTTGTGTTTATATTATTTTATTTATGTTTATTTTATCCAGTTATTTTTGTTTTATTTATTTTACCTTACCAATTTTACTTATGTTTATTTTATTTATCTCTTTTAGTTTAATTTGTGTTTTTATTTGTTATGTATCTGTTTTATTTTATGTATTTATTTTAGTTTTGTTTATTTTATTTATGTTTATTTGATTTATTTATTTTTTATTTATTTGTGTTTATATTATTGTATTTATGTTTATTTTAGGCATTTATTTTTGTTTTAATTATTTTACTTTATCAATTTTATTTATGTTTATTTTATGTATTTCTTTTAGTTTTATTTATTTATGTTTATTTTATTTGTGTTTATATTATTTTATTTATGTTTATTTTGTCCATTTAGTTTTGTTTTATTTATTTTACTTTATCAATTTTATTTATGTTTATTTTATTTATCTTTTTTAGTTTAATTTGTTTATGTTTATTTCTATTTATTTTATTTGTGTTTTTATTTGTTATGTATCTATTTTATTTGATGTATTTATTTTAGTTTTATTTATTTATGTTTATTTTATTTGTGTTTATAATATTTTATTTATGTTTATTTTGTCCATTTAGTTTTGTTTTATTTATTTTACTTCATCAATTTTACTTATGTTTATTTTATTTATCTCTTTTAGTTTAATTGGTTTATGTTTATCTCTATTTATTTTATTTATGTTTTTATTTGTCATGTATCTGTTTTATTTTATGTATTTCTTTTAGTTTTATTTATTTTCTTTATGTTTATTTTCTTTATTTTTATTTTCTTTATTTGTGTTTATATTATTGTATTTATGTTTATTTTATGCATTTATTTTTGTTTTATTTATTTTACTTTATCAATTTTATTTATGTTTATTTTATGTATTTCTTTTAGTTTTATTTATTTATGTTTATTTTATTTGTGTTTATATTATTTTATTTATGTTTATTTTATCATTTATTATTGTTTTATTTATTTTACTTTACCAATTTTACTTATGTTTATTTTATATATCTCTTTTAGTTTAATTTGTTTATGTTTATTTCTATTTATTTTATTTGTGTTTTTATTTGTTATGTATCTATTTTATGTATTTATCTTAGTTTGATTTATTTTCTTTATGTTTATTTAATTTATTTTTATTTTATTTATTTGTGTTTATATTTTTGTATTTATGTTTATTTTATGCATTTATTTTTGTTTTATTTATTTTACTTTATCAGTTTTATTTATGTTTTTTGTATGTATTTCTTTTAGTTTTATTTATTTATGTTTATTTTATTTGTGTTTATATTATTTTATTTATGTTTATTTTATCTATTTATTTTTGTTTTATTTATTTTACTTTATCAATTTTATTTATGTTCATTTTATTTATTTCTTTTAGTTTAATTTGTTTATGTTTATTTCTATTTATTTTATTTGTGTTTTTATTTGTTATGTATCTATTTTATTTTATGTATTTCTTTGAGTTTTATTTATTTATGTTTATTTTATTTGTGTTTATATTATTTTATTTATGTATATTTTGTCCATTTAGTTTTGTTTTATTTATTTTACTTGATCAATTTTATTTATGTTTATTTTATTTATCTCTTTTAGTTTAATTTGTTTATGTTTATCTCTATTTATTTTATTAGTGTTTTTATTTGTTATGTATCTGTTTTATTTTATGTATTTCTTTTAGTTTTATTTATTTTCTTTATGTTTATTTTCTTTATTTTTATTTTCTTTATTTGTGTTTATATTATTGTATTTATGTTTATTTTATGCATTTATTTTTGTTTTATTTATTTTACTTCATCAGTTTTATTTATGTTTTTTGTATGTATTTCTTTTAGTTTTATTTATTTATGTTTATTTTATTTGTGTTTATATTATTTTATTTATGTTTATTTTATCTATTTATTTTGTTTTATTTATTTTACTTTATCAATTTTATGTATGTTTAATTTATCCATTTATTTTTGTTTTATTTATTTTACTTTATCAATTTTATTTATGTTTATTTTATTTATCTCTTTTAGTTTAATTTCAGTTTTTTTTGTGTGTTTTTATTTGTTATGTTTATTTTATTTGTGTTTATATTATTTTATTTATGTTTATTTTATCTATTTATTTTTGTTTTATTTATTTTACTTCATCAGTTTTATTTATGTTTTTTGTATGTATTTCTTTTAGTTTTATTTATTTATGTTTATTTTATTTGTGTTTATATTATTTTATTTATGTTTATTTTATCTATTTATTTTGTTTTATTCATTTTACTTTATCAATTTTATGTATGTTTAATTTATCCATTTATTTTTGTTTTATTTATGTTTATTTTATTTATCTCTTTTAGTTTAATTTCAATTTTTTTGTGTGTTTTTATTTGTTATGTATCTATTTTATTTTATGTATTTATTTTAGTCTTATTTATTTATGTTTATTTTATTTGTGTTTATATTATTTTATTTTTGTTTATTTTATCTATTTATTTTTGTTTTATTTATTTTACTTTATCAATTTTATTTATGTTTATTGTATTTATCTCTTTTAGTTTAATTTCTATTTTTTTTGTGTGTGTTTTTATTTGTTATGTATCTATTCTATTTTATGTATTTATTTTAGTTTTATTTATTTATGTTTATTTTATTTGTGTTTATATTTTTTTATTTATGTTTATTTTGTCCATTTAGTTTTGTTTTATTTATTTTACTTTATCAATTTTATTTATGTTTATTTTATTTATCTTTTTTAGTTTAATTTGTTTATGTTTATTTCTATTTATTTTATTTGTGTTTTTATTTGTTATGTATCTATTTTATTTTATGTATTTCTTTTAGTTTTATTTATTTATGTTTATTTTATTTGTGTTTATATTATTTTATTTATGTTTATTTTGTCCATTTAGTTTTGTTTTATTTATTTTACTTTATCAATTTTATTTATGTTTATTTTATTTATCTCTTTTAGTTTAATTTCAATTTTTTTTGTGTGTTTTTATTTGTTATGTATCTATTTTATTTTATGTATTTATTTTAGTCTTATTTTTTTATGTTTATTTTATTTGTGTTTATATTATTTTATTTATGTTTATTTTATCTATTTATTTTTTGTTTTATTTATTTTACTTTATCAATTTTATTTATGTTTATTGTATTTATCTCTTTTAGTTTAATTTCTATTTTTTTTGTGTGTGTTTTTATTTGTTATGTATCTATTTTATTTTATGTATTTATTTTAGTTTTATTTATTTATGTTTATTTTATTTGTGTTTATATTATTTTATTTATGTTTATTTTGTCCATTTAGTTTTGTTTTATTTATTTTACTTTATCAATTTTATTTATGTTTAGTTTATATATCTCTTTTAGTTTAATTTTTTTAAATTTTTTTGTGTTTTTATTTGTTATGTATCTATTTTATTTTATGTATTTATCGTAGTTTGATTTATTTTCTTTATGTTTATTTGATTTTTTTTTATTTTATTTATTTGTGTATATTCTATTTATCTCTTATTTATTTATTTATTGTATCTTATTTCTGTCTCAGGCAGTACAGTTACATCACAAATATGCTGCCCTTAGCCAACCGCCATGTAACAATGACAATGCGAGTCGTGTTATGTCACCGTATGTAAAAAGACAACTCGGCAGGGTGGTGGCTGGTGGACAAACAAGGTGTGTGATGCTGTTTGGAGAGGCGTGGCAGATGCATTGCAATGGAAATTGTTGTTATTCATTAATAATCACAGTTTCGACACATAAAAACACACTATGTTTATCTCTTTGTTTTTTGTTTTTCATAATCTATGTTTATCACAATAATATGAAATGATACAATGTATTACATTAGTACATGACACACGCTACATGTGAAACCTAAAATACACACCAACACAGAACAACATAAATAACTAATAACATAAAATACACCAACACAGAACAACATAAATAACCAATAACATAAAATACACCAACAACATAGAACAACATAAATAACTAATAACATAAAATACACACCAACATAGAACAACATAAATAACCAATAACATAAAATACACCAACAACAGTAACAGGTGTATTGTAAAGGGGACCTGTCATGTCATAGTCAATAATCAAGCCAACTCAGTTTTTGAATCACCTGAGCGTTTCTCATCCTGCGGAGAATCACACGCTGATTCCTCCCTTGCTACTCATAGGGAATCACAACACGCCGTCACCATTGACCACCATTCCTGCTTGGGCATCTCAAAAAATAAAGATCCAGCTCCAGCTACTAAACTTACCTTCTCTTAGTTGCTGTCCTACCCAGGCTCCTCAGTCCTACGATGCAGCACAGCTCCAGTTCCCGGGTTGATTGACATCCATGCCGTTCAAACTAATTTCTGTCAACCCAGGGAGTCAAGGCTCCGCCCACCAACCTGGACTCACATGAGAATTGTGCAGCATTTAGGATTGGTCTACCGCCAGAGGAAAAAAGGGTTAAGAGGACCCGTGATGTTAGCAGTCTGAAGACAACTGGAAAAAAGGTATGAAGACATTTATTTTAACCCCTTTCCATATATAGCATGGAGGTGGGCCTTATGCTGTGTTGTCCTCTCACTGAGGATAAAGAGATGCAGGGGAGGAGTCTCAAACTAGTAATCACTGTCATTGGCTATCAGTGATCACATGATCAGGAGCCTGTCCCAATTGTCTCAGGCTCCTGGCCTTCCTGAAAAGAGAGCTTGAGGCTCCTGGCATTTCCGAATAGAGGGCCTGTGGGTCCTGGCCTTTCCGAATAAAGGGCCTGTGGGTCCTGGCCTTTCCGAATAAAGGGCCTGTGGGTCCTGGCCTTTCCAGAGGAAAGGGCATGGGGCACCTGGCCTTCCCGAGGAGAGGGCATGGGGCACCTGGCCTTCCCGAGGAGAGGGCATGGGGCACCTGGCCTTCCCAAGGAGAGGGCATGGGGCACCTGGCCTTCCCGAGGAGAGGGCCTGGGGATCCTGGCCTTCCCGAGGAGAGGGCCTGGGGATCCTGGCCTTCCAGGAGAGAGGGCCTGGGGGTCCTGGCCTTCCCGAGGAGAGGGCCTGGGGGTCCTGGCCTTTCAGAGGAGAGGGCTTGGGGAACCTGGCCTTTCCCGAGGAGAGGGCTTGGGGCACCTGGCCTTCCCGAGGAGAGGGCCTGGGGCACCTGGCCTTCACGAGGAGAGGGCCTGGGGGTCCTGGCCTTTCAGAGGAGAGGGCTTGGGGAACCTGGCCTTTCCCGAGGAGAGGGCTTGGGGCACCTGGCCTTCCCGAGGAGTGGGCCTGGGGCTCCTGGTCTTCCCGAGGAGAGGGCCAGGGGCTCCTGGCCTTTCAGAACACAGCTGTGGGGCACCTTTTTTTAGCTGCATATCTGCAGGATGAGGTCATCTAAGGCCCTGATGTCCCTGACTGGTATTCTCAGGTCATTTGAAGTAAGATTTGGTGATGCCACTACTGTGCTGCTCACTCACTGTTCTCCTTGCTGAAGAGAAAGCTGAACCTGAGAAGCTGCAGTGCAAGGATCTCCTTCCTTTTGCTTCATTCATTCATTCTATGGATCTGTGCTCAACCTCTCCTGCTGATCCTTGAACATTCTCCCACCAGTCATTAGATCTCGAGTTGTTAGGACATAAGGAAGCAAAGCCCTAGCATTTCAGCCCCCTGGATGTATATGTGGCTAGCTTTATCTTTCTGATCTGAGCCTATAGAGCTGTCACTTGTCACACGCAGGTGATTACATTCCAGCTGTCACTTTTGAAATGTAGTTAAGGTGCAAAATTAAGCCCTAAAGGAAACCTGTAAGGATAGAAAAATGGCCCACAAAAGAGGACCGGCCAAGATAGGATGATGAAGCTCCATAAAAGAAGCCTAGGGCTCCTGGCCTACCCAAGCTGAGGGTCTGGGGCTCCTGGCCTTCCTAAAAAGGGGTAGCCTGGGGCTCCTGCCCTTCATGAGAAGGGATAGCCCGGGACTCCTGGCCTTCATGAGAAGGGATAGCCTGGGGCTCCTAGCCTTCCTGAGAAGGGATAGCCTGGGGCTCCCAGCCTTCCTGAGAAGGGATAGCCTGGGGCTCCCAGCCTTCCTGAGAAGGGATAGCCTGGGGCTCCTAGCCTTCCTGAGAAGGGATAGCCTGGGGCTCCTAGCCTTCTTGAGAAGGGGTAGAGTGGGGCTCCTAGCCTTCTTGAGAAGGGATAGCCTGGGGCTCCTAGCCTTCCTGAGATGGGATAGCCTGGGGCTCCTAGCCTTCCTGGGAGGGACAGCCTGGGGCTCCTGGCCTTCCTGAGAAGAAATAGCCTGGGGCTCCTGGTCTTCCTGAGAAAAAAATAGCCTGGGGCTCCTGGCCTTCCTGAGAATAAATAACCTGAGGCTCCTGGCCTTCCTGAGAATAAATAACCTGAGGCTCCTGGCCTTCCTGAGAAGGGATAGCCTGGGGCTCCTAGCCTTCCTGAGAAGGGATAGCCTGGGGCTCCTAGCCTTCCTGAGAAGGGATAGCCTGGGGCTCCTAGCCTTCCTGAGAAGGGATAGCCTGGGGCTCCCAGCCTTCCTGAGAAGGGATAGCCTGGGGCTCCCAGCCTTCCTGAGAAGGGATAGCCTGGGGCTCCTAGCCTTCTTGAGAAGGGGTAGAGTGGGGCTCCTAGCCTTCTTGAGAAGGGATAGCCTGGGGCTCCTAGCCTTCCTGAGATGGGATAGCCTGGGGCTCCTAGCCTTCCTGGGAGGGATAGCCTGGGGCTCCTGGCCTTCCTAAGAAGAAATAGCCAGGGGCTCCTGGCCTTCCTGAGAAGAAATAGCCTGGGGCTCCTGGTCTTCCTGAGAAAAAAATAGCCTGGGGCTCCTGGCCTTCCTGAGAATAAATAACCTGAGGCTCCTGGCCTTCCTGAGAATAAATAACCTGAGGCTCCTGGCCTTCCTGAGAAAAAATAGCCTGGGGCTCCTGGCCTTCCTGAGAAAAAACAGTCTGGGGCTCCTGGCCTTCCTGAGAAAAAATAGCCTGGCCTTCCGGAACACAGCTGTGAGGGCACCTTTTATAGCTGTATATCTGCAGTGAGAGATCATCTAAAACCCTGCTGTCTCTGACTGCTAGTCTGAGGTCATTTAAAGTGAGATTTGGTGATATCACTACTGTGCTACTCACTGCTCTCTTGCTGGAGGGGAAGCTGTACCTGAGGGGCAGTAGTGCAAGCATCTCCCTGCTTTTGCTTCATTAATTCATTCTATGGATCTGTTCTCCACTTCTCCTGCTGCTTCTTGAACATTCCCCCACCAGTCATCAGACCTCCATTTATTAGGACATGAGGAAGCAACACCCTGCTCTTCTACCAAGATGGCCACCTCCAAACAGACAAAGTCCAGAACAAGGCAAGTCCAGAACAAGGCATGGTAAGCCAGTAATGGGGAAAAGATCTGCTGTAGAAAGATCACAGGCAATGTTGGTGACTTGTCTTTTGTCCTTCATCTGCTTTTTTGATCAAAGCTTCCACCATACAGGTCTTCTTTAAAGGGAACCAGTGAGCCAAAAAATGAGCAGGCTTGTTTCTAAAGGAATCCTGTACAGCAGGGATATGCAATTAGTGGACCTCCAGCCAGGGCCGGCCCTATGATGGGACCGGGTGGTACCATGGTACCAGGCGGCACTTTTAGGGGGGCGGCAAACTGACGCCCGCCAGCCAGCCTGTTCCGCCCGATCCGCTGCCTGTGAGGAACCCGACGCCGCTGGCTGTGAGGACAGTCGCAGCCCAGGGGCGGGGGGGGGCAGTCAGCGAGTGAGCGGGCAGGCGCCGCTGCTTGTGAGGACACTCGCATCCCGGGGACGGGGGGGGGGGCAGTCAGTGAGCAGGCGCCGCTGCCTGTGTGAGGACACTCACAGCCCGGGAGGTGGGGGCTGTCAGTGAGTGAGCGGGCAGGCGCCGCTGCCTGTGAGGAGCCCAGCGCCGCTGCTGTTAGTGGTGACAGGGGCAGCCGCGGGCAGAACACTCGCAGCCCGGGGGGGGGGGGCTAGGAGCAGTCAGTGAGTGAGCGCGCAGCGGAGCAGAGAGATGATGTCATCTCTCACCGCCCGCCCTGAATCACCACAATTCCACCCTCACTGTGCAGCCGTGTGCACTCTGGGACACAGCAAGTGACAACGCGCAACGTGTGGCAGGTGACGTTGTGACAATCCGCAACGTGTGGCAAGTGACAATACGCAACGTGTGGCACGTGACTATCTGCATCGTGTGGCAGGTGATGTCGTGGCAAGTGACAATCCGCAACGTGTGGCATGTGATGTGGCAAGTGACAACCCGCAACGTGTGGCATGTGACGCAAGTGACCATGCGCAACGTGTGGCAGGTGACAATCCGCAACGTGTGGCAGTAGACAATCCGCAACGTGTGGCAGGTGACAATCCGCAACGTGTGGCAGGTGACAATCCGCAACGTGTGGCAGGTGACAATCCGCAACGTGTGGCAGGTGACAATCCGCAACGTGTGGCAGGTGACAACCCGCAACGTGTGGCAGATGACAACCCGCATCTGGTGGTGGAGTCCAAAGCAAAACTGTAAGTACAAACACACATCACAAGTTGTATGAGACATGAGAGCCTGAGAGGGACTTGCCTTGCCCAGCCCTGATTAACCACTTAAGGACCGGAAGGATTCGCCCACTTAAAGCGATTGTATGGCTTTGTTTTTTATTTTTTTTAAAATAAAAAACATGCTATACTTACCTCCACTGTGCAGTTAGTTTGGAAAAGAGTGGCCCCGATCCTCTTGTTCTCGGGTCCCTCGGCGGCTGTCTCGGCTCCTCCCTGCGTCAGATAACCCCCTTCTGGGAAGCGCTCTCCCAAGGAGGTTAGCTTGTGGGCACGCTCCCTGTCATACATACTGCGTCCATAGACACAGCGTGTACGACTCATTCCCGCCCCCCCACGGGCCGCGTCATTGGATGTGATTGACAGCAGCGCGAGCCAATGGCTGCGCTGCTATCAATCTATCCAATCTAGCCAATAAACGGCCAGCCTCCGTGAAGAAGAGGACGCCGGGGGACGCGCACAGCAGGTGAACGGGCTCAGGTAAGTAAAACGGGGGGCCTGGGGGGCAGTACTTGCCAGGTGTTTTTTCACCTTAATGCATAGGATGCATTAAGGTGAAAAAAAAACAAATCTTTACAACCCCTTTTAATGACCAGGCCATTTTTTGCGATACGGCACTGTGTCGCTTTAACTGACAATTGCGCGGTCATGCGACACTGTACCCAAATAAAATTGATGTCCTTTTTTTCCCACAAATAGAGCTTTCTTTTGGTGATATTTGACAATATGTTTTACTTTTTGCTATGATAAATATCCAAAAAAATTATAAAAAAAAAAATATTTCTTCATCAGTTTAGGCCAATATGTATTCTTCTACATATTTTTGGTACCAAAAAAACACAATTAGCGTACATTGATTAGTTTGCGCAAAAGACATTGCGGCCGCCCGCCATGCACAGGTCCCTTCATACTCCTATATACACGTATAGAGCCATGACAGGTCCTCTTTATACTCCTGTTGACATGTATAGAGCATGACGGGTCCCCTTTAGTTATCATGATATAAAATAATGAATGTGGGGGCCTTTTGGTGGGCGTGATTTTTTTTTTTTGGGGGGGGGGCAGCATTTAATTCTTGGTCCCAGGCAGCACAATGTCTTGGGCCGGCCCTGCCTCCAGCTGTTGCAAAACTACAAGTCCCATCATGCCTCTGCCTCTGGGTGTAATGCTTGTGGCTGTCAGAGTCTTGCTATGCCTCATGGGACTTGTAGTTCTGCAACAGCTGGAGGTCCGCTAATTGCACATCCCTGCTATACAGGATCAAGTTTTTGTACCCTGCCGC
Organism: Rana muscosa; assembly: GCA_029206835.1. Lineage (NCBI taxonomy): Eukaryota > Metazoa > Chordata > Amphibia > Anura > Ranidae > Rana > Rana muscosa. The sequence goes on from CM055119.1 coordinate 194,477,168, forward strand.
TACTGAACTATGAAACTGCCCTATAGTCATTTCACTGGCTGCACACTTGACATGACAGTCCCAAAAAGCAGCCAAAACCCCCCCTCCCCCCACAAGATGTAGGAGCATTATGTGTCAGCAAATATCTCCCCTCAAAGAACACTGAGCACTAATCTGCACACTTACCCCCATAAATTCCCCCTCCCAGTACAAATCCGCCCCCCTGCTGAAATCTCCCCTCTCAAGTCTTTTCCCCCCATCCCCCAAATCCCACCAGCTCAAGTCCACCCCCCCCGCCCAAAAAAGTCACTCCTCCTAGCACAAATCCTTTACCCCTAAAGTTTCCCCTTCTAGTACACCCCCCCACTTCAAATTCCCCCCAAATCTCCCCTCCTAGTACAAATCTTCTTTCCCACATCCCAGCACAAATCCCCCTAAATCACCACTCTTAGCACCCCCCCCCCCCCAAATTTCCCCTCCTAGAACAATACCCCCTGCCACCCCCCCAAAATTCCCCCTTCCAACACAAATCCCCACCCCCCAATCTCCTTGTGGCACCCCCCACCCCAAATTTCCCCTCCTAGAACAATACCCCCTGCCACCCCCCAAAATTCCCCCTTCCAACACAAATCCCCACCCCCCAATCTCCTTGTGGCACCCCCCACCCCAAATTTCCCCTCCTAGAACAATACCCCCTGCCACCCCCCTAAAATTCCCCCTTCCAACACAAATCCCCACCCCCCAATCTCCTTGTGGCACCCCCCACCCTATATTTCCCCTCCTAGAACATTACCCTCTGCCACCCCCCAAATTCCCCCTTCCAACACAAATCCCCACCCCCCCAATCTCCTTGTGGCACCCCCCCACCTCATAAGAAACTACAGTGCCCAGGGCAGCCGCCCCTCCTGCCCCTTGTCCTTCCTGGTCCCCTGTCCAGGCCCTGCCTGTGCAGATCCTGGCTGTGTACCCAAATGTCTGACACAGATCAGCCCCCTGCTGCAGCCTTTCATCTACAAAGTTACAATGTTAAAGTATGATCACTGGGGGGGGGGGGGAGGGAGGAGACTACGGAAATTCTTCCTCCTGCCTTCTACAAAGTTACAATGTACAGTCTGATCACCAGGGGAGGGGAGAATGAGGAGAAGCTTACCCCTGCCTGCTGCAAAGTTGGGGGGGGGGGGGGTAAAGGAAATTCTTCCTCCTGCCTATTACAAAGTTATAATGTACAGTCTGATCACTGGGGGGGAGGCAGGGTGACCACATTTCCAAACGACCATTCAGGGACCCCCTTCCCAAAAGTCAGCTTGTGGTGTAATGAATCACAGCACAGCTGGGGCAGCGGATGCACGCTTTACCCAGAAGAACTGATCACACCCCCAAAAATGTCAGCCACATCGCCACTTTACTTACTGACAGCACTTGTCCTGACTGGCCGAGACCCGTTTTACCTTGTTCCAACGCTGGCTTTACACCGCCCTGCTGTGATTAGACACAAGAGGCGGGATTTATGATTTCTCCAATCACAAGCAGGGGGCGGGGATTGTGCCTCTCCAGACATTCCCGGCCAGGACAAGTGCTGTCAGTGAGTAAAGCAGCGATGTGGTGGCCTTTTTTGGGGGCAACAGATAATGGGGAGGTGGCTGTGTCAGATTCATTCCGGGACACTGTATTGTCCTGGAATGAAGGTGCCCGGGACCTGGGACAGACCTGCAAAATGCGGGACTGTCCTGGGCAATCCGGGACACGTGGTCACCCTAGGGGGAGGAGACTGAGGTAATACTTCCTCCTGCCTACTGCAAAGTTACAATGTACAGTCTGATTCCTGGGGGGGAGGGGAGAATGAAGAAAAGCTTCCTCCTGCCTGCTGTAAAGTTACAATGTTGCTGTCTGATCTCTGGGAGAGGCAGAGGCGGCTCTAGGCTTTGTGAGGCCTTAGGCAAAACTTAGACATGAGGCCCCACTCACGCCAATAATGGGAAAAATAATTCAAGCAAGACAAATGGCTGCAGAAAATGCACGGATCTAGCACACAGGTGATCAGCAGCACTTCCAGGGCACCCTCCTCACCCATCAGACATATTCAGCCAATGCAAGAGGGGGGAGAGAGAGGGAGGTGAAAAAGAGAGAGGGGTAATAGAGATCCGATGACGCTGACATTAGTATTAATCACAGGAAAATTAGGCGACCGCGAGGCCCCTGTGAGTGCGAGGCCTTAGGCGACCGCCTAATTTGCCTAATTAGAGAGCCGCCTGTGGGGAGAGAGGAGACTGAGGAAATGCCCCCCCCCCCCCCTGCCTGCAGCAGACTGAAGACATCACCTCAGCCCAAGCAAAGTCACTGATTGGAGCTCAAAGCTGGTCTGAAATGATAAAAGGTGGAAAGTGTATTGTGACGGGTCGGGAGTTTATTCAGACTTGTAAGGTTACTGACAGGTCCACTTTAATCAGCTCTGATAAAAAGAAGCGTGCGAGATCTCACTCAGAGAGCCTGCAAAGTGGTGAATAACCGTATAAGTCGGAGAGGAAGCCATTAGAGCGGCGAGGAGGGAAACGGAGACCCATTACACTGGATATGCCGCTGATAATGGCTCCATTACACATTTAAAAGCTTTATGACATCTGATCCATTAGCCAGGAAGTGGAATCAATACAGAGAATATGAGGAGGCCGAGTTCTACCCCGCCGCAGCTGTGAGCGCCCACACACCGCCTGATCCGTCCACCGATGTGTGCAACCTGGGCGTTGTCTGCAGTGATTGGGGGGTGATTGGGTTGAGTTGGGCTTTTCCAGGGGATGATAATAAAGCTTCTGGACATTATCACAGTATTATTATTATACAGGATTTATAGAGCGCCAACAGTGTGCGCAGCGCTTAACAAAATAAAGGATACAGAGACTTTCATGGTGTTGGGTTTGCCTTTTCTATGAGAACTGGTAGATCACAAGTAGGGTTCAAAGAGAAGTTTCACCAGGTTCCAAAGGAATGAAAATACGCAAAAGAATGGGCGGGTGTCTCACCGTGTGCCAAAACCAGCAAGGTATCTGTCTATGGCCAAAACAAAAAAAATAAATAAAAAATTATATATATATACATACTATATTACCAAAAGTATTGGGACACCTGTCTTTAAACGCACTTTATGGCATCCCCCTATTAGTCCGTAGGGTTCAATATTGCGTTGGCCCACCCTTTGCAGCTATAACAGCTTCAACACTTCTGGGAAGGCCGTCCACAAGGTTTAGGAGTGTGTCTATGGGAATGTTTGACCGTTCTTCCAGAAGCGCATATGTGAGGCCTGGCTCACAGTCTGCGCTCTATTTCATCCCAAAGGTGTTCTATCTGGTTGAGGTCAGGACTCTGTGCTGGCCAGTCAAGTTCCTCCACCCCAAACTCGCTCATCCATGTCTTTATGGACCTTGCTTTGTGTTCTGGTGTCCTGATCATCAGCGCAGCCCCAACAGTACCCACCAGTGCTGCCTATCAGTGCCCATCATTTGGCTCATATCAGTGCCTCCTTATTAGTTCCCATCAGTGCCCATCAGGGCCTGTCAGTGCCGCCTAATCAGTGCTGCCTCATCAGTGCCATCTCATCAGTCAGTGCCCATTAGTGCCACCTCATCAGTGCCACCTCATCAGTGCCTATCAGTGCCGCCTCATCAGTGCCCATCAGTGCCACCTTATCAGTGCCCATCAGTACCTCCTCATCAGTGCCTCATAATCAGTGCCGCCTAATCAGTGCCCATCAATGCCACCTTATCAGTGCCCATCAATGCCACCTTATCAGTGCCCATCAGTGCCACCTAATCAGTGCCCATCAGTGCCTCCTCATCAGTGCCCATCAGTGCCGCCTCATCAGTCAGTGCCCATCAGTGCCACCTCATCAGTGCCCATCAGTGCCTATCAGTGCTGCCTCATCAGTGCCGCCTCATCAGTGCCCATCAGTACCTCCTCATCAGTGCCCATCCTCGCCACCTCATCAGTGCCCATCAATGCCACCTCATCAGTGCCCATCAGTGCTACCTCATCAGTGCCTATCAGTGCCCCTCATCAGTGCCCATTAGTGCCGCCTCATCAGCGCACATCAGTGAAGGAGAAAAATTACGTATTTACAAAATTTTATAACAGAAACTTTTTTTTTCCCAAAATGTTCTGTCTTTTTTCGCTTGTTTAGCAAAAGATTAAAAAAACCTCAGTGGTAATTAAACACCACCAAAAGAAAGCTCTATCTGTCTCAAAAAAATGATAAAAATTTCATTTGGGTCCAGTGCTGCATGACCGCGCAATTGTCACTCAAAGTGAGAGAGCGCTGAAAGCTGAAAATTGGCCTGATCAGGAAGAGGGGTAAAAGTGCCCAGTAGGCAAGTGGCTAAGGCATAAAATGCATGCGCATCAACGTGCATTAAAAAAAAAGGGAAGGGAATGCAAAAAAAAAATAGTGAACCCAGTCCTAAACTGGCCATAAATTATTCAATTTTCCTATTCATATTCCTTTAGATTTAGTGCCGGTTCACACTTGTGCGAGTTGATACCGAATGCGATGCGTTAAACACAAACTAGATTCGTATGTCATCCAAAAAGTAATTGTTTTCAATGATAGTGGTTCACATCTATGCATTGCGATTCCTCTCCGAATGCGATGCGATGAAAAAAAAGGGTCTTGTGCGATTTTATAGCGTTGCGAATTTAGTCTCCATAGACATCAATGTAAATCGTTCTGGAATCGCATTTGATGGTTCACATATGTGCGAATTCCACCACACTACTCTCCACAAAAACCAGGAAGTTAACACCTTTTTTTTTTACATTATGATTCCATTGGCTAGAACATTAATCGCAGCTATGCCGGGCCGCCATCAGGGGGATACAGGCAGTACACCTGTAAGGGGCCCGGAGGTCCCCAGGGGCCCAGATGGCAACCCCCCTTTTTTTTTTAAAAGGGGCCCAGAGGTCCCCAGGGGCCCGGGGTTCCCCGGGGCCCCGGATGGAAACCCCCCTTTTTTTTTCAAATCTTTTTATTTTTTCATTATTTTATTTTTTTGTAAGGGGCCCAGAGGTCCCCAGAGGCATGGAGGTCCCCAGGGCCCCAGTTGGCAACCCCCCCCCACCTTTTTTCTTTTTTTTTATAAAAATTGTTTTTTTTTATTTATTTTTTTATAATTTTTCTTTTTTTGTAAGGGGTCCAGAGGTCCCCAGAGGCCCGGAGGTCCCCAGGGGCCCGGATGGCAACCCCCCTTTTTTCGTAAGGGGCCCAGAGGTCCCCAGGGGCCCGGGGTTCCCTGGGGCCCCGGATGGGAACCCCCCTTTTTTTTATAAATTATTATTTTATTTTTGTTTATTGAATTTTTTTTTCTTTTTTCTTAATTTTTTTTTGTAAGGAGCCCAGAGGTCCCCAGAGGCATGGAGGTCCACAGGGCCCCGGTTGGCAACCCCCCTTTTTTTTTTTTTATAAAATGTTTTATTTTTTTTATTTTTTTATTTTTTTTGTAAGGGGTCCAGAGGTCCCCAGGGCCCCCGGATGGCAACCCCCTTTTTTTTTGTAAGAGGTCCCCAGAGGCACGGAGGTCCCCAGGGGCCCGGATGGCAACCCCCCTTTTTTTGTAAGGGGCCCAGAGGTCCCCAGGGGCCCGGGGTTCCCTGGGGCCCCGGATGGAAACCCCCCTTTTTTTTTATAAATTATTATTTTATTTTTGTTTATTACATTTTTTTTTCTTTCCTTTTTTTTTTTTTTGTAAGGGGCCCAGAGGTCCCCAGAGGCATGGAGGTCCACAGGGCCCCGGTTGGCAACCCCCCCTTTTTTTTTTTTTATAAAAATGTTTTATTTTTTTTATTTTTTAGAATTTTTTTATTTTTTTTTGTAAGGGGTCCAGAGGTCCCCAGGGGCCCGGATGGCAACCCCCTTTTTTTAAATTTTTTTAAAAATTTTTTATTAATTTTTTTTTTCTTTCATTTTATTTTTTTTGTAAGGGGCCCAGAGGTCCCCAGAGGCATGGAGGTCCCCAGGGCCCCAGTTGGCAACCCCCCCCCACCTTTTTTCTTTTTTTTTATAAAAATGTTTTTTTTAATTTATTTTTTATAATTTTTTTTTTTTTTTTTGTAAGGGGTCCAGAGGTCCCCAGTGGCCCGGAGGTCCCCAGGGGCCCGGATGGCAACCCCCCTTTTTTTGTAAGGGGCCCAGAGGTCCCCAGGGGCCTGGGGTTCCCTGGGGCCCCGGATGGGAACCCCCCTTTTTTTATAAATTATTATTTTATTTTTGTTTATTTTTTTTTATTTTTTTTGTAAGGAGCCCAGTGGTCCCCAGAGGCATGGAGGTCCACAGGGCCCCGGTTGGCAACCCCCTCTTTTTTCTTTTTTATAAAAATGTTTTATTTTTATTTATTTATTTATTTATTTTTATTTTTTTTGTAAGGGGTCCAGAGGTCCCCAGGGCCCCCGGATGGCAACCCCCCTTTTTTTTTTAAGGGGCCCAGAGGTCCCCAGGGCCCCGGTTGGCAACCCCCCCCTTTTTTTTTTATAAAAATGTTTTATTTTTATTTATTTTTTCATATTTATTTTTTTTGTAAGGGGTCCAGAGGTCCCCAGGGCCCCGGATGGCAACCCCCCCTTTTTTTTTTTTGTTCTTTCGTTTTTTTTTTTTCGTTCGGCAGCACCCAAAGCCCCCCCCCCCCCCACCCAACCTCAACAATTCGCAGCGGCAGCACCCCTCTGCTTCTCAATTCGTGGCACCCCCCCCTTCTCAATTCGCGGCTGCCCCCCCCTGCTTCCTCTGCTCCAGGAGGGGGCCCATGCCTGAAGCTGTATAAGGGGCCCCAAAATTCCTGATGTCCCGCTCTTGAAATTTGCATTCAAATCGCGGTAAGACTGCGGTAAATTCGCGGTAAATTCGCACCTCAGAATGGACTGAAAAAACGTCACCAATTCACAGCGCAGCAGTGTGAACCGGCACTTACCTTCCACTATGTAGTAGAAGGGCCTGCCTGGTTGCATACGAATTGAACGTTTTCAGGTTTGATCTCATATTATATGATTTTGGTAAATCTAAAGGAAAATCGTATAAATGTATAACCAGCTTTAATGTTTTTTGCCTTAAACTTAAAGAGGCGGCAGCTATTGTCCTTCAGCTATGACCAGGTGTAATGTTACACAGTCCGCTTTCCAGGTGAAGAACATTTAGGACGTTGTCCCTTTAAACGTAAACCAGGACAACAAAAAAAACATGTTAGTGGTTTGTACAGCAGTGTTCAGGAAGTGCCTGAGACTTCTGCGTCTTTATATACTCGGCGTTCTTTGCTGGATTAATGATAGGCAGCGTGCAGTGTACACCCAGGGCTGGTCTACCACTCCTCTCCACTTCTGTAAGCTGCCTTATTAGGGACCACCTTGACACCGGCCCAAGGACTACGCCAAGTGCTACTAGCTAGATAAATGACAATAAATTTATTTTCCAGCACAGCGGCTGAAATCTGATCCCAGCAAGGAGTTCCCCGTCGGAATCAGGACAGCAAGCTTGAGGGTAACTGGATCTTCAAACTTTTTTTTGCAGGACCGTCCATCACGCCAGGACCTACAGAGGTTGTTAAGGTTGTCACCTGTACCCCCCCCCCCCCCCACCCGGCTATAAGGTAAAGTGACTTGTACCTCTCTGCACCTTTTGTGGGGGCATCGCCTGCAACCCCTGCTTTGTATAATCAATGCTGCATGATTGTGCAAACACCTGGCACTTGCTGCAGGGGCGTGGGATGGCTCCCTGCCTTTCCTTCACATGAAGCCAAGGTCAGGCGTAAGTTTAACATAATGAATGCCGCGCCGTAAAGGTTAAGGACTCGTCGGACTTCAGAATAGAGAATCCGTGCTGCATTGTGCGTTTTTTTTTTGCAGTAGTTGACGCCTGGAACTGGCTTGCAGCAGAGGTGGTAAGATAGTAACAAGTCCCGGGATGAAGCATGGATAGGGATAGGCTGATCCATTTTTGAAGGAAAAGGAGAAGGCATCAACTATGGTGCAAATTAGGTTTACCGAAATTTTTGACAAATTTCTGTAGCTCACCAGCAAGCCATTACTTTTCTTTTCCATCGGTCAGTCAAGAGGTGAACGCTGATTGTTTAGCTGCAGGAAATTCTACTTTGAAATGTTCCGTAGCTTGGATGGACCAGCTGTCAGTCCTGTTGTTTTGCCAAAAGGCTAACGCATGCTCTCCTGTACATGGTTGGCACCTGCGTTCTTGTGTGGGCTAATGCCTACCTCCCAACTGACCCTGATTTGGAGGGACTGTCCCTGATTTGGAGCAATGTCCCTCTGTCCCTGATTTGGAGGGACTGTCCCTGACTTGGAGCAATGTCCCTCTGTCCCTGATTTGGAGGGACTGTCCCTGACTTGGAGCAATGTCCCGCTGTCCCTGATTTGGAGCAATGTCCCTCTGTCCCTGATTTGGAGTAATGTCCCGCTGTCCCTGATTTGGAGCAATGTCCCATTGTCCCTGATTTGGAGGGACTGTCCCTGATTTGTAGCAATGTCCCATTGTCCCTGATTTGTAGCAATGTCCCTCTGTCCCTGATTTGGAGGGACTGTCCCTGATTTGTAGCAATGTCCCATTGTCCCTGATTTGGAGGGACTGTCCCTGATTTGTAGCAATGTCCCTCTGTCCCTGATTTGGAGGGACTGTCCCTGATTTGGAGCAACGTCCCTCTGTCCCTGATTTGGAGCAACGTCCCTCTGTCCCTGATTTGGAGCAATGTCCCTCTGTCCCTGATTTGGAGCAATGTCCCTCTGTCCCTGATTTGGAGCAATGTCCCTCTGTCCCTGATTTGGAGCAATGTCCCTCTGTCCCTGATTTGGAGTAATGTCCCGCTGTCCCTGATTTGGAGCAATGTCCCATTGTCCCTGATTTGGAGGGACTGTCCCTGATTTGTAGCAATGTCCCTCTGTCCCTGATTTGGAGGGACTGTCCCTGATTTGGAGCAATGTCCCTCTGTCCCTGATTTGGAGCAATGTCCCTCTGTCCCTGATTTGGAGGGACTGTCCCTGATTTGTAGCAATGTCCCTCTGTCCCTGATTTGGAGCAATGTCCCTCTGTCCCTCTTTCCTCCTCATTTGTCCCCTGATTTTGGTCTGATCTATATAGTTGTATATAAAATGCACTTTTTATCTATCAAAAAGTGTTTCCCAGAGCTAAACCTTTCATCTGATTTGTAAATTGCTGCATTTATAAATTCTAAAAGCCAATATAAAGAAATAGTAAAGGTAAAAAAAAGCACTTGTGGGTTTAACCAATCTTTTTTTTTTTTTTTTTGTACAATTCTCCTTTAAGGGGGTGTGGCAAGGGGTGTGTCCTATGCCTGCATACTTTTGCTGATAGATGTCCCTCATTCCCATCTCAAAAAGTTGGGAGGTATGTTAATGATGTAACATTAGGTGATGTGTGTTCAACCCTCCCGTCTACATATCACTAGAGTTTGTCCGCTGTACAGGCTGGTCTGCTCCCTTTCCAGAGCACTTGAGAGTACGTTGTCCCGTGGCTTACTATCCTGGTTGCCCTATGGACACTGTTCGTGCCACGCTTGCTGTTTATGTACGATCGAATTCTATCTCACATGTGTTAAGTGGTAGGTGAATGGTCATCAGTCATATGCCCTCTGCTCTCCATGTTGTCCTTCACGACCCATATGGTTCCGTCTTGTCCAGTGCTCGCCATCTTGTCTTTTCACCCCCATCTTGTCCTTGGGCCTCGGCCTTGTTCTTCATTTCTTGTATTTCGTTTACTGTTTTTGACTTTACGTAATGTGTGAGTTCCTCATTTCAGCACTTGTTCTCCTTTTTAACCCCTTTTGCTATCATTTCCCGCAGTCTCCTGTGCTCTTCATTCTGTCCAGTGCTTCTTATCTTATGGCATGGCCTGCCTCTAATTTGTCTGATGTTCTCCATCTTGTCCCACAGCGTCCATCCTGTCCTGTGCTTCCCATCCTGTCCTGTGCTTCCCATCCTGTCCTGTGCTTCCCATCCTGTCCTGTGCTTCCCATCCTGTCCTGTGCTTCCCATCCTGTCCTGTGCTTCCCATCCTGTTCCATACATGCCACTTTCCTGTGCTCCTCATCCTTTCTCTTAGCCCCATTTTGTTCTGTATTCGCCATCTTTTTCTGTGCCTTCCATCTTGTCCCTCTGGCCTCCATCTTATGTTGTTCCCACCGGTTTGAATTAAACCCTCCATTATTGTCCTATAACCCTCATTTTCCCCTGCATTCCTTCTTTATTTTGTCCTCTACTCTCCGTAGCTTCCCTTTTGTCATGTTCTCCTCACCTTGTCCAGTGTTTCTAATCTCATTGCGTAGTCTGGTGTTCTCCATTTTATCCCATAGCATCCATCCTGTCCTGTACTCCCCATCCAATCCACTTTATCCCATGCTCTCCATCTTGTCTCATAGCCTCCATTTAGTTCTGTACTCTCAATCTTCTCCTGTACCTTCTATCTTGTTCCCCTGGCCTTCATCTCATTTTGTCCCAACCAGTTTGTCCTATGCCCTCCATTTTTGTCCTATAACCCCCATTTTCCCCCCGTGTTCCCTATTTTGTCCTGTGCTCTCCATAGCTTCCTTATTGCATGTGCTCTTCATCCTGTCCAGTGCTTCCCATCTTATCCCATGGCCTCCCTTTTTGTCCTCTGCTGTTTATCTTGTTCCATAACATCTATCTTCTCCCGTGCTTCCTATCCTGTTCCATACACTCCACATTATCCCATGCGCTCCATCATGTCTCACAGCCCCCATTTTCTCCTGTAGTCTCCCTCCTCTCCTGTACCTTCCATCTTGTCTCATAGCCTCCTGTACTCTCAATCTTCTCCTGTACCTTCTATCTTGTTCCCCTGGCCTTCATCTAATTTTGTCCCAACCAGCCTGTCCTATGCCCTCCATTTTTTTCCTATAACCCCCATTCTCCCCTGCGGTCCCAATTTTGTCCTGTGCTATCCATAGTTTCATTTATTGCATGTGCTCTTCATCCTGTCCAGTGCTTCCCATCTTATCCCATGGCCCCCTTTTTGTCCTCTGCTGTTCATCTTGTTTCATAACATCTATCTTATCCTGTGCTTCCTATTCTGGTCCATACACTCCACTTGATCCTATGCTTCAAATCTTTTCTAATAGCCCCCATTTTGTTCTGTGATGTGCTCTGTCTGCATTGCATTATATCTTTTCTTATCCCTCTGGCCTCCATCTTATCTTATGCCTACAAGTTTGTCCTATTTGTTCCATTCTTGTCCTATAACCCCCACTTTCCCCTCGTGCCCCACATTTTGTCCTACACTGTTCATTGCTTCCTTTTTTGTCCTGTGCCCATCACATCTTGCCTAGTGCTTGCCATCCAGAGGCGGCTCTCTAATTAGGCAAAAAAGGGGGCCGCCTAAGGCCTCGCGCTCCCAGGGGCCTCGCGCCCTCCTAATTTGCCTGATGTGTGTGAGAGAATGGGAGGGAATGTCCCCAGTCCGTCTTATCCCATAGCCTCTTTTGTCCTCCTACTCTTCGTCTTGTCCTGGCCCTCATCTCATTTTGTCCCAACCAGTTTGTCCTATACCCTCCATTTTTGTCCTATAACCCCAATTTCCCCCTGTGTTCCCTATTTTGTCCTGTGCTCTCCATAGCTTCCTTATTGCACGTGCTCTTCATCCTGTCCAGTGCTTCCCATCTTATCCCATGGCCTCCCTTTTTGTCCCATGGCCTCCCTTTTTGATGCTTCCCATCCTGAGCCATACAGTCCACTTTACCCTGTGCTTTCTCATCTTGTCTCATAGTCCCCATTTTGTTCAGTGCTCTGTTTTTGTTCTGTACTCTCCATATTTCCCTGTGCTTTCCATCTCATCCCTCTGGCCCCCATCTTATCATGTCCCGGCCAATTTGTCCTATGCCGTCCATTTTTGTCCTATAACCCCATTTTCTTCCTGTACTCCTATTAAGCTCTTCATCTTGTCCTAAAGCGTCCATCTTGTCATATGCTTTTCATCCTGTTCCATCAACTCCACTTTATCCTCTGCTTTCCCATCTTTATCACATTTTGTTCTGTGCTCTGTTTCTGTTCGGTACTGTCCATCTTTTCCTATTCCTTCCATTGTGTCCTTCTGGTTTCCCATCTTTTGTTGTGCCCAGCAGTTTGTCCTATGTCCTCTATTCCTGTCTTATGACCCCTATTTTCCTCTGTGCCTCCCATTTTGTTCTGCTCACAGGGCCGCCATCAGGGGGGTACAGGCAGTACACCTGTAAGGGGCCCGGATAGCAACCCCCCCCTTTTTTCTTTTTTTTTGTAAGTAGCCCAGAGGTCCCCAGGGCCCCGGATGGCAAACTCCCCCTTTTTTTATTTATAAAAAATTCATTATTTTTTTAAATTTTTTTGGTTTTTGTTTTTGTAAGGGGCCCAGAGGTCCCCGGAGGTCCCCATGGCCCCGGATGGCAAATCCCCCCTTTTTTTCATAACATTTTTTTTTTGTAAGGGGCCCAGAGGTCCCCAGAGGCCCGGAGGTCCCCAGGGCCCCAGATGGCAACCCCCCCTTTTTTTTTTTTTTTCGTCAGCACCCAAAGCCCCCCGACCTCAACAATTCACGGCGACAGCACCCCCCTCCCCCGCTTCTCAATTCGTGGCACCCCCCGCTTCTCAATTCGCGGCAGCCCCCCCCCCAGCTTCCCAATTTGCGGCGGCAGCACCCCCTCCCGGTTCTCCTCTGCTCCAGGGGGCCCATGCCTGAAGCTGTGTAATAGGCCCCAAAATTCCTGATGGCGGCCCTGTCTGCTCACTCCATAGCTTTCTATTTGTCCTGTGCCCTTTTTTTTTGTCCAGTTGTCCTGTGCCCATTTTCTTGTCCAGTGCCTCCGATCTCTTATCCCATAGGCCCCCTTTTTTTTTGTCCTCCTGCTCTCTATGTTGTTTCATAGTGTCGATCTTGTCTCGTGCTTCTCATCCTGTTCCATACACTCCACTTTATCCTGTGCTTTGCCATCTTGTCTCGTAGTCCTCATTTTGTTCTCTGCTTTGTTTTATCCTGTAAATTTCATCTTTTCCTGTGCTTTTCAGCATGTCCTTCTGGTCACCATCTTATGTTGGCCCAGTCAAGTTGGTCCTATGTTAATTACATGTGTGGCGCATAAATACTTGAATTTTTCAAACAGTGAATAAAATGAGAAATAAGAATAAGTGAAAAAATTTGTGTCCATGCAAAGATATATTAAGAGTCCCAAAGCCGGTACGTGATGACGTCACTAGGAGGTTCCATCCTTGGCCTCCTAGTGGCGTACTGGACGTTAACCGGAATTACTATCCAACTGCCAACCGAGTGATTTCTTTTACAATGCGCATTGTTTGTTTGCAGATATAAGTGTGATTTTAACTGAATAAACTTTTTTTTTTAACATATTACACTACGAGGATCATATATATGTTTATTCCTACATGAATTTGCACTATCAGAGATTTGGAGGTGTCCGTTTGGCGCCGGGTCCTGATGTCCACCCTGGTGACCAATGAGGAGAGGTGCCATTGATGCTGATGCATAATATTTGAGCCTTTGTGGTAGGTTAATTGGCTTCTGTCTAAAAATTGGCCCTAGCCTATGAATGTGAGATTGTAAGCTCCTTGAGGGTAGGGACTGATGTGAATGTACAATGTCTATGTAAAGCTCTGCGTAAATTGTCAGCGCTATATCAGTACCTTAAATAATAATAAATAATACAGTGAATAAGGGGGTCACTGTGGTCTGGTAAGCCCTCAGCTTTAATATTCTTGGTGGTGGATTATGTTGGCGCAATTTTGGAATAAGGAAGGATTTGAATCAATGCACATTTAAAGCAGAGGTTCTGCGGTCCATACATTTTTTTTTTTTTTATATGCATTCAATCTAAAAACGTATGCATTATAATTACTCACGTCTCCGGCACTTTAAAACCTCCCCCGTCCGTTTTGCGCTAAAAAAAGAGTTTATAAAACTCTTCCTGCTATTGCCATTTTGCTTGTGGGCATCTTGAAGCCCACAAGCATATTCTTCCGGGTAGCGATGAATGCGTCTCTCCCGGCATTCATCCGCCCTCGTCACGTGACCGGCTAGACGAGTCACGTGACGATACACTTATCGTGATATCTGAAAGGAAGGAGGTTCAATATTACTCCTGGGAAGCAGGACAATTTGCTCCCAGGAGCCATTGCGAAATGAGAGCCCAGCAAACGACACGCCTACTCCCGCGGGAGGAAATCCCGGAAGTAGGAGTAAAGAATTCATAATAAAGAAAACTACAGAGAGAGAAAAAAAAAAAAGGTTAGTGTTCGGTTTATTTTCTTGATAAGAGTGACTGCTGAAATAAAACTTAAATATGTGGGTGAACCTCCGCTTTAAAGGGGACTTTCTTTTGGCTTTGGGACTTTTAATATACACTGTATTGTCAAAAGTATTGGGACGCCTGCCTTTACACGTATATCAACTTTAATGGCATCCCAGTCTTAGTCCGTAGGGTTCAATATTGATTTGGCCCAGCCTTTGCAGCTAAAACAGCTTCAAGTCTTCTGGGAAGGCTGTCCACAAGGTTTAGGAGTGAAGCCTCGTACACACGCACGGTTTTCTCGGCAAGAAAGCTGCTGGGAGAGCTTTTTGCCGTGAAAACCGTGCGTGTGTATGGTTTCTCGGCGAGAAAACTGCCGGGAATCCCGACGAGAAAAATAGAGAACCTGCGCTCTATTTTCTCAACGGGATTCTCGGCAGAGTGTTTCCTGCCGAGGAAAACCGTGAGTGTGTACGCTTACCTGTCCCCAGGTAAACCCGCGCATGCTCGAAAATACTTTGACGCATGCACGCTAGCATACAAGGGTAGTGTAGGGTGTAGCAAGATGGCGGCGACGGCATCGAATGTGACGAGCACAGGCTCGTCGTAGTCGATGACGTCACCGCGTTCTTGCCATTCAAAAGAACGGTGGTTCTTTTGAATGGCCGTCTGTATGCATGGCTTGGCAAGGAAAGCTTGCCAGGAATCCCGTCAGGAAAACCGACGTTTTTTTCCTGACGGGATTCCCGGCCGTGTGTACGAGGCTTGTGTCTTTGGGAATGTTTGACCATTTTTCCAGAAGCGCATTTGTGAGGTCAGGCACTGATGTTGGATGAGAAGGCCTGGCTCGCAGTCTCCACTCTAAATCATCCCAAAGGTGTTCAGGTTAAGGTCAGGACTCTGTGCAGGCCAATCAAGTTCCACAACCCCAAACTCGCTCATCCATGTCTTTATGGACCTTGCTTTGTGCACTGGTGCGCAGTCATGTTGGAACAGGAAGGGGCCGTCCCCAAACTGTTCCCTCAAAGTTGGGATCATGAAATTGTCCAAAATGTCTTGGCATGCTGACGCCTTAAGAGTTCCCTTCACTGGAACTAAGGGGCCATACACACGATCGTTTTTCATGCCATTAAAAATGCCATTTTTAAAAATGGCCATTAAAAATGATCGTGTGTAGGCTCCAGAGCATTTTTAACGACGTGAAAAACGGCCATTAAAAACTTCGAACATGCTCTATTTTTTCACGTCGTTTTTCATGTCGTTTTTTTTAACGACGTGAAAAACGGCCGTGTGTAGGCTTTAACGACGTGAAAAAAAACGCGCATGCTCAGAATCAAGTATGAGACGGGAGCGCTCGTTCTGGTAAAACTAGCGTTCGTAATGGAGATAGCACATTCGTCACGCTGTAACGGACTGAAAAGCACGAGGCTGAAAAGCGCGAATTGTTGCTCAACAAACTTTACTAACATGAAGGGTGGCGTCATTCGAACTGAACTTCCCCTTTATAGTGCAGTCGTACGTGTTGTACGTCACTGCGCTTTGCTCGAGCGTTTTTTTTAATGATCGTGTGTACGCAAGACAGGCTTGAGAGGAAACATGAAAAAAAATGACAAGAAAAACGTTGGTTTAAAAAATGGCATGAAAAATGATCGTGTGTATGGGGCATAAGGGGCCAATCCCAACCCCTGAAAAACAACCCCACACCATAATCCTCCTTCCACCAAATGATTTGGACCAGTGCACAAAGCAAGGTCCATAAAGACATGGATGAGCGAGTTTGGGGTAGAGTAATTTTACTGGTCTGCACAGAGTCCTGACCTTAATCCGATAGAACACCTTTGGGATGAATTTGAGCGGAGACTGCGAGCCAGGCCTTCTCGTCCAACATCAGTGCCTGACCTCACACATGTGCTTCTGGAAGAATGGTCAAACATTCCCATAGACACATCTTGTGAACAGCCTTCCCAGAAGAGTTGAAGCTGTTATAGCTGCAAAGGGTGGGCCAACTCAATATTGAACCCTACGGACTAAGACTGGGATGCCATTAAAGTTCATGTGTGTGCAAAGGCAGGCGTCCCAATACTTTTCACAATATAGTGTATCTTTGTAAAGACACACATTTTTCACATATTGTTATTTCTCATTTTATTCACTATATGCACTGTATAAAAATTCAAGTATTTATGCGTATAATGGATTATGTTTTTGTACTTCAGCGCAACACGTGTGATTTATATTTTGATATTAGAAGGGATATCTTCTTTTTGTGTTTGCAGCTTCACTTTATTAGTGCACTACTGTACTCCCCCCCCACAACCCCATTTTCCCATTTGCCCCCATTTTGTTCTGTTGTCAGGATCTGGATCACCTGCTGGTGGCACTGTGGTTGCCAGAGCTGAAGGGCACCATTTTGGTGGCCACCAGCGGGTCTCTCCCAGCAGTCAGCATCAGGTGGAGCCATAGGCGTGCGCACAGGGTGCGCCAGGTGTGCCTAGGGCCCTAGGCACACCCTAATCACTCCATGCAGTGCAGATTCCCCCTACTGCCCTTACCCCCCCCCCCCCCTGCACAGTGATGCCGGCTTTCTTCCTCTTCTCTACCACTTCCCACTAGTTGCTGCTTCGGGCACACACTAGGGGACGTTTGTGTGAGGGAAGAAGCCTGTAAATATGTAATTTACCAAACCCTTCCCTTTCTAAATAAACACAGTGAGTACTTTGTACCGTGTGTTTGAACTTTGGCGTGCACACCCTAATGCAATAGGCTGCGCACACCTGTGGGTGGAGCCTAATTACTGGGATCTGCTGGCTGCTGGGAGACAGTTTTGGTGGCCACCAAAACTGTGGCCTTCACCTCTGGGAACCACAGTGCCACCAGCAGGTGATCCAAGTCCTGACATCTGTGCTCTTCATCTTGATCCATAGCATCGGTCTTGTCTTGTGTTCCCCATCCTGTCCCATACCCTCCACTTTGCCACATGCCCTCAATCTTGCCCTGTGCCCTCTATTTTGGTTTCCTGCCCTCTATTTTGTCCTTTGCCCCCTCACCCTTTGGTCCTATGCAGTGCCATCTTAAGAGCATTATAGGCCCCCGGGCCATACAGTGCACTGGGACCCTGTCTACACAATCACGCATGAGAATAAAAATGCAAATTATCAATAAGGCTATTTTTACCAGTACTGCTGGTGGGCACTGCTGGCAGGTACTGATGGTGGGCACTGCTGGCTGGTACTGCTGGCTGGTCTTGATGGTGGGTACCGATGGTGGGTACTGCTGGCTGGTACTGATGGCTGGTACTGATGGCTGGTACTGCTGGTGGGTACTGCTGGTGGGTATTAATGCTGGTGTGGGTACTGCTGGTGGGTATTATTGCTGGTGCGGGTACTGTTGGCGGGTATTAATGCTGGTGTGGGTACTGCTGGCGGGTAATAATGCTGGTGCGGGTACTGCTGGCGGGTATTAATGCTGATGTGGGTACTGCTGGCGGGTATTAATGCTGCTGCGGGTACTGCTGGTGGGTATTAATGCAGGTGTGGGTACTTCTGGCGGGTATTAATGCTGGTGTGGGTACTGCTGGTGCTGGTGGCGGGTATTATTGCTGGTGCGGGTACTGTTGGCGGGTATTAATGCTGGTGTGGGTACTGCTAGCGGGTATTAATGCTGGTGCGGGTACTGCTGGCGGGTATTAATGCTGGTGTGGGTACTGCTGGCGGGTATTAATGCTAGTGGGGGTACTGTTGGCGGGTATTAATGCTGGTGTGGGTACTGGTGGTGCTGGTGGGTATTAATGCTGGTACGGGTACTGCTGGCGGGTATTAATGCTGGCGTGGGTACTGCTGGTGCTGGTGGGTATTAATGCTGGTACGGGTACTGCTGGCGGGTATTAATGCTGGTGCGGGTACTGCTGGCGGGTATTAATGCTGGTGTGGGTACTGCTGGTGCTGGTGGGTATTAATGCTGGTACGGGTACTGCTGGCGGGTATTAATGCTGGTGTGGGTACTGCTGCCGGGTATTAATGCTGGTACGGGTACTGCTGGCGGGTATTAATGCTGGTGTGGGTACTGCTGGTGCTGGTGGGTATTAATGCTGGTACGGGTACTGCTGGCGGGTATTAATGCTGGTGCGGGTACTGCTGGCGGGTATTAATGCTGGTGTGGGTACTGCTGGTGCTGGTGGGTATTAATGCTGGTACTGGTACTGCTGGCAGGTATTAATGCTGGTGTGGGTACTGCTGTTGGGTATTAATGCTGGTGCGGGTACTGCTGGTGCTGGTGGGTATTAATGCTGGTACGGGTACTGCTGGCGGGTATTAATGCTGGCGTGGGTACTGCTGGTGCTGGTGGGTATTAATGCTGGTACGGGTACTGCTGGCGGGTATTAATGCTGGTGCGGGTACTGCTGGCGGGTATTAATGCTGGTGTGGGTACTGCTGGTGCTGGTGGGTATTAATGCTGGTACGGGTACTGCTGGCGGGTATTAATGCTGGTGTGGGTACTGCTGCCGGGTATTAATGCTGGTACGGGTACTGCTGGCGGGTATTAATGCTGGTGTGGGTACTGCTGGTGCTGGTGGGTATTAATGCTGGTACGGGTACTGCTGGCGGGTATTAATGCTGGTGCGGGTACTGCTGGCGGGTATTAATGCTGGTGTGGGTACTGCTGGTGCTGGTGGGTATTAATGCTGGTACTGGTACTGCTGGCAGGTATTAATGCTGGTGTGGGTACTGCTGTTGGGTATTAATGCTGGTGCGGGTACTGCTGGTGCTGGTGGGTATTAATGCTGGTACGGGTACTGCTGGCGGGTATTAATGCTGGTGTGGGTACTGCTGGTGCTGGTGGGTATTAATGCTGGTGTGGGTACTGCTGGCGGGTATTAATGCTGGTGTGGGTACTGCTGGTGCTGGTGGGTATTAATGCTGGTACGGGTACTGCTGGCAGGTATTAATGCTGGTGTGGGTACTGCTGTTGGGTATTAATGCTGGTGTGGGTACTGCTGGCGGGTATTAATGCTGGTGTGGGTACTGCTGGTGCTGGTGGGTATTAATGCTGGTGCGGGTACTGCTGGCGGGTATTAATGCTGGTGTGGGTACTGCTGGTGCTGGTGGGTATTAATGCTGGTACGGGTACTGCTGGCGGGTATTATTGCTGGTGTGGGTACTGCTTTTGGGTATTAATGCTGGCGTGTGTACTGCTGCCTGGCTCCTCTGAGACGCGGAAGTGTGATAGGAAGCATGCGGCTGCAGTAGAGAGCAGAGCCCATGCTTCCTGTGTCTGTCACAGGCGGAGTGCATTTGATATCACTCCGCCTGTGAAGAGCCGGAACTACACAGAAAGCATCGGCTCCGTTCTTCACAGTGACAGCTGACTCACACTGCACACTGCCCGCCGCTGAGTCGCTGACTGATATCGGGACTGATCGTGCGGCACTCTGTCTCTGTGAGGGAGCCGCACGGCACAGCACTGGCACAATGCGCAGCGAACTTTGTGACATCTGAATGATGCTTGGCTGGGGTCGCTGGGCAGGTGGGCCCTCCCCAGGCAAGTGCGGCCCCCGGGCAACTGCCCAGCATGCCCATGCGAAAAGACGGCCCTGGTCCTATGCTCTCCACCATGTTTCCTGATCTTGATCTTGTCCTATTCACACTCCTGGCAGGAGATACAGCTCCCCTGACTCAGGAAAAAGTCATGTTGACAATGTAGCTGAATGTTGTGGCATATGAATCAGGTGACACTTACGTTAAACAGGTGCGTGACGCGACTTATAACAGCGACACAGTGCAATGACTCGGCGAGTGTTATTACAGCTTGTAATCTGCTCTAAAAATACTTCCCTTCCTGAGATGTAAGCGATGTTAATCTGTCATCACAGAAAAGCTTCCTCCTCCTACTCCTCGCTGGCTGGCTGTTAGTGTTCAAGTTTCTCAGAATGACCCAGCTTCTATAGCGTGTCTGAGCAAAACATCCTGCCTGGAAGAGCTCAGCTCAGAGTAAGAGAGGAAGGAGACAGTGCAGCATCAGAGAAACATCTGTAGGACAATCCAACTCCTGGAATCACCTGCACTAGTACTCAACTTACCCCCCCAGAGACCTGGGTGTACCTACTGTAGAGCAGAACCTTCTTCAGGACGGAAATTAACTCCCACAAGTCTGGGAGGTAGACCAAAACCTCCCAAGAGTCTGGAGGTGGAGCCATTCCTATCTACCTCAATAGTGGGAGGAGAACAGGACTTGCCTCTCACAAGGCTGGGGGTGGAATAGAATTTACCTCCCACAGAGCTGGGAGCAGATCAGAACTGTTCTCCCACAGGACTGGGGGTAGAACATAAGATTAGCTCCTGCTGGACCAGGAGCAGGCAAGACTAAGCTCTCTCAGGACTTGGAGTACTGTAAAACTACGCTCCCTTAGGACTGGGAGTGGAATAAGACTAAGCTCCCTCGGGACTGGGAGAAGAACCAAGACTAAGCTCCTTCCGGACTGAGAGAAGAACCAAGACTAAGCTCCCTCGGGACTGGGAGAAGAACCAAGACTAAGCTCCCTCGGGACTGGGAGAAGAACCAAGACTAAGCTCCTTCCGGACTGGGAGAAGAACCAAGACTAAGCTCCTTCAGAACTGGGAGAAGAACAAAGACTAGGCTCCTTCACAACTGGGAGAAGAACCAAGACTAGGCTCCTTCACAACTGGGAGAAGAACCAAGACTAGGCTACTTCACAACTGGGAGAAGAACCAAGACTAAGCTCCTTCAGAACTGGGAGAAGAACCAAGACTAGTCTCCTTCAGAACTGGAAGAAGAACCAAGACTAAGCTCCTTCAGGACTGGGAGAAGAACCAAGACTAAGCTTCTTCGGGACTGGGAGAAGAACCAAGACTAAGCTCCCTCGGGACTGGGAGAAGAACCAAGACTAAGCTCCTTCAGGACTGGGAGAAGAAACAAGATTCCCTTGAGAGTGGAAGTAGAACAAGGTTAGCCTACCAAGGGTCTCGGAATAGGAAAGAATTTACCAACCTATAGTATTTGACCCACTTGCTGTAAAGACTAAGTGTCATAAGTTTTGGCCTGTCCATCTAACACTTGGATCTTTAATTCACGTGTTTGACTCCCTCACAACTGGGTTTACCTCAGGACTTTCCTCACCTCTTAAACTTGCTTTGGTCAAGTCTGGGCTCACGTGTTGGAATTGCCCCCCCCCTTAAGACTGGGCTTAGCTACCAAACTTCCAATTTAACTAGCTTTAGGACTGATTTGACTAAATCTGGACATAGTCTTCAGTGAAGGAACAATGTCCGTCTCTGGCTCATTAGGTAAGCTTTTCCCTATACTCCCACATTGCCCAAACTGTTTTTGTGAACATTTTCAGCATCGACCCTCAAATTCTAATGCCATTAGCCATTCGGGGGCCCTTTATACAATTTGGCCACTTAAAGTAAGACATCTATGGCTAATCCATGCCAATGGTAGAGCACGTTCCACACTGGTACCTACAGTTACATACATTTGACCCAACAAAACATCTGTCTATGCTTATTTTGTATTTTTTTATTTCCTTTTAACTCATCTTTTTTTAACTTTTGGTTTCAACGCAACAAACAAAGTTTCTGAAAAACTTCCAAAGTTTCTCAGCAACGGTTTGTTTCATTTTTATTATGTGGCAGATGAAACCTTTTCTTGCCAGCTGATGGCTAATTACATTTTACTCCAGAAACATTTTAGATGGCCCGTTATTGTCATGGTGTCACATGTATTTAGTGCACTTGTACATTTTTTATTTTACCTCTTTTTTTTTTTTCTTACCTATTTTCATAGGCGTGCGCAAGGGGTGTGCCTAATCCTGGGGTTGGCAACCTGTCCATCATAATCTACCTGTTGATAGTGGGCAGGTGACAGGTAAACCTTGATCCTTCCTTGCCAAACCCCGGGACCTGGACAGGAGAGGCGGTGGAGTTGGAATTTGGTGGAAACGATCTGTATTTTCCTCCTGCAGCAGCTGAAAGAAGGCTTCTCCTCCTCTCCCTCTCACCGACATTCAGCTGCCACAGGAGAAAAATACTGGGGATTGGTACCAATATATGCCACCTCCGCCACCCCTTTCTGTCCCTCTTTCTGCTGCCCTGGTCTCCCACTTCCTCCCATTGTTTAAAAAAAGGATAGCGGGGAAGAGGCCGGTATACACGCATATGTGTTGGAGCTTTGAGGTGCACACCCTAAGGCAATAGGCTGCGCACACCTATGCCTCTTTTTTTATTTGTGTTGCTTCTGACTATATCTGTGCCATCTTTTCTTTTGTCTGTTACATTTTGCCTGTGTGTATATAGCCAATTTCAGAATCTCCTCTTAAATCCTGAGCTCTTCTCCTTTACACTTCCGGATTTGCTCTTATGACACTTGTTGGGTTTCCTGTGGCGGTTGTTGGGTAACTGAGCAGGGTGAGAGGTTGGATTTGTTCAGCAGTGGTGTCACTTCAATCTCCTTGGCATATATCATTCTTATACACATGTAAGAGTAAAGAGCCAGCTTGGAGTTGGCTGTGGCTCTTGGGTTGATGTGACCGTCCTGCTGGACGGTTGCCAGCTCTCTTATGCCTACACTTGCCTGTATGGGCTGTCACATTCCTGGGAGACGACAGTTATAGTACAGGCATCTGCTGGAATGTACAAGGGCCTCTTCTGCATGAAAAAGATATACGGAGGCTGCAGTTCAGCCTCCATACATCCGTGTGAAGAAACCTCATAAAAAAAACCCCATTTATGGGCCCTCCTCTTCTAAAGGCTAATGCCTCGTAACCACACGACCGGTTTTTCCAACAGGGAAAAAAAAAACGACGCTTTTCCCGACGGGATTCCTCTCCAGCCTGCCTTGCATACACACGGTCACACAAAAGACCGCTGAACTTTTGAATGCCAAGAACGCGGTGGCGTCAAAGACTACGACGAGCCGACAAAATGACGTTCTATGCTTCCGCGCAATGCGTCGAATTGTTTACAAGCATGCGCGTTTTTTTTCCCCCTCGGAAAAGCATACACACCAGCGGTTTCCGCGACGGGAAAAAGGCCGCCGGGAATCACGACGGGAAAAAAGAGAGCTGGTTCTAATTTTTTTTTTGCGGGCAGTTTTCTCGTCGGAGAAAACTGCTATGGAGCATACACACGGCCGGTTTTCCCGACAAAAAGCAAACATGGCAGTTTTCCCGTCGGGAAATCCGGTCGTGTGTACGAGGCATTAGTGATACAGAATAACATCCTTCAGTAAGTATTCAGAACACTGGTATAGAGTTTCCCAATCTTTAATACACTGTTATGTGCCCATGTTATATACGGTGGAACCTCGGATTACGGGTAACACGGTTAACGAGCATTTTGAAAGACGAGAAACTTTTTTTTTTTAATTCTGACTCGGTTTGCGAGTGTTGTCTCGCAAAACGAGCAGAATTCAAGCTAATGGGGCCTGCAGTACCGCATTTTGCCTGAGGTGGGGGGGGGGGGCGCCGGAGCCGAGCGGAGCCGTTCGGAAATACTCGGAAATACTCAGTACCAGGTGTTTCCGAGCCTTTCCGAGTGTTTCCGAGGTCAGCCAAGCTGTCCTCTGGCCTTTCTGGCCATTTCCGAGGCTCTCCGTTGCCCCCCCACCTCTGGCCACATGCGGTATTGCATGCCATTGAAGTCAATGTGGAACAAATTATTTTCGCTTCCATTGACTTCTATGGGGAAACTCGCTTTGATATGCAAGTACTTTGGATTAAGAGCATTCTCCATATACACACGCACTACCAAAAGTATTGGGACACCTGCCTTTACCACGCACATGAACTTTATTGGCATCCCAGTCTTAGTCCGTAGGGTTCAATATTGGGTTGGCCCAGCCTTTGCAGCTATAGCAGCTTCAACTTCTCTGGGAAGACCGTCCACAAGGTTTAGGAGGGTGTCTATGGACAGGGCAGGATTCAGAGCATTATAGGTCTGGTTAGGGTTGCCACCTCATCCCTTTAAACCTGAACACATATTAATTACACAGGTTCTGTGGCTGATTAAGGTGGTAATTAAACTCACTTGGTGCCTTATCTGCATTAAATTAGCCCCTGAACCTATGTAATTCATATGTGTTCAGGTTTAAAGGCATGAGGTGGCAACCCTAGGGCCTGGTGCTGAGGATTTTGATGGGCCTTAAGGGCTGTGCATCGGGGTGTGCCCTGAGGTGAAAGGTTGCAGCGGTACAGGCCCAATTCTATGGAAGTCTTAGGATTCCATAAGAGCCCAGCATCGGCGTGCGTGGCGCGCCCTGAGGTGAGGTTGAAGGGCGCAGCTGTGCAGACTTAACACTAAAGAAGCTGAATACCTGGCTTCCATTAGGACTGCCTGCGGTACCCATTATTAATCCCGCCACCCAGCCCAGGTAATACACCGAGCGCTGGGGTCAGGAGAGCGTAATACACAGAGCGCTGGGTTCAGAAGAGCGTAATAAACAGAGCGCTGGGTTCAGGAGAGCGTAATACACAGAGCGCTGGGGTCAGGAGAGCGTAATAAACAGAGCGCTGGGGTCAGGAGACCGTAATACACAGAGGACACTTCTGCCCCCACATCCATAGCTCACTCTGCACTCTTGTCTCTGCATTCTGCTGCTTCAGCTTTGAGTCTTGCTTTCCCACTGCCTTTACCTTTGCACAAATGGACCCCCCCTTCCTCTCACCTCTCCTTAACTTCCCTCACCCCCCCCCTCACCTCACCTTTCCTAACCTCCCCTCACCCCCCCTCACCTCACCTTTCCTAACCTCCCCTCACCCCCCCTCACCTCACCTTTCCTAACCTCCCCTCACCCCCCCTCACCTCACCTTTCCTAACCTCCCCTCACCCCCCCTCACCTCACCTTTCCTAACCTCCCCTCACCCCCCATCACCTCACCTTACCTCCCCTCACCTCTCTTTACCTCCCCTCATCCCGCCCTTCACCTCACCCTTACCTCCCCTCACCTCACCTCACCTCACCTTACCTCCCCTCACCTCTCTTTACCTCCCCTCATCCCGCCCTTCACCTCACCTTACCGCCCCTCACCTCACCCTTACCTCCCCTCACCTCTCCTTACCTCCCCTCTCCCCAGCTCACCTTACCTCCCCGCACCTCATCTTACCTCCCCTCACCTAACCTCCCCTTACCTCACCTTACCTCCCCTCACTTCACCTCACCTTACCTCCCCTCACCTCTCTTTACCTCCCCTCATCCCGCCCTTCACCTCACCTTACCGCCCCTCACCTTACCCTCACCTCCCCTCACCTCACCCTTACCTCCCCTCACCTCACCTCTCCTTACCTCCCCTCCCCGCACCTGATCTTACCTCCCCGCACCTCATCTTACCTCCCCTCACCTCACCTCATCTTACCTCCCCTCACCTCACCTCCCCTCACCTCATCTTACCTCCCCTCACCTCTCTTTACCTACCCTCACCTCTCTTTACCTCCCCTCATCCCGCCCTTCACCTCACCTTACCGCCCCTCACCTCACCCTTACCTCCCCTCACCTCTCCTTACCTCCCCTCTCCCCAGCTCACCTTACCTCCCCGCACCTAACCTCACCTCACCTTACCTCCCCTCACCTCTCTTTACCTCCCCTCATCCCGCCCCTCACCTCACCTTACCTCCCCTCCCCGCACCTAACCTCCCCTTATCTCACCTTACCTTACCTCCCCTCACCTCTCTTTACCTCCCCTCATCCCGCCCTTCACCTCACCTTACCGCCCCTCACCTCACCCTCACCTCCCCTCACCTCACCCTTACCTCCCCTCACCTCACCTCTCATTACCTCCCCTCCCCGCACCTGATCTTACCTCCCCGTACCTCATCTTACCTCCCCTCACCTCACCTCCCCGCACCTCATCTTACCTCCCCTCACCTCACCTCCCCTCACCTCATCTTACCTCCCCTCACCTCTCTTTACCTCCCCTCATCCCGCCCTTCACCTCACCTTACCGCCCCTCACCTCACCCTTACCTCCCCTCACCTCACCTCATCTTACCTCCCCTCACCTCTCTTTACCTCCCCTCATCCCGCCCTTCACCTCACCTTACCGCCCCTCACCTCACCCTTACCTCCCCTCACCTCTCCTTACCTCCCCTCTCCCCAGCTCACCTTACCTCCCCGCACCTAACCTCACCTCACCTTACCTCCCCTCACCTCTCTTTACCTCCCCTCATCCCGCCCTTCACCTCACCTTACCTCCCCTCCCCGCACCTAACCTCCCCTTATCTCACCTTACCTTACCTCCCCTCACCTCTCTTTACCTCCCCTCATCCCGCCCTTCACCTCACCTTACCGCCCCTCACCTCACCCTCACCTCCCCTCACCTCACCCTTACCTCCCCTCACCTCACCTCTCATTACCTCCCCTCCCCGCACCTGATCTTACCTCCCCGTACCTCATCTTACCTCCCCTCACCTCACCTCCCCGCACCTCATCTTACCTCCCCTCACCTCCCCTCACCTCATCTTACCTCCCCTCACCTCTCTTTACCTCCCCTCATCCCGCCCTTCACCTCACCTTACCGCCCCTCACCTCACCCTTACCTCCCCTCACCTCACCTCACCTTACCTCCCCTCACCTCTCTTTACCTCCCCTCATCCCGCCCTTCACCTCACCTTACCGCCCCTCACCTCACCCTTACCTCCCCTCACCTCTCCTTACCTCCCCTCTCCCCAGCTCACCTTACCTCCCCGCACCTCATCTTACCTCCCCTCACCTAACCTCCCCTTACCTCACCTTACCTCCCCTCACCTCACCTCACCTTACCTCCCCTCACCTCTCTTTACCTCCCCTCATCCCGCCCTTCACCTCACCTTACCGCCCCTCACCTTACCCTCACCTCCCCTCACCTCACCCTTACCTCCCCTCACCTCACCTCTCCTTACCTCCCCTCCCCGCACCTGATCTTACCTCCCCGCACCTCATCTTACCTCCCCTCACCTCACCTCATCTTACCTCCCCTCACCTCACCTCCCCTCACCTCATCTTACCTCCCCTCACCTCTCTTTACCTACCCTCACCTCTCTTTACCTCCCCTCATCCCGCCCTTCACCTCACCTTACCGCCCCTCACCTCACCCTTACCTCCCCTCACCTCACCTCACCTTACCTCCCCTCACCTCTCTTTACCTCCCCTCATCCCGCCCTTCACCCCACCTTACCGCCCCTCACCTCACCCTCACCTCCCCTCACCTCACCCTTACCTCCCCTCACCTCACCTCTCCTTACCTCCCCTCTCCCCAGCTCACCTTACCTCCCCGCACCTCTCTTTATCTCCCCTCATCCCGCCCTTCACCTCACCTTACCGCCCCTCACCTCACCCTCACCTCACCTTACCTCCCCGCACCTCATCTTACCTCCCCTCACCTAACCTCCCCTTACCTCACCTCACCTTACCTCCCCTCACCTCACCTCACCTCACCTTACGTCCCCTCACCTCACCTCACCTTACCTCCCCTCACCTCTCTTTACCTCCCCTCATCCCGCCCTTCACCTCACCCTCACCTCCCCTCACCTCACCCTTACCTCCCCTCCCCGCACCTGATCTTACCTCCCCGCACCTCATCTTACCTCCCCTCACCTCACCTCCCCTCACCTCATCTTACCTCCCCTCACCTCTCTTTACCTACCCTCACCTCTCTTTACCTCCCCTCATCCCGCCCTTCACCTCACCTTACCGCCCCTCACCTCACCCTTACCTCCCCTCACCTCACCTCACCTCACCTTACCTCCCCTCACCTCTCTTTACCTCCCCTCATCCCGCCCTTCACCTCACCTTACCGCCCCTCACCTCACCCTCACCTCCCCTCACCTCACCCTTACCTCCCCTCACCTCACCTCTCCTTACCTCCCCTCTCCCCAGCTCACCTTACCTCCCCGCACCTCATCTTACCTCCCCTCACCTAACCTCCCCTTACCTCCCCTCACCTCACCTTACCTCCCCTCACCTCACCTCACCTTACCTCCCCTCACCTTACCTCCCCTCACCTCTCTTTACCTCCCCTCATCCCGCCCTTCACCTCACCTTACCGCCCCTCACCTCACCCTCCCCTCCCCTCACCTCACCCTTACCTCCCCTCACCTCACCTCTCCTTACCTCCCCTCCCCGCACCTGATCTTACCTCCCCGCACCTCATCTTACCTCCCCTCACCTCACCTCCCCGCACCTCATCTTACCTCCCCTCACCTCACCTCCCCTCACCTCATCTTACCTCCCCTCACCTCTCTTTACCTCCCCTCACCCCCCCCCCAACCTCTCTTTACCTCACCTCACCCCCCCACCTCACCTCACCTCACCTTACCTCCCCTCACCTCTCTTTACCTCCCCTCATCCCGCCCTTCACCTCACCTTACCGCCCCTCACCTCACCCTTACCTCCCCTCACCTCACCTCACCTTACCTCCCCTCACCTCTCTTTACCTCCCCTCATCCCGCCCTTCACCTCACCTTACCGCCCCTCACCTCACCCTCACCTCACCCTTACCTCCCCTCACCTCACCTCTCCTTACCTCCCCTCTCCCCAGCTCACCTTACCTCCCCGCACCTCACCTTACCTCCCCTCACCTCACCTCACCTTACCTCCCCTCACCTCTCTTTACCTCCCCTCATCCCGCCCTTCACCTCACCTTACCGCCCCTCACCTCACCCTCACCTCCCCTCACCCTTACCTCCCCTCACCTCACCTCTCCTTACCTCCCCTCCCCGCACCTGATCTTACCTCCCCGCACCTAACCTCCCCTTATCTCACCTTACCTCCCCTCACCTCACCTCACCTTACCTCCCCTCACCTCACCTCACCTTACCTCCCCTCACCTCTCTTTACCTCCCCTCATCCCGCCCTTCACCTCACCTTACCGCCCCTCACCTCACCCTCACCTCCCCTCACCTCACCCTTACCTCCCCTCACCTCACCTCTCCTTACCTCCCCTCCCCGCACCTCATCTTACCTCCCCTCACCTCATCTTACCTCCCCTCACCTCATCTTACCTCCCCTCAGCTCACCTCCCCGCACCTCATCTTACCTCCCCTCACCTCACCTCCCCTCACCTCATCTTACCTCCCCTCACCTCTCCTTACCTCCCCTCACCCCCCCAACCTCTCTTTACCTCACCTCACCCCCCCACCTCTCCTTACCTCCCCTCCCCGCACCTGATCTTACCTCCCCGCACCTCATCTTACCTCCCCTCACCTCACCTCCCGCACCTCATCTTACCTCCCCTCACCTCACCTCCCCTCACCTCATCTTACCTCCCCTCACCTCTCCTTACCTCCCCTCACCCCCCCAACCTCTCTTTACCTCACCTTACCCCCCCACCTCTCCTTACCTCCCCTCACCTCTCAAGCAGTCTCCCACACAGTCCATTTTTGGCTCTTCCTCTCCTTCACTGGACAGCAGCATTGAGATCGTCCAGCAGGGGGCATCAGTATTCGAGCACCAGTCTGTTTCTCAGCCAGCAAGCCCTCTGGTGATGCCCATAAAACCTCCGTACCCCGGCAGCTGTGTCTATGTCCGAGTTCTGTGCAGGGAGGTTCTGAGGGAGCAGTGCTGTCACTTGTAGCATAGAAGCCGGGCTTCCATGTTTACAAGTGACAGAAAATAGCAGTGACAGTGAATCTGGCCAGCCAGGGCCTATACTATGGTAGGGGCCTGGTTAGGGTGACCACATTTCCAAACTACCATTCAGGGACACCCCCCCCCCCCTTCCCAAAAATCAGCTTGTGCTGTGACGAATCACAGCACAGTGTTTGGACACAAGAGGCGGGATTTATGATTTCTACAATCACAAGCAGGGGGCGGGGATTGTGCTCCTCCAGGCATTCCCGGCCAGGACAAGTACTGTCAGTGAGTAAAGCAGTGATGTGGCGCCCTTTTTTGGGGGCATCAGATTGGCCTGGGGGGTGGCTGTGTCAGTTTCATTCCGGGACACTGTATTGTCCTGAAATGAAGGTGCCCGGGACAGACCTGCAAAATGCGGTACTGTCCCGGGCAATCCGGGACACGTGGTCACCCTAGGCCTGATGCTGCAGCTCCAATAGCCCCTACCTGGCCCTGTCTACGGGAATGTTTGACCATTCTTCCAGAAGCCCATTTGTGAGGTCAGGCACTGATGTTGGACAAGAAGGCCTGGCTCGCTGTCTCCACTCTAATTCATCCCAAAGGTGTTCTGTCTGGTTGAGGTCAGGACTCTGTGCAGGCCAGTCAAGTTCCTCCACCCCAATCTCGCTCATCCATGTCTTTATGGACCTTACAGGCAGGCAATAGGCAATAAATAAGATCTACTAGCAGGACCAACAGTCAATAAATAAGATCTACTGGCAGGACCAGCAGTCAATAAAACAGTTACAGGAGGAGCAAAAAAAGAAAAAGTTTTTTTAATGCTATTGACAGAATGGAATTAGATTTTACCCAGAGTTCCACTTTAAAGTTTCAGCAGTGGGATGATTAGTTAGAGCCGACAGGAGTATCTGCTGCGAGAAAATTTGAGTTTTCTGGTGGGCACAGACCAGAGGTACTGTCTTCCCTTGCCACTGACCCCAATGTTATCTGGGTGTGGAGTTTTCTTATCACACTGACACCAATGCCGGCTGGGATGTGCTTATCACATGAACACCAATACTGACACCATCGCTTGCTTGTGGCTGTTATTCTCAGAAACATCAATGCTGGCTGGAGGCCAGGGGGGGGGGGGGGGGGGGGGGGGTCGGAGAATACTTCAAGATCAGTGACAGTATTCAAAGTTGGCAAGTGCCACAGAGACGGGCAGCAGAAGGCCCCATTGGCCTATGATCTGTAATTATTCCCTTGGCTGCATTATGCTTTGAAGTTCTTGAGAGATCGTCCAAATATTCAGACAAAGAGCGATCAGTAACTGGATGAATGCAGAATAAATTGAAAATGCCAACAGAGTGGAATGGTAAAGCCTCGTACACACGACCGGTCTTCTCGGCAAGAAAACTGCTGGGAGAGCTTTTTGCCGAGAAAACCGTGCGTGTGTATGGTTTCTCGTCAGGTAAAACTGCCGGGAATCTCAACGAGAAAAATAGAGAACCTGCTCTCTGTTTTTTCTCGTCGGGATTCTCGGCAGAGTTTTCCTGCCGAGAAAACGGGTCGTCTGTATGCTTATCTGTCCGAGGTAAACCCGCGCAAGCTCGAAAAGACTTCGACGCATGCACGGTAGCATGCAAGGTTAGAGTGGGGTGTAGCAAGATGGCGGCGACGGCATTGAATGTGACGAGCGCCGGCTCGTCGTAGTCGATGATGTCACCGCGTTCTTGCTATTCAAAAGAACGGCGGTTCTTTCGAATGGTTGTGTGTGTACACTCGCCGTTCAAGGCAAGCTTGACAGGAATCCCGTTGAGAAAACCGACGTTTTTTTTTCCGACGGGATTCCCGCCCGTGTGTACAGGGCCTTAGAGGTATGTAATAAACAAAGAACAATGTACCAGGGGTCTTCAAAAAGTTTCCACACTTTTTTATATTTTATATAGTTCAAAAAAGTGCAGAAACTTTTCGAAGAACCCTTGTATACCAGACAATGCCACCACTGAATTCACAGGGCTGCCTAGGAGCAGCGTTCCACTAAAGCCTCGTACACACGATCGGATTTTCCGACAACAAATGTGTGATGGCAGGGTTTTTGTCGGAAAATCCGACCGTTTGTATGCTCTATCGGACAATTGTTGTTGGAATTTCCGACAACAAATGTTTTATAGCATGCTTTAAAACTGTCCGACAACAAATGTGTATTGTTGGATTATCAATATCGTGTGTACAAACACGCCTGCTCCGAATCAATGCTAACCATAGCACAACATTAGCAGAATTTGCCCAAAGGGTGGCGCTACAGAGCAGAAAAACCATGTCGTTTCGTGTACGTTGGCTGAAAAAGTTCTGCCGTCTGTATGCAGAACAAGTTCACGGCCAACGCCCTTCGGACAAAATTCCACGGCTTTGTCCAATGGAAATCCGATCGTGTGTATGAGGCTTAAGAATGCTAGGTGGCAGCACGGTATATCAGAATAGGATACAAGCAGAGGCGGCTCTCTAATTAGGCAAGTTAGGCGGTCGCCTAAGGCCTCGCACTCACAGGGGCCTCGTGGCCACCTAATTTCCCTGTGATCAATACTAATGTCAGCATCATCGGATCTCTCTATTACCCCTCTCTATTTTTCACCTCCCCCTCTCTCCCCCCTCTTGAATTGGCTGAATATGTCTGATGGGTGAGGAGGGTGCCCTGGAAGTGGTGCTGATCACCTGTGTGCTAGATCCGTGCATTTTCTGCAGCCATTTTTCTTGTTTGAAATATTTTTCCCATTATTGGCGTGAGTGGGGCCTCATGTCTAAGTTTTGCCTAAGGCCTCACAAAGCCTAGAGCCGCCTCTGGATACAAGGAAGAATCACTGAGATCTAAGCAGTACAGTTCAATCAGAAACAAATAGTTATTTGCTTTCACCTCAAATGGGTGTGACATCCACAAGAAGGCTGGCTGCAGCTGAAATCCCAGATGGTTGGCTTCAAGGATCTCTGGATGGACTCCACAGAGGAAGTCCAGGAGGAGTCTCTGATCTGGATTCTTAGGTGGCAGATGATCCTCTAGGGTTGGCTGAAGAAGTTGGCCCACCCCACTAGAAGGGCAATAGTACTGGACCATTTGGCACAGTTATGCCACGTACACACAATAGGAATTCCCGATGAAAAAAGTCAGACGTAGTCCGTTGGGGTTTTTTCATCAGAAATTCCAACCGTGTGTGGGCCCCATTGGAGGAATTCCGATGAATTCCATTGGAATTTTCAAATAGAACCTGTATTTTTTTCCGATGAAATTCTGTCGGAATTCCGATGGGAGTTTGGTCGGAAAATGATCCGATCGTGTGTACGGGGCATGACTGGAACTTACAAGAAAGCTTCCTGCTCTTATGCCGGGTACACACGGTTGGAATTTCCATCTGAAAAACCTTGGATGGTTTTTCCGGCGGAATTCCGCTCAAGCTTGGCTTGCATACACACGGTCACACAAAAGTTCTCTGAACTTTCGACCGTCAAGAACGCGGTGACGTGCAACGCTACGACGAGCCGAGAAAATGAAGTTCAATGCTTTTGAGCATGTGTCCAATTGTCTCCGAGCATTCGTGTTTTTATTGCGCGTCTGAATTGCATACAGACAAATGGAATGTCCGATTCCGATTTCCGTCGGAAAAATAGAGAACCTGCTCTTAATCTTTTGTTGGCGGAAATTCCGACAGCAAAAGTCCGATGGAGCCTACACACGGTCGGAATTTCCGACGAAAAGCTCACATCGAACTTTTCTTGTCGTAAATTCCGACCGTGTGTACGCGACATTACACTCTCATTCAGCAGCCTGCACACTAGGAACCATGTTGGAGGAGCCAACACCTGGTAACGGCCCATGGGCCTAGCCACTGCTGTCCCATCAGGCATGGTCTCTCTGAGCACCAGAGCGTGGGAAGAGGTGCAATATATATCCCTTTGGTATGTCCATGGGATGATGGGAGCCCAGGTGGTTGGCTGCAAGGATCTCTAGATAGACTCCATAGAGGAAATCCAGGAGGACCCTCTGATCTGGATTCTCAGGTGGCGGATGATCCTCTAGGGTTGGCGGAAGAAGTTGGGCCACCCCACTAGAAGGGCAATACTACTGGACCGTTTGGCACAGTTACTGGAACTTACAAGGAAGCTTCCTGCTCTAAGGCATCGTACACACGACCGGTTTTCTCGGCAAGAACCAACAAGAAAATTGCTGGCAGAGCTTTCTTGCCGAGTAAACCGGCCGTGTGTACGAGGCTTTCAGGTTTCTCGTCAAGAAAACCGACAAGAATCTCATCGAGAAAAATAGAGAACCTGCTCTCTATTTTCTCGTCTGGATTCTCATCGGCCTGTTTCCCGTCAAGAAACCCAAGAGTGTGTACGCTTACCTGTTGCCGTGGAAACCCACGCATGCTCGAAATGACTTTGACGCATGCGCGGTAGCTTCCTAGGCATAGGTAGGGTGTAGCAAGATGTGCGGCGACGGCATTGAATGTGACAGCGCACGCTCGTCGTAGTCGATGACGTCACGGCGTTCGTTCCATTCAAAAGAACGGCGGTTCTTTTGAATCGAGCGTGTGTACACTCGGCCGGGACAAGATTCTTGTCAAGAATCTCGTCAGGAAAAACGACGGGTTTTTTCCTGACGAGATTCTCTGTTGTGTGTACGAGGCTTTACGCTTTCATTCAGCAGCCTGCACACTAGGAACCATGTTGGAGGAGCCAACACCTGGTAACAGCCCATGGGCCTAGCAACTGCTGTCCCATCAGGCATGGTCTCTCTGAGCACCAGAGCATGGGAAGAGGTGGAATTTATATCCCTTTGTCATGTCCATGGGATGATGGGAGCCCAGGGAATTGTGGGATTGGAGGAGCTTGTGCCTGCCACTGATCATAGTGACTATGGGGCTCCCAGCTACAGTTACATTTTGGTTTTTGGGTTCAGATACTCTTTAAGCTGGGTACACAGTCAGATTTGCCAGAGCCAAAAAATGTATCAGCACCGGTATAGCCCGAGTGACTAGATGGAAAAACCCAAGAGGATTGCACCACTTCAGTGATTCTGCAAAATGTTGTAACCACAGACTAAAAAAAATTAGATATGAAAATATTTATGTGGTTTTGTGTGCACAGTTGGCTTGAGGCCATTAAAGTGGGAGATTCTTCCTATATGTCTCATTATTACTGGTACAGAAAGTGATGGGAAATCCAAAAGGTTAGTTGCTACCAGTACTGTACGTGAGAGGAATCTTCTATGGGAACTCTGAATGAATCCTCTGCTATACACTTTACATATGCTTGCAAATTTGTGCATAAAAGCAGGAATTCTTGGTTTGCATTTGCAGCATTGGACAATATGCTCAAGTTGGCTATCTGTGTCAAAGTGATCCCTCTCTGGCCAACTGCATCAAAGTGATCCCACTCTAGCCAAGTGCGTCAAAGTGATCACACTCTGGCCAACTGCGTCAAAGTGATCCCCTCTGGCCAGCTGTGTGAAAATGATTCCTCTCTGGCCAACTGCATGAAACTGATCCCACTCTGTCCAACTGCGTCAAAGTGATCCCTCTCTGGCCAACTGTGTCAAAGTTATCCCTCTCTGGCCAACTGCGTCAAAGTGATCCTGCTCTGGCCAACTGTGTCAAAATGATTCCACTCTGGCCAGCTGTGTCAAAGCAATTTAATTCTGGCCAACTGTGTCAAAGTGATCCTGCTCTGGCCAACTGTGTCAAAGTGATCCCGCTCTGGCCAACTGTGTCAAAGTTATCCCTCTCTGGCCAACTGCGTCAAAGTGATCCTGCTCTGGCCAACTGTGTCAAAGTGATCCCTCTCTGGCCAACTGTGTCAAAGTGATCCCTCTCTGGCCAACTGTGTCAAAGTTATCCCTCTCTGGCCAACTGCGTCAAAGTGATCCTGCTCTGGCCAACTGTGTCAAAGTGATCCTGCTCTGGCCAACTGTGTCAAAGTGATCCTGCTCTGGCCAACTTTCTAAAAGTGATCCCGCTCTGGCCAGCTGCATCAATGTGATCCCGCTTTGGCCAACTGCGTCAAAGTGATCTGGCCAACTTTGCTTACATTCTACTTTATTGGACAATGTGGGGCAGACTGACACTAATGGGGGAGAGCTACAGACTCAAGTCTACATGGACACCAGTTCTGGTGACAACTGTCTTAAGTTGGCCATAGACTTGTTGATTATCGACAGTCCTTTTCGTCCCATGCTGTGTCTGTGTGAGGAAAGGAAAGCTGATAACCGACAAGACTGTCAGCACATCATTTACACCCCATCAGTGCCAATCAGTGCCACGTATAAGTGACCATCAGTGTCGCCCATCAATGCCTCCTCATCAGTGCCCATCAGTGTCGCCCATCAGTGCCTCCTCATCAGTGCTCATCTGTGTTGCCCATCAGTGCCTCCTTGTCAGTGCCCATCAGCATTGCCTATCAGTGCCCATCAGTGTTGCCCATTAGTGCCTCCACATCAGTGCCTCCTCATCAGTGCCTCCTCATCAGTGCCCATCAGTGCCTCCTCATCAGTCCCCATTAGCGTCGCCTATCAGTGCCCATCAGTGCAGCCTCATCAGTGCACATGAGTGAAAAATAAAAATTACCCATTTGAAACATTTTATAACAGAAACTAAGAAAAACATTTTTTTTTTTCAAACATTTCGGTCTTTTTTAGCTTGTTTAGCAAAAATTCCAACCCCAGTGGTGATTAAATGGAACCAAAAGAAAGCTCTATCTGTCTCACAAAATATGATAAAAATGTCATATGGGTACAGTGTTGCATGACCGCGCAATTGTCATTTAAAGTGTGACAGCGCTGAAAGCTGAAAATTGGCCTGGGCAGGAATGGGGGTGAAAGTGTCCTGTAGGCAAGTGGTTAAGTCAGGGGTATAATCCAAAACAGTAGCCAAAGTGTTTCGGGGGTCCCAGAAACCCTTCATCAGGGAATGGTATTTTTCCATTGTGAAATACAAGCACAGGCCTTATCAGCAGCTTGTTTTGCAGCCTCTACTTCCTTGCTGGACTGAGATGCAGGCTCAGAGAAGAGACATTCACATACTGTAAATCATGGAGCCTGTGCAATTCTTTGCTGGTGGGGGGGGAGACTGAGAAAATGCTGCTTCCTGCCTACAGCAGACTGATGGCTGCATCTCAACCTAGGCAAAGTTACTGGAGCCAAAGGGTTGATTCAAAAGATTGATTTGAAAAGGTGGAGCTTTTCCAAATAATACCATTGCTGTATATTGTGATGTAGACTTGATGTAGACGTGTAAAGTTACTTAAACATCCGTTTTTACATTATAAACGCACAACACCCTAAATCCCTAAAATTTCATGTTTTTGCTTCTCCTTTCCTTCCAGGCGAGATGCCCCGACACTTTCCACGCCTTAATATTTCGGAGGTGGATGAGCAGGTCCGGCTCCTGGCAGAGAAAGTCTTCGCCAAAGTTCTGCGAGAAGAGGACGGCAAGGATGGCTTCTCCCTGTTCACCGTTCCGGAGGATTGTCCGATCGGACAGAAAGAGGCCAAAGAGAGGGAACTGGAGAAAGAGATCGCCGAGCAGAAGTCTGCCGAAACCGTGAAAAGGTGGGAGCTTATGTGCCGGTCACTTATGTATTCTTTATAGGGGTGCACTAGGGTGACCATGTGTCCCGGATTGCCCGGGACAGTACCGCATTTTGCAGGTCTGTCCCGGGCACCTTCATTCCAGGACAATACAGTGTCCCGAAATGAAACTGACACAGCCACCCCCCGGGCCAATCTGATGCCCCCAAAAAAGGCCGCCACATCACCGCTTTACTCACTGACAGTACTTGTCCTGGCCGGGAATGCCTGGAGAAGCACAATCCCCGCCCCCTGCTTGTGATTGGAGAAATCATAAATCCCGCCTCTTGTGTCCAATCACTGTACTGTGATTCGTTACAGCACAAGCTGATTTTTAGGAAGGGGGGTGTCCCTGAATTAGGGTGACCACCTTTCCAAACTACAATTCAGGGACACCCCCATTCCCAAAAATCAGCTTGTGCTGTAACGAATCACAGCACAGTGATTAGACTCAAGAGGCGGGATTTATGATTTCTCCAATCACAAGCGGGGGGCGGGATTGTGCTCCTCCAGGCATTCCCGGCCAGGACAAGTACTGTCAGTGAGTAAAGCGGTGATGTGGCGGCCTTTTTTGGGGGCATCAGATTGGCCCGAGGGGGGTGGCTGTGTCAGTTTCATTCGGGGACACTGTATTGTCCTGGAATGAAGGTGCCCGGGACAGACCTGCAAAATGCGGGACTGTCCCGGGGCAATCCGGGACACGTGGTCACCCTAACCTGAATGGTAGTTTAAAAATGTGGTCACCCTACCGGGAAGTGGCGCACTACCCGCAGTGTGGATTCCCGGAATTGGAAAGGTGCCAATTGTGGCACAATTGTGGCACCGGAGGGGGGGAGGAATCCGGACAGCGGAGGTTCCACTTTAGGGTGGAGCTCCGCTTTAAACACTGGTGGGGGGGGGGGCACTGGTGTTGTTTTAAAAAAAAAAATGAAAAAAGTCTCAAACCTCTGCAGAATAATGCGCACAACAAATCTGCACCCCTGGGTTATTAGGGTAATAAGAACTGCACCCCAGATTTATTAGGTTATTAGAACTGTGAACATCATTTCTAGCTGATGATGTCACGTAGTAAACAATTGTTTTATTGTTTTCTTAATGCGGTGATGAATTATGACATCATGTTCAGCTCAGCTGACAGTTTTGAACTATAAGCAGACAGTAATCCGGTTGACAGTGTTTGTAGAGGAGCTCCATGTCTATTCTGGCAGCTAGTGACTGTTTTTTTTATTTAGCAATGACCCCTGAAGGAGTTTCTGGGTTTTATCGGCCCTCCTCACCTTCCTGTTGACTTGCCTTGTTCCTGGAACCACTCGCTGGCCCACCGCCAGCACCAGACTTCCACCCCATCAGTGTACTCTTTGCTATGTTGGCTCCTTTGGCCATGCGAGAGAAGGTTAGGGGGATCGGAATACCCAACAACAGCAGCAAAAACTCCCTACGCTCAGAAGTAACTTGTGGTACACTATATTGTCAAAAGTATTGGGACGCCTGCCTTTACACGCACATGAACTTTAATGGTATCCCAGTCTTAGTCCGGAGGGTTCAATATTGAGTTGGCCCACCCTTTGCAGCTATAACAGCTTCAACTCTTCTGGGAAGGCCGTCCACAAGGTTTAGGAGGGTGTCTATGGGAATGTTTGACCATTCTTCCAGAAGCCCATGTGTGAGGTCAGGCAATGATGTGGATGAGAAAGCCTGGATCACAGTCTCTACTCTAATTCATTCCGAAGGTGTTCTATCTGGTTGAGGTCAGGACTCTGTGCAGGCCAATCAAGTTGCTCCAGCCCAAACTCACTCATCCATGTCTTTATAGACCTTGCTTTGTGCACTGGTCCGAATCATTTGGTGGAGGGGGGATTATGGTTGTTTTTCAGGGTTGGGCCTGGCCCCTTAGTTCCAGTGAAGGGAACTCTTAAGGCGTCAGCATACCAAGACATTTTGGACAATTTCATGCTCCCAACTTTGTGGGAACAGTTTGGGGGCGGCCCCTTCCTGTTCCAACATGACTGCACACCAGTGGACAAAGCAAGGTCCATAAAGACATGGATGAGCGAGTTTGGGGTGGAGGAACTTGACTTGCCTGGCTCCCCGTCTCCGCATTAATTCCTCCCAAAGGTGTTCTATCGGGTTGAGGGCAGGACTCTGTGCAGGCCAGTCAAGTTCCTCCACCCCAAACTCACTCATCCATGTGTTTGGTTGGCCAATTCCAACCCCTGAACAATCATTTAGTGGGGGGGGGTAATTATGGTGTGGGGGTTGTTTTTCAGGGGTTGGGTTGGCCCCTTAGTTCCAGTGAAGCGAACTCTTAAGGCTTCAGCATACCAAGACATTTTGGACAATTTCATGCTCCCAACTTTGTGGGAACAGTTTGGGGACGGCCCCTTCCTGTTCCAACATGACTGCGCACCAGGGCACAAAGCAAGGTCCATAAAGACATGGATGAGTGAGTTTGGGGTGGAGGAACTTGACTGGCCTGCACAGAGTCCTGATCTCAACCCGATAGAACTCCTTTGGGATGAATTGGAGCGGAGACTGCGAGCCAGGCCTTCTCATCCAACATCAGTGCCTGACCTCACAAACGCGCTTCTGGACGAATGGTCAAACATTCCCATAGACACCCTCCTAAACCTTGTGGGCGGCCCTCCCAGAAGAGTTGAAGCTGTTGTAGCTGCAAAGGGTGGGCCAACTCAATATTGAACCCTACAGACTAAGACTGGGATGCCATTAAAGTTCATGTGCGTGTAAAGACAGGTGTCCCAATACTTTTGACAATATAGTGCATACATAACTGTCCCGATCAATAAATTCTCACACATTGTCAGGGAGATAAAGATAGCTGTGAAATCTCCTGTAATGAGATTATGAAAGGACAGAACCATCCCGGCTCAGGGTTCTCGGATCCCTCTGTGATGTGCTCAGACGATGGGCTGGAGATGTTAGGTCCCTATACGTTGTGTCATCTGTCCTCGAGGAGGAAGGAGCTGCGCCGGGAAAGGTACCGACTTATTTCATTACCTGTCCTGGCTGCATCCCCCATACATAAGATAACTCTTTAATAATGTTTTTTTATGTAATATCCACTTTTACTTGGCACTGAGTGCATTGAAACCACGCAGAAATCCCCCCTTTTTATGTATTGTCTCTTCCAATCAAACATCATGTACTAGGAGGGGAGGTGCTCAGTAGACTTGTCCTTAGGTGACAATGCTGACCCTCTAGTGTTACAGAATCATGAGTGTTGTCACCCAATGACAGGAAGTGTTATTTGCAAGATAAAAAAAAAATTGGCCACCAGATCTAAAGCTGGCAATATACTATGCAATCAGATTGTACAATTTGCATAACATCTTCTTTAGATTTACCAAAACTGTCATATAACCAAACCTGATCAAACTGTTCAATATGTATCGAACCAGACAGGCCCGTGCACTACATAGTTGATGGTGATCTAATGGAGATTGTACAATCAGATTGTATATTGTATGGCCCAGTTGAAGTCTCACCACACAATCTGATTGTAAAATCTCCTTTAGGCTACTTTCACACTTAAGCGCTGAATGCGCTGGCGGTATAGCGGAGCTATTTTTAGCGCCGCTATACCGTAGTTTTTGGCGCAATTTGCGGGCGCTAGCGAGGTGATTTTAACCCCCGTTAAAAACGCCCGCAATAACGCCTCTTTGCGGCGTTTTGGAGGCGCTACCCCATTGATTTCAATGGGCAGGGGCGCTATAGGAGTGGTATTTTTACCGCTGCTATCGCACCTCAAAGATGAGGCTTGCAGGAGTTTTTTTACCCTCCTGCAAGCGCAACGCTCCAGTGTGAAAGCCCTCGGGCTTTTACACTGGATATAAAGTAGCAGCTTTTTCAGGGCGCTTTGCAGGCGCTGTTTTTAGCGCAATAGCGGCTGCAAAGCGCCTCAGTGTGAAAGGGGCCTAAGATTTACCAAAAACTATGTAGTACAAAGGCTTGCCTGATTGGATACAAATCAATTGGTTAGATTAAAGTGTTACTAAACCCAGGAGCCTGCATTCACTATATCTGGTCTCCCACAGTACACAGAACATGGAAATGCAATTATAGTAAATATAAACTGCTAAATACCTTTATCATCACCAGCAGTATAAAGCAGTCTTGTGACTTCTATCAGTGTCTGGTTAAAGTGGATGTAAACCCTCCATACACCCAGTGAAGTGAACAGCCTCAGATGATGCACAGAGATGAAACCAATCTCCCTACCATAGGTGTGCGCAGCCTATTGCATTAGGGTGTGCACCCCATAGCTCAAACACACATGAGCGCCACCTGCTGTCACAGGGAGGAGGCTGTGGTGGTGGGAGGCCGCTGATCAGGAGCATATTACATTACACCCTAAATACGGGAGTAACGTGTTCCTTAAAGTATAACCTAGCCTTTAATATAATGGGGGCATTTACACTGGCCACTGGCACCCCTGACCACTAAGCTGATGCTGCCCCTGGATAATGCTAATGCTCATGGGGTCATTAGGGTGTGCCCAAGCACACCCGGCACACCCTGTGCGCACGCCTATGCTCCCTACATAGGTTTTACATTTATATCTGCTGTCTTCACATGTATATACTGTTTAGAAAGTAAAAGTGGTTGTATACCCTTAAAAAAAAAAAAAAACCTGCAAGACAAAGGCGTAATGTGCTAGTATGCATAGCATCATAGCATACTAGCTCATTATGTATTACTTACCTTAGATCGAAGCCCCCGCAGCCATACCTCCCCCAACTTTTGAAAATGCAACTGCGGGACATTCATTCACATCAAAGTTCTTGAGCGAGGGGGTGGGGGTCTGTCGCGGGGCGGCAAAAACGTCCGTCTTTGCTGTTATTGAGTGGGGCGGGGGGGGGGAGGGTGGTGCCGTGGCCTGCCGCCTAACATTGCTGTAATAAGTGCATTAGCGGGGGAGACGCAGGGTGGCATATTCTTACCTCCTCTTCCTGTGCGGGAATATTTCCTCTATCGCGGGACTGTGGGAAGTAAGTGGCTATGCGGGACTGTCCCACAGAATCCGTGCTGGTTGGGAGGTATGCCCGCAGCCGTCTTGACCCCCCCCCCCCCCCCCCGGCCACGGACATCTCTCCCGGAGCTTACTTCTGGGTATCACGGCTCCGGCGCTGTGATTGGCCGGGAGCCGTCGGTAATGGCACATCTAACTGAAGCAGCAGCATGACGTGCCATTGTTTCAGTGTGCATGTGCCGATCACTTTGGCACATGCAGACACAGGGGGATATCTCCTAAACCATGCAGGTTTAGGAAATATCCAGGGTAGCTACAGGTAAGCCTTATTATAGGCTTACCTGCAGCATAAAGTTATAAAAATGGGTTTACAACCACTTTAAGATCATGTTAGGAGATTTTCTCTTCCTGGTTACCACAGAGTGTGATGTCTGGGCATACAGCCAAGATAGCTAACATTGCTGATTGGAGGAAAGGCACACCCCCCTCTCATCATAGGCAGAGACTCTCAGAGGTGTTTTGTAATAGGACCTGCTCTCTGCTAATCTAAATTAGCAACTTCCCCTGACAAAAGATTCAGGCTGCTTTTGTCTAAAAAGTCTGAGAATTTGTCAGGAGTTATCAGGCTGATAACAGAGGAACGGTTCAGGAGAGAGCTACGGGACTTAGCTCATTGAAGAGAGATAACAAAATACTGCAGATATATGTGCCCAGCTCAAATTTCATGAATCTGGATTACATCCACTTTAAAGCTTGTAGGAGGAGTTTTTGTTCTCCCCTGATTGTCCTATGAGGCCGCAGGACCCCTGACCCTCTGTCTGGAGAGTGCTGATTGGCCCCGTGCTGATCACATGCACCTTCTCAAGAGAAAAAAAAAACTCCCAATACA
This sequence comes from Rana muscosa, assembly GCA_029206835.1. Classification (NCBI taxonomy): domain Eukaryota; kingdom Metazoa; phylum Chordata; class Amphibia; order Anura; family Ranidae; genus Rana; species Rana muscosa. The sequence goes on from CM055119.1 coordinate 194,520,461, forward strand.
CACCAAACTGAGCATGTGCAGAGTGCCCCCAAGGGTCTGTACTATCAGGAGATGGATTGGGGACAGTGGAAGAAGGGGAGGATCAGAGAAGATAGGATCAGACAGCCTTTTTACACAATGCAGGAGGATTAACCCCTTTCACAGTGGGTATAACAAGCATGTCTTACTACATATACAGACTGATTTTACTGTTGTAGGTTTAGTAACACTTTAAGTTAAAGTTAATGGCATGAGGAGCCTCCCAAAGTACATACCAGTAATGCTCATGTTACATAATTATGGTAAATCCACGGTACAAAGATTGTATGGTTGGATTTTAAACGTGTGGTGGCTCTTAGAACTGGTAGGCTGCAGTATATTTCCTGGGGTATAGATAGCATTTAAAGTTGAACTCCATTCTCAAACGACTTTGTGTGCACCAGATGCCTTTGAAAACCCAGAAATGACCTAGTATAAGTAGCAGTGGCATCATCACTGTGCTGTACATAGCCTGTGCAGACGGTAGAGCTGTGGGAGGGGCCCAGCAGGCTCCACCTACTACAGGTTTCCTGTAGAGAGCTACAGGAGGGGGCGGAGACAAGACCAGTCCTCCTGCACAAGGAGAGAGAGAAGCAGTGAGCGGTCTGTATTTCAGGAAGGAAAAGTCTCACACTGGATTACTGCACAGATCTGGAAGAAATACACAAAGATCACTGAGATTCCAGAAGAATACACCTGAGGAATGGATTTAAACAATATTTACTTATCCCGGAGTTCAGCTGTAATAGCTTTCAAGAAATATGGTTTCTCTCAAACAGGCATAACCTGTATGGACGTTTTTTTTTTAAATGTATTATAATAATAATAATAATAATAATTATTATTATTATTAGTATATTTATTTTATCTATAATATTATATAATATATTAATATAGTATATTATAATTATTGCGTTACAGTTTACAAAAGAATGACTTGTAGAGTTTTTGCTCAGGTTCCACTTGCATTTATGCATGAACTGTTTGCTTTGCTATCACTCCTTATAAGCGGTTCTTTGTAACATTACCCCCCGGTGTTGTACATCCAGTGCTTTGGCAATCGGAGGTTCACTAATGTGTATTAATAGATTAAAGTTCAACTTCATGCTAAATAAATATTGTCTAGATCAGTGGATATCCACCACAAACCACGGCCTCCTTCCTTTTGGACCTCAGCCAGCTGCAGAGGCTCCCTTAACTTTCCACAGTGCCACCCAACCTCCCATACTGATCCACATGGACTTTCAACTTCCCACAGTGCCACTCAACCTCCCATACTGATCCACAGGGTCCTTCAACTTCCCGCAGTGCCACTCAACCTCCCATACTGATCCACAGGGTCCTTCAACTTCCCACAGTGCCACTCAACCTCCCATACTGATCCACAGGGTCCTTCAAACTCCCACAGTGCCACTCAACCTCCCATACTGATCCACAGGGTCCTTCAAACTCCCACAGTGCCACTCAACCTCCCATACTGATCCACAGGGTCCTTCAAACTCCCACAGTGCCACTCAACCTCCCATACTGATCGGGACCTTCAACTTCCCACAGTGCCACTCAACCTCCCATACTGATCCACAGGGTCTTTCAAACTCCCACAGTGCCACTAACCCTCCCATACTGATCCACAGGGTCCTTCAAACTCCCACAGTGCCACTCAACCTCCCATACTGATCCACAGGGTCCTTCAAACTCCCACAGTGCCACTCAACCTCCCATACTGATCAGGACCTTCAACTTCCCACAGTGCCACTCAACCTCCCATACTGATCCACAGGGTCCTTCAACTTCCCACAGTGCCACTCAACCTCCCATACTGATCGGGACCTTCAACTTCCCACAGTGCCACTCAACCTCCCATACTGATCCACAGGGTCCTTCAAACTTCCACAGTGCCACTCAACCTCCCATACTGGTTCACAGGGACCTTCAATGTCCCACAGTGCCACTCAACCTCCCATACTGATCCATAGGGTCCTTCAACTTCCCACAGTGCCACTCAACCTCCCATACTGATCCACAGGGACCTTCAACGTCCCACAGTGCCACTCAACCTCCCATACTGATCCACAGGGACCTTCAACGTCCCACAGTGCCAGTCAACCTCCCATACTGATCCACAGGGTCCTTCAACTTCCCACAGTGCCACTCAACCTCCCATACTGATCCACAGGGTCTTTCAACTTCCCACAGTGCCACTCAACCTCCCATACTGATCCATAGGGTCCTTCAACTTCCCACAGTGCCACTCAACCTCCCATACTGATCCACAGGGTCTTTCAACTTCCCACAGTGCCACTCAACCTCCCATACTGATCCACAGGGTCCTTCAAACTCCCACAGTGCAACTCAACCTCCCATACTGATCCACAGGGACCTTCAACGTCCCACAGTGCCACTCAACCTCCCATACTAATCCACAGGGACCTTCAACGTCCCACAGTGCCACTAAACCTCCCATACTGATCCATAGGGTCCTTCAACTTCCCACAGTGCCACTGAACCTCCCATACTCATCCACATGGACCTTCAACTTCCCACAGTGCCACTCAACCTCCCATACTGATCCACAGGGTCCTTCAAACTCCCACAGTGCCACTCAACCTCCCATACTGATCCACAGGGACCTTCAACGTCCCACAGGGCCACTTAACCTCCCATACTGATCCACAGGGACCTTCAACGTCCCACAGTGCCACTCAACCTCCCATACTGATCCATAGGGTCCTTCAACTTCCCACAGTGCCACTCAACCTCCCATACTGATCCACAGGGACCTTCAACTTCCCACAGTGCCACTTAACCTCCCATACTGATCCACAGGGTCCTTCAAACTCCCACAGTGCCACTCAACCTCCCATACTGAGCCACAGGGACCTTCAACGTCCCACAGTGCCACTTTACCTTCCATACTGATCCACAGGGACCTTCAACGTCCCACAGTGCCACTCAACCTCCCATACTGATCCATAGGGTCCTTCAACTTCCCACAGTGCCACTCAACCTCCCATACTGATCCACAGGGTCTTTCAACTTTCCATACTGATCCACAGGGACCTTCAACTTCCCATACTGATCCACAGGGACTTTCAACTTCCCATACTGATCCACAGGGACCTTCAACTTCCCACAGTGCCACCAGTCCCCCTGAGAGCCCTCGGTTCGCCCCTAGCTTGCTGCAGAGCCTTCAGCCCTCCATAGTACCCCCAACCTTTAACAGTGTCCCATAATGGCTTTGCGCTTCCATTGCGGTGTAAAAAATTCTGCCTCCCCGCATTTTTGCAGCCTTTTTGGTCAGTTGAAAAAATAACGCACCAAAAACACACCTTTTTAACAGCACGTTTTTCCCTGCTTGTTACATGTTTTTGCGTGCAGCAAAACGTGCACCTGCTTGCCACGTTTGGGGTGCCATTAAGAATGAATACTTTACATTTTTTGTTTCAGTCTCCAGCTTTCTGGTGATCCTGTCATGATGGTCTTTGTTGAGTCCCTTCCTTGGCTAAGGTGACAATGCTCTACCCATGTCTTCCAATGGAGCTTCTATGTTGTCACCATGCATGTATGCTTCCAATATATACAACAAGTGACTGTTTCAACACACATTGCATGAACATGCTCCACTGTTGTCACCATCAGGAAACCCACCTTGAGTAATGCCATGCAGCCTTCACTGGAGAGCATAGAGACAGGATTTGTTGGGACAGTCACGCATTTCGGACCTTGATCCTAATGATGTTGTGTGCCAGGATCACAGTTTCAACTTTATTTAAAGTGTTCAGATCCGGGAAAGTCCCACACCTTGGACCTTGGTCCCGATGATGCTGTGTCCCTGTAGATGTCACAGGATCACAATTTCACCCTTATTTAAAGTGTTCAGATTCGGGACAGTCCCACAACTTAGACTTTGGTCCCGATGATGTTGTGTCCCTGGGGATGTCCCTTGTTCATAGTTACACCCTTTATATTTAAAGAGTTCACCTTTTACAAAATGAAAATTAACGAACACCATACTCCCTCCCCAACCCCCCCCCCAGTCCCCACTGTACTTACCTCTGGCGATGCTGAGCTGTCAGTGTCCCTGCAGCTGGTCCAGCTTTACAGGCATTTGATATCCCTGATCTTCTCTTTCTTCTCCATGCAGCACTTCCGGGACAGATCAGAGAGATTCTAATTGGTCAGCGCCATCAAAGCGAATTGCTCTGATCTGTCCTGATGTGCTGCACAGAGAAGAGTGGGGATTTCAAATCTCAGCTGCAAGGACAACGAAAGCTCATCACCCATGGAGGTAAGTACAGTATCTCACAAAGGTAAGTACACCCCTCACATTTTTGTAAATATTTTATTCTATCTTTTCACGTGACAACACTGAAGAAATTACACTTTGCTACAATGTAAAGTAGTGAGTGTACATTTTGTATAGCAGTGTAAATTTGCTGTCCCCTCAAAATAATTCAACACACAGCAATTAATATCTAAAACACTGGCAACAAAAGTGAGTACACCCCTAAGTGAAAATGTCCAAATTGGGAACAAAGTGTGAATATTTTGTGTGACCATCATTATTTTCCAGCACTGCCTTAACCCTCTTGGGCATGGAGTTCTCCAGAGCTTCACAGGTTGCCACTGGAGTCTTTTCCACTCCTTCGTGATGACATCACGGAGCTGGTGAATGTTGGAGACCTTACGCTCCTCCACCTTCCGTTTGAGGATGCCCCACAGATGCTCAACAGGGTTTAGGTCTGGAGACATGCTTGGCCAGTCCATCACCTTTACCCTCAGCTTCTTTAGCAAGGCAGTGGTCGTCTTGGAGGTGTGTTTGGGGTCGTTATCATGTTGGAATACTGCCCTGCGGCCCAGTCTCTGAAGGGAGGGGATCATGCTCTGCTTCAGTATGTCACAGTACATGTTGGCATTCATGGTCCCCTCAATGATCTGTAGCTCCCCAGTGCCGGCAGCACTCATGCAGCCCCAGACCATGACACTCCCACCACCATGCTTGGCTGTAGGCAAGACACACTTGTCTTTGTACTCCTCACCTGGTTGCCGCCACACACGCTTGACACCATCTGAACCAAATAAGTTTATCTTGGTCTCATCAGACCACAGGACATGGTTCCATTAATCCATGTGCTTAGTCTGCTTGTCTTCAGCAAACTATTTGTGGGCTTTTTTGTGCATCAACTTTAGAAGAGGCTTCCTTCTGGAATGACAGCCATGCAGTCCAATTTGATGCAGTGTGCGGCGTATGGTCTGAGGACTGACAGGCTGACCCCCCCCCCCCCCCACCTCTTCAGCCTCTGCAGCAATGCTGGCAGCACTCATACGTCTATTTCCCAAAGACAACCTCTGGATATGACGCTGAGCACGTGACCTCAACTTCTTTGATTGACCATGGTGAGGCCTGTTCTGAGTGGAACCCGTCCTGTTAAACCGCTGTATGGTCTTGGCCTCGGTGCTGCAGATCAGTTTCAGGGTCTTGGCAATCTTCTTATAGCCTAGGCCATCTTTATATAGAGCAACAATAATTTTTTTCAGATCCTCAAAGAGTTCTTTGTCATGGGGTGCCATATTGAACTTCCAATGACCAGCATGAGAGAGTGAGAGCAATAACACCAAATTTTTATTTTTTTTTAAATCAGAAAAGACGTTTATTGAAAAAAACCATACAAAATTACAGTTAGTCACGGTTCTTGTATATCAAAAAAGGAAGGCAGAGTATAGGCTTTACATAGAACATTTCTCCTACATAAATTTGACAAGCGAAATATCATACACCCATACAAAAACGCAGATATATTCAAAAATAGCACTGTACTATATTTCAACTTCAGCATATAGTATTTCAATTGAAGCTATCAGAACCGTGAAAATTAGTGCAAAAAAAAAAAAACAGAAAATCTAACGAAAAACAAACAAAAAAGAAATAAAAGTAACAGACAAAAGGAACAACTCGTCCTCTCCCTAGCATATATAGCATAACCTACCCCAGAGTTTCTGAAATGACTACCATTATAGGTAAAGATTCAGCTACACCTTCTATATAACCATTACCTGTAAATAACCAGATCACAATTGTAAGGCTTCATGCCCACTGACGTTTTTACAGCTGCGTTTTTTACAGCTTAAAAACGCCTGTCCATGTTATTGTAAATTTTTTTTTTTTGAAAAAAAAAACAAAAAACGTCAAAGCTAAAAAACGCGACCCCGCGTTAGTGCGCGTTAGTGCGCGTTTTTGCGTGCTTCTGAGCGTTTTTGAGCGTTTTTTGACGCTCGCGTTTTTTTCTGCCAAACTCCGATGCTGAGGAACGCACTGGTCCTGGTTTTTTTTTACAGCTTAAAAACGTCTATGCTATTTGCAGCTCAAAAACGTCTAGGTGGGCATGAAGCTATAGACTAACATGGACAGGCGTTTTTAAGCTGTAAAAAACGCTCAAAAACGCGGCTGTAAAAACGTCCGTGGGCATGAGGCCTAAAAGCCTGTCTTTCACCAGTTGGATAACACCAAATTTAACACACCTGCTCCCTATTCACACCCTAGACCTTGTAACACTAACGAGTCACATGACACCGGGGAGGGAAAATGGCTAATTGGGCCCAATTCAGATATTTTCACTTAGGGGTGTACTCCAGCGGTTCAGACAATAATGGATGTGTGTTGAGTTATTTTGAGGGGACAGCAAATTTACACTGTTATACAAGCTGTACACTCACTACTTTACATTGTAGCAAAGTGTCATTTCTTCAGTGTTGTCAAAAGATGAAAAGATAGAAGAAAAGATTTACAAAAATGTGAGGGGTGTACTTACTTTTGTGAGATCCTGTACAGTGGGGACCATGTGTGTGTTGGGGGAGGGGGGGGGGGTCGGTGCTAGCCTGCTAGGGTGTATGGTGTTAGTTCACATTTACATTTTTTTTTCTGGAGAAGTGAACTAACCCATTAAGTTATGTGACATGGAACCGCGCCAAGATATTATAGAGTGGCAATATGTTACACTGCTGCTGTATTGTTAGGATAAAACCCAACCAAAATGTTTGTCTGCAAAAAACAGCACCGTGAACAAGTGTTACTTTGCAAAACCTAATTAGTGTCTATCAATATATCACATTCATGTGAGACAAAAAAGTGCTAATAGTGTTTCCATCTAAATTGATACAATAAGATACATGGATGGAGGAATAAACAAATCTAACAAAGCAATGTTAACTAACTGTAAACCTTATTACACCTGTAAATCTCAATGCGATGAGTAAGTAGTGAAATGCTTAAGTGCAAACAAAACGTAAAATTGTATCATACTTACCGTAATTTTCCTTTCCTGGTGCCTATCCATGGCAGCATACCTGTGATAAGCTCCGCCCCAGACTTCTCCTCCTAACCAAATTAATTGCTGCTTCCTCCACAAAGTCAGGAGATAACTTGAGCTCTTCCAGCGACATTATGATGTCATCCTTAGGTACATCTTAGCAAATGGCCACCCCAATATTGACAGTTCAGCCCCTGATGGCATTAGAGACTGTCCCCAATGCCGCCGCCGGCCTGCAGGCGCCTCCTGCCAATTGGTAAGCATTCTTGAGGCCCGAGTCGATGCGCCTCTCCAAGGGGTCCTTAAGGGAGGCAGAGTCGTCCCTTGGCAGGGTAATGTTCTTAGCTAGACGAAACACTGCAGCATCGACAACCGGAGGGGTGCCCAGGAGAGCAGAGTCGGACTCGGCTAAGGAGTACAGCCTCTAAAATCGGCTCAAGGAAAAACACGTTTATCTGTTTTTCCCCCATTCCCCCTCTATAAGATCCTTTAACTCCTCCATAAAAGGAAAAAGGGAAAGTTTCTTCTGCAGAAAAGGGAAGAAAAAGACTTGGATTTCTTAGGAGGCTCCTCAGCCTATTCCTAGCCCATTGCTTGCTTAACTGCCGAGACAAAAGGTTGGACTAAAGAAAAAAACTGAACCCTGAAGGATCAGATTCATCCGTGGAGTCATTAGACCCATCCTTATTTCCTATGGATGGGAGAAGAGGCCCTGATGTGGACCCTGCAGGACCCGTAGTGGACGGGCCTGGAAGTTCTGGATCCGCAACTTGATCCTGCCCACCGGTAGCGACTTGTTGAGAAGGAGATGAGTCCATTGTCTCTGCTAACAAGTCCTTGAAGACTCTCTTGAACACATTAGTCACTTGCTGCACCTCAATTTCTTCCTGTTCAGCATAGCCCGACTGAACTAGATGAGTGGTTGTGACTGGAAATAGGCTGGGAATGACCCCTGCAATAGCCAAAAGTCTTGTTAGACTTGTCTTGGCATATAGGGCTGAAACAAAGTAACAGCATAAAGGCACTCTTTTTGTTTCCAGAAAACAAGACAAAAAAAGGTAATCTTTTTTTTTTTTTTAAACGATCGAATTAGGTGCATGTTCTACCTAAGAAAAAACGAGGGTCTTAGTCTGACGGCGGTTGATTCATAACTGTGGGGCAGGTAGAGGCAAAAAAGGCAGTGGAGAAAACATTGAAAAGAAAAGAAACACCAAGGAGAGACAGAAGGACCACCCCCTCCCACCCAAGGAAGCACTGCCTATGACCTAGAAGGTTATAGCTTTTTCCATTTATTATATATATATATATATATATATATATATATATATATATATATATATATATACAGGGCTATTTTCCAGCTGGAACGCGGGGGAACGCAGTTCCGGCACCTCCAGGACTGAATGTATGTAATGGCAAGGGGTGGTGGGGTGTGCTGTAGGGTCTGTGGAGGGGATCTATTTTGTGGGAAGAGGGTCTGTTGTTGCTGGGGAGGTCGGTTGTTGCTGGTAGGGGATCTATTGTTGCTGAGGGTGGGTCTTATGTTACTGGGGGGGAGGTCAGTTGTTGCTGGTAGGGATTTGCTGTTGAGGGAGGAGCCTATTGATGCTGGCTGCTGAAAGACCTGTTTTTGCTGTTGGTGGTCTATTGTTGCTGAGGAAGGGGGTGGTATTTTGTTGTAGGTGGTCTGTTGTTGCTGGGGGGATCTATTGTTGCTTGGGGGTCTTTTGATGCTGGCTGAGGGAGATCTGTTGTTGCTTAAGGTAGTTTATTGTTGCTGGGGAGGAGGATTTTTTTTATGGGTGGTCCATTGATGCCAAGGGAATCTATTGTTGCTGGCTGCAGGGGATCTATTTTACTGCTTTTGTTATTATCATTAACGAGTTCCATACAAATTAGTTAGTACCACAAATGTTACATGCTTCTGTATTCTCTAAAAGAGGCGGTCTTGGGAGATGGGTAGGGGGTGGAACCAAGGAACGGTGCTCAGAGGTGGGTAGGGGGCAGAGACAAGGTATGACTTGGAAAGGGGGAGTTCCTGCACCTATTCTTTGAGAAAAAAAACCCTGTATGTATGTATGTATTGTGAGGGGGTTAGCTCGGCAGCGGGTGTGTGTGACCCCCGGGATGGGCTCCCCACACAAAAACAGGCCCAGCAGACGGAGCTTGTGGTTTTCAAAATCAAAAAGGTGCGGTTTATTTTCTATTTACAGTGACAAAAACACAGCAAAGCAAAAGAAACATAAACAAAATAAATCCTGGTCAAGTTGACCTCTGACTAAACATACAGGTTTCCTAACTAACAACTGGGATCAGCCTAGTGCTGTCCTAGTCCCTAAGTCCCTGGTTTAGTAAAAGTCCAAACAAATAGCCACACAGGCTTTGCCTCACCGCACAGGGGTTCACTCTCCCTAGACAGTCCACACAGGTCTGGGTCCAGGCATGAGCTAACATCTAATGAAGCTGGGAGTTCTTATAGAGGCCTAAATGAGCTGACAAGCTTCAGCTGGTCTCATCAACTCCCTGTCTGTACGACGCCCCACACTCTCCCTAGAGGTATGAGTCATCCATGAGCCCACTAGCCTTATACAACTCTCCACCTAGTTGTATAAGTCGGCGTAAAGCCTGAATCTGGGCGAAATATATCTACCCCCCTGGATGCAACCAGGTGACTTTACCTTCCTGCTGTCACATACCCCCCCCCTCTTGTTTTAACCTCGGGGTTGGAACACCAGCAATCAGGCATTCATGTACTCGAGACAAAGCATCCACATTCCCCATTTGAACGCCAGGGCGATGCTTTACTGTGAAGTTGAATTCCTGGAGGGCCAGGAACCACCTATTCACTCTTCTATTTGTTTCTTTGTTTTGAGCCATCCACTTTAACGGAGCGTGATCCGTAACCATGTCAAAGTGCCTACCTAGCAGGTAGTACCGAAGGGAATCTAGAGCCCACTTCACCGCTAAACACTCCTTTTCAACGGTGGTGTAATTTACCTCATGGGACTTCAACTTCCTGCTGAGGTAAATGACTGGGTGCTCTTCCCCGTTCCAGACCTGGGACAATACTGCTCCTAACCCCACATCTGACGCATCACTTTGTACGACAAAGTCTTTAGAGAAGTTGGGTGAGTACAACACTGGCTGGCTACATAAGGCTTGTTTCAAGAATTGGAATGCTGCCTCAGCCTCGGGGGTCCATTTAATCATGACCGACCCTTTCCCCTTCGTCAGGTTGGTTAGGGGCACAGCCTTAGAAGCAAAGTGGGGAATGAATCGCCGATAATACCCAGCGATTCCCAGAAAGGCTCGTACCTGCTTCTTGCTGTTGGGACGTGGCCAACTCTGGATGGCCTCGACTTTGTTGAGTTGGGGTTTTATTACTCCCCTCCCAATGGTGTACCCAAGATATTTGGCCTCCTCCTGCCCAATGGTACACTTCTTGGGGTTAGCCGTAAACCCTGCTTCCCGAACAGAGTCCAGGACTGCTTGCACTTTTGGCAGATGTGAGGCCCAATCTGTGCTATGGACAATTACGTCATCCAGGTAAGCCGCAGCATACTTCCGATGGGGCCTCAGCATCTGGTCCATTTTCCGCTGGAATGTGGCCGGCGCATTCTGTAACCCGAACGGCATTCTTTTATATTGGAACGCCCCGTCTGGGGTTACAAATGCGGTTTTCTCTTTGGCCGACTTGGCCAGGGGGATTTGCCAATACCCTTTTGTGAGGTCAAGAGTCGTCATGTATCGGGCTGTTCCCAGCCGGTCGATCAACTCATCTATACGTGGCATGGGGTAGGTGTCAAATTTTGTAACTTTGTTCAACTGACGAAAATCGTTACAAAATCGCCAGCTCCCATCCGGTTTAGGCACCAACACAATGGGACTAGACCAATCACTTTGGGACTCCTCTATCACCCCTAAGTTCAGCATTTTCTGTACTTCCTCCCGTATTGCCTCCCGTCGGGCCTCTGGGATCCGATAGGGTTTTAACTTCACCCTTTCACCGGGCGGGGTAATAATGTCATGCTCTACCCCAGATGTTTGTCCCGGCAGCTCAGAGAATACCTCCTTGTTGCGAAGCACAAACTCCTTAACCTCCTGTTGTTGGGGTTGTGACAAGGTGGCTGCGATTCCAACCTCAGGAATCACGCAACCAGTTTGAGCTGGTGACCAAGTGTCTGCGACTAGGGACTCTCTATCCCTCCAGGCTTTCAACAGATTAACGTGATAGATCTGTTCGGGCTTTCGCCTTCCTGGTTGTCTGACCTTGTAATTCACTTCGCTCACTTTTTCCATTATCTCGTAGGGGCCTTGCCATTTGGCAAGGAATTTACTTTCAACCGTAGGGACAAGTACCAGTATCCTATCCCCCGGGGAAAAGGTACGGGTCTTGGCTCCACGGTTGTACACTCTCTGCTGTGCTAACTGCGCTTGGGCCAAATGTTCCTTCACGATGGGCATTACCTGTGCAATTCGGTCTTGCATCAGGGCGACATGCTCAATCACACTCCTGTGGGGAGAACTCTCACTTTCCCAAGTTTCCTTGGCAATATCCAACAGCCCTCTTGGGTGTCTCCCATACAGTAACTCAAAGGGGGAGAATCCCGTAGAGGATTGGGGCACCTCCCTAATAGCAAACATCAGATAAGGAAGTAGACAGTCCCAATCCTTTCCATCTCTATCCACCACTTTCTTCAACATTTGTTTTAGGGTTTTGTTGAATCTTTCAACCAGCCCATCGGTTTGGGGGTGATACACAGATGTACGTAATTGCGTCACTTTGAACAATTTACATAGCTCCTTCATAACCCGGGACATAAAGGGTGTACCTTGGTCCGTAAGCAGTTCTTTACAAATACCCACCCGGCTAAACACAAGAGATAGCTCTTTGGCTATGGTTTTGGCCGAGGTATTTCGGAGAGGGATCGCTTCTGGATAACGGGTGGCATAGTCCATTATAACTAATATGTACTGGTGCCCCCTAGCGGACTTGATTATAGGACCTACCAAATCCATGGCGATCCTCTCAAACGGGACCTCAATGATGGGTAGAGGGACCAGCGGGCTACGGAAATGTGGCATCGGGGCCGACCTCTGACACACAGGGCAGGAGGAACAATAATTTTCTATGTCCTTCATCACCCCCGGCCAATAGAATCTCTGTAATACCCTCTCTCGGGTTTTCTCTGTCCCCAGATGACCTCCAAGAATGTGCCCATGGGCCAACTCCAACACCAACTTCCTGTAAGGTTTGGGCACCACAAGCTGCTCAACGGTTTCTTCTGCCCTTTTTGCCACCCGATGCAGTAGGTCCTTCTCTACGCTGAAGTATGGGTAAGTGCAGGTATTATCTGGGTTCACTAACTCGCCATCTATTTTCACTATGTTTTCCCGTGCCTTTATTAGGGCGGGGTCTTTCAACTGTTCTGTGGCAAAGTTTTCCCTGTGAACCTCAAGATCAGAAAACTCCACAGACGGTAGGTTTTCGTCTGAGGAGGTGGGCTCCTCTCCAGTTTCTTGAGTCTCCCCTGCCAATACTGACAAGGGAAATTCCGGAGAGTCCTCACCACTCTCAGGGGAGTTCTGGCCATCACATTCCTGGTACATAGGGGCACCAGTGGGGGGCTCAGGATCATCCCACAGTTCCCAGAACTTCGGAAAATCCCTTCCCACAATGGCGTCATGCGGTAACTGAGATACTAAGCCCACTGGATGAGAGAGGGTACCTTTGGGGGTCTCGAAACACACTGTAGTCACTGGATACTCTCGGGTGTCCCCATGCACACAAATAACAGCTACCTTGCTATTCCCAGAGACCTCTGTTTTAACTAATTCAGCCTTTATCAGGGTCACAAGGCTACCTGAATCCAGCAATACCACAACATTTCTACCATTAATACACATTTTGCATAAATGTTTCTCAGTTCCCCGAATGGCAGTGCATGCGACTGTCGCACACAGCGACTGACGTCTGCCCGTCAGAAAGTCACACTGCATGGGTTCCTCCACAACCGGGCAATTTGCTGCAATATGTCCCGCTTGCCGGCAGCGGTAGCAAACGATCCTTCTTGCCACCTCTTGAGCCGCTGATTTCCCAGGCTGTTCTCGCCAAACTTGGGGTAGAGCTCCCACCCTCTCACTCTCTCCACCCTTACCCCTTGGAATCATCTTATCCGCCCCTGGGGATGGTCTGGTCTTAGGGTGGAAAGTCCGAGTGTCTCTGGAAGAGGCCGTCAGGTTCTCTGTAGCCAAGTATTTCTCCACACGATCCACAAGACCATCGGCCGTCTCTGGGTCTCCATGGCTTACCCACTTTTGGATGGCAGTAGGAAGAGCTCTCAAAAACCGATCCATTACAACACGTTCCACAATCTTTGGTGCGGACAAAGTCTCTGGCTGTAGCCACTTTCTGCTCAGGTGAATGAGATCATACATTTGAGACCTGGGGGGTTTTCCAAGCTGGAAAGTCCAGTTATGCACACGCTGAGCCCGGACAGCCAGGGTGACACCCAGCCTTGCCAATATTTCAGCTTTTAGCATCACATAGTCTTTTGCTTGGTCATGCTCTAGGTCATAGTAAGCCTTCTGCGATTCACCAGTTAACAGAGGAGCCACCAGTCCAGCCCACTGCTCCTCAGGCCACTTTTCTCTTTCAGCAGTCCTTTCAAATGTGGTCAAAAATACCTCTGGATCATCCTCTCCAGTCATTTTTGTCAATAAACGACTCACCCCAAAGGACGCGGTATTAGTGGGACGGCTTCCCTCACTGGTCTGCGGACGTTGCTGCACTACTGCTTCCATTTGTTGTAGTCTCTGCTCTTGCTTCTGTAACAGGTCTATGATGCGGGCCTCAGATTGCTGCAGGGCTTGTTGCTGAGCTTCCAGACTCTGTTGGTGAGCTTGCTGCTGGGCTGCAAGGCTCTGTTGATGAGCTTGCTGCTGGGCTGCAAGGCTCCTTTGCAAACCTGCATTTGTCTGCTGTTGATTGGCATTTGCTAGAGCCAGCTGTTTCAGTATCTCCTCCATGCTGGCTTAAAAAAAAACTGCCACTGGTTCTCCACCAACTGTGAGGGGGTTAGCTCGGCAGCGGGTGTGTGTGACCCCCGGGATGGGCTCCCCACACAAAAACAGGCCCAGCAGACGGAGCTTGTGGTTTTCAAAATCAAAAAGGTGCGGTTTATTTTCTATTTACAGTGACAAAAACACAGCAAAGCAAAAGAAACATAAACAAAATAAATCCTGGTCAAGTTGACCTCTGACTAAACATACAGGTTTCCTAACTAACAACTGGGATCAGCCTAGTGCTGTCCTAGTCCCTAAGTCCCTGGTTTAGTAAAAGTCCAAACAAATAGCCACACAGGCTTTGCCTCACCGCACAGAGGTTCACTCTCCCTAGACAGTCCACACAGGTCTGGGTCCAGGCATGAGCTAACATCTAATGAAGCTGGGAGTTCTTATAGAGGCCTAAATGAGCTGACAAGCTTCAGCTGGTCTCATCAACTCCCTGTCTGTACGACGCCCCGCACTCTCCCTAGAGGTATGAGTCATCCATGAGCCCACTAGCCTTATACAACTCTCCACCTAGTTGTATAAGTCGGCGTAAAGCCTGAATCTGGGCGAAATATATCTACCCCCCTGGATGCAACCAGGTGACTTTACCTTCCTGCTGTCACAGTATATATATATATATATATATACACACACACACATATCTCCTTGTACCAAATACACCAAGAAAACCCCCCTTTAATTACTAACAAAAAAGAAACAAATCTTCCCTCCCTTTTTTTTTTTTTTTTTATATTACATTTAACCAGAGAACAAAAACCCCCCCTCTCTTTTTTTTTTTTTTTTTATCTGGAAGAAGAAACTACCTTCCTCCTTTAAACAGCATAGAATAGTTACCAAGACAACTAATCTCACACACCAGGAGTACTTGTTGGAGATAAACACAAAAAAGGATTAACTCCTAACAAAAAAGCTACTCACCAAGCACAGCGCACTGAAAATCACCAGGAGCATTCAGAAAGAGAACGTGACTGGAGGCATGTACAAGGCAGACTGACATCTTTGTATCTCAAAGTAAAGCCAGGAGAGGAGGAAAGCCGGATCCTCCCTCCCAACACCGCCCCCCACATTATAGGTTGAAGTGAGGGAAAAGTCAGAAGGCCCTTTCCCTCAAGTAAGATGGCGGCTAGGGCTTCGGGCATCCGCGCATAGGCCGAGCGACCGAACGGGACGGCTGCGCCCGCCCGCCAATTGGAAACACAGACAAGACCTAACCAGCAGCGCGCTCACGCACAAGCGCTCGTCGCACGGAAACCACGCCGTACCTAGAGAGAGGAAATAGTAGAGAAGATGAATGGACAGCCGCACTCCAAAAAACCTTTCATGGTTGTCTTTATTTGTAAAAAAGGATAAAAAAAAAACCCCACTACAATCACAGCAAAAAATGGGGATCTACAGGCTACGCGTTTCACACTATTAGTTAGTGCTTATTCATGGCTAGACCTAGAGAGAGAGACAGGCTTACAGGCAGAAAACAAAACAAAACCGAAAGTATAGGAAAGGAAAGCCCTTACCTGACCACTCAGAGGAACTAGACACGCGCCGTATGCAGGACAATTGCTCCAAGCTTGGAAGCTGCTGCTGCCCCAAAAGACCCTCAGAAGGGGCTCACCTCTTATCAGCGCTTTTAGCAGCCCAAGGTAGGGGACCGCATCTGGGAGAGGCCTGAACCCAGACGGAAGCTGCACATGGCAGAGGTAAGACACGCAACACACTATCCATCAGGTATGAGGAAAAAAAGGAGAATGCTAGGGGGTGTGGTTGTCACTTTTATAATTTATTCACTATCCTGAGGGGAGGAGTCTGGGGCGGAGCTTATCACAGGTATGCTGCCATGGAGGCACCAGGAAATATTATTACAACGTTCATAAAAAATCATTCCAAAAAACAATTATATATCAAAAAAATGTGTAAAAAAAAAATGATTGTGGGTAAACACTCAAAATAGTCCCAAAAAAACCTCCCAATAGTAGTCCAGGCAAATTGTGTCTTGTCTTCAATACGAAATGAAAAAATAAAAAACAAACAGAGAAAACAAAAACCCTCAAAAAAATCTTTGTGTATTAGTTTTACCGCACCTTTGTGACAATCCACCACCTCTTATGTCCAAATCGCTCACCATATAGCCTTTTCCGATGCCACCGATCTGTCCGATCCTCAGGTACCCGAGTTTAAATGTAAGAGAGAAGACTTTGCATAGCGTAAAAACTTTAAAACAGCTGCAGGTTCATATCGCACTCACATTATACAGTGTCCTCCTGACACAGGTATTCAAGCATAAAAACCTGGATGCGCTTCATCCCCACGAGCACAAACTCAGCACAGCGTAACAGCACATCAAATCCCCACCCTACGTACGTTTCGTCACTTGGCGTCTTCCTGGGGCAGTGACCCATTAAGTTACTGCACATGCATACAGTGAGCGAAAAAAGTATTTGATCCACTGACAAAAAAAAAAGATCAGTCTATAATTTTAATGTTCGGTTTATTTTAACAGTGAGAGACAGAATAACAACAAAAATATTCAAAAAAATGCATTTCAAAAAAGTTATAAATTGATTTGATTTTAATTAGTGAAATAAGTATTTGATCCCTTCACAAAACATGACTTATGCCGACCGTTTTTAATGTCATGGAAAAAAACGAAGTTTTTCTCGACGTGATTCTTCTCAAGCCTGCCTTGCATACACACTATTGTGAAAAAAAATGCTTGAGCAAAGCGCGGTGACGTACAATGCGTACGACGGCACTATAAAGGGGAAGTTCCATTCGGATGGCACCACCCTTTGGGCTGCTTTTGCTGATTTTGTGTTACCGCCTGTTAGTAAAAGTTTGTTGAGAGACGATTCGCGCTTTTCAGTCTCCGTGCTTTTCAGTTCGTTACAGCGTGACGAATGTGCTATCTCCATTACGAACGCTAGTTTTACCAGCGCTCCCGTCTTATAACTTGCTTCTGAGCATGCGCAGTTTTTTTGCCGTCGTTAAAGCCTACACACGGACGTTTTCCACCACGAGAAAAACGATGACGTAAAAAACGATGAGAAAAAATAGAGCAGGTTCTAAATATTTAATGGCCATTTTTCTCGTCGAGAAAAATGCTCTGGAGCCCACACACGACCGTTTTTCACGACCAATTTAAAAAATGGCGTGTTTCTCGTCATGAAAAACGGTTGTGTGTACGCGGCATTAGTACTTGGTGGCAAAACCCTTGTTGGCAATCAGAAGTCAGACGTTTCTTTATGGAACTTGCTTTCAAGTTCCATAAAGACATGGATGAGCGAGTTTGGGGTCGAGGAACTTGACTGACCTGCACAGAGTCCTGACCTCAACCCGATAGAACACTTTGGGATGAATTAGAGTGGAGACTGCGAGCCAGGCCTTCTTATCCAACATCAGTGCCTGACCTCACAAATGCTCTTCTGGAAGAATGGTCAAACATTCCCATAGACACCCTCCTAAACCTTGTGGACGGCCTTCCCAGAAGAGTTGAAGCGGTTATAGGTGCAAAGGCTGGGCCAACTCAATATTGAACCCTACGGACTAAGACTGGGATGCCATTAAAGTTCATGTGCTTGTAAAGGCAGGCGTCCCAATACTTTTGACAATATAGTGTATGTGATCCGAGGCTGAAACTTTCACTGCTTCCAGGATATGGGGATAATGTTTGCTGTGAGTGTGAAGGTGTATTCCATGACAATGTAATCTCTATGGAGTCCAGGTGCAGTCTGTGCACACCTATAATAAATGCAAATAGATGCACGCCACTGGACTCGGCAACAGAGATAACATTCAACAATGTTTTTTTTTATTCAATATATTACACTTTTGAATGTTATCTCTGTTGCCGAGTCCCATGGAGTGCATCTGTTTCCAGATTGTTTAATCAATATAGAATATACACCGTTGCACCTTTTTATCAATTATATTTTTTTCCTTTTTTATGACCATCATACAAGGATCGAGTAGAGACCGGCTTAACTTTGATCCATGTGTGACGGCCCCTTTTTAAATAATAATAGTTGTTGGGGACAGTGGATGTACAGAAGTCCAGTACCAGTCGACTTCTGTACAGCCACCCTGTTGGGTTTTTACTGGTCAATCAGCACTGTTGGCTATAGAGGGCAGCACTGATCAGACTCCCCACTATCAGAACACAATAGCTCAGTGGGGTTTCCCAATCCACCTCAAATATGTGAATGGCGGAATAAAGTCTTTTTTTTTTTTTTTTTTCGTGCAACCCACTAGTTTAAAAAAAAAGGAATAATCTATCGGCCAAGTTCTGCTAGTATGCTTGGGTCTACAAGCTATTTTATTAATTGATCTTGTATTTTAGTTTTTATTTTAACTTAGTTTTTATTTTAGTTTTTTTTTTTTTATTATGAAAAGATGATCCAGTTGGTTCTACAAGCTATTGTATTAATTTATATATTTTTTCTTTCTTTGTTTTTTTATTTAGTATTTTATTTTAGTTTTTTTTTAGTTTAGTTTTTTTTTTTAATTATTTTATTAACAAAAGATACTCCAGTTGTTCTAGCCTTCTAGTATTTTAGTTTTTATTTTAATTTAGTTTTTATTTTAATTATTTTTTTTTATTATGAAAAGATGATCCAGTTGGTTCTACAAGCTATTGTATTAATTGATATATATTTTTTTCTTTATTTTTTTTTAATTTAGTATTTTTATTTTTTAGTTTAGGTTTTTTTATTTTATTATTATTTTATTAACAAAAGATACTCAAGTTGTTCAAGCCTTCTAGTATTTTAGTTTTTATTTTAATTTAGTTTTTATTTTAGTTCTTTTTTTTATTATGAAAAGATGATCCAGTTGGTTCTACAAGCTATTGTATTAATTGATATATTTTTTTTCTTTTTTTTTTTAATTTAGTATTTTATTTTAGTTTTTTTTATTTTAGTTTTTTTTATTATTATTTTATTAACAAAAGATACTCAAGTTGTTCTAGCCTTCTAGTATTTTAGTTTTTATTTTAATTTAGTTTTTATTTTAGTTTTTTTTTATTATGAAAAGATGATCCAGTTGGTTCTACACGCTATTGTATTAATTTATATATTTTTTTTCTTTATTTTTTTTTTAATTTAGTATTTTATTTTATTTTAGTTTAGTTTAGGTTTTTTTATTATTATTATTTTATTAACAAAAGATACTCAAGTTGTTCTAGCCTTCTAGTATTTTAGTTTTTATTTTAATTTAGTTTTTATTTTAGTTTTTTTTTTTATTATGAAAAGATGATCCAGGTGGTTCTACAAGCTATTGTATTAAATGATATATGTTTTTTTCTTTCTTTTATTTTTTTAATTTAGTATTTTACTTTAGTTTATTTTAGTTTAGTTTTTTTTTTATTGTTTTATAAACAGAAGATACTCAAGTTGTTCTAGCCTTCTAGTATTTTAGTTTTTATTTTAATTTAGTTTTTATTTTAGTTTTTTTTTTTTATTATGAAAAGATGATCCAGTTGGTTCTACAAGCTATTGTATTAATTGATATTTTTTTTCTTTATTTTTTTTTTAATTTAGTATTTTATTTTATTTTATTTTAGTTTAGTTTTTTTTTTTTTTTTTATTATTTTATTAACAAAAGATACTCAAGTTGTTCTAGCCTAATTGGTTCTAAAAGCTATTGAATTAGTTGGTATTCCTTTTTTATTTTACTTTTTATTTTATTTTTTATTTTATTTTTTTAATAATTTAGTATTTTATTTTAGTTTTGTTGTTTTATTGTGTCTAATAATTCTACTCTGAATTCTGACTTTTTTTTTTCTGGGATTTAGAAAGAAGAGCTTCAAAATCATCAGATCTCAGTCCCTCCACCTCCAGATGCCAACGGTTGACTGGAAGTCTCCTGCCACCCACTCACCCCTGCCATCACCAGAAATTCCCGTCCAACCGGCTCTGCCCATCCTGCAAGGTCCGACACAAGCTGTCCAGGTTCCCTATGAAGTTCTGGACTTCCAGCGAGTGACCATTAGTGGAGATTATTGTGCTGGGGTAAGGAAGGACACTCATCAATGTTCATCTCTCAAGCCTCGTGGGCTCCATAGGGCAAGGGTGGGCGTTTGCCCCCCCCCCCCCGGAATCCAGTGCCGTGATTCTCGGGGAGGAAAACAGGCAGCGGGCAGGAAGCAAGGCGGCGGCACGGCAAATTTAATTAGAGCCACTCTCTCTCTCTCTCTCTCTCTTTTCGGCTGACAGAAAGGGGGAGGGGACGATCGGGGGAGATATACAGACAGCCCGCAGCTCTCCTCTCCCTGTCACGGCGCCGCTGCCGAGTTCTCTGGTAAATGAAGCAGGGGCGCTGCTAGTTGCTTGATAGTTGCATCAGGTTTCTCAAACCTTTGCATGCCTGCGCTTTATGTCATAATGACTAAGCCCCTCCCCTTCATGACATTGTCAAAAAGGGACCGAGCATGGATGACCTTAAAATGATGCCCCCCCCCCCCCCCTGAAAAAAGTTCAGGGGAACGCCCAAGCCTCGTACACACGACCGGTTTTCTCAGCAAGAAAACTGCTGGGAGAGCTTTTTGCTGAGAAAAACGTTCGTGTGTGTGGTTTCTCGTCAGGAAATCTCCACGAGAAAAATAGAGAACCTGCTCTCTATTTTTCTCTTCCGGATTCTCTGCAGAGTTTTCCTGCCGAGAAACCCAGTCGTCTGTATGCTTACCTTGTCCAGGTAAACCCGCGCATGCTCGAAAAGACTTTGACACATGCGCGGTAGCATACAAGGTTAGTGTGGGGTGCAGCAAGATGGCGGCGACGGCATCGAATGTGACGAGCGCCGGCTCGTCGTAGTCCATGACGTCATCGCGTTCTTGACATTCAAGAGAACGGCGGTTCTTTCGAATGGCCGTGTGTACACTCGGCGAGCAAGGCAAGCTTGCCGGGAATTCCGTCGGGAAAACCGACGTTTTTTTTCCCCGCCCGTGTGTACTTGAAAGCCTCAACAATCTGCATAGCTCCCAACTGTCACTCATTTGGGGGGACAGGCACTCTTTCAAAAACAAATCCTATTGTTACTATGAAACACAAGCCAAAAATCTAATTTTTCACTACTCAAAAAAAACAAACAAAAGGACAATAGAGACGAAATATAAAGTTCTCACGCTGGCACCACCTGATTCTTCTTCATGCCCGACCACCCAGCTATTTGCTTACAGGGGAGCATGGAATTGGGTACCTTTCTTTATTTGCCCTATTGGGAGGAAATTCTGGACCAGACTTTACATAATAATATATATGCTAAGTGGTTATCATACCCCCTACAAAGCCATTCATATACAGTATATGCCCCATTGCATTGGAAATCCAGACCAAAGTATACATCATTATCTATGCCATATGGTTACCATATAAAAACCCAACAAAGTCCCATTACCATAAACTGGAAAGTACTGAGAAATACACATTTGATCTTCTAAACCAAGGATCGCTAAACTTTCTAAACAAAGAGCCAGTTTACTGTCTTTCACGTTGAGGGGGCCGAACTGTGGCCAGTGTGAGTAAAAAATGCCCTGGTGTCTATGGGTCCTTTCACACGGGGCGGATCCGTGCAGATCCGCCCCGTGAAGCTCCGCTTGCTCAGCGGGGATCGCTCAGTTGATCCCCGCTGAGCCGACGGATGACTGGGTGGTCCCCACACACTGTGCAGGGACCGCCCTGTCAGAGCGCCGCTCTCCCCTATGGGGAATTGGATGACGACGGACCGTAGAGTCCGTTGTCATCCGATCCGCTCCGCCGACGGAAGGAAAAATAGGGTTTTCCTCCGTCACACTTTGGCGGAGCGGATGTCAGCGGACATGTCTCCGCTGACATCCGTGCCTCCATAGGGGTACATGGAGGATCCGTTTCAGGTCCGCCTAAAAAACTGACAGGCGGACCTGAACGGACCTCCGTGTGAAAGGGGCCTATGGGAGTAAGCAAGACCTCATCATTGGTATTAGTGGGTGGAATAGTGCCCCGTTGCTGGTATCAGGGGAAGGAATAGCACCCCATCATTGGTGTCAGGGAGAGAAATGGTTCCCCATTGTTGGTGTCAGTGGGAGGAATGGTGCCCCATTGCTGGTATCAGGAGAAGGACTAGCACCCCATCATTGGTGTCGGGGAGAGAAATGGTTCCCCATTGTTGGTGTCAGTGGGAGGAATGGTGCCCCATTGTTGGTGTAAGTGAGAGGAATGGTGCCCTATTGTTGGTGTCAGTGGGAGGAATGGTGCCTTATTGTTGGTGTAAGTGAGAGGAATGGTGCCCCATTGTTGATGCCAGTGGGAGGAATGGTGCCTTATTGTTGGTGTCAGTGGGAAGAACGGTGGCCCATGATTGTTGTCAGTGAGAGAAATGGTTCCCCATTGTTGTTGTCAGTGGGAGGAATAGTGCCCCATTGTTGGTGTAAGTGAGAGGAATAGTGACCCATTGTTGGTGTCAGTGGGAGAAATGGTTCCCCATTGTTGGTGTCAGTGGGAGGAATGGTGCCCCATTGTTGGTGTAAGTGAGAGGAATAGTGCCCCATTGTTGGTGTCAGTGGGAGGAATGGTGCCCCATTGTTGGTGTAAGTGAGAGGAATGGTGCCCCATTGTTGATGCCAGTGGGAGGAATGGTGCCTTATTGTTGGTGTCAGTGGGAAGAACGGTGGCCCATGATTGTTGTCAGTGGGAGGAATGGTCCCCCATTGTTTGTGTCAGTGGGAGGAATGGTCCCCCATTGTTTGTGTCAGTGCGAGGAACGGTGGCCCATTGTTTATGTCAGTGGGAGGAACGATGGCCAATTGTTGGTGTCAGTGGGAGTATTGGTGCCCCATTTTTGGTGACAGTGAGCGGAAGGGTGGCCCACCATTGTTGTCAGGGGGGAGTAATGGTACCTCATTTTTGGTGTCCATGGCAAAAATTATGCCCCACTGCTGACTTTGAGGGGGCCAAATTGGGGCCAGTGTGAGTAGAAAATGTCCTGGTGTCAGTGGGAGTAAGCAAAACCTCATCATTAGTGGGAAGAAAGGTGTCCCATTGTTGGTATCAGGGGAAAGAATAGTGCCCCATCATTGGTGTCAGTGAGAGAAATTATGCCCTATTGTTGTTTACAGTGGGAGTAATGGTGCCCCATGGTGTCATTAAGGAGAATGGTGGCCCATTTTTGGTGTCAGTGAGAGGAATGGTGCCCTATTGTTGTTGTTAGTGGGAGAAATGGTGCCCCATGGTGTCATTAAGGGGAATGGTGGCCCATTTTTGGTGTCAGCGAGAGGAATGGTGGCCCATCATTGGTGTCAGGGGAAGGAATGGTGCACCATTTTTGGTGTCCGTGGCAGAAATGATGCCCCACTGCTGGTGTCAGTGGAATGAATTGTGCCTTGTATCAATTAGAAAAAAGGGCCAGATAAAGCCAAGCAAAGGGCCACTTCCGGTCCCCCGGGCCGCACTTTGGAGACCGTTGCTCTAAACCATCTGTTTACTGCTGCTAAACAAACAAAAGCCAAAACTTAGACTCTCTGAAGTAAAAGCCAGGCTATCACAAACCACGGTCTTCGGAAAATTGACAGCCAAGCTTACTGACAAAATGGCCCTATACAAAACATTTTGGGAACTTTGAGTGCTATATTCCTCCCCAGAACTTCAATAGGTTGCCTTCTGATACTCTAAACCTATCTGAGCAACCAGGTAGTCGAACATTTTACCTTTCCCATCCATGGTTACCTACCCATCCCTCCCCCTCTATCTCTGTCCTCATCCTCTGACATAATGGTTTACCGCACTGGCCTACTTTTCTATTACATCACTTCAAGTGACCCTATACAAATTATGGGAACTTTGGGCGTTATGTTTTACCCCCCCCCCAAAACTTTGATAGGTGCCTTCCAATGCTCTAAACCTGTCTTGGCGACCAGGCAGTCAACCATTTCCCCCTTCTTTTTTTTTTTTCCCCTACCCATCCCTCCCCTTCCTTCCCCTCTACCTCAGCTCTCA
The DNA here is from genome assembly GCA_029206835.1 of Rana muscosa. Lineage (NCBI taxonomy): Eukaryota > Metazoa > Chordata > Amphibia > Anura > Ranidae > Rana > Rana muscosa. Next base: position 194,544,816 of record CM055119.1, read on the forward strand.
TCCTCCTAGCAAGGTGTAACAGCAGAAAGAGGGACTAAATACCCTCCCAGTAGACAGCACCAGGTGGAGCTGATCACTGGGATCTGCTGGCTGCTGGGAGACTCAAACCACAAATTTCCCCTCTAGGAAGCACAGTGCCAACAGCAGGTGATCTAGGTTCTGACACATCCCATTAGACAGCAATGGGACTGCCAGAACGGGAGATGCATGCAACACCTGTGCATCCCCAAGCAGGTAAAACATGAACGAGGCTTAATGGTGGCAAAAAAAGTTTTGGCGACTATATTCTTATGCCAAGGTTCACCAGAAATAACAGCACCATTTTGCAGGGGGGGGGGGGGAGGGGGAGATTACAATTTGACAATAAAATATTCCATGGGAAGTTGAACTTTTTTCAAATTGCATTGAATCCTTTTCACAGGTGACCGTTGATGATTATGAGCAAGCTGCGATCAAGCTCGCCAAAGCCCTGCTAATACGAGAAAAATACTGCCGGCTGGCGTACCATCGATTCCCCAGGACCACCGCTCAGTATTTGTGTACGGCAACCAATGAAAGCTGGAGGGAGGAAGACGAGGTGTACCCAGGTAGAGACTTTGTTCTATACTTGTAGTGTATGATGCAGGTAAGGAAGCCATAAGGCCTTGGTGACCAGCCTGCAGCCCCCGGAGACCCTCCAGACACTAATCTGTGTTTTCTTATTGCCCTGTTATAGCAGTGATCTCTAGCAGTCGCGTAATATGTGTTCGGTTTGATTGTCTCCTAAATCGTGTCCCCAGTCTCCAGCAACAGCTCTTGTATCATGTCTGCAGTCTCTGACCATCTCTTGTATCATATTTGCAGTCTCTGACCTTCTCTTGTATCATGTCTGCAGTCTCTGACCTTCTCTTGTGTCACTTTTGCAGTCTCTGACCTTCTCTTGCATCATGCCTGCAGTCTCTGACCTTCTCTTGCATCATATTTGCAGTCTCTGACCTTCTCTTGTATCATGTCTGCAGTGTCTGACCATCTCTTCTATCATGTTTGCAGTCTCTGACCATCTCTTCTATCATGTTTGCAGTCTCTGACCTTCTCTTGTATCATGCCTGCAGTCTCTGACCTTCTTTAGCTTCATGTTTGCAGTATCTGACCTTCTCTTGCATCATGTTTGCAGTCTCTCACCTTCTCTTGTATCATGCCTGCAGTCTCTGACCATCTATTGTATCATGTCTGCAGTCTCTGACCATCTCTTCTTGTCGTGTCTGCAGTCTCTGACCATCTCCTGTGTCATGTCTGCAGTCTCTGACCTTCTCTTGTGCCATGTCTGCAGTCTCTGACCATATCCTGTATTGTGTCCAGTCTACAATCTCTGACCATCTCTTGTATCATGCCCATAGTTTTTGACTTTAGTCTATTGAGTGTCTGCTGTCTCTGACACTGAACAGGGCCGCCATCAGGGGGTACAGGCAGTACACCTGTAATCGGCCCGGAGGCCCCCAGGGGCCTGGATGGCAACCCCCCTTTTTTTTATTTTTTTATTATTTTTTATTATTTTTTGGTAAGGGGCCCAGAGGTCCCCAGAGGCCCGGAGGTCCCCAGGCCCCCGGATGGCAACCCCCCCCCCCCTTTTTCTTTCAGAAAATAACATTTTTTAAATTTTAAATTTTTTTTTGTAAGGGGCCCAGAGGTCCCCAGGGCCCTAGATGGCAACCCCCCTTTTTTATTTGTTCGTCAGCACCACCCAAAGCCCCGACCTCAACAATTCACGGCGACAGCAGCCCCCCCCCACTTCTCAATTCGTGGCGGCCCTCCCCCCCGCTTCTCAATTTGGCGAGGGGCCCCAAAATTCCTGATGGCGGCCCTGACACTGAATATTCACTTTTATTCAGTTCTTATGGGGGACCCTTTAATGATATTGAGGGCCACACTTGAGGCCCCCATATCAAGAAAGTTGACCACCCCTGCCATAAGGAGCTCCAGTCTTCAGACTCCAACTGAACCGCACTCTGCACAAGTTGGGCTGAGTCATGCCAATGTAGGGATTTGTGTTGCTCACAGTTTAACACATTGCTAACTTAAAGTGTATCTAAACCCCAAAATAAAATGTAATATAGTATATTCAAGCTTATCAGTTCTTGGGTGTGGTGGCTGCATTCATTTTCCTTTTTTTAGAATTGTTTTCCCTTTATTTTTAACCTGATGATCCTGCCAGTAACACAGCTCCTATCCCTAGGTGGCTACGTTCAGTGTCTGTGGGGAAGCCATGATTGTCACCCAGGCTGGACTTCAAACATGGCGGCCTGAAATAGTAAAGATTTCCCCCTCAGTGCCGTTTTTCTGCCATTAGATGTCCTCTCCCTGATGACCAGCATCATTCAACCCATTTCTTCTGAGCCCAGGTCATCCTACACCCACCACAGCCTTTGACTGGTGAAGCAGCACCGTGATGTACTCATCTCTGTCACTGTTCTTTACTCATATCAGCATGCTTCTTGTCAGCACAGATTGGCACCTTGTGCTGCTTCTTCCTCTCAAATGCCAGCACTGCTGTACAAGGACTGCAGGAGGCTGCTACCAGGTCAAAGTCGGATGTATTAAAAAATACTTCATGTTTCAATGATTTTTATGAAAGTTTTACAGTACAAAGAACAAAGATCTCTGCTTTTCATTGAGCATCATAGGGAGTCATACATTTAATACACTCGAGGAATCCTCCTCTTATAGCAGGCGTGGCCTAAAAAACCTTAAATGTTATACACTATATTGTCGAAAGTATTGGGACACCTGTCTTTACGCGCACATGAACTTTAATGGCATCCCAGTCTTAGTCCGTAGGGTTCAATATTGAGTTGGCCCACCCTTTGCAGCTATAACAGCTTCAACTCTTCTGGGAAGGCTGACCACAAGGTTTAGGAGTGTGGCTATGGGAACGTTTGACCATTCTTCCAGAAGCACATTTGTGAAGTCAGGCACTGATGTTGGATGAGAAGGCCTGGCTCGCAGTCTCCGCTCTAATTCATCCCAAAGGTGTTCTATGGGGTTGAGGTCAGGAGTCTGTTCAGGCCAGTCAGGTTCCTCCACCCCAAACTCGCTCATCCATGTCTTTATGGACCTTGCTTTGTGCACTAATCCAAATCATTTGGTGGAGGGGGGATTAGGGTGTGGGGTTGTTTTTCAGGGGTTGGGCTTGGCCCCTTAGTTCCAGTGAAGGGCACTCTTAAGGCGTCGGCATACCAAGACATTTTGGACAATTTCATGCTCCCAACTTCTAGGGAACAGTTTGGGGATGGCCCCTTCCTGTTCCAACATGACTGCACACCACCAGTGCACAAAGCAAGGTCCATAAAGACATGGTTGAGCGAGTTTGGAATGGAGTAACTTGACTGGCCTGCACAGATTCCTGACCTCAACCCGATAGAACACCCTTGGGATGGTCAAACATTCCCATAGACACACTCCTAAACCTTGTGGACGGCCTTCCCAAAAGAGTTGAAGCTGTTATAGCTGCAAAGGGTGGGCCAACTCAATATTGAGAGAAAATTGGGGGAGTAGGTGTGGCGCTGTTCTGTGTTGTCTTGTTAGGTAAATGAAGTGCAGTGGTTGTGCGAAACATTAATATAAAAAAATATAAATATATCTATACCATGAAAATTAAACCTTATTAAAAATAAACAACATATGTGTTACCAAGCATTATAAAACATCAACCAGTGCTAAAAATTTGTAGAATGCAAGTAGAATGCATTAGTAGAGCCTGTGCTGCCTCCGCTCTACCGGTTTCGTCGTAGTGACGTCACCTGGAGCTCCAGATGACGTCACTATGACAAAACCGGTAGAGCGGAGGCAGCACAGGCTCACACCGCTTCCAAACAGTCAGCAATATATGCACTTTTTGCACGTTTATATTGTACGAAATGTGAGTACCCCTTTACATATCTTTTAAACAAATAAAGCTGTGTACAAACGGTATTAGACTATTGGGGGTACCCCCTTCTTTCTTCCTTCATATTGGTCATCATTGGAGTTCCACTACCAGTACAACAGGGATAGGCGATCCACCAGAGTGCCCCACAGTGGCAGACACTCCCCCAATTTTCTCTTAATCATTTACTACACTCAGGTGGCGGTAATCAGTAGAGGCAGCAGTTCCTTTGTCCTGTTTTGTTTTTTATTTGGCAGTACTTTCCCCATTGCGCAGATTCACACACACTTACAACTCAATATTGGACCTTACAGACTTAAGCCTCGTACACACGGCCGGTTTTCTCGGCAAGAAACGACAAGAAAACTGCCGGGAGAGCTTTCTTGCCGAGAAAACCGGCCGTGTGTACGAGGCTTTCAGGTTTCTCGTCAGAAAAACTGTCCAGAATCTCGACGAGAAAAATAGAGAACCTGCTCTCTATTTTCTCGTCGAGATTCTCGTCAGCCTGTTTCCCGCCGAGAAACCCGAGAGTGTGTACGCTTACCTGTCGCCGTGGAAACCCGTGCATGCTCGAAATGACTTTGACGCATGCGCGGTAGCTTCCTAGGCATAGGTAGGGTGTAGCAAGATGGTCGGCGACGGCATCGAATGTGACGAGCGCACGCTCGTCGTAGTCGATGACGTCACCGCGTTCGCTCCATTCAAAAGAACGGCGGTTCTTTGGAATGGAGCGTGTGTACACTCGGCCGGGACAAGATTCTTGTCAAGAATCTCATCAGGAAAAACGACGTGTTTTTTCCTGACGAGTTTCTCGGCCGTGTGTACGAGGCCTTAGACTGGGATGCCATTAAAGTTCATGTGCGTGTTAAGGCAGGCGTCCCAATACTTTTGGTAATATAGTGTACATGGAGAGAAAAAAAGTTAATGAAAATGAAAGCCCTCTTATGTCCATATGCGTCGGCTGTCACGCCGTCACATGACCCTTCATAACCAAATGGTTGAACAGACTGGCGCGCGGTATGAAGGAAAGGCGAGAATGTGCTGCAGGTGACTGAGCTTATTGCTTTGCACAGGTTCACTTTAGGAGAGCTTGTCCTGTTGCTTAGAGGTCACCACCTGCTGGCTGCAAGTGGTAAATACAAATTTCTATGCAATATTTCGTTTTGATCTGATTAAAAGGGGAATTTTTTATTTTTTATTTTTTTATTCAACAATATATATATATACACAATGCCCTGTACATCTCCTTTAAGTCAACTTTCATCCAGCTGTGATGTAGATCGCTAACTACGGTGGTGCTAAGTGAAACAAAGTACATGTCAGCGTCATGCTGGAGGTTCATCTTAATCTCTATTGTTACATTTTACGTATTTTGTTGCAGAGTTCAACCCCCCCCCTGTAGAAGAGGATCCATACAGCCTAGAGAACGTGCCGCCAAATCTTAACTACGAGGTGAGAATGAAGGGCGGGATCCTCTACATCTACGACAACAAAGAGATGGCTGAAGCTAATGAGCCCCGCAGTCTGCCATACCCCGACCTGGAGACCTACACGCTGGACCTCAGCCACGTCTTGACGCTCATCGCCGACGGTCCCACGTAAGTCGTGTTAAAAGCGTTTGCTACCCCGATGCTTCATATTCCTGATACGTGTCTGCCGTACCATGTACTTGTATGAGAAAGTCTCCTGTTCTCTTTGTATCGCTTCCTCTGTGTGAAATCCCTGGTGTTCCTGCCAGTCCCTCCGCTTCCCTATTAAAAACTGACCACACTAAGCAGGAGAGCACAGCGTGGTCAGTTCTCTAGCTGTGATGGGGAAATCAGTGTGCTCTCCTCCAATGATCAGACTTGTCCTGACACGCCCCCCACTGCACAGCCATTCACTAGGAAGCTCAGTGTACTGCTGCTTCTCCTCTCCCCAGCTTTTATTTAGCTGAGAATAGAGGGGATGTGATCACTTATTAACCACTTAACGACCGCCCACTGTATATATACGTCATCACTTTAAAGATGGATATCTCGGTAACGGCAGCAGCTGCTGCCACAACCGTGATATCCATCTCTTCAGTGGGCGGTTCTGTTTACGATAATGGTGGTCTCTGCGGCGGATTCGCCGCGAGATCACCGTTATCGGCGGCAGGAGAGAGCCCACCCCCTCCCGCCGCTCTCCCGCGCCCTCCGACGCTTACCGGAGCCGTCGGTAGCGACGGAGGCGATCATGCCCTTCTCCCTCTGTGTGAGTGAGGAGAAGATGACCCCCACCCGCCTCCATACCATAGCAGGGCGGAGCTGACGTCAAAACGTCAGCTCCGCCCATACGTCTTAAAGGGAAATTTTTTTTGTATTTATAATTTTTTTATCTATACAAAAATGTTTTGCCTTTTATTTCTATTTTAAACTGAATGGGTTGTTTTACAAGATGATCGTTTACTATCACTTTAAGTTACACATGAATGGCTCAATACAAAGCTAGAACACCGGGATACAAATATTTTCAAAAAGTGAGATATTTTCAGCTGAAATTTAAAACATTTTAAAAAAAAAAATTTAAAAAAAAAACCCCTACATGGCTAAAAATAAAGATCCGTAGCCTTGTATAAAGCTTGATAAATTAAGCCTTTTGTGTAGGTGCAAATTGAAAGCTGGTCTCACGTATGGCAATTATGATAGAGCAATCCAAACTTGTATTGATTTCGATGAAACAAATAAATTAAGCAAATGAAATATGATTTAAAAAAAAATAAAAATAAAAATTCAGTTATTAACTACACTTTCCAAAATCTACATTTTCAATTTTTTTTTTTTTTTTGTCAAATCACAAATCAGCCAAAGACAATAAAATGGTGGTTTCTGTCACTTGCAAAAAGATGGGGAAAAAAATTTCCTTTGACTGAATGCTGTGGAGAAATGCAATCACTTTCAACAACATTTGCTTGTTTTTTTTTCAGCTTAATTTTTTTTTCCTTTTTTTTTTTTAAATTTGCACTATCAAACTGGATTGAAGCTGTCAATTGATTGCCCGCTTTTGACTTTACAATTGCCCAAATGTTGGTGGTCGATTTGAAATTTTTTCTAGTTTCTACTGTGACTACTTGTGATCAGGGCTTTTGTTCTCAGAGAATAGGTGCAGGTACTTCTCCCTTGCACGCCACCCCTTGTCTACGCCCCCTACCCACCTCCGAGCACCGTCCCTTGGTTCCACCCCCCCTACCCGCCTCCCCCTTTTTTGATAATTTTATGGCACTAAGTAATTTGTATGGAATTTGTAAATTATATCAAGAAAATCAGTAAAATAGATTCCCTGCAGTCATCAACAATAGACCCCCCCAGCAACAATAGATCCCCACAGCAACAAAAGAACCCTCACAATAAAATACCCACAGCAACAATAGATCCACCCCAGCAACAATGGACCCCCCCTGCAACAAAATACTTTGTCAGCAACAATAAATAAACCTCAGCAACAATAGGCCTCCCCTGCAACAATTGACCCCCCCCCCACAACAGTAGATATCCCCCAATGGAAATATGTCCCTCAGCAGCCATCAACAACAGACCCTCCAGCCACCGGCAACAATGGACCCTCTTCCTCCAAAGTAGATCACGCCCAGCAACAATTGACCCCCTTCCAGCAACAATAGATCCCGCACCAGAAACAATAGACCTCCCCAGCAACAATTGACCCCCCCCCCACAACAGTAGATATCCCCCAATGGAAATATGTCCCTCAGCAGCCATCAACAACAGACCCTCCAGCCACCGGCAACAATGGACCCTCTCCCTCCAAAGTAGATCACGCCCAGCAACAATTGACACCCTTCCAGCAACAATAGATCCCGCACCAGCAACAATAGACCTCCCCAGCAACAATTGACCACCCCCCACAACAGTAGATCAATGGCAATATGTCCCTTTAGCAGGCATTAAAGTGGTTGTAAACCCGGTCATTTTTTTTTTTTTTCTTAACCACCTGCAAGTCAAAGGCATAATGAGCTAATATGACTAGCATAATAGCTCATTATGCATCACTTAGCTTAGATCGGGGCCCCCGAAGCCGTCCTCGTCTCCCTCTTCAGCCGCATCCATCGCTGCGGCGATAGCCGGAAGGTTACTTCTGGGTATCGCCGCACCAGCCAATCACAGCGCCGCTCCGGCGCTGTGATTGGCCGGAGCGGCGGAGACGTCACTCTGCGCATGCGCGTGAGAGCCGTCACAATCGGCTACGCCCAGCGATTGCTGGGAAGTAGCCTATTTTGTGAATGGGATTAACCCCATGAATGCGCCGTTGTCTACGGCGTGCATGCGCCGTAGACAGCGGCGCCTGTCATTTTAGTAAATATCTCCTAAACCGTGTAGGTTTAGGAGATATTTCTTGCACCTACAGGTAAGCCTTAATCTAGGCTTACCTGTAGGTGCAAGTTGAAAAAGTGGGTTTACAACCACTTTAACAACAGACCCTCCAGCAACAATTGACCCCAACCCCCCACAACAGTAGATCTCCCCCCAATGTCAATAGGTCCCCCAGCAGCCAGCAACAACAGACCCTCCAGCATACCCCAGCACCCCTTGCCATTACATACATTTAGTAGTGGAGGTGCCGGAACTGCGTTCCCCCTCGTTCCCGCTGAAAAAAGCCCTGCTTGTGATGGTATTGGAGATTCCTGGTGGATGGAAAGTGAATGAAATAGAGTGAATATATTGAGCCCCGGAGGAGATGACAAGCAACATTCAGAAGGACGTAGGCTTGTTGGGTTGTTTACAAGTTGTTACTGCACAGCTCAGGGAGAGCAGGCCAAGCAGCGGCTAATAAACTTCTTGGAAGCAACACAGCAGGACAAACTTGGCAGACCTCGTCTCTTGAGTAGAAGTGTAGCCAGGACTACATTTTTTTTTTTGTCGGTCTTGTTCAGTGACCTCACAAGTCCTCTTTACCCTCTTTTTTCGTCAGTGGAGGATAGATCCCAAATGCTGCAGAGAGTGTTGGCACTGCAGCAGTCTCCTTTGAGTCCAGGATGGTGGAGCCTTGGCACCCTGGGCTCACAGGAAGGTACTCTGGACCAGTGTTGGTCATCTTACTTTAAAAAAGTAATTAGTTACAGTTACAAATTACTTCTCCCAAAAAGTAATTGCGTTAGTAACTCAGTTACTACATTGAAAAAGTAATTAGTTACTCAGCAAAGTAACTGACTTTTTTTTGAGGGCACATAGCACATCAGGGCATGGGGCACATAGCACATCAGGGCATGGGGCACATAGCACATCAGGGCATGGGGCACATAGCACATCAGGGCACATAGCACATTAGGGCACATCAGGGCATGGGGCACAGGGCACATCGGGGCACGTAGCACATCGGAGCACATAGCACATTGGGGCACACAGCACATCGGGGCACATAGCACATCGGGGCACATAGCACATCAGGGCACATGATAGCACATCAGGGCATGGGGCACATAGCAAATCAGGGCATGGGGCACATAGCACATCAGGGCATGGGGCACATAGCACATCAGGGCATGGGGCACATAGCACATCAGGGCACATAGCACATCAGGGCACATCAGGGCATGGGGCACAGGGCACATCGGGGCACATAGCACATTGGGGCACACAGCACATTGGGGCACACAGCACATCGGGGCACATAGCACATCGGGGCACATAGCACATCAGGGCACATGATAGCACATCAGGGCATGGGGCACATAGCAAATCAGGGCATGGGGCACATAGCACATCAGGGCATGGGGCACAGGGCACATAGCACATAGCACATGAGGGCACATCAGGACATGTGGCACATAGCACATCAGGGCGGGGCACATAGCACATCAGGGCAGGGTACATAGCACATTGTTTACCAGCCATGCAGAGTAGCGCAGGAAGCGTGTATAATAAGTTCTCTCTCACGTCACGGCACTGACGACAGTCACACTACTCCCCAGCGGCCTATCCCAGATGATGTCACAAGCAAATGGGGATGGACGAGAAGAGAGGAGGGGCCCCGGGGAGCAGCATGACTGCTGTCAGTGCCGTGACATAAGAGAGACTCGGTCATAGAGGAGAGGAGGAATTGCACTACTGCCATCTAGTGGCGGTAGATGTAATTGGGGTAACGTCGCCCAAGTAATGGTAACTGCGTTACCATGAGGGGAAGAGTAATCAGTTAGATTACTCGTTACCCTCTAAAGTAACTCAGTTTAATCTAACTCAGTTACTTACATTACTGCTCTGGACATACTTGAACCTAAACGGCTGTATCGGTTAGTGATTATGTGGTCAGCAGGAGACCACATCAGAGATTAGGAGAGTTTAGCAACTGCAAGCTATGAGTTTTTTTTTTTGTGTGTTTTTTCTTTCTTGGTGGTCGTTTGAATTCAAGAAAGGAAAGCGTCGCTCCAGGTGAGCAATCACTACAGTCCGGATGTGCTGGGAGCAAGCCACGGCTTGCCGCCGACAATCAATAGGAAGATAAGAATGGCTGCACACCAAAGGAAGATTCCAACATGTTTATTCCAAAATAGCAAATGACAGCCAACAAGACAAAGTCCCGAACCCAGGAGGTGACGCGTTTCACACCGACCACAGTGCTTCTTCAAACCACACTTCTTTTGCCCACGCTTTGGCTTTGTCTGAATGAATCCAGGTCAGTTGGCCTTTCCTTGTAGCTGTGGTCCAACATAACCCTTATGCCTTGTAGACACGATCGTAATTTCCGATGAAAAAAGTCAGATGGAGTTTTTTCATCGGAAATTCCGATCGTGTGTGGGCCCCATCGGATTTTTTTCCGTCGGTGGTTAGAAATAGAACATGTTTTATTTTTTTCTGATGGGAAAAAAAAAACGATAGGAAATTCCTATCGTCTGTGTGGAACTCCGACGGAGAAAAAACCCACGCATGCTCAGAATCAAGTCAACGCATGCTCAGAAGCATTGAACTTCCTTTTTCTCGGCTCGTCGTAGTGTTGTACGTCACCGCGTTTTGGACGCTCGGAATTTGGACTGACAGTGTGTAGGCAAGACTGATGGAAGACAGTTTGAACGGAATTCCAACGGAAAATTCCATCGGATTTTATCCCATCGGAAAATCCGATCGTGTGTACAGGGCATTAATCTAGCTACTGATCTTTGCACTCTTTCTGGTCGCAGAATACCCAGAATATCCCAAATTTCTATATATTCTAAAGTAGAAAGAGCCCCATAACTTTCTAATTCACCTTCAAAAAGGGGAACCACGGCCAAGCAGAAAACCATCCATTTTACAAGACATTGTTTTTCATCAAATCTTTATATCATTTATAGACATTTTTCGCACCTTATATAGAACTTATTAGATCAGTCTCTGTTCCTGAAGGGGAATAATACTGTCTTTGCACACATGATCTAGGCCAGTTTGGTCAGATGCCGAATAATTTGTAAGAATGTTTTTTAATAAGGAACTCTCCCACATGGATTCCTAGCTACATGAATAACACAACTTCTATTCTTGGTGGATGCCAACCAAGTCTTTAGGGTTGGAGGACTACCATACCAACCAATTATCCTCAATGTGCCCAGGATGATATAGGAAAACGGCAGTCTCCCTTGAGTCCAGGGTGCTGGAGCCTTCGCACCGTGGGCTCACAGGAAGGTACTCTGGACGTACTTTAACCCAAACAGCTGTATCGGTTAGTGCGTATCTGGTCAGCAGGAGACCACATCAGAGATTAGGAGAGTTTAGCAACTGCAAGCTATGAGTTTTTTTTTTTGTTTGTTTTTGTGTGTTTTTTGACTGCTGAGGCGCAATGAGCCCAGGTACAATTAACTGTAACATAGATGTATATATAAAACCTTCCCCCTTGCCCCCTCATCCTATTGAATAAACACACTTACAACCATTAGGTTGGAAAAGGGCAAGGCCACAGCTTTATTAAATCCAAACATAGCATGTGAACACTTTTCAACCAGTGCCAGTCACAGTTGTACTGTGAGCACACAATTCCAAGGGGAGGGGGGTTGTCCTTACCATAAGTGCTGGACAGGCCGCCTACTTCCGCCCATTACAGCCATTTTATGCTGGCAAGGTCAAGAAACCGCAGCAAGCTGTGACATACCATAGAAAAAAGGGGCGGGAGGGTGGGCAGCTCTTCCAAACACGTTTCCCTGAAAGACCCAGAATTCCCTGGGGCAATACTTTTACCCGAGCTCAGGCCCATCCCACCTCCCCTAACAACCAATCCTTGGTGACCACCGCCTTGTCCTGTACCTGGCCATGCCCCCATCAGTCAAGGCTCTCTTTCCCTAAGGGGCTCAAGAGGCCTTCATTTTCTTGGTGGTCTTTTGAATTCAAGAAAGGAAAGAACCGCTCCAGGTGAGCAGTCACTACAGTCCGGATGTGCTGGGTGCAAGCCACGATGATCAACAGGAAGAGAAGAACGACTGCATACCAAAGGAAGGTTCCAACGTGTTTATTCCAAAATAGCAAATGAAAGCTACACGAAGAACGCAACTTCTATACTTGGTGGACACCAACAAGTCCTAAGCATTGGAGGACTACCATACCAACCAATTCTCCTCAATATTCCCAGGATGATATAGAAAAACACCGTGATGAATGAATTTCTAATCTGAGTTCTTCATAACTTGTATAATGACACAGACAAAGAGGAGACTGTCCCAACAAGTTTCTCATAAAGCTTTTTTTGTTTGGGAGGAGAATGGCTTGCTCTTGGCAAGGCAGCTGGCTGGGAGCCTGGAACCCTTGATCCACCCCCTAGCACGTTATTACGATAGGCTTGGGTAGCTTTATTTACTTATCATGGATCCAGACTCAGCTGCTTCTGTAGTCTTCACAGTCGTAAAAGTTTAACTAACTCGTTTTTCTGGTTCGGTCTTGAACAAAATGGAGGAATGTGAGGTGACCTCATTTTCCTCTGCAATCCCTGTCCTCATAACTAAACAATAATGACTTCACAGAATATTATCAGGGATGGAAATTAAGTAGCAAAGGAACATGTGGGGACTCTAAGTAACAGTATATTTTGTGAAACGAAAATTGTATATGATATAAATCAAATTAAGAAGATATAAGTTCAATTTAAGTTCTTAAAATAGGTTTGGATGGGCACCACCAGCTTTTTTTTTTTATATTGATATGAGATTTTTCTGTGTTTCTGCTCCTCCTATAAGGCCAGAGTGAAAGTCTCACTTTTACAGATGGACACCTCAGTCACTTATCCTACCTCCATGGAGAATAGACAGGTGCAATTGGTTAGTTACGAATCAAAATTCGGATGAAATTTTTGTTATTCGGAGGTTCGGATGTATGCGAATTTCCGAATCACAATAGTAACAAATTTCACCAGATCCAAAATAAATTATAACGAAGGCGAAATAACACAACAAATTATCTGAATTTGAAATGAAACATATTACAATAAATACAGTAAGCTACAAAGGTGAAATAAGATGATGATTCCTACTTAGGCTGCTTTATAGAACAAAATTTAATTAAAGAGAATAGAAAAAAAATTGAATAGAACAAAACAGAATAGAATTTAAAATAAAAACAATAGAATGAAAAATAAAACAATAGAAAAGAAAAGAGTAGAATAGAATAAAATAGAATAGAACAGAATAGAAAAAAAAAGAATAAAGAATATAAAAGAAAATCAAATAATAGCATATAAGAGAATACAATAGAAGAAAATAGAATACTGTATATACTTGAGTGTAAGCCGACCCGAATATAAGCCGAGGCACCTAATTTTACCACAAAAACTGGGAAAACGTATTGACTCGAGTATAAGCCTAGGGTGTCCATCTGCATGCCTCACTGTGTCCATGACTAGACTGATGTTTAACACAGGAGTCTATGGAAGGGGTGCCCGGCTTTAAAAAATCGGTGCTCCCCGGCCGTAGGTCCCCCAGACAAAAACCTTTGCACACTTATAGAGGAGAAATGAGGCTACATGTGTGCCAAGTTCCGGGTCCAGGGGACCTACGACCGGCCGGTACCGGGTCCCCCAATTCACCGGAGAAATGACCGTTTAACATTGGAGTCTATGGTAGGGGTGCCCGGCTTTGAAAAATCGGTGCTCCCAGGCCGTAGGTGCCCGGGACAAAAAACTTTGCACACTAGTAGAGGAACAGTGGGGCTACATGTGTGCCAAGCTTGGGGTCCAGGGGACCTACAGTTGGCCGGTACCGGGTCCCCAAAATCCGGGAGATTAGGCGCAAAAAGGTGACTCGAGTATAAGCCGAGGGGGGCATTTTCAGCACAAAAAAATGTGCTGAAAAACTCGGCTTATACTCGAGTATATACGGTAGATTATAATAAAAAACAGTTTCTAATTTTACGTAAAATTCTTCTACTCCAGAGGTTTTTTCGATGGTCTCCTTGTGATATTTGATTTGGCTGATCCAATAACTATTGCTTTTGTAAGATGAGGGGTGGGAACAAAAGGCAGTTCTTTATGACCCTACTCCTTGGGGGAGGTCTCTCTCCTCGCCATGGAGCAAGCCTGTGCTGAATGTGCTATTCACCCTGCCTTAGGTGTCAAGGAGGGACCTAGACATTGGAAAGGGAACCTGAGAAAGAATGAGTTCCTCTGTGTATGGGGTGCTTCAAACCGGCTCTGATTGTTGTAATAACTTTATTCTGATAACTTGGTCCAATCCAAGTCAACAACACTGTACACACAATGCTCTTTTATCTGATGTTTTATGAAATTGTCGCCCCCACAGAAAGACCTACTGTCACCGTAGGTTGAACTTCCTGGGTTCCAAGTTTAAACTCCATGAGATGTTGAACGAAATGTCAGAACTGAAGGAGCTGAAAAGTGTGCCCCACCGTGATTTTTATAACGTCAGGAAGGTTTGTACCCTGTGCAGGGGCTTCACTAAATTCCTTGGGTCCAAACCAGCGTCTGTTAAAGGGGTCACTTTAAGCAAATCAATTGTTTAATCCTCATAAATAGCACCTCCGTGTATGAAGAAGTGTGTGCAGCCAGAATAGTTGCTGTGGATAAGCAGATGGGTGTTGTCATAGAAGTGCGTGGGGGGTGTTCCGGGTGTGCCTGGGCCCACCCTAATCACCCCTGGGGCACAGATTCCCGCTGCTGATATTTCACTACAGCCCCCCAATGGGGCTCCTAAAAAAATTTTTAAAAAAAATTGTAAATTTTAATTAATAACTAATTTTAATTAATTAATTAAATTAATATAAAAATACAATTTTAAAAAATAATACAAAAATAAAAGAGTAAAAATAAAAAGCTGATGACACCATCCACCGCCCTACTGTTTTTTACATGTATTTATAAGAGTGTGTCTCTCTGTGTGTATATATGTATATGTATGTGTGTGTGTGTGTGTATATATATATATATATATATATATATATATATATATATATATATATATATGCACACATTAATTACACACACACACACATACACATTAATTACACACACACACATTAATTACACATACACACACACACAATAATTACACACAAACACACACATTAATTACACACACACACACACACACACATTAATTACACATACACACACACTAATTACACATACACACACACACACATTAATTACACATACACACACACACATTAATTACACATACACACACACATTAATTACACATACACACACACACACATTAATTACACATACACACACACACATACATTAATTACACACACACACACACACACATTAATTACACCTACACACACACACATTAATTACACATACACACACACACACATTAATTACACATACACACACACACATTAATTACACATACACACACACACACATTAATTACACATACACACACACACACACACACATTAATTACACATACACACACACATTAATTACACATACACACACACATTAATTACACACACACACACACACACACATTAATTACACATACACACACACACACACACACATTAATTACACATACACACACACATTAATTACACATACACACACACACACACACATTAATTACACATACACACACACACACACACACACATTAATTACACATACACACACACACACACACACATTAATTACACATACACACACACACACACACACACACACACACACGTGTTTAGGCTTTGGGGTGCACACCCTAATGCAATAGGCTGCGCACACCTATGGGTGTTGTGATGGAGGACCATTGTCTGATTACATAGAAAGTTCCCAACTATGGCTAGTTGGGACTAAACTAGAACTAAAGTAAAGCTATCTAAAAATACTAGATAGGGCTAGCTATGCATTATTGACCTAGATTAAGGTGACCAGATTTTTTAAATGAAATCCGGGGACATATTTTTTTACTAGTAATGGCGAAAATCAGCGATTCTCTGCCCGTCGCCACCGCCGCTCGCCTCATAGCCTGTCAAGTCTCAGGCCGCGTACACACGACCGGTTTTCTCGGCAAAAAACTACAAGAAAACTGCCGGGAGAGTTTTCTTGCTGAGAAAACCGGCTGTGTGTACGAGGCTTTCAGGTTTCTCGTCGAGAAAACTGCCCAGATTCCCCGACGAGAAAAAAGACGACCTGCGGTGTACACCCGAGCGTGTGTACACTTACCCGTCGCCGTGGAAACCTGCGCATGCTCGAAATGACTTTGATGCATGCACGGTAGCTTCCTAGGCATAGGCATAGGGTGTAGCAAGATGGCGGCGACGGCATCGAATGTGACGAGCGCACGCTCGTCATAGTCGATGACGTCACCGCGTGCGTGCCATTCAAAAGAACGGCGGTTCTTTTGAATCGTACATGTGTACACTCGGCCGGGACAAGTTTCTTGTCAAGATTCTCGTCAGGAAAAACGACGGGTTTTTCCTGACGAGAATCTCGGCCGTGTGTACGAGGCTTCACTCTCAGGGCCCCCGGCTACTACTGGGTGGGGTGCGGAGGAAGATCACTCCACCAGGGAAGGCAAGGAAATAAGCAGGCAGGCGGCTGGCTGGGACTTGAGCCAAGGCAGAAGAACATGCGAGCGGAGCTGGATGCACCGGAAACTGAAGAAATATTCACTCCGCTCCGACCAGCACATGATCATCAGAAAGGGGCACAGATAATGGGAAAAAAAACACCCCCCTAAGCTAGTAGGAGCGGTGGAGCAGGAGTGTGTAATTAAATTTTTTTTTTTAATTCTGCACTGACTGTCTTTGAAATTGCCCCAGCCCCTGTTCAAATCCAATCCGGGGACAAAACCGGGGACAGACTTGGTCTGGGGACAGTGTCCTCAATCCGAAAAAAAGACTGCAGCTGCCTACATAGACTCTAAATGACCTCTTTATAAAAGGGTCTTTATTCAAACATTTATGTTTGCATTGGATGGACTTGCGTGTTTTCACCTCTGGAGGAGGAGGGGGGGGGGGGGGGGGATATGATAGCTACAGATCTGTTGCTGATGAAACAATAGTTGTTGGTTGACGGCCATTCTTAAAGACCTTTCCCCATGTTGGCCTGGTCCTGGAAAATCAGCCAGGTCATGGAAGAGCCTACAAACATGCAAATGTTACCTAATCCAAACATAAATGGCAAATATTCTCCAATATACTGTATGTAGTCACCTTTATTGTTTTCAATGGACTGTAATTAGTCACCCTCAATGTTCTCCAATGTACTGTAAGTAGTCCCCCCCAATGTTCTCCAATGTACTGTATGCAATCACCCTCAATGTTCTCCAATATACTGTAAGTAGTCACCCTCAATGTTCTCCAATGTACTGTATGCAGTCACCCTCAATGTTCTCCAATGTACTGTAAGTAGTCACCCTCAATGTTCTCCAATATACTGTAAGTAGTCACCCTCAATGTTCTCCAATATACTGTAAGTAGTCACCTTCAATGTTCTCCAATGTACTGTATGCAGTCACCCTCAATGTTCTCCAATGTACTGTATGCAGTCACCCTCAATGTTCTCCAATGTACTGTATGCAGTCACCCTCAATGTTCTCCAATGTACTATATGCAGTCACCCTCAATGTTCTCCAATGTACTGTATGCAGTCACCCTCAATGTTCTCCAATGTACTGTATGCAGTCACCCTCAATGTTCTCCAATGTACTGTATGCAGTCGCCCTCAATGTTCTCCAATGTACTGTATGCAGTCCCCCTCAATGTTCTCCAATGTACTGTATACAGTCCCCTTTGATATTTTCCAATGTACTGTAAGCAGTCACCTTCAATGTTGTTCAATGTACGGTATGTAGTCACCTTCAATGTTCTCCAATGTACTGTATGCAGTCACCCTCAATGTTCTCCAATGTACTGTATGCAGTCACCCTCAATGTTCTCCAATGTACTGTATACAGTCCCCTTTAATATTTTCCAATGTACTGTAAGTAGTCACCTTCAATGTTCTTCAATGTACGGTATGTAGTCACCTTCAATGACCCCCTAGTTTTGTCTAACACAGGTGGACACTCATATCCACGCTGCAGCCTGTATGAACCAGAAGCATCTCTTGCGCTTCATCAAACACACATATCGCACAGAACCCGAGCGGGTAGTGGCTGAGAAGAATGGGCAGAAGATGACCCTGAAGGAGCTATTTGAGAGCCTTCACATGGACCCATATGACCTTACTGTTGACTCTCTGGATGTGCATGCGGTAAGACATTCCATTTTTTTTTTTTTTACTCCCTTACAGGCAAAGCAACAGCCATAAAAGAGAAAGTCATGTGACCTTAACTGCATGTAGTCTTAAGTTCATGTGGTCTAGCCCTGAAGTGTGGGAACAAGTCGTGTCCCAAGTAGGAGTTGTATTTATAGAGGCGTCTGTTTCTTATCCTTCTACAGTTAACATTCTCTCTACTGACAATTTCCTGTGAACAGTGTATTGGCGTTTTGAAGTTCCGCTCTGGCTCTCGTATTATAGCTTATGTTGTCTGGCAGTTGTACACAGTCACAATTTATGGCCTATAGGTACCTTTAGACCAGGGGTCTCAAAACTTTGTAAACAAAGGGCAAGTTTACTGTCCTTAAGACTTGAGGGGGGCCAGACTGTGGCCAGCAGGAATAGAACATTTTTCTGGCATCAGTGAATTTCACCCCATTGTTGGTTTCAGAGGAAGAACTGGCGCCCCATTGTTGAAAGTGGTAGGAATTATTCCCCTATTTTTGGTGTCAGAGGGCAGAATTGTGTCTCATATTAGTGGAATGAATAGTGCCCCAAGGGCCGGATAAAGCAAGCAAAGGGCCACATCTGGCCCCAGGGCCACAGTTTGGAGACACCTGCTTTAGACGAAGCTGAATGCTAAACCCGCCAACCATATGTAGCGGTACCCCCGTAGGAGCTGCTGGTTTAGTTTTGGGTCTGCACGTTACTTTACTGTTCCAAATGTTCGGCTCAGGGGTTCTCCTTGAAGAGTTTATCCAGAAGAAATGTCGGCACCGACACAAAGTCTCTTTCAAGGGTTTTATTGAATAAACTTTCCAACAGAGAGGGGTAAAGGAATGGGGAGGACTCAGGTATCTTACTTGTCGATCACGGAAATTTCCTAGGTCCAGAGGAGCAACTGTCTCCACGCTGGACTCCACCACCGGATAGGCCCACTCTCACCGGCCTAGCAACCGGCGTGAAGCTCGATCACATAAAGTCTCTGCCACAGACTTAGTATAGGAATTTGTTCAATAGTCTCTGCCACAGACTCGTATAATCCCTCACTGGGTTAGCTCCCTCAGAAAGAACCCAGCTCTCAGTGCCAGGATCTTTCAGCCGCTCCGGCAGCACTGTGAGGTAGATTTTTGGGATCCGGGTACATCTTCCAATTGTGTCCTCAATTGCTCGGTCCCCTCCATCAGGCAAGGCGACACAGGACCATCCCTGGATCAGCAGGCCCCAGTAACTCCTGGGCCTACATCTCAGTTGCGAGGCCTCGGGCAAACGTGGCCCCAAGGCGGGAACTGCCAACACATCCCTGAGGCCAGGAGGGCCCTCAGGTGAGGATCAAAGAACGAACCCCACAGAATGGCGTCCGTCCCTTAAATACCCTCTCCCAGCATGCACAGCGGGTTCACCACACCCCCTGGGCTGCTTCTGGGAAAGAGGTACCCAATACGTCCAGCGTGTTGCCTTTCCAACCCTGACCAGCGGTGACAGCGACACCCACCGCTGGGGGGGGGGGGAATCATGCAACCAGCTGAACTGAACCAGCGCCACAATTTGAATAAAAATCTCTCTGGGCCAAACTAATGCCCAGACAACTATAATTTCAACATATAGAGCCCACTCATTGGGAGCAGGGCGCTACACATAGAACTATGCCTCTGATGGCATAACCTGGTCTTTTACAGGATCATTACACCAAACATAGAGGGGGACTTGTGTTATTTAAAGGAGGTCTATAGTCTCGTTTAAACTTTTTTTTAGATCTAATTGTAATACTAATTATATGATTGGCTTAAAGTAAGCCTGACCTGGCCTAAAAAGTACATACTGTATCTCACTGGAGTCTACTGATTAATAGTAGGGCTGTTACTGATTAAAATTTTCGTGTTCGATTAATCAAATTTTTTTAAATCGATTAATCGACTAATTTCGATTAATTATAACGCACATAGATCCAACTACTTTTAGCTGATCTCCTTGCAGGCCGATTCCCAGTGCAGCTCCCAACCACTGGAAAAATGGATAGCAGGATACAAAAAACACACAAAGGCAGCGCTCGATGGGAATAGCATTAAAACTTTTATAGTCTTCAAGTAGGTAACAAAATAAATATTGCACTGGAGATAAAAGCGATGCTACATAAGCTGTAAAAATGCTGCGAGTAATACCAAACAGTAGCAAAAGCAGTCATAAAAACATGTAGCCAAGTATGATACTGGTATAAAAATGTGTACAACGATACCACTGCTGAATCCAGATGAGGAGGGCTTAACATCAGTCCGTCGGCATGTAGATGTCCCGTGAAGGGAACTATCACAACTCCCAGTGGATGGCTGTAGAATCCCAGGTTGATAGAGGGAAGTGATAGAGGG
The DNA here is from genome assembly GCA_029206835.1 of Rana muscosa. Lineage (NCBI taxonomy): Eukaryota > Metazoa > Chordata > Amphibia > Anura > Ranidae > Rana > Rana muscosa. The sequence continues at coordinate 194,565,738 of CM055119.1, forward strand.
AAGTGTAACAGCCCTTGTGTGTGGCAGATAGTAAGGTCCCGCCAGCATGCAGATATGAAGGCACAGCAAAGGAGCCCTTTAGAAGGACACGGTGTCTGTGGCGTCACCGGATCTCCGACGGAACTTTGATCAATCAAAAAACGTAATCGATTAATCGAGGAATTAATAGTCAATTTCCACAGCCCTAGTTAATAGGCCCAGGCTCTACACAGGGCCTTGACTTCTCCAGGCAAGATTATTCCCACCCCTTTAAAATGAGGCCCCACTCTCTGGGAAAAGGTGTGTAGCGGGGTCTTCAAAGTTAGTGGGATACACCTGGGGGTAGAGAGACCCAGGTGTGTAATTATGTCAGGGATCAGACCCCTTTTTGTTATTCGTGGAGGATTGGGTGGTGTAATATTCTCTTTGACCAGTGGGTGTCAGTGTACCTACTGGCTCGAGGTAGAATCACTACCAGAGTGCTACCCTTCTTTGTCCCTTCCTGGAGATGGTACGGCTGGGGCGGGGAACCCGCCGTGGTGTCGATGGGAGGATATAAAAGGGGGAGACGCCCTCGCCACGAGGTCTGTCTGTCTTTGGGGAGGATCATCTCTTCATGCACCCAGGCACCCTAGGCCTGGGTGCGGGCGGTTCAAGGTTCCGGCCTAGGCGCCCAAGGCCTGGCCGGAATGAAGATGGAGTCCATCCCGGGCACCTTCAGCCTGGGGTGAGGTACTTTTAAGGAGGCCTGGGACCCGGTGACTCCGGCTGGGTCCCGCGAGGGTGAAGTTGCTCCAGGGCACCCCTTGCGAGGGGACCCGCATCTGAGGTGAGGAGGCTGGGGAGGTCACCCTTCCGAAGACCCGGTGCAGTGTCAACCCGGTGACGGATGGGCCTTCGGTAACTCCCTCGGAGGACATCTTCCCCTGATATGGGCTACAGAGCAGCGGAGGAGCTTTCATCAAGACTCCTGCAACCCCTGGTCATAGCACAGGGAGTGTAGGGACTAGGAACCTGTACAGTGCCTCGACCTGCTTCCCCATCGTATCATGCCGTTGCATTTGACTGTATGTGGAGATACGCAATAAACCTGAGTTTGGACTTTGATGGGTGTATGGACTCTGTTGATGGGAACAAAGGGAGATACCGGCACGGAAGGACTGACCCTCATAACCAGCGCACATTTGGCCCGAGGAAAAAGATTGATACTGGCCTTCACCTCACCCACAGCCATGGGGAGGACATGGGCCGTGGCGCACCTCACTCTGTCGCTCGACATACCCCTAGTTAAAGAGGTCGGGGTGAGGCCGCTACACGTGGGGGCTCGTGAGTCCGGGATGAAATGTGTGTTGACCCTGAGGTTTGGAACGGCTGTGTTTGAACTTTGCTGCCCGGAGGAGGTCCGAGCAGGTCGGCCATGTGATTGGCCAAAGTGCATCCCTGTGCTCGAAGTCGTGGAAATTTCCCTGAAAAACCGGGAGAGGCCCATGCAGAAAGAGCGGGAAAAGGGAGGAGTCCAGCCGTGTGACGAACTACATGTGGGGACTTTTGCTGCACTGCGCCACGAGGCACCCCATGACTGCGCAATTCGTGGGAGGAGACTGAAGGAAGCCCGCGAAAACGTGCAAGTCGTGGGAGGAGTCTGGCCACGTGTGGAGAGACACGTGGAGACTCCGGCGCGAGGTCAGCGTGTGATGGAGCAGCAAGTGGTCGGAGCGAACTCAGGCTCCCCGTGGATGCCAGTACCTTATCCTTTCAAGATGACTGCATTTGCTGCACCCATTACAGACACGGGGATAAGGCTCAGGCCCCGAGGACAGTTGGCTCTGTATTCATGCAGAGACACGGAGGCCCTCGGTGTGATCTGTCCCGGATGCTCGGGACTGGTGGTCCAACTAAAGCCATTCGGGCGATGCGAAGCATGCAAGGAGTTTCTTTTTGAGGTTGAACCACACACGGAAAGGCCCCGGGCCCTACGCCTCAACTGCATCACAGGAACCGCCACTCCGGAGGGAGAGATCAAAGCCTTTGCGGAGTTTCCCGTGCGCGCTGACCAGGACGAAGTGACTGCCCAACCAGAGACTGAGAGAGAAAAATCCGAGGACACTGCTTCAGTCACTACAGACTCCCTGCTGCCACCCCCGAAGAGGAAGATAGGCCTGGTGCAGGCATCCTATGGTCGTGGTCGAGCTTCACCCCGCCGCTTGCCTGGCCTGGATGGCGCCGGTAGAGAAGAGAGTCCCGGACATCCCAGTTCTTCAGAAGGTCCAGGTGAGCCAGGGGCTGGGACTGTGGTGTTGGTTGGAGGTGTCGGGGGTCCACAGTCGGTGGAGCCCGCAAGGGAGGGTAGCCTTCCGTCTACTAGAGACTACCTTCCCGCCGAGATGTATGACACCTCCGACTTAGAGTCATTGTCAGACTGTGGGGATGACGGAGAGATAGACGAACTGTTTCACCGGAAGGGCTGGGACAGACGCCCACTACCTGTGCTGAGTAAACCGCAGGATTCCCCCATGTCCATAGAAGACAGTACGCTCCGGGTGAAGGCCCCGGAGTTCTCGAGGAAATCTAGTCCTCCGACCAACTTCCCGCATTCAACTACATCACCCGCTCTGATGTTGGGGATGCAGCGTGCTTCGTTGCGGGCACCAAAGACAAAGAAACCCGAGATGGTGAAGGTACCTCGGCACCCGGAGGCCATCGTACAGCCAGGAGAAGGTGAGCGAGATGTGATGCCACCTCTAGCCAGGTTGCAGAGACTTTTCTCCCAGAGAGTCGCCCGTGAATATGGGTGGGAGTACCCCTACTTGCCTCGGGACTTATTGTATGAAGTCGAGGTCCTGCGACCAAGGTGGTATGATGAGTTTGTATGGGAAAGACTTAAAGTACCCCATGCAAGGCGATACCTGTCATGTTCGCCGTCTGTGTCTAAAAAGTTCAAGGACTGCAGAGCTGATTGGAGACTTGGGCGCCATATTCATGCCGATAAGGTGCTCATCTGCGGGAAAGAAGGAGAGGATGTCGAGTATTCGGTGGAAGTGTTTGACGGGCACCTGAAGCCCCTGTTCCTGCCGGATCCAAGGTTCTATTTATAGGAGAAGTGAGCTCCTATCTTGTTGCTGTTGAAACTTTCTGGAAGAGACATTCCCAGACGCCTAGAACTGTGCCCTACTTTTGTTTTGATTTGGGCTTTTCTTTTACTCACTGGAGATTTGGGAGCTGTTGTTTTTTTTCTCCCTTTTCTTCATGTGCCAAAGGCAGAGACTTTTGGGGTAGAGTCAGAGTAGGAAAGCAGGAAGAATGAAGATCTCACCAAGTGCCATTACCGCAGCGCTGTCACCAGGTGGCAGTGTTGTGCAACGAATGTTTGAAAATGTTACACATGCATTACTTACTTATTGGAGTGAGTGGGTCTCTCGGCTGACGGACCCACTCATGCCAAGTTAACACAGAGTGTTAGGATGTGTTTTTTTTTTGTTTGTTTCCCTTCTGCAGGAGATTCGTCGGTCAAGACTACTGAGTATGGGGTGGTTCTTAGACAGTGACGGGAGGGATTGTATATGTGTACATGACAGATGTTTTATACAAAAGTTTTAATGTTTTATAGTTTTCCTTTTCTGTTGAGCAGGTCTTGGCACATACAGTATCCAAAATTTGAGGGATAGCCTCTGGGGCCCACTTCATGTCACCACTCCTTGGGAGACATGGGTGTGCACCTGACGCTGGGGACCAGCGTCAAATCACCAGGGGGAGTGTGTAGCGGGGTCTTCAAAGTTAGTGGGATACACCTGGGGGTAGAGAGACCCAGGTGTGTAATTATGTCAGGGATCAGACCCCTTTTTGTTATTCGTGGAGGATTGGGTGGTGTAATATTCTCTTTGACCAGTGGGTGTCAGTGTACCTACTGGCTCGAGGTAGAATCACTACCAGAGTGCTACCCTTCTTTGTCCCTTCCTGGAGATGGTACGGCTGGGGCGGGGAACCCGCCGTGGTGTCGATGGGAGGATATAAAAGGGGGAGACGCCCTCGCCACGAGGTCTGTCTGTCTTTGGGGAGGATCATCTCTTCACGCACCCAGGCACCCTAGGCCTGGGTGCGGGCGGTTCAAGGTTCCGGCCTAGGCGCCCAAGGCCTGGCCGGAATGAAGATGGAGTCCATCCCGGGCACCTTCAGCCTGGGGTGAGGTACTTTTAAGGAGGCCTGGGACCCGGTGACTCCGGCTGGGTCCCGCGAGGGTGAAGTTGCTCCAGGGCGCCCCTTGCGAGGGGACCCGCATCTGAGGTGAGGAGGCTGGGGAGGTCACCCGTCCGAAGACTCGGTGCAGTGTCAACCCGGTGACGGATGGGCCTTCGGTAACTCCCTCGGAGGACATCTTCCCCTGATATGGGCTACAGCGCAGCGGAGGAGCTTTCATCAAGACTCCTGCAACCCCTGGTCATAGCACAGGGAGTGTAGGGACTAGGAACCTGTACAGTGCCTCGACCTGCTTCCCCATCGTATCATGCCGTTGCATTTGACTGTATGTGGAGATACGCAATAAACCTGAGTTTGGACTTTGATGGGTGTATGGACTCTGTTGATGGGAACAAAGGGAGATTCCGGCACGGAAGGACTGACCCTCATAACCAGCACACATTTGGCCCGAGGAAAAAGATTGATACTGGCCTTCACCTCACCCACAGCCATGGGGAGGACATGGGCCGTGGCGCACCTCACTCTGTCGCTCGACATACCCCTAGCTAAAGAGGTCGGGGTGAGGCCGCTACACGTGTTTTACCGAAAGCCCAAACAGCCAACTGTACATTCAGAACCGCTGGTGTATAGTGCAAACATAGGCTAATATTATATCATGCACACGGCCACACCTGGCCTCATGGTGTAAATTCTGGCATGTCATAAAAGGCATGGAAGAGCTCAGCTATGAGGAACGATTAGAGGAACTGAATTTATTCACTCTTGAAATGAGGAGATTAAGGGGGGATATGATCACCAGACATGGGAGTAAGTCACACATGTGCAAGTCACAAGCAAGTCTCAAGTCTTAACCTTCAAGTCTCAAGCAAGTCCCAAGTTACTGTGACGAAAAGCAAGCAAGTCAAGTCGAGTCCCTGCTAGAAGTCAAGCAAGTCAAGTCATTTATTTTGGTCAAGTCACAAATCAAGTCAAAATACTGATCTACCCCATACTGTATAAAAATAATAGGAGGGATAACAATAAATAATATTGATTATGTGCCCATGCCTCACTGTGCCTCACTGTGCCCATGCCTCACTGTGCCCATGCCTCACTGTGCCCATGCTTCACTGTGCCCATGCTTCACTGTGCCCGTGTCTCACTGTGCCCGTGTCTGACTGTGCCCAATGCCTCAATGTGCCCGTGTCTCACTGTGCCCGTGTCTCACTGTGCCCATGCTTCACTGTGCCCGTCAGCCGTGTACCTGATCAGCAGCATCCCGGCAGCCATTGCAGTATTCAAAAGCCGCGCCTCCTCCTCGTCTGTGATAGGCGGAACACTCAATTTCCCAGCATTCAGTGTTCCGCCTATCACGGACATCCGCTCATCCTCATAACACAGACGAGGATAAGAGGATGTCCGTGATAGGCTGAACACTGTCTGCTATGAAATTCAGTGTTCCGCCTGTCACAGACGAGGAGGCGCGGCTTTTGAACACTGCAATGGCTGCCGTCTGTCTGCATGACACGCTGATCAGGTAGGCAGACGGCGGCTTGCGGTTAGTGTTAGTGGTGCCAAGTCATTGCAAGTCATATAGCCCAAGTCAAAGTCAAGTCGCAAGTCATTAATGACAAGTCAAAGTCAAGTCGAGTCATTTATTGAATTCTGTCAAGCAAGTCGCAAGTCCTCAAACAGGTGACTCAAGTCTGACTTAAGTCAAGTCATGTGACTCAAGTCCCCCACCTCTGATAATCACCATGTATAAATATATAAGTGGCCCAGTGGCGGGCCCATCCATTAGGGGGGCGCGGCCCCTCCTATCCATGCGCCCGGCCACCTGATCTACATGCAGGGCGCCGGACCATGGATTCCAATGGGTGGGGGATTTAAAGACGTGATTAGAGCCAGAGGCTCTAATAGGCTTCAAGAAAAGGGTGGGCTTGGGGCACAGAGCACTGCGCTCCGAGCAGGGACATCCCATCCTTTAAGGGCGCACGGGCGCCGTCCCCCATCCATGCTTCCGGCCCCTTTCAGGACACCGGCGCATGGATTCCAATGCAGCGGGCTGTTTTTTTGAAGCACCGATTAGAGTCAGAGGCTCTAATAGGCTTCACTATAGGGTGGGCTCGGGTCACAAAGAGTGCGCTCCAATCCCACCCAGGAGTGTTACAACAGCAAATGAATATTCACTGTTGTAACACTGATCCTCCTCCCGGCCGATCAAGAAGCCGGTTTTGACACCGGTGACCCGATTTGTTGAAGAGACAGGCGATCCTATTGGATGCCTAAGAGGAGGAGGGGAGGAGCTGGAAGCTGCCAATGTCCGATCGTGTGTACGGGGCATAAGGCTGCTGGATCATGTGAGTCTAGGCGTTCTATTCTCCACTGATCTATGTTGAGTGGGTGTCTGCATCAATATGGTGGCTCTGGGGGAGCTTGGGGTCACCAGGTTGACCTAAGGAAGGATGAACCGGGCCCAGGTTGGAAACAGAGCAGGTCAAAAGCCCCCATACTGATCAGTAGTAAGACTGCACCTATGAATAGTTGGTGTAGAGTAGCCTGGACCGTATGAGACGCTGCCTTTTCTGTTGTTATTATTCTTCAGCATTAGCCCCTCAGCCCCGAAAAGGTTTTACCCCCTTAAAGACCAGGCCATTTTTTGCGATACGGCACTGCGTCGTTTTAACTGACAATTGCGCGGTCGTGCGACGTTGCACCCAAACACAATTGACGTCCTTTTTTCCCCCACAGATAGGCTTTTCTTTTGACAGTATTTGATCAACTCTGTGGTTACATATCCAAAAAAAACTTAAAAAAACATATTTCTTCATCAGTTTAGGCCGATATGTATTCTTCTACATATTTTTGGTTAAAAATCGCAATAAGCGTTTATTATTATTATTATACAGGATTTATATAGCGCCAACAGTTTGCGCAGCGCTTTACAACAGCAGGGAAGACAGTACAATCACAATACAATTCAATACAGGAGGGATCAGAGGGCCCGGCTCATTAGAGCTTACAGTCTAGAAGGGAGGGTCACGTGGAACAAAGGTTAGTAGCTGTGGGGGATGATCAGATGGAGAAAATGTAAACATAGATGTTAGGTGTGGGTAGGATAGGCTTCTCTGAAGAGGAGGGTTTTCAGGGATCCTCTAAAAGCTAATAGAGAAGAAGATAGAAAGACAGATTGGGGTAAGGAGTTCCATAGGCTTGGAGAGGCTCTGGAAAAGTCCTGGAGACGAGTATGGGAGGAGGTGATGAGAGAGTTAGAGAGCAGGAGGTCTTGAGAAGAACGAAGAGAACGATTAGGTTGGTATTTAGAGACTAGGTCAGTGATGTAGCTGGGGGCAGAGTTGTGGATGGCTTTGTGTATTGATTGGTTTGCGCAAAAGTTGTAGTGTCTACAAAATAGGGGATAGATTTAGGGCATTTTTATTATTAATATTTTTTTTTTTATATATTTTTTTTACTAGTAATGGTGGTGATCAGCGATTTGTAGCGAGACTGGACATTGCGGCGGACAGATCGGACACTTTTGACACTTCTTTGGGACCAGGGACATTTATACAGCGATCAGAGCAATAAAAATGCACTGATTACTGTATACTGTAAATGTCACTGGCAGGGAAGGAGTTAACACCATACCTCCCAACCCGCACAGATTCTGCGGGTTTTTCCCGCAGGGACAGCATTTTCCCGCGGTCACGCGTGGGACACTATTCCCGCACAGAGCCAGAGGAGGGAGGAGTAGGAGGTAAGATGCAGGGAGGTGAGGCGGGATTCAGAGCGGCTGCGATCACCCACAGCCCAGCCCCAGCGACTGTGAACAACCTACAGGTAAGACGGGCGGGCGAGGGCAATTCTGTTGTTATGTTTTATGTGTCCCCCCCTCGATACGCTCAACAACTTCGAAAATCCTATGTCCTTTAAAAAAGGACGGAGGCTGGTCAGCAAGCAGTTCAAGTATAGTGACGGCAAGTGCGGTGAGGGATTAGAACATCTGTCAGGTTTTTATCGCTGTCTCTGTCCCCATTAGGAAGATCCCCCCTCTCTATTTGTCCTGTTTACTGTTATCAGTGAAAGTGAAAGAAAATCCCAAATTTTAGGCTGCTCCTTGAAATGTAAACGAAGGGTAAATCTTCCAATGGGGACACTTGTTCTGATGACCCTGGTGACAACCAGGAATTCCGTCACTTTGGAGGGATTTCCTCTTACTTCCTGTTATAGCTATGGGACAGGAAGTGAAGGGAAATTGCCCCAATGAGACACAGAAGGAAATAAAAAAGAAATAAAAATAATAGGGGTTATAACCCTTTCTTACACTATCCAAAATGGAAACTTTAACATTGTTTCTACTGCATAAATACTTTTGTTTTGTATTTAGTGAAACTAAGCTGTAAATTACCACTGCAAAACCTATATGCAAACCAGGAATAATATATTGTAGGGAGCAGCTATAACAGCACAGTGGCTAAGTGGTTAGCACTTCCATCTAGCAGCACTAGGGGCGCTGGTTTGTATCCCAATCCTGACACTACCTGGCTGGAGTTTGCATGTTCTTCCTGTGCTTGCGTGGGGTTCCCCCCCCCCCACACACTCCAAAGACATGCTGGGAGGTTAATTGGCTCCTGTCTAAATTGTTCCTAGTGTAGCGGCCACCTCCACTCCCCTCTTTCTCTCGTCTCGTTTCTTTCTCTTGTCTCGGGGTACCTTAGAGGGGAGGGAGCGGGGACACCACGCCTGGCTTCCACCACAGATGTTAGTGCGGTATAAGCAACGGTTTTGTATTACCTTCGGGTCAGTGCTGTGCACCTGGATCCTCCCTCCAAGAGTCACCGTGAACAATGTCTGTCAGGAAATGAGCCCCACACCATTAAAGTTCAACACTCCTTTATTCTCCTTATCTGAACACAAACAGTTGAACTCCCTTGATAGAACAGAACAGAAAAGGAGGTGTGGATGCGAACAGGCCCAGACACAATGTGAGCTGCCACTTCCCTTCCTAGAAGTGTATCCTGGTCTCCGCACAAGGGTAAATTTCCTTCCAGGCGGTCTCCGACGAGAGACTCACTTGTCACCGGCAATATGCTGCACCAGGTCTTCAAATGAGGAGCTCCCCCCGGTCCATTGCGCCTTCCGGATTCGGGTACCCAATCCCTGGGTTCCCTAGGATCTCCTTCCCTCGCAGAACCCAGTGTTGGGCACTGAGCTCCGGACCTCCATCCAAGTACCTCACCCCAGGCTAAAGGTGCCTGGGATGGAACTCGACCTCCGCTGTCTCCTAGGCCTAAGCCACCCAGAGGAGCGACACGACCCCCCGTCCGCAAGCTGAAGGTGCCTGGGACTTCAACCCCGTGACCAAGATGGCCGAGCCCTTTATACCCTCTCCCAGCAAGCACGGCGGGTTCCCCGCCCCACCATACAGCTGCCGAGGGAGGACAAAAAGGAGGTCGGCACACAGCGATAATCCAACCCAACCCAGGGCGACAGCGCCACCCAATGGGCCGCGGTGAATTACACATCACTGGTGTCACTTCCAAATTCAAATTTACACACCCGCTACACTCTCCCCTCGGTCCTTTGACACTGGTCCCCAGTGTCTGGAGTAAACCATGCCCTCAACAGCTGACATAATTCAATCCAGAAACAGACTAACAATTGAAAAAAATATAAAACTTTAGAGAACTATCCAACTAAAACATTGTGTCTGAGCCCTGTAAAGAAAGGGAAATAAGACAAACAAGAAACAACTATTTTGACTCATGACTTAGAATCACATTTCACATTTAACTTTTCCCACCCATCCTGACTAAGACCCACCCCATTCTCAGTGGACTTGACGGGATGTTCTCCTGCAGAGGGAAAAGAAAGGGTTAACACCTATAACCCTGACACCTGTATTCGTGTAATGGAAAATAAACTTCTCCAAGAAGAAATCCCTTTTCTCCAGAGTGAGTGTATGATAAGTGTTTAAACGTTGCGCAACACTGCCACCTGGTGACAGCATTGCGGTAACTGCACTTGTGGAGCTTTCCTCTTTTCTTTCGGCCCTATCTACCCCAGAGTCAATAATCTCTTGCTGGAAAGTGAAGAGCAAACAGAAACAGCTCTTCCTCTCTTTCAGGCACAAAAGCAACGGGCCCCAGAAAGTTCAGCAGCATGATAAAAACTGAGTCTTTCTCCCTCCTACAAGTAAAAGCGAGGATGCGGCAGAACAAGTGGCTTCAAGTGCTGATCCATGGTTTCCAGATGATACTCCACATCTTCTCCTTCCTTTCGTCAGATCAACACTTTGTCTGCATGGATGTGTCGTCCCAACATCCACTCTGCCTTGCAGTTTTTGAAGCTCTGAGAGGCCTTCGGAGAGCATGCCAGGTACCTGCGGGCTTGGGGAACCTGAATGTGAGTCCACACAAAGTCATTGTACCAGCGCTCCCGGTACACTTCCACCTCATAGAGCAAGTCCTTCCATAAGTATGGATACTACCATCCGTACTCCGCAGCAACCTTCTGCCCAAATAGGCGTTGTAGTCTCGCCAAAGGAGGCATGGTAGCTTTGTCCCTTTCGCCAGGCAACACTATCGAGTCCGGGTGGCGAGGGACCTTGATCACATCTGATCGGGGCATAGGTGCCCGCAGCACTAGTCTCTTTTCCCCGCCCTTTGGTACAGATGGCATCGGGGATGTAGAAGCAGGCTGGGGACGGGACCCCTCTTCAGGCTCTGATGCCTCCACCCGGGGTGTGCTTTCCCCTGTTGACATGGGTGGATCTCTGATCCTCCGAGATGAAGTGAGAGGTACCTTGTCCCAGCCCTTCTCGGCGAACAAATCATCTATGGCTACGACGTCTCGCATGTCCGAGAGTGACTCCAGGTCAGAGGCGTCACACTCCTCCGCGGGTATGTAGCCCGTTGTGGAGTCGGAACCACCACCTCCCGCGAACTTGCTAGGCCATGACTTCCCGACACCTCCGCCCACACACCAAATCTCTCCGCCCGGCTTACCTCGGCCTTTGCTTGAATCTGGACGTCCGGAACTCTTGTCAACGGATTCATCCGGGCCGGGCGTAAGCGGGCGAGACAGTCCACCACAACCGCTGGTCGGGGCTACCATGCCGGTCTTCCTCTTCGGTGGTGGACGCTGCGAGTCAGCATCCTCGGATTTCTCCCGTTTGAGATTTTACGACCTCCTCCGCGGTCGTTGCAGTGTGCACAGGGGTGACTCTCACAGCAGTGATTCCTCCTCTCTGAGTGGTGTTGCCTGAAGCCCGGCCTGGGTAAATGGTCCTCGGCCTCTCCACCGCCGGATCCACTTCGAACAGGAACTCCCCACAGGCCTCACAGCGTCCGAACGGCTTCAACTGGCACACCAGTCCCGAACACCCGGGACAAATCACACCTAGGGCCTCAACGTCCATGCACGAATACAGGGCGAATCGACCCCTTGGCTTTAGTCGGATCCCCGTATCCGTTACTGGAGCAGCAGCAGTCAAAGTCGTGGTGGAAGGGTGAACTGGAATCCACGAGGTGTGTCCAAACATGGCGATCTGTTGCTGATCCATCGCACACTGCAGAGTTTTTTTGCGCCAACGTCTCACGTGTAGTCCTTCACACGTATTGGACTCCTCCCCTTTGCTCCAGTTCGCAGGCTTTTCTTCTTTTCTGTTTCTGAGTCACGCCCACGAACTAAGCGATGGGGGTGTGCCTGGTGGCGCAGTGCAATAGAAGCCCCCACGTGTAGTACTTCACACGGCTGAACTTCCCCCTCTTTCCACTCTTCTGCGCGGGACTTTCCCTTCTTTGGGTCATGTCCACGACTTCGAGCAGGGATGCACTTCGGCCAATGAAGGCCTGCCTATTCGCTTAACTCTTCCAACAGACACGTTCAATACTGTGGTGCACAAACACTATGCCGGACCCGAGCCCCCACGTGTAGCGGCCACCTCCACTCCCCTCTTTCTCTCGTCTCGTTTCTTTCTCTTGTCTCGGGGTACCTTAGAGGGGAGGGAGCGGGGACACCACGCCTGGCTTCCACCACAGATGTTAGTGCGGTATAAGCAACGGTTTTGTATTACCTTCGGGTCAGTGCTGTGCACCTGGATCCTCCCTCCAAGAGTCACCTTGAACAATGTCTGTCAGGAAATGAGCCCCACACCATTAAAGTTCAACACTCCTTTATTCTCCTTATCTGAACACAAACAGTTGAACTCCCTTGATAGAACAGAACAGAAAAGAAGGTGTGGATGCGAACAGGCCCAGACACAATGTAGGTTGCCACTTCCCTTCCTAGAAGTGTGTCCTGGTCTCCGCACAAGGGTAAATTTCCTTCCAGGCCGTCTCCGACGAGAGACTAACTTGGCACCGGCAATATGCTGCACCGGGTCTTCAAATGAGGAGCTCCCCCCGGTCCATTGCGCCTTCTGGATTCGGGTACCCACTCCCGGGGTACCCTAGGATCTCCTTCCCTTGCGGAACCCAGTGTTGGGCACTGAGCTCCGGACCTCCATCCAAGTACCTCACCCCAGGCTAAAGGTGCCTGGGATGGAACTCGACCTCCGCTGTCCTCTAGGCCTAAGCCACCCAGAGGAGCGTCACGACCCACTGTCCGCAAGCTGAAGGTGCCTGGGACTTCGACCCCGTGACCAAGATGGCCGACCCCTTTATACCCTCTCCCAGCAAGCACGGCGGGTTCCCCGCCCCACCATACCGCTGCCGAGGGAGGACAAAAATGAGGTCGGCACACAGCGATAATCCAACCCAACCCAGGGCGACAGCGCCACCCAATGGGCCGCGGTGAATTACACATCACTGGTGTCATTTCCAAATTCAAATTTACACCCGGGAAAGTACATACCCACTACACTAGTATGTATGAATATAAGTTAGGGACATAGGCGTGCACACAGGGTGTGCCAGGTGTGCCCAGGCACACCCTAATCACCCTGTGCAGCTCAGATTCTCCCTACTGACCTTCCTTCCCCCCCCGCAGAGCTTCCCTACTCGGCTCTCCCTCTGGCTGTTGCTGCGGGGATGTTTTAGGATGAGTGGGGGAAGGGGCTGGTAAATATGTAACTTACTGGCCCCTTCCCTTTCATTGTGAGTGATCGGTAGTGTGTGTTTGAGCTTTGGGGTGCACACCCTAATGCAACAGGTTGTGCACGCCTATGGTTAGGGGCCTTAGATTGCAGGGCGGCCCATTCTTTAAGGGCGCCTGGGCGCCGCCCCCTCCTATCCATCTCCGCCCCCCTATCCATCTCCGCCTCCCCCTATTCATGTGTCTGGCCCCTTGCAGGATGACGGGTCCATGAATTTCAGCGGCAGGGGTGTTTTTTTTTTAAGCACCTGATTAGAGCCAGAGGCTCTAATAGGCTTCAAAATAGGGTGGACTTGGGGTGCAGAGAATGCGAATGGAGCCCACGCAGGTGTGTTACAACAGCAAATTAATATTCGCTATTGTAACACTGATCCTCCTCCCTGCCAATCAGGAAGTGGATTTTGAGACCCGTCACCCGATTGGCTGCATGGACAGGCGATCCTATTGGACGCCTTGGAGGAGGGGAGGAGCTTCACGCTAGAAGTCGCCGATGGAGGAGAGGACACTGAGCCGCTGCCTGCCACCCACTACCCGCCTAGATGGGGTAAGTGCCGGACCGACCGGCAGACAGTGGGGCAGAGGGGGGGGGGTGGCGCCGGCCGCTCGGAGGGGTTGGGGGGGTTGTTTGCCGCCGACCCTTAAAAAAACACCAGCCGCCATTGTGAGATTGTACGTTTCTTGAAGGCAGGGACTGATGAGAATGTACAATATACTGTATATGTGAAGTGCTGCGTAAACTGACAGTTCTATATAAGTTCCTGTAATAATAACAAATGAACTGGGTGAAACGCTGCCTCCTGCTGGAGGATAAAATAAGTAGTATTTTTTACTGCTATCTCATTTTGACTTTCATCAAATGAAGTTACTCATTTCAGTTTTCTAATGTTCAAGAGTGAAAAAAATAAAAAATAAAAACAGGATCTGTAATTATCATCAACCTATAGAAGCAGTGCCCTGTCACACTTCCAGCCATGTCCCCCCTTAAGAAATCATTAGCAGGGGCTGATCTGAGCAAGACATTAGCGTACATTGCCAAGAACTGCACGTTCATCAGGATTTACACAAAAGATCAAAATTCACATATCACAACAAATGATACACTATATTGTTAAAAGTATTGGGACACCTTCCTTTAGACGCACATGAACTGTAATGGCATCCCAGTCTTAGTCCGTAGGGTTCAATAGTGAGTTGGCCCACCCTTTGTAGCTATAACAGCTTCAACTCTTCTGGGAAGGCCGTCCACAAGGTTTAGGAGTGTCTATGGGAATGTTTGACCATTCTTCCAGAAGCGCATTTGTGAAGTCAGGCACTGATGTTGGAAGAGAAGGTCTGACTCGCAGTCTCCGCCTAAAGGTGTTCTATCGGGTTGAGGTCAAATCAAAGTAAATTTGGACGATCGTTCTCGGGAGATCGCAATCAGTTTCTCAATCTTTTCCATTCTGTCTATTCTCTGGAACAACTTCTCCACTGTCGGAGTTTTGGTGGAAAGCCAGTGACGGAGGGAAAAGGAGATTTAACCTCCAGATACAGAAGGGCTTCTTCACAGTAAGAGCTGTGAAAATGTGGAATAGACTTCCTCAATAACTGGTTCTGGCCAACTCAGTAGATTATTAAAAAAAAAGGCCCGGATTCTTTGCTGAAAGCACAATATCTAACTGGATACTTATGGTTATAGGTATTAGCACCAGGAGTAGTTGATCCAGGGCAGTGGCAGCTGGTGCTCAACATTTTTGGGGGGGGCGCAAACAAACTGAAAATAAAAATAAAAACATCAATTGCAGCCACTGTGCCCATCAAACGCTGCCAGTTTGCCCCCTCAAATGATGCCAGTTTGCCCCTTAAATGCAGCCAGTTTCCCCCTCAAATGCAACCAGTTTCCCCCTCAAATGCAGCCAGTTTCCCCCTCAAATGCAGCCAGTTTCCCCCTCAAATGCAGCCAGTTTCCCCCTCAAATGCAGCCAGTTTCCCCCTCAAATACAGCCAGTTTCCCCATCAAATGCAGCCACTTTTCCCCTCAAATGCAGCCAGTTTCCCCCTCAAATGCAGCCAGTTTCCCCTCAAATGCAGCCAGTTTCCCCATCAAATGCAGCCAGTTTCCCCATCAAATGCAGCCAGTTTCCCCATTAAATGCAGCCAGTTTCCCCCTCAAATGCAGCCAGTTTCCCCTCAAATGCAGCCAGTTTCCCCATTAAATGCAGCCAGTTTTCCCCTCAAATGCAGCCAGTTTCCCAATCAAATTCAGCCAGTTTGCCCCTCAAATGCAGCCAGTTTCCCCATCAAATGCAGCCACTTTGCCCCTCAAATGCAGTCAGTTTGCCCTTCAAATGCAGTCAGTTTGCCCCTCAAATGCAGCCAGTTTGCCCCTCAAATGCAGCCAGTTTGCCCCTCAAATGCAGCCAGTTTGCCCCTCAAATTCAGCCAGTTTGCCCCTCAAATGCAGCCAGTTTCCCCATTAAATGCAGCCAGTTTTCCCTCAAATGCAGCCAGTTTCCCCATTAAATTCAGCCAGTTTGCCCCTCAAATGCAGCCAGTTTTCCCCTAAAATGCAGCCAGTTTCCCCATCAAATGCAGCCAGTTTCCCCATCAAATGCAGCCAGTTTGCCCCCCCCCCGCCCGGCACTTATCTTTCTCGGGTCAGCGCAGTCCTCCTCCGAGTCCTCGATGTCTTCTCCCGTCCTCGATGCCATCACAGCGCCTGTTGCTTCAGCCAATCAGGTGACCAGTAACCAGACCCGGTGCACCTGATTGGCTGAGAGGTGGGTCAGTGTTAGGGAAGCAATTCCCTAACACAGCATTGTTTAAACAGGGAACGCACAGCCTGTGCGCCCTCCGTTTAACCATTTGGAAGCCGATTAGAGCCCACAGGCTCTAATCAGGAAGCCTATTAGAGCCTCTGGCTCTAATCAGGCACTTACAAAACACACCCACCGCTGTATTTCAGATGGCCGGCGCTCAACAGGGGGCCGGACACCTGAATAGTGGGCAGCAGCGGCGACAATAGAGAGATTCATGCAATGCATGTTTCTATCTATTGTTGAGTGACGGGTGCAGGAGAGAGGGGGCGGCGCTCCTGCGACCACTATGGACGCACCGCCACTGATCCAGGGAATATCTGAATGCCTCCTGGGGAATCAGGAAATACTTTTTTCCCCCACTGGAGCAAATTGGATCGTGCAATATTGTTATGGTTTTTTTTGCCTTACTCTGGATCAACTGTGGGTATAAGGTTGTGAGGTTTTATGTTTGTGTGTTTTTTCCTATTGGTTGGACTACTGTAGATGGATTTGTGTCTTTTTTTCAACCAGACTAACTGTATGACTATGTCCCCACCAGGGAGCCCAAGGATGCTGCGTACAGCAGCCTCTAGAAGTCAGTGAATGTACATGGCCATATGTTTGTACACAAGTACTTGTTTAAGAATACATATGTGTACAGGCATAAAACTATGGATGCAGAAATTTGAAATTATGCATGCATGCGCTTTAGCAAGTACTTGCATATAGCTACATTGTCACCGTCAGAGGTCAGCCTCGGAGACCAGTAGCTATAGCAGTAGAGAGGATCCCACCAGCTGGAAAGGTAAAAAAGCAGGTCACCCTGGCGAATGACATGGACTCAAACGAGGTGCCCCCCATAAAAGGCACCCAACAGTGTTCACCAGAGCTCCTGATGGTGGAGATGGGTTTTACTGTGTGTTAGTACAAGGTTGAGGTCCTCAGGATCGCTCCACCAGGGGTCCAGTAGCAGATATAGCAGGTAAGGATTAAGCAAAAGCGTAGTCAGTAAACAAGCCAAAGGTTGGTAACGATTGGTTGCAGGTTGGGATCTAGCAGAAGTGTAGTTGAGGAACAATCCAAAGGTCGATAATGAGTGTGTAGCGGGGTCCCCAAATTTGACCCCGCTATACCTAAATTTAGGGGTGACCAGAGCAATAGTTAGCTCGGGTCTTTTGATTGTTTGGACTCTGCTTTTCTGCTGTGTCATCTGGCATGCAGTTCCCCTTTAGTCGTATAGGTGGTGTTGTCATCTATACCCGGGGTTGAACCACAGGTGATGGAGTGGATATTGGATGTCCTTTCTCGGCTGCCGTTGGTGGGCGGTTCTGGTCTGCTGTGCATGCCGGAAGAGAATATATAAGGGGCAGACGCCATTACACAGAGAGCAATTCCCGGGGCCCATGCCCGGAGGAGGGAGCAATTCCTGTGGCCCATGCCCGGAGGAGAGTGATTACACCGGGGCACATGCCCGGAGGAGGGAGCTACCCCTCAAGGGGGGGTGCGCCCCATCATGATCGAGGAGTCTCGGGCACCTTTAGCTCGAGACTACGGAGTTCCGGATGGGCTCAGTACCTTTGACTGAGTCCATAGAAGAAGCTGAGGAAACCCAGGGAACCTTGGAGGGGTGACCGCTCTGACTGAAGGGGAACCGGGGAGGATCGATCCCATAACAAGAGGGTAGTGATAAAGATTGCTAACTCAGGAAAGGCCTGGTGACCTGTCAGAGGGAAGGATTCCTAGCTTCACGGACTGCCTTAGAGGAGCTGTTTGTTGATTAAAAAGGAGGGATCTCCTTGACTTGGTCCTTGGAGGGGACTGAGTCATTGTTCCAGTATCACGCCGGCTGCTAGTGCTATTGAGTGACTATCCGGGTGAGCTGTACCCACTCGGGATCGAGTGGCGACGAAGCCAAGAGTGTGCCTGAATCCACTTCTATCTGCTAACCTTTTTCTTCTCACTTCAACTCTCTGGTTCCTGGAAGCAAGATAAAATAAACTCACGTTGGAGTTGATATGTTGTGTGGACATTGACCTCATTGGGGAAAGTTAAAGACTCGCCTCTATAAACATAGAGGGGAGAACTAGAAGAAGGGGACTTTTCAACTGCAGGACCCAAGTATGTAACACCGTCTGACCTCTATAATCTAGAGGACACGGTATTGTGGCATGGTGTGTTCTTCTCCCCCTGCTTGAGGAGGTAAGAGGGGGAAAAGGATCCGTATGCCACACGTGGTAGAGAAGGTACAGATGGCAGCAGTGTAATATTGTAATGCCAATAATCTGGCAAACAGGAAGTGCAAAGGCATGGCTAAAATAGGACATTTATGGGAGGAGCAATGAGTTCACGGTTCAAGAGAAAGAAGGTTCAGGGCAAGATTGTTCAAGAAATTATCCAGGGAGCTGCCCAGCATCCCAGGTGGCTCAGCAAGAAGGGACACCGCCAGATACAGCAGAGGTTGCAGGTTCAGACCCAGTCCTGAGATACCTACAGCCAATAACTTCTAAAGATGGCTGTACGCAGCACCTGCAGGCTACCTGATGGGGAAATACACTGAAATGTATGCTATATGACCAAATACAGCAATGTTCAAAGAGTCCAAGGAGCTATTTATTCCAAACTGCATAATACTGTTTCAGGCTTTTTGGCCATCATCAGTGCAGTATGGAAACCATGGCTCCTATGGAGTAGGGCTTGGGCCCCAATCAAAGAATAATTATACAGGTTATGGTGAGAAGGAACTAAAGGAATCAAAAAGCCCTCCAACCGAGTCTGTAGCACCGTAAGGTTTTCTGTATTCACCTATCTCATTCCATCACATATCCCAAAAAAAAAACAGGATTATTCCCCATTAGAGGACATTGGGCATTGCCATGCAAATCATTCTTTTATACCCCATCAGTCAAATGCATATCCATATCTGCTGGTGTATAGCGCTAATATAGCCCAATCTTATAGAACCATTTATTCCAATCTGCATGCAGCTGTTTCAGACTTTTGGGCATTATCAGTGCAGTGTGTGAAGATAATATGTGGGTATGATTCTAAGCATCTTGCCCTTTTTAAGACATAATTTTAAAAGACTTACATATTTGAGTTTTTCTTTGCAGGGACGTCAGACATTTCATCGTTTTGACAAGTTCAACGCCAAATACAACCCTGTGGGGGCCAGCGAGCTGCGTGATTTGTATCTGAAGACAGAGAACTACATTGAGGGGGAGTATTTTGCCCGTATTATCAAGGTAAGAATACGAGAGGTCTTGTAAGTTTGTAATAAATTATATACAATTTTAAGGTCATATATCTTTTTAAAAAAAATTATACCAAGACATTATAACCATCTTTTTATTTTAGATTTAGGTTACAAAAAACATTTTCAGGGGAGACATTTTAAATATAAAAGATACATACATTGATCAGCCATAACATTATGACCCCCGCCCCACCATAACCCATCAGAGCATTGAACTCCACCAGACTTCTGAAGGTATGTTGAAGTATCTTGCACCAGGCTTTCAGAAGCAGATCCTTTAGGTCCTGTAAGTTGGGAGGTGGGGCCTCCATGGATCGGACTTGTTTTTCCAGCACATCCCACAGATACTCGAATGGATTGAGATCCGGAGGCCAAGTCAATACCTTGGAATCGTGTTCATCAAACCATTCTTGAATTCCTCAGACCAGGCCACCTTCTTCCATTACTCTGTGGTCCAGTTCTGATTCTCACGTGCCCATTGTAGACGTGTTTGGCTGTGGACACTGACTACCTCCATTAATTAGCCTTCCCTCCCCACCTCCAGCAATGATCCTTCCCTCCCCCACCTCTATCAATGAGCTTTCCCTCCCCACCTCCATCAATGAGCCTTCCCTTCCCACCTCCATCAATGAGCCTTCCCTCCCCACCTCCATCAATGATCGTTCCCTCCCCCACCTCCATCAATGATCCTTCCCTCCCCCCACCTCCATCAATGAGCCTTCCCTCCCCACCTCCATCAATGATCCATCCCTCCCCCCACCTCCATCAATGAGCCTTCCCCCCCACCTCCATCAATGAGCCTTCCCTCCCCACCTCCATCAATGAGCCTTCCCTCCCCACCTCTATCAATAAGCCTTCCCTCCCCCATCCCTATTAATAAGCCTTCCCTCCCCATCTCCATCAATGAGCCTTCCCTCCCCATTTCCATCAACGAGCCTTCCCTTCTCACCTTAATCAATGAGCTTTCCCTCCCCACTTCCATCAATGAGCTTTCCCTCCCCACCTCCATCAATGAGCCTACACTCCCCCAACTCCATCAACAAGCCTTCCTTTTCCCACCTTCCCTCCCCTACCTCCATCAATGAGCCTAGCCTTCCCACCTCCATCAATGATCCTTTCCTCCCCCACCATTCAATGAGCCTTCCCTCCCCACCTCCATCAATGAGCCTTCCTCTCCCTACCTCCATCAATGAGCCTTCCCTTCCCACCTCCATTAATAAGCCTTCACTCCCCCAACTCCATCAATAAGCCTTCCCTCCCCATCTCCATCAATGAGCCTTCCCTTACCATCTCCATTAATGAGCCTTCCCTCCCCATCTCCATAAATGAGCCTTCACTCCCCCAACTCCATCAATGAGCCTTCCCTTTCCCACCTCCATCAATAGGCCTTCTCTCCCCCACCTCCATCAATGAGCCTTCCTTCCCCACCTCCATCAATGAGCCTTCCCTCCCCACCTCCATCAATGAGCTTTCTCTCCCCACCTCCATCAATGAGCCTACACTCCCCCAACTCCATCAACAAGCCTTCCTTTTCCCACCTCCATCAATGAGCCTTCCCTCCCCTACCTCCATCAATGAGCCTAGCCTTCCCACCTCCATCAATGATCCTTTCCTCCCCCCACCGTTCAATGAGCCTTCCCTTCCCACCTCCATCAATGGGCCTTCCTCTCCCTACCTCCATCAATGAGCCTTCCCTCCCCCACCTCCATTAATAAGCCTTCACTCCCCCAACTCCATCAATGAGCCTTCCCTCCCCATCTCCATCAATGAGCCTTCACTCCCCCAACTCCATCAATGAGCCTTCCTTTTCCCACCTCCATCAATAGGCCTTCTCTCCCCCACCTCCATCAATGAGCCTTCCCTTTCTCAACTCCATCAATGAGCCTTCCCCTTCCCACTTCCATCAATTAGTCTAGCCACCCCAACTCTATCAATGAGCCTTCCTTCCCCACCTCCATCAATGAGCCTTCCCTTTCCCACCTCCATCAATGAGCCTTCCCTTCCCACCTCCATCAATGAGCTTTCCCTCCCCACCTCCATCAATGAGCCTTCCCTTCCCACCTCCATCATTGAGTCTAGCCTCCCCACCTCTATCAACGAGTATTCCTTCCCCACCTCTATCAATGAGCCTTCCCTCCCCACCTCCATCAATGAGCCTTCCCTCCCCACCTCCATCAATGAGCCTTCCCTCCCCACCTCTATCAACGAGCCTTCCTTCCCCACCTCCAACAATGAGCCTTCCCTTCCCACCTCCATCAAGGAGCCTTCCCTTTCCCACCTCCATCAATAGGCCTTCTCTCCCCCACCTCCATCAATGAGCCTTCCCTTTCCCAACTCCATCGATGAGCCTTCCTTCCCCACCTCCATCAATGAGCCTTCCCTCCCCACCTCCATCAATGAGCTTTCTCTCCCCACCTCCATCAATGAGCCTACACTCCCCCAACTCCATCAACAAGCCTTCCTTTTCCCACCTCCATCAATGAGCCTTCCCTCCCCTACCTCCATCAATGAGCCTAGCCTTCCCACCTCCATCAATGATCCTTTCCTCCCCCCACCGTTCAATGAGCCTCCCTTCCCACCTCCATCAATAGGCCTTCCTCTCCCTACCTCCATCAATGAGCCTTCCCTCCCCCACCTCCATTAATAAGCCTTCACTCCCCTAACTCCATCAATGAGACTTCCCTTTCCCACCTCCATCAATAGGCCTTCTCTCCCCCACCTCCATCAATGAGCCTTCCCTTTCTGAACTCCATCAATGAGCCTTCCCCTTCCCATATCCATCAATTAGCCTAGCCTCCCCAACTCTATCAATGAGCCTTCCGTCCCCACCTCCATCAATGAGCCTTCCCTTTCCCACCTCCATCAATGAGCCTTCCCTTTCCCACCTCCATCAACAGGCATTCTCTCCCCCACCTCCATCAATGAGCCTTCCCTTTCCCAACTCCATCAAGGAGCCTTCCCTTTCCCACCTCCATCAATAGGCCTTCTCTCCCCCACCTCCATCAATGAGCCTTCCCTTTCCCAACTCCATCAAGGAGCCTTCCCTTTCCCACCTCCATCAATAGGCCTTCTCTCCCCCACCTCCATCAATGAGCCTTCCCTTTCTGAACTCCATCAATGAGCCTTCCCCTTCCCACTTCCATCAATTAGCCTAGCCTCCCCAACTCTATCAATGAGCCTTCCGTCCCCACCTCCATCAATGAGCCTTCCCTTTCCCACCTCCATCAATGAGCCTTCCCTTTCCCACCTCCATCAATAGGCATTCTCTCCCCCACCTCCATCAATGAGCCTTCCCTTTCCCAACTCCATCAAGGAGCCTTCCCTTTCCCACCTCCATCAATAGGCCTTCTCTCCCCCACCTCCATCAATGAGCCTTCCCTTTCCCAACTCCATCAAGGAGCCTTCCCTTTCCCACCTCCATCAATAGGCCTTCTCTCCCCCACCTCCATCAATGAGCCTTCCCTTTCCCAACTCCATCAATGAGCCTTCCTTCCCCACCTCCATCAATGAGCCTTCCCTCCCCACCTCCATCAATGAGCTTTCTCTCCCCACCTCCATCAATGAGGCTACACTCCCCCAACTCCATCAACAAGCCTTCCTTTTCCCACCTCCATCAATGAGCCTTCCCTCCCCTACCTCCATCAATGAGCCTAGCCTTCCCACCTCCATCAATGATCCTTTCCTCCCCCCACCGTTCAATGAGCCTTCCCTTCCCACCTCCATCAATGGGCCTTCCTCTCCCTACCTCCATCAATGAGCCTTCCCTCCCCCACCTCCATTAATAAGCCTTCACTCCCCCAACTCCATCAATGAGCCTTCCCTCCCCATCTCCATCAATGAGCCTTCACTCCCCCAACTCCATCAATGAGCCTTCCTTTTCCCACCTCCATCAATAGGCCTTCTCTCCCCCACCTCCATCAATGAGCCTTCCCTTTCTGAACTCCATCAATGAGCCTTCCCCTTCCCACTTCCATCAATTAGCCTAGCCTCCCCAACTCTATCAATGAGCCTTCCGTCCCCACCTCCATCAATGAGCCTTCCCTTTCCCACCTCCATCAATGAGCCTTCTCTTTCCCACCTCCATCAATAGGCATTCTCTCCCCCACCTCCATCAATGAGCCTTCCCTTTCCCAACTCCATCAAGGAGCCTTCCCTTTCCCACCTCCATCAATAGGCCTTCACTCCCCCACCTGCATCAATGAGCCTTCCCTTTCTCAACTCCATCAATGAGCCTTCCCCTTCCCACTTCCATCAATTAGTCTAGCCACCCCAACTCTATCAATGAGCCTTCCTTCCCCACCTCCATCAATGAGCCTTCCCTTTCCCACCTCCATCAATGAGCCTTCCCTTCCCACCTCCATCAATGAGCTTTCCCTCCCCACCTCCATCAATGAGCCTTCCCTTCCCACCTCCATCATTGAGCCTAGCCTCCCCACCTCTATCAATGAGTATTCCTTCCCCACCTCTATCAATGAGCCTTCCCTCCCCACCTCCATCAATGAGCCTTCCCTCCCCACCTCCATCAATGAGCCTTCCCTCCCCACCTCCATCAATGAGCCTTCCCTCCCCACCTCTATCAACGAGCCTTCCTTCCCCACCTCCAACAATGAGCCTTCCCTTCCCACCTCCATCAATGAGCTTTCCCTCCCCACCTCCATCAATGAGCCTTCCCTCCCCACCTCCATCAAGGAGCCTTCCCTTTCCCACCTCCATCAATAGGCCTTCTCTCCCCCACCTCCATCAATGAGCCTTCCCTTTCCCAACTCCATCAATGAGCCTTCCTTCCCCACCTCCATCAATGAGCCTTCCCTCCCCACCTCCATCAATGAGCTTTCTCTCCCCACCTCCATCAATGAGCCTACACTCCCCCAACTCCATCAACAAGCCTTCCTTTTCCCACCTCTATCAATGAGCCTTCCCTCCCCTACCTCCATCAATGAGCCTAGCCTTCCCACCTCCATCAATGATCCTTTCCTCCCCCACCATTCAATGAGCCTCCCTTCCCACCTCCATCAATAGGCCTTCCTCTCCCTACCTCCATCAATGAGCCTTCCCTCCCCCACCTCCATTAATAAGCCTTCACTCCCCTAACTCCATCAATGAGACTTCCCTTTCCCACCTCCATCAATAGGCCTTCTCTCCCCCACCTCCATCAATGAGCCTTCCCTTTCTGAACTCCATCAATGAGCCTTCCCCTTCCCACTTCCATCAATTAGCCTAGCCTCCCCAACTCTATCAATGAGCCTTCCGTCCCCACCTCCATCAATGAGCCTTCCCTTTCCCACCTCCATCAATGAGCCTTCCCTTTCCCACCTCCATCAATAGGCATTCTCTCCCCCACCTCCATCAATGAGCCTTCCCTTTCCCAACTCCATCAAGGAGCCTTCCCTTTCCCACCTCCATCAATAGGCCTTCTCTCCCCCACCTCCATCAATGAGCCTTCCCTTTCCCAACTCCATCAAGGAGCCTTCCCTTTCCCACCTCCATCAATAGGCCTTCTCTCCCCCACCTCCATCAATGAGCCTTCCCTTTCCCACCTCCATCAATGAGCCTTCCCTTTCCCACCTCCATCAATAGGCATTCTCTCCCCCACCTCCATCAATGAGCCTTCCCTTTCCCAACTCCATCAAGGAGCCTTCCCTTTCCCACCTCCATCAATAGGCCTTCTCTCCCCCACCTCCATCAATGAGCCTTCCCTTTCCCAACTCCATCAAGGAGCCTTCCCTTTCCCACCTCCATCAATAGGCCTTCTCTCCCCCACCTCCATCAATGAGCCTTCCCTTTCCCAACTCCATCAATGAGCCTTCCTTCCCCACCTCCATCAATGAGCCTTCCCTCCCCACCTCCATCAATGAGCTTTCTCTCCCCACCTCCATCAATGAGCCTACACTCCCCCAACTCCATCAACAAGCCTTCCTTTTCCCACCTCCATCAATGAGCCTTCCCTCCCCTACCTCCATCAATGAGCCTAGCCTTCCCACCTCCATCAATGATCCTTTCCTCCCCCCACCGTTCAATGAGCCTTCCCTTCCCACCTCCATCAATGGGCCTTCCTCTCCCTACCTCCATCAATGAGCCTTCCCTCCCCCACCTCCATTAATAAGCCTTCACTCCCCCAACTCCATCAATGAGCCTTCCCTCCCCATCTCCATCAATGAGCCTTCACTCCCCCAACTCCATCAATGAGCCTTCCTTTTCCCACCTCCATCAATAGGCCTTCTCTCCCCCACCTCCATCAATGAGCCTTCCCTTTCTCAACTCCATCAATGAGCCTTCCCCTTCCCACTTCCATCAATTAGTCTAGCCACCCCAACTCTATCAATGAGCCTTCCTTCCCCACCTCCATCAATGAGCCTTCCCTTTCCCACCTCCATCAATGAGCCTTCCCTTCCCACCTCCATCAATGAGCTTTCCCTCCCCACCTCCATCAATGAGCCTTCCCTTCCCACCTCCATCATTGAGCCTAGCCTCCCCACCTCTATCAACGAGTATTCCTTCCCCACCTCTATCAATGAGCCTTCCCTCCCCACCTCCATCAATGAGCCTTCCCTCCCCACCTCCATCAATGAGCCTTCCCTCCCCACCTCCATCAATGAGCCTTCCCTCCCCACCTCTATCAACGAGCCTTCCTTCCCCACCTCCAACAATGAGCCTTCCCTCCCCACCTCCATCAATGAGCTTTCCCTCCCCACCTCCATCAATGAGCCTTCCCTCCCCACCTCCATCAAGGAGCCTTCCCTTTCCCACCTCCATCAATAGGCCTTCTCTCCCCCACCTCCATCAATGAGCCTTCCCTTTCCCAACTCCATCAATGAGCCTTCCTTCCCCACCTCCATCAATGAGCCTTCCCTCCCCACCTCCATCAATGAGCTTTCTCTCCCCACCTCCATCAATGAGCCTACACTCCCCCAATTCCATCAACAAGCCTTCCTTTTCCCACCTCCATCAATGAGCCTTCCCTCCCCTACCTCCATCAATGAGCCTAGCCTTCCCACCTCCATCAATGATCCTTTCCTCCCCCCACCGTTCAATGAGCCTTCCCTTCCCACCTCCATCAATAGGCCTTCCTCTCCCTACCTCCATCAATGAGCCTTCCCTCCCCCACCTCCATTAATAAGCCTTCACTCCCCTAACTCCATCAATGAGCCTTCCCTCCCCATCTCCATCAATGAGCCTTCACTCCCCCAACTCCATCAATGAGCCTTCCTTTTCCCACCTCCATCAATAGGCCTTCTCTCCCCCACCTCCATCAATGAGCCTTCCCTTTCTCAACTCCATCAATGAGCCTTCCCCTTCCCACTTCCATCAATTAGTCTAGCCACCCCAACTCTATCAATGAGCCTTCCTTCCCCACCTCCATCAATGAGCCTTCCCTTTCCCACCTCCATCAATGAGCCTTCCCTTCCCACCTCCATCAATGAGCTTTCCCTCCCCACCTCCATCAATGAGTCTTCCCTTCCCACCTCCATCATTGAGCCTAGCCTCCCCACCTCTATCAACGAGTATTCCTTCCCCACCTCTATCAATGAGCCTTCCCTCCCCACCTCCATCAATGAGCCTTCCCTCCCCACCTCCATCAATGAGCCTTCCCTCCCCACCTCCATCAATGAGCCTTCCCTCCCCACCTCTATCAACGAGCCTTCCTTCCCCACCTCCAACAATGAGCCTTCCCTTCCCACCTCCATCAATGAGCTTTCCCTCCCCACCTCCATCAATGAGCCTTCCCTCCCCACCTCCATCAAGGAGCCTTCCCTTTCCCACCTCCATCAATAGGCCTTCTCTCCCCCACCTCCATCAATGAGCCTTCCCTTTCCCAACTCCATCAATGAGCCTTCCTTCCCCACCTCCATCAATGAGCCTTCCCTCCCCACCTCCATCAATGAGCTTTCTCTCCCCACCTCCATCAATGAGCCTACACTCCCCCAATTCCATCAACAAGCCTTCCTTTTCCCACCTCCATCAATGAGCCTTCCCTCCCCTACCTCCATCAATGAGCCTAGCCTTCCCACCTCCATCAATGATCCTTTCCTCCCCCCACCGTTCAATGAGCCTTCCCTTCCCACCTCCATCAATAGGCCTTCCTCTTCCTACCTCCATCAATGAGCCTTCCCTCCCCCACCTCCATTAATAAGCCTTCACTCCCCTAACTCCATCAATGAGCCTTCCCTCCCCATCTCCATCAATGAGCCTTCACTCCCCCAACTCCATCAATGAGCCTTCCCTTTCCCACCTCCATCAATAGGCCTTCTCTCCCCCACCTCCATCAATGAGCCTTCCCTTTCTCAACTCCATCAATGAGCCTTCCCCTTCCCACTTCCATCAATTAGCCTCCCCAACTCTATCAATGAGCCTTCCTTCCCCACCTCCATCAATGAGCCTTCCCTTTCCCACCTCCATCAATGAGCCTTCCCTTCCCACCTCCATCAATGAGCTTTCCCTCCCCACCTCCATCAATGAGCCTTCCCTCCCCACCTCCATCATTGAGCCTAGTCTCCCCACCTCCATCATTGAGCCTTGTCTCCCCACCTCTATCAACGAGCATTCCTTCCCCACCTCTATCAATGAGCCTTCCCTCCCCACCTCCATCAATGAGCCTTCCCTCCCCACCTCCATCAATGAGCCTTCCCTCCCCACCTCCATCAATGAGCCTTCCCTCCCCACCTCTATCAACGAGCCTTCCTTCCCCACCTCCATCAATGAGCTTTCCCTCCCCACCTCCATCAATGAGCTTTCCCTTCCCACCTCCATCAATGAGCCTTCCCTCCCCACCTCCATCAATGAGCCTTCCCTCCCCACCTCCATCAATGAGCCTAGCCTCCCCACCTCTATCAATGAGCGTTCCTTCCCCACCTCCATCAATGAGCCTTCTCTCCCCACCTCCATCAATGAGCCTTCCCTCCCCACCTCCATCAATGAGCCTTCCCTCCCCACCTCCATTAATGAGCCTAGCCTCCCCACTTCTATCAACGAGCGTTCCTTCCCCACCTCCATCAATGAGCCTTCTCTCTCCACCTCCATCAATGAGCCTTCTCTCTCCACCTCCATCAATGAGCCTTCTCTCCCCACCTCCATCAATGAGCCTTCTCTCCCCACCTCCATCAATGAGCCTTCCCTCCCCACCTCCATCAATGAGCTTTTCCTCCCCACCTCCATCAATGAGCCTAGCCTTCCCACCTCTATCAACGAGCCTTCCTTCTCCACCTCCATCAATGAGCCTTCCCTCCCCACCTTCACCAATGAGCCTTCCCACCTCACCTCCATCAATGAGCCTTCCCTCCCTGCCTCCATCAATGAGCCTTCGCTCCCCACCTCTATTAGTGAGCCTTGGCAATCCATGACCCTGTCTCCAGTTCTCTGGTTTTCTTTCCTTGGACCACTTTTGGTCGGTCCTGACCACTGCTAAATGGGGAATATGACATGGTCAATTGGGACACAGATAGTCACATACAGTATATGTCCTCATTGAATTAGCAATATTTAGACGGTACTTTATGTACTGATGTGTTTTATGGTATATTACCTGCTTCTTTAGAGAATCCCCTTTTGGACTTGAATATCACAGAATGCAACTTGTCTGGTATTGGTAATTAATAAATATACTAAATGTATATAATTAGTCAAGATTATATATCTGTGTCGTACCAACATGCTTTTGTGGTAACCGCATCCATCCCTGGCATAGTACTTTTATTACTGTAGCAGTTTTGAGTAAATGTCTCCCATCACTACTATACATACAAAGCTCAACTCTTCCTCTTCCCTCCCCAATTGTCCTGATTGTTAATCTGATTCATTCACCTATTTATATAAATGCAAATAAAGTAATTGGTGTATTTATAAAAAAATAAATAAAAATGCAGCGTTGTATATTTAGGGAAACTGCATGTATATTTGTTTTGTGTGAATGGGGACCGGAGCAAATGTTCGACTCTTTCTCTCCGGCCCCATTTACACCTGAGCGTTTAGTAGCTCAAAGTTCCAAAACGCTGGAGCAGAGCACTCAATGCATCTTTATGGAGTTGGTTCTCCACTCCAAGTCGCCTGAAGCCAAACCCCTGAAGCTCAAAAAAGTTTTGTAGCTCCATATGGGTGCATTTAGTGCATTTTTGAAGCTTCCCCCCCCCCAAAGAAATGCAATGCAACGCGTAATTTGTGCATTTATGAGCGCTTACGTGTGGTTTGATGCATGTTTAGGTGTGTTTTTCTGCTCAAATGCAATAAATAAACCTAAATATTAATAAATAAATAATATAAAAATATATTTTTTTAAAGGCAAATAAAAAAATATTAATTAGAAACAAATAATAAATACATAAATAATAATAATAATTATTTTATATAATATATGTATATATATATATATATATATATATCCAAATACAGTATCTCACAGGTAAGTACACCCCTCACATTTTTGTAAATAATTTATTATATCTTTTCATGTTTCAACACTGAAGAAATGACACTTTGCTACAATGTAAAGTAGTGAGTGTACAGCTTGTATAACAGTGTAAATTTTCTGTCCCCTCAAAATAACTCAACACATCCATTAATGTCTAAACCGCTGGCAACAAAAGTGAGTACACCCCTAAGTGAAAATGTACAAATTGGCCCCAAAGTGTGAATATTTTGTGTGGCCACCATTATTTTCCAGCACTGCCTTAACCCTCTTGGCCATGGAGGTCACCAGAGCTTCACAGGTTGCCACTGGAGTCCTCTTCCCCTCCTCCATGATGACATCACGGAGCTGGTGGATGTTGGAGATCTTGCGCTCCTCCACCTTCCGTTTGAGGATGTCCCACAGATGCTCAATAGGGTTTAGGTCTGGAGACATGCTTGGCCAGTCCATCACCTTTACCCTCAGCTTCTTTAGGAAGGCAGTGGTGGTCTTGGAGGTGTGTTTGGGGTCGTTATGTTGGAATACTCCGAAGGCATTCATGGTTCCCTCAATGAATTGTAGCTCCCCAGTGCCGGCAGCACTCATGTAGCCCCAGACCATGACACTCCCACCACCATGCTTGACTGTAGGCAAGACACACTTGTCTTTGTACTCCTCACCTGGTTGCCGCCACACACGCTTGTCACCATCTGAACCAAATAAGTTTATCTTGGTCTCATCAGACCACAGGACATGGTTCCAGTAATCCATGTCCTTAGTCTGCTTGTCTTCAGCAAACTGTTTGCAGGCTTTCTTGTGCATCATCTTTAGAAGAGGCTTCCTTCTGGAACCGCAGCCATGCAGACCAATTTGATGCAGTGTGCAGCATATGGTCTGAGCACTGACAGGCTGACCCCCCCCCCACCCCTTCAACCTCTGCAGCAATGCTGGCAGCACTCGTACATCTATTTCCCAAAGACAACCTCTGGATATGACGCTGAGCACGTGACCTCAACTTCTTTGGTCGACCATGGCGAGGCCTGTTCTGAGGGGAACCTGTCCTGGTAAACCGCTGTATGGTCTTGGCCACCGTGCTACAGCTCAGTTTCAGGGTCTTGGCAATCTTCATAATATAGCCTAGGCCATCTTTATGTAGAGCAACAATTCTTTTTTTCAGATCCTCAGAGAGTTCTTTGCCATGAGGTGCCATGTTGAACTTCCAGTGACCAGTATGAGAGAGTGAGAGCGATAACACCAAATTTAACACACCTGCTCCCCATTCACACCTGAGACCTTGTAACACTAACGAGTCACATGACAACAGTAGAGGAAAATGGTTAATTGGGCCCAATTTGTGTGTGCGTGTGTATATATATATATATATATATATATATATATGTAGCGCCCATCCCAAATGGTTGGGACGCTATGTGTAAATTTAGGGGTATGTCTGAGCCATAGTTAGACTCAGACTTGTTTAATTGGGTTGAAATTCGGTTTCTGCCCTAGTTGTGACACTGCCTGGCAGTCATTCCCCTTGGTCGGTAGGTGGCACTGCCACCACAGACTCAGGTTGGAATACAGGCATGACACAGCAGTTTTGGTGTCCTCTCTCGGCAGCCGTGTGGTGGGCGTGGTGAACCCGCTGTGCATGCTGTGAGGGGGTACATAAGGGGCGGACGCCATTGATCGGGGTTCTCTTCTGTCCTTATGCACGCACCCCGCCTCGTGTGGCCCCCATGGCCAGGGGTGCGTGTGTGTGTTCCAACCCCGTTCACCTTCAGCCCGAGGCTACATCGCTACCTGGTGGGCCCAGTCTTGCTGGCTGGGGCCTACGCCTTGGAAAAGGATCCCAAGCTGCCCACCTGCGGGAAGCACAATCCTAAGAAAGGAGGCCAGGGGTGGATCTGCCCCAGAGGAGACTGGCAACGGTACTGCTGTCTCGGGAGAAAGCTTGGCAACCTACCTAAGGAGGGATCCATTACTTTGCAGGCCCTGCAATACGCCAATCTGGCATAAAGTTCTCCTTATTGCTTGGCTAGGAGGTTCAGGACTTTAATAATCCTGTGGCAGAGGATTCCTGGACGCATCCCTAAGTTCTAATATAAAACTGATCCGTGGGACATCCCGACTGCTAGGACTGAAAGAGACGGAACTATCCGGGTGAGCAATACCCACTCAGGCTTGAGTGGCGACGTTTACAAATTATTTGTGCTTTTGGTACTGCGTGCCTGAACTTTCCCCTACACTTCTCTCGTTTCCTACTTTCTCCTCAAGTTCCTACAGCAAAGAAAATAAAGCCTAAAGCCTCGTACACACGACCGAGTTTCTCGTCGAAAAACGACAAGAAACTTGCTGGCAGAGCTTTCTTGCCGAGTAAATCAGTCGTGTGTACGCGGCTATCAGGTTTCTCGTCAAGAAAACCGACAAGAATCTCGACCGGGAAAAATAGAGAACCTGCTCTCTATTTTCTCGTCGAGATTCTTGTCAGCATGTTTCTCG
The DNA here is from genome assembly GCA_029206835.1 of Rana muscosa. Lineage (NCBI taxonomy): Eukaryota > Metazoa > Chordata > Amphibia > Anura > Ranidae > Rana > Rana muscosa. The sequence goes on from CM055119.1 coordinate 194,597,896, forward strand.
ACAAGAAAAGTGTGTGTGTGTACACTTACCTGTCCTCCGGGAAGCCCGCGCATGCTCGAAATGACTTTGACGCATGCACGGTAGCTTCCTAGGCATAGGTAGGGTGTAGCAAGATGGCGGCGACGGCATCGAATATGACGAGCGCACGCTCGTCGTAGTCGATTACGTCACCGCGTTCGCTCCATTCAAAGAACCGTGGGTTCTTTGAAAGGAGTGTCTGTACACTCGGCCGGGACAAGTTTCTTGTCCAAGAATCTCGTCAAGAAAAACGACGTGTTTTTTCCTGACGAGATTCTCGGTCGTGTGTACGAGGCTTTACTGTTTAGGTTTTACATCTGTGTGGACATTGACTTTTCTAAAGACCCTCTACCCTGACAACGGAAGCCTTGGAGGTAGTTTGCATGACCCAAAACAAAACCAGCCGCTCCTTCGGGGGTAAGTGCTCTTATATATATATATATATTGTGACGGACCTGGCCGGGACAGGGGCTTTTGGAGGAGACTGAATGCAAGCCTCTTGCCCTGCGACCGTGGGCCCTGGCATTTGGGGGAACGGTGCTCTTTGTGAGCTGTATGCCTGGGGACCCTTGTCGGGGTGTTACTTCGGATTCAGGTCCATGTCCCCCCAAGACACACAGACTCTGGGGACCCTGTATATGCCATATTAGAGTGACTAATTCATACTGTTGGGATTTTCACACATTCCCTCTAAGGATATGCGAATGCAATCACCTCCAGCCATCTGTCTGTCCTCTGTGCTATTTTGACCCTGCTAAATGTGTGATGTTTACACTTAGGATAATGTATATTGTATAGCAGATGAGACAGGTAGGAGCCGGGATGTCTACCCTGAACGGTCATATCTATGAGTCACCTTGGCTGGCTAAAGGATTTAGTTAATTAGCTCATGTTAATTATGTTTTTGGTTACCCCCTCTGTTACTGTATATAAGACTTGATTTTGGTGCTAATAAAGTCTCTCTTGGTTGAACTTACATACAGCCTGCCTGGTGTTTGTTCTGACCGATCACAAATGGATTCGAATGGCACATAGCTGTAGATTGAATCCTGGAGCACCGGATGATCCAATAGAGCAGAGGAGTGTCGGGAGAGTGGAACCGAACGAGCAAAGGGGCTCGTTACATTGGTGGCAGCAGTGGGATTTGAACCCACGCCTCCGAAGAGACTGGATATATATATATATATGTGTAGAATATCCTACCTAAATCGGCCTACACTCTTCCTCTCTTTTTCTCGAAGGATATATGATGTAACAGTGGCTGCTGCCACAAAACACGCCATCTCCTCATCATTTGCATGCATATTTGCAGAGCACGAAGCACCACACAACAGAGCAAAGCAGAAGACCAGAAAGAAGAACAGAAAGCAAATAAAAAAGTTGAAAACCTAGCAACAAATGATGAAACAGATGATATTTTTCTCTATTGGCTAATGAAAAAAAAAAAAGCCAAAGCACAAAATTACTAAACGTGCATTCAAAATGCGCAAACAAATTCCAGAAAAAAAACCACGAAGCTTGGGTGTGAATGTGGCCTCCAGGTCGAATGTTTTACATTTATTCCAAATAGAGTGAATCGGGAAAATAGCGCATTATGGCCACTAGATGGAGCTGAGGATTATGAGTATTTCTTACGATCATCAGCGCCATCTAGTGGCAATAATGCAGTGTTTTTCTAATTTTACTCTGTTCTGTGCGAATGAAAAACATTTGACCTGGAAAGAAAATAGCAGTGAACATGCAGAACATGCAGTTTTACTGGACATATAGTTCTTCAAATGTTCTTCCGTCCTCTTAATGATTGCATTTGTTGTTATGAAACACCAGTATGACGGAAAAGTAATGCAAAAAAAAAAAAATGATGATCTTTTATTTATTTTTGCCTTCAGGAAGTGGGCCAGGAGTTGGAGGAAAGCAAGTACCAGTTTACAGAGCCGCGGTTATCCATCTACGGCCGCTCCACGGATGAATGGAATTCCCTGGCCCGCTGGTTCATCCAACACAAAGTGTACTCGCCCAACATGCGATGGATGATTCAGGTGCCTCGTATCTTGTAAGTCCATCTGGGAACTTTCTGTGTGCCTCTCCTATGATTGGTTGGAATGGGGGAGGGGGGGGGGGGTAAGTTGAGAAGGCGCTTCCTAAAGGGCCCTCCTATACAATCATATCGTTCATACAAAATTCGTCTTTTAGCATCTTTATATATATGATATTTTATTATAATAAAAAATCATAAATTTACTTACACATTTTTTTAATACAAGTTTTTTTAGTCTTTTATAAAACAAAAGTAACATTTAAAGCAGACATGTGCAGGACGATAAATCTGTTTCGTTTCGATTCGTTATTTAAATTAATTGATTTAGTCAAATTCGTACATTCATTTCATTCGTTTTCAGAATTCATTTTGTTCGTTTCGTATTCTAATTCAAATTCAAAGAATTTGAAAAAATCTGACCGCTTTCGGGAAAAATGCGAAAAAAAATGATGGAATCGGTATACGAAATCTTAAACGCATTCAAATTTGATTCTTTTTTTTTTTCATTTAAATGCAGCTGTTGCATTAGGCTATTGATACTGACTGTCTGACAATTCGAAAATTAGAATAAAATAGAATAAAATAGAAAAAATATATAACCATCTTCCAAAATTCAAATTCTGAGTGGAATTATTTGAATTCAAATAGAAAAGATTAGAATAGAAAATAAAATAATAGAAAATAATAGAATAGAAAATCAATATAATAGAATAAAATAAAATAGAATATTACGGTTATATTCTTTCTAATTTATTCTATTCTATATTAATTCCTTTTGCAATTATTTTCTATTCTCTTATTTTCTATTCTATTCTTTTCTATTATTTTCTATTCTAATCTTTTCTATTCAAATTCATTCTATTCGAAATTTGAATTTCTGAAGATGGTTATATTCTTTATATTTTATTTTATTCTATTGTTATTCTATTCAATTCTCTCGAATTAGAACTGTAAACATGTTTCTGAAATCAAGGACTGTGTGTTATTAGAGTACCATTTCAAAATAATTCTGTTTTTGTTAAGCCAAAGGTTATTTAAAGAGTCATTGTAATCATGTGATTAAGAATTTTCTTTTGTTAAAAAAATTTTTTAAAAATCGAAAGTTTTCGATTCGACCAATTAGAAAAAAAAAGGTAAATTCTAAGAAAATTTGAAAAATTGCTAATACGAATTCTGAATATGAATTGAACGAATCAACCGAATTTAACTAAACTAAATAACTAGATTAACGAATTGAAACAAAACTAATTTTTCCGTCATGCACATGTCTACTCTTATTTTCTATTCTTTTATTTTCTATTATTTTGGATTCCATTGATTGCATTCTATTGTAATCTATTCTATTCAAATTCAAATTCATTCTGTTCGAATTTAGGAAGAGGGTCATATTCTGTAATAAAAATCTTCTATTTTATTAAATTCTATTCTATTCCTTACTACTCTTTCATTTTTATTCTATTGCTTTATTATTTTATTTTGCATTTTATTATATTCTTTTTTAGAAAATTGATTTCTAATATTTTCAAATTTGATTTCGATTCAAATTTGTTTTTGAATTCAATTCAATTTTGTTTTCGAATTTGAATTGAATTTTGGTTGTTTTTTTTTTTCGGATTTGTTTAAACTCCTTACTATTGTAATTCGGACACATCCGAATCTCCGAATAACAAAAAATTTGTCCGAATTTCGATTCGGAACGAAGCGAACTGCACATATCTAATTTAAAAACAAATCCCTAATATGTAAGCTAAGGTAAATGTGGAACTAAACTTTCTGTAACTATTTAACTGTGAGCAGGCAACTTACCTGGCTACTCAGTCTTCTATTGAATGCACACTGAGTTGCGAATGCGCAGCTCAGCATGCATTCCCGACACACTCTGGCTGTGTCAGAATGATTTACTCTCATGCACATGCATGGGATGATGTCATTCCACCACCAGCCAATCAAGAAGAGGCCCCAGAACCTGGTACCGAGGAAGAAGATAACAGAGGGTGGCAACGGATGTAACTGTCACATCGTTGGTAGGTGAAGGTAAGTATTTCTGGGGGTTTAGTTCCCCTTTAAGCAGGCCTAAGACATGCAGAAAAGGACAATTTTCGAAGAGTTAAAGAGAACAATTTGACAATTGGTTTCGACCAGAGCGAACAAATAAAAAATCGAAGAACAGCAATGGAAATTTTTTGCTGGATCTACTGGGAAGGAAAGCCTTTCTAATCATTGAATTCACTCCTCGACAAGAAGAATTGTAACTAGTCTTATATGCATGCGCTTGTCAAAGTTCATCTGGAGGTAGAATGTTCATTCTACGAAAATCGAGACATTGACATGGCACTCAAACAAAAAGTCGTTAAAAATCAGTTGTGTCCATGAAGGCACCATTGCATGATGGTTGGACAAGTGATTTTCTTCCAGCATTAGTTCGATTCATTGTGCCAACGGGGAATTCTGCCTCTAGTAGCAAGTTCTCCTCCTCCTACTTTCCACTTCTTGCTCTCTATTGGCCAGTCCGATTGTAATAAAGTTCCAATGCAACCCCCTGATCAGTCACCCCCTGCCATGTGACATGCCTCTTTCTGTGTCCACCGGTCCCATGCAGCCCTCCTCCCAAGGATCCCTGTTCTACCCAACAGTCCCTATAGATCCTGTACTTCCCCTGGTCACTTGCTTGGAGGAGGATAGTCTGTGGGAGGCTGAGAGGAGTCCCACCACCACATCAGCTTGCTCCTGAACCCCGCCACCACCAGCCTGCTTCTGAGCCAGGCTGCCATCATCGACCTGCTTCTTAGCCTGACCACCACATCGGCTTGCTTCTGAGCCCAGCCACCACACCGGCTTGCTTCTGAGCCCAGCCACCACACAGGCTTGCTCCTGAGCCCAGCCATTACAACCGCTTGCTCCTGAGCCCAGCCACCACACTGGCTTGCTTCTGAGCCCCGCCACCACACCGGCTTGCTTCTGAGCCCCGCCACCACACCGGCTTGCTTCTGAGCCCCGCCACCACACCGGCTTGCTTCTGAGCCCAGCCATTACACATGCTTGCTCCTGAGCCCAGCCACCACACCGGCTTGCTCCTGAGCCCCGCCACCACACCGGCTTGCTCCTGAGCCCCGCCACCACACCGGCTTGCTCCTGAGCCCCGCCACCACACCGGCTTGCTTCTGAGCCCTGCAACCACACCGGCTTGCTTCTGAGCCCCCCCACCACACTGGCTTGCTTCTGAGCCCCGCCACCACACCAGCTTGCTCCTGAGCCCGGCCACCACACCGGCTTGCTTCTGAGCCCGGCCACCACACCGGCTTGCTCCTGAGCTCCGCCACCACACCGGCTTGCTCCTGAGCTCCGCCACCACACCGGCTTGCTCCTGAGCCCAGACACCACACTGGCTTGCTCCTGAGCCCAGCCATTACACCCGCTTGGTCCTGAGCCCGACCACCACACCGGCAGAGCACTGCGTCCGGAGCCCACCCAGTTGTCTTCCTGTTTCTCCTCCCGGCCAATCAGGAAGCGAGTCCTAAAAACCGATTGGCCGTGAGTCCTAAGTCCTGATTGGCCGGGAGGAGAAGCAACTGCCGGGACTCGGGAGGAGACACAGGGGGAAGCCGCCAAAGCCACGACCTGGATGGGGTAAGTACGGGGCTGGTGGGGGGGCCTGGCGGGCGACGGGCGAGCAATGCAGTGATAGAGTGACAGGGGGGGATTTGGTAGGGGGTGTCTGGCTGGCTGGGAGGGGGGTTGCTGGCTGGCTGGGGGGCCGTGGGCCGCCACCCCCAAAAAATTGATCACCAGCCGCCACTAGACGGTATGACCTTGTATGTATGTACTGTATAACCTTGCATGGATGGTATGACCTTGTATGGATGAACGTATGACCGTACATGGATGGATGTACTGTATAACCTTGCATGGAAGGTATGACCTTGTATGGATGAACGTATGACCGTACATGGATAGATGTACTGTATAACCTTGCATGGAAGGTATGACCATGTACGGATAGATATATGACCATATATGGATGAATGTACCGCATGTCCTTGTAGGGATGTATGACTGTATATGGATTGATGTATGACTGTACATGGATGGACCTTATATAGATGGTATGACCTTGTATCTCCTTTGTGTCTTGCAGTGATATCTTCAGTTCGAAGAAAATCCTTCCCAACTTTGGTAAAATGTTAGAAAATATTTTCCTTCCTTTGTTTGAGGCCACAATCAATCCCTCCGACCACAAGGAGCTTTACCTCTTCCTAAACTATGTAAGTAAGGGGGAACCCTAACACATCCACAGCTTTCCTATTGAGGGGGGAAGTCTACTTCTACCGAGGGGGGAAATTTTAAGGGATAACTTCTATTCTATAATAAGGGGTAACTTGTAAGGGGGGAACCCTACTTCTACTGGAGGAGGGTAGATTGTGGGGATGTGGGGAGGTGCAGGGGCAGTAACACATGTGTCACATGTGGTGCCAGCATCCAATCGAATAGCTTCCCCAGTGACCCAGGAAACCATAGACTTCCCCTCCCTCTGCAATGCCGCTGTGGTTGAGTGCCACCTGCAGTAGAGAAAGTAGACTGCATCTTTTAAAGGGTGAACTCTATTCTACTATAGGAGGAATTTCTAAGAGGGGATTTCTACTTCTACTGAGGTGGGAACTTCTAAGGTGAGAACTATGTTTCTGCTGAGGTTGGAACTTCTAAGGTGAGAGCTTTACTTTTATGGAGGAGTAAACTTCTAAGAGGTGAACCCTATTCTACTGTTGGGGGTACTTCTAAGAGTGTATCCCTATTTCTACTGAGGTGGGACCGTCTAAGGGGAGAACTTTACTTCTTTGGAGGAGGAACTTCTAAGATGGGAACTCTGCTTCTACTGAGGTGGAAACATCTAAAGGGAGAACTCTACTTCTACTAAGGTGGGAACTTCTAAGGTGAGAACTCTGCTACTGAGGAGGGAATTTCTAAGAAGAGATTTCTACTTCTGCTGAGGTGGGGACTTCTAAGGTGAGAACTTTACTTCTTTGGAGGAGGAATTTCTAAGAGGTGAACTTTATTCTACTGTGCGGGGTACTTCTAAGAGGAGATCTCTACTTCTACTGAGGTGGGAATGTCTAAGGGGAGAACTTTACTTCTTTGGAGGAGGAACTTCTAAGATGGGGACTCTACTTCTATGGAGAAGGGAACTTCTAGGAGGAGATCTCTACTTCTACTGAGGTTGGGACTTCTAAGGAGAGAACTCTACTTCTATGGAGTTGGGACTTCTAAGACGTGAACACTTTTCTACTGTGGGGGGTACCTCTAAGTGTATCCCTACTTCTACTGAGGTAGAAACGTCTAAGGGGAGAACTCTACTTCTTTGGAGAAGGAACTTTTAAGATGGGAACTCTACTTTAACTGATGTGGGAATTTTTCTCGACGTGATTCCCGTCTTTTTTTTCCGCGGCAGTTTTCCCACACACAGTCGTTTATTTCGACCAAAAAAAAAATGTCATTTAAAACGGCCGTGTGTGGGGGGAACAAGCTGTTCCTCGTTTTTCACGTCGATTTTCTCGACAGTGTTTTCACCGTCGAAAAAATAGATCGTGTGTACACGGCATTATACTTATGACAATATATCAGGAGATTCTAACAAAGGAGTTTATATTGTAACCAAAGTTGCTTCTCAATGCAGACTACTATACAGAGGACACAAAATGTAACCTAATGAGATGCTTCTGTTCTAGGTGACGGGATTTGACAGTGTGGATGATGAATCCAAATACAATGAACATATGTTCTCTTACAAGAGCCCCACCCCTGATCAGTGGACACAGGAGCAAAACCCACCATACAGCTACTACTTGTATTATATGTATGCCAACATTATGATCCTCAACAACCTGCGCAAGTGAGTGTCAGTTCCCCGTATATCACTGATTATGGGGAATTTAAGGGATTCTGTCCAAGCAAAATATTAGGATTTACTTCTAAATGCTCAGATGGATAATGTAATAGACCAAGTGCAACTCATGTTAAACTGGCAGACAATCAGTGCTCATCTTTCAATGGCAGGATCTTAGCAGCCAATGGTCAGTTTCATTGCCGCTTTATGCATTGACATACCTCCTTGGACCCAGTGTGTCCAGACAGTATGGTCACCTGCTGAATTGGCACTATTCACAGGCAGAATAACTCTTTAATAAGACACAAAAGTTAAATTTAAAGCTGATCTCCTGTTTTAAGTGACGCTTTTATTGTTCTTTGGACCAAGCTGGTCCAAATGAACTATTACCTTCACTAACTGATGCAGAGACTAGGAGCACTGTATAAACTGTATGTAGCTTCAGCTTCATAAAGTATACAGCGCTGTGTTCCAGCAGTAGGTTCGGGACTTTTCATCCCATTCCAGGAACAAAAGCGAGTCAGGCTGAGTGCTGCGTGGTCCATTCACAGGGAGCTTTGTATCGTATGAGGTAGAGAGTTGGGCGGATGATGACATGATATCCCCCAATTAGAAGAAGCTTTGTATTCATCCATACAATGCAAAGCTCCCTGTGAATGGCTGAGTAGAACTCAGCTTGACTTTATTTTGTTCCTGTGGTGGGACAGGAAGTTCCCATCCCGCCGCCACAACAGCGCTGTATACTGTATGTAGCTGAGGCTCCATGCGCGATGCTCCCAGCCACTGCATTAGCTAGTGAAGTTAAAGCGGAGTTCCACCCAAATTTGGAACTTCCGCTAAATCCACTCCTTGCCCCCTTACATGCCACATTTGGCATGTAATTTTTTTTGGGGGGGGGAGTGGGGGCTTCAGTAGGAGTGGGACTTCCTGTCCCACTTCCTCCTTCCGCCCTGGGGTCGCCTAGGCGATACGTCATATCGCCTTTTGGCGGCCCCTCCCTGTAGGTGATCGCCTGTCCACTCAGAGAGCGCTGCGCCGTTCGCGCATGCGCAGTGATTGCCCGGCCGTGAAGCCGAAAGATGTCACGGCCGGGTGCCCACACTATGAATGGAGGCACCAGCGGAGAAGGGGGGAGAGGAGCGGAGCTCCGCGCGTCGCTGGACAGTGGAACAGGTAAGTATATGCTTATTAAAAGCCAGCAGCTACACTTTTTGTAGCTGCTGACTTTTAATAAACATAAAAAAAGTCTGGAACTCCCCTTTAATACTGGTAGTTCGTTTAGACCAACTTGGTCCAAACGAATGATTTCACTAAAAGCTGGAGATCATCGTTATCACGATTTTACTTCTTTTAAAGCTAAATTCCAGGAATTCAGCCACTTTGTAAAAAGTGAAGGCACATTATGAGTTATGTCCAAGTAGGTGCAGGACATCTCCTGGGCTTATCTCTATTATTTACATTTATCTCCTGGAAGGCGGCTATCACTGTATTTCCGGGAGCTGATGCTTCAGGTATAAGCTCATAGGTGTGAGTACAGGGTGTGCCAGGTGTGCCTGGACTCACCCTAATTACCCTGTGTGGTGCAGATTCCCCCTGCTGCCTAGCCCCCCCCCCCCCACGTGTCTCATCCGCCCCGCAGTGCTGCCAGCGAGGGATGTTTCAGGATGGAGAGTGGAGGAAAGGGGCTGATTCAACTGAGGCTGGAGAGAAAGGGACTGGGAAATCTCTGTCCTCAGTCCCTTTCTCTTTCCCGAAAAGGGAAAACATCAGGGGTCTGTTTATATACCCTGATATTTCACCAAAAAAGCCCAACAGGGCTCCTAAACAAATTGTGAAAAATACTAAATAAGAAAATACTACGGACACGATAGATAGATAGATAGATAGATAGATAGATAGATAGATAGATAGATAGATAGATAGATAGATAGATAGATAGATAGATAGATAGGATAGATAGATAGGATAGATAGATAGATGGATAGTAGGATAGATAGATGGATGGTAGGATAGATAGTAAGATAGATAGATAGATAGATAGATAGATAGATAGATAGATAGATAGATAGATAGATAGATAGATAGATAGATAGATAGATAGATAGATAGATAGATAGATAGATAGATAGATGGATAGTAGGATAGATAGATGGATGGTAGGATAGATAGTAGGATGGATGGATAGATAGATAGATAGATAGATAGATAGATAGATAGATAGATAGATAGATAGATAGATAGATAGATAGATAGATAGATAGATAGATAGATAGATAGATAGATAGATGGATAGATGGATGGGTAGATAGATGGGTAGATAGATAGATGGGTAGATAGATAGATGGGTAGATAGATAGATGGGTAGATAGATAGATGGGTAGATAGATAGATAGTAGTATAGATAGATAGTAGTGTAGATAGATAGTAGTGTAGATAGATAGATGGATAGTAGTATAGATAGATAGATGGATAGTAGTATAGATAGATTGGATTAGATAAATAGATTAGATATACATATACACACAGACAATAGGCTGCGCACGCCTATGTGTAAGCTCCTTCAATATTAGTCAGTGCAGCTGGTATGTCTGCCCCTCCCCATCCTCCTGCCCAATCACAGAAGCCTTTGTATTAAGTCAACTTATTCACAGAATACAAAGGCTTCTCTGAATGGGCAGCAGAGGGGAAGGGCAGACATATCTGCTCTGTGTGCCTCTCTCTTCTCTCAGAGTGTATGTTTTGGCAGAGCCATAAACCTGTCAGATATAAATAACAGAGGTAAGTTCATGAGATGTAATGGACCTTCTTGGACTTAACTCATAGCATGCCTGCAAAGTGGCTGAATTCCTGGAATTTGGATTTAAGTGCAGTACAGAGGCACTTTGTTCTCTTTTATGTTTGCAGTCTTTTAAATTGGAAGAAGACAATGCCTTTCCTAATCCTTGTCTCTGCAAAGAACTAACACAGACTAAAAGAACATGGAAGAAACGGGGAGAATCTAGCTAGGACTTAACTAACTAGCACTAAACAAAGTTTATCCCGCTGCTCACAGGTAAGTCGGCAACCTGCGCGATCTCTGGATGGGGCGCACGCCCTGTCACTGTTGCAGACATCCAGGTGAATAAAAAACTTGGATGGCCGCACTCCGATAGAAGATGCAAAAAGAGTTTTATTTAAATGTCCATAAAAACATAAGTAGATGAGCTACAAGCAGGGGAGGTAGGAAAGGTTAACGCGTTTCACACGATTAACATGCTTTCTCAAACCACAATAAGACAACCACCAAACACCCATATATTAAAAAATCACATAAATACCTCATGTGTAATCAATTCGGTAGTCAAAACAAAACAAAACAAAATCCATTTCCTTTGCAAAAAATTAAAGAATATAGATGAATATAATCTTAGTCACAAACATACCTAGTAAAAATACATTGTATATTTTTCAAAAGTATACAATGTATTTTTACTAGGTATGTTTGTGACTAAGATTATATTCACCTATATTCTTTTCTTTTTTGCAACGGAAATGGATTTGGACATTTTTGTTTTGACTACCGAATTGATTATCAAAGAACATCAAAAAATGAAGAAAGGATGGACTTTTTAAGCATAATTAAAAATATTTTGTATAATTTTATTGAAACAAAGGAGAATATATATTAAGACGTATACAAATGTTAAAATGCATATACTGTACCAATAAATGTGGTGGTACTTAGTAGTCCAGTATATCCCCAACTAGTATGGTTATGGTAGACATCCTGTTTGAGACTACTTACCAGTCTCAGGGATGTCTAGCATACCCATTGTTTTAGGGTTCCACATGTACTGTCACTTTAAGGCTGGCTCCACCGAGGAGTGATGACAAGGGCCAAGGGTTATAGTAGCCATCTTAGAGCACATGTAAGGAAGCATAATAAGATGTACCTGTACCTGTACCTCTACCGAGGAGTGATGACAAGGGCCAAGGGTTATAGTAGCCATCTTAGAGCACATGTAAGGAAGCATAATAAGATGTACCTGTACCTGTACCTCTACCGAGGAGTGATGACAAGGGCCAAGGGTTATAGTAGCCATCTTAGAGCACATGTAAGGAAGCATAATAAGATGTACCTGTACCTGTACCTCTACCGAGGAGTGATGACAAGGGCCAAGGGTTATAGTAGCCATCTTAGAGCACATGTAAGGAAGCATAATAAGATGTACCTGTACCTGTACCTCTACCGAGGAGTGATGACAAGGGCCAAGGGTTATAGTAGCCATTTTAGAGCACATGTAAGGAAGCATAATAAGATGTACCTGTACCTGTACCTCTACCGAGGAGTGATGACAAGGGCCAAGGGTTATAGTAGCCATCTTAGAGCACATGTAAGGAAGCATAATAAGATGTACCTGTACCTGTACCTCTACCGAGGAGTGATGACAAGGGCCAAGGGTTATAGTAGCCATCTTAGAGCACATGTAAGGAAGCATAATAAGATGTACCTGTACCTGTACCTCTACCGAGGAGTGATGACAAGGGCCAAGGGTTATAGTAGCCATCTTAGAGCACATGTAAGGAAGCATAATAAGATGTACCTGTACCTGTACCTCTACCGAGGAGTGATGACAAGGGCCAAGGGTTATAGTAGCCATCTTAGAGCACATGTAAGGAAGCATAATAAGATGTACCTGTACCTGTACCTCTACCGAGGAGTGATGACAAGGGCCAAGGGTTATAGTAGCCATCTTAGAGCACATGTAAGGAAGCATAATAAGATGTACCTGTACCTGTACCTCTACCGAGGAGTGATGACAAGGGCCAAGGGTTATAGTAGCCATCTTAGAGCACATGTAAGGAAGCATAATAAGATGTACCTGTACCTGTACCTCTACCGAGGAGTGATGACAAGGGCCAAGGGTTATAGTAGCCATCTTAGAGCACATGTAAGGAAGCATAATAAGATGTACCTGTCCTGAGATGCATGTTGGAGTGTACAGTGAGTACTGAAATAAACATCAGTTGTTCCAGACCAGAGTCTTGAGTCTTGTGTCTCTCACAACTCAGAGGATATAACAGTGGCGACGAGGATGGGATTTATAAAGTTGCTATCAGTCTGAGAGAGAGACAAAGACATGGAAAAAAGCACTCATAGAGCCCAGCAGGAAAATGTAATTGATCGGGACATTAACGCCTTGTACACACGATCGGAATTTCCAAAGAAACAAGTCCGATGGAAGACAAATGCGCTTCTGGAAGAATGGTCAAACATTCCCATAGACACACTCCTAAACCTTGTGGACATCCTTCCCAGAAGAGTTGAAGCTGTTATAGCTGCAAAGGGTGGGCCAACTCAATATTGATCCCTAGGGACTAAGACTGGGATGACATTAAAGTTCATCTGTGTGTAAAGGCAGGCGTCCCAATACTTTTGGTAATATAGTGTACTTTCTGCATTGAAATAAAAATGAACTGAGTGTGATGTACAATCCTTATTGCTGAGCACCTTTCATTATCCTCCATAGAAAAATCCCCTCTTTCAGTGGCATGACTAACTGGAAGTTCATGGTTGACATGCTATAGGTTACTACTCTAATGTTTTGCTGCAGTCTGTCTGTGTAGTCACTAACTTCAGGTACCAGTTTGATGGTATGTAGTAGATCTGGCCTCATAGTCCTAAAATTCATTGATATCTTCTTTCTTATATAGAGAGAGAGGGATGAGCACTTTTCTCTTTCGACCACATTGCGGTGAAGCCGGCTCCATCACCCATCTGGTGTCAGCATTTTTAACAGCGGACAACATTTCCCATGGACTGAATCTCAAGAAGGTAAGAAAGTGAGATCTAATCGTGAAGTAATTTGACCTTGAAGATTCAGCAGTTCTTCAAGGAATGATAGTTTTGCCTTGCCTGGAAAAAAAAATCAGCTTTGCAAAGGTTGAGTTTCTGAGTGCAAAAAGCATTTCAACCTACATCTTCGCCTTTCCTTTGTATTGATTTGGAATAAGGGTAGGGCCGGCGCTGCCGCTAGGCAAAATAGGCAGCCGCCTAGGGCGCACTGCTGCCTAGGGGGTGTAGCCAAGGCTGCTGACTTCACTACTAGCCTGGCTGGGGAACACGAGGGGATAAAGACCGCCACCCTACACCATGGAGGACATCCGTCACGGCTGCGGAGGAGGAGGTCAGCAGCAGCTTAGCCTGTGAGGAGGGCGACCCCAAGCTGGCTCCCGGGAGTTGGAGGAAAGCTGGGCGGGGGGGCAGAGGAGGCGGGCACCATGTCTAAGGATGGAGGAGAAGTACTGCTGCCCCTGTGAGTCTGCTCTGACAATCATCACCCGTCAGTCTTGCCTAGGGCGCAAAATAGTCAAGCACTGGTCCTGGGTAAGGACAAACATTCCCATAGACACATCTTGTGGACATCCTTCCCAGAAGAGTTGAAGCTGTTATAGCTGCAAAGGGTGGGGCCAACTCAATATTGAACCCTACGGACTAAGACTGGGATGACATTAAAGTTCATATGTGTGTAAAGGCAGGCGTCCCAATTCTTTTGGTAATATAGTATATATTTATCTAGAAAAATGTTCAATACTTATTTCACCCGCTGTAAATAGATTATTATTATTTTTCACAAGAAAACGCTGAAAATAGATTTGGATGGTTATTTTGGGATCCACCTGGTTACTTGCATATATATATATATATATATATATATATATATATATATATATATAAACTGCTTGTATATATATATATACCAAACCAAAGGGACAGAACACCAGCACCTTTCTGTTTCCTCTTTCTTTTATTGTATTATATACACATTGTGAAATAGAGTGACGGTTTTGGGGCGTACACACCCTTCCTCATATTCACAGGTCGCTTTTGACTTGTGAACTTGAGAAAGGGTGGAGGCGCCAGGAAACTGTCCTATTATTTCACAATGTGTATATAATGCAATAAAAAAAATGATAAAAAAAAAAAAAAGATACTGGTGTTGCATCCCTTTGGTTCGTAATTAATGGAATAAAGGAAATTGAAAGAATAAAGATGAACAAATTATGTGCTCATGCATCCGTAAGACATGCAGCTCACCGGTTTGCATGCGTGTTAAGGGCTTATGCACACGGACATGAGCCCTTTTTTTTACAGCCTGTGAATGTAGCTGCATGTTATTTAATGTAGCCATACACATGCAGGCATTTATGCACATATTTGTGCGCAGGGCCATAGAAAAATACCCCAAAGCTGCATTTAGAGAGGCATAATTTATGCGTGTGTAAATGCATGTATGCACATAAATTTATTCTAGCCATTAGAGTGCGTTTATGCTTATACACTTATAAACATGAGCAAATATGCGCATGAATGCAAAAGAAAAAATACGCAAGATTAGAGGCATTTCTGGCAGCATATTTGGAGCATACCCAATTGTATGAGCCCCAAATTTTTTTTTATATATACTGTATGTGTAAAAAAAAAAAAAAGATATAAATAAATAAAAAGATATAAATAAATATATATATATATATATATATATATATATATATATATATATATATATATACTGTGTGTCTGTGTGTGTATATATATATATATATATATATTATTTATATCTAAATATCATTATTATTATTATTTTTTTTACATATATATATTGTAACAGCAGGCAGGTTAAATCACCAGGTTGCATCCAGGATGGAAGGTATATATGTCCTAGATTCAGGCTTTATGAGATTTATACCACTAGGGAGAGTGCTGGGAGTCTTGCAGGGAAAGAGTTAATGAGCCCAGCTGAAATAAGTGGGCTCATTAGGGCCTCTACAAGAACTCCCAGCATGCTAAGGGAGATGCTCCAACCTGGAACCAGATCTGTGTGGATAGTCTGGGGAGTGTGATCTCTGTGCGGTGAGCCAAAGCCTGTGTGGTTATTGCTAAGAACTTCAAAAAGCAGGGAGCTAGGGACTGGGACAGCACAAGGCTGTACCCAGTTGTTAGTTAGGGACACCAATGTGTGTAGTGAGCGGTCAAGTTGACCAGGATTTCTTTTCATGTTTCTTTTGTTTTTGCTGTATTTTTTTGTCTGTATATAGTTCAAATAAAACCACACCCTTTTGTTTTCTCCTACCACTGTCTGCTGTGCCTGTTTTTTGTGTGGTGGGAACCCATCCAGGGGGTCACACACCCACTGCTGAGCTAACCCCCTCACAGTATATATATATATATATATATACTGTATGCGTGGAAAAATAAAAATTAAATAATAATAATTAGATATAGATAATATATATATATATATATATATATATATATATATATATATATATATATATATATACTGTATTATATATATTTATTATCTATATCTAATTATTTTTTTTTTTTTTTTTTTTTTTTTACACATACCGTGTGTGTGTATATATATATATATATATATATATATATATATATATATATATATATATATATTTATTATTTATTTATTACTATTTATATATTTTTTTTAAACCACACTTTGCAATTGCAATTTGATCTTGAGACCCAATTGTATGAGCCCTAAACAATTTTTTTTATATATACATTATATATATTTATTTATGTATATATTTTTATTATTATTCATATTTATTTTTTAAACCACACTTTGCAATTGCAATTTGATCATTGTAGTGTTTTATTGAGGAACCCGTATTTTACAAGAAAAACATAACTAAAAGCAATTAAACATTTTCTGCGTTTTGCAGAATGACCACAAGATGTCACCATTGAGCAGCATTGTACAAACCTGTGATAAGTAACCAGAGTCTGTGTTCCTCTTCCAGAGCCCTGTGCTGCAGTACCTGTATTACCTGGCACAGATCCCCATCGCCATGTCTCCGCTCAGCAACAACAGCCTGTTTCTGGAATATTCCAAAAACCCGCTGCGAGAATTCCTCCATAAAGGCCTTGTGGTGTCTTTGTCCACAGATGACCCGATGCAGTTCCACTACACCAAGGTGGGTAACAAAAAATTAAAAACGTGTAAATAAATAAAAATTGGGATTTGCTTAATCGTATGAGTCTGTATTGCCCAGAGAGGAAGATAGCCGCTCCAGGTAGGAAACCTTGATAATAGTCCACCTCACAGAAGCCACAGGTGCAGGCAATGCATTCAGCAATGCAGGAATAAGAAAGTATATTTCTGGACAGCCGCACTCCGAACAAACGTTGCCTTTATTAAAATAGAACAGCACTACGAGCCACAGCAAAACTGGACAGCTGACGCGTTTCACACTATTCCTAGTGTTTAATCATAGCTGGATTAAACACTAGGAATAGTGTGAAACGCGTCAGCTGTCCAGTTTTGCTGTGGCTCGTAGTGCTGTTCTATTTTAATAAAGGCAACGTTTGCTTGGAGTGAGGCTGTCCAGAAATATACTTTCTTATTCCTGTATTGCCCAGGATGGTGACATATATACTTTACATTAAAAAATTTTTTTTTCGGAAACCAGTTAATCAGGAGGCACTGGTCATATATCTGTGCAGTTAGAGCCAAGTTCAATGCACTGATGAATGTTGTGTTTTGTAGGAAGCGCTGATGGAAGAATACGCCATCGCTGCCCAGGTATGGAAGCTGAGCACCTGCGATTTGTGTGAACTTGCCAGGAACAGCGTCCTGCAGAGCGGCCTCTCCGACAAGGTCAGTGGATGAATGGGTCAGACGTAATGGAACGCTCTGTATAATCCTTGTCATTGAGGATCCTTCCCCCCCGCTTGCAAATTTCGGCAGTTGGAGGTGTGTGGCGGTTGGTGGAAGGCCGTGTAGACTTCTCTCCTTTTTGATGGAAGCGATGAGAGAATGACTGGGTAGCCTTGACCCAACACACCAACAGTGGTCCACAGTCCAGCAAACCTCACCTAGAAGAGAAAATGTAAAGAACGATGAGAGCTCCTCAAATCTGATCAAAGTCTATTACGTTTCTATTGCTGGTGATAAAAGAGCAGAAGAGAGTCAACACATTTCAGAGGTCAGAAATCCCCTCATCAGGGCTGAGGAACATCACAGTCTTATTTCATGGCCCTTTTATGTTGTCTTCAGAACAGATTAAGGGAATTTCTGGCGCTCTCTTTCTACCTTGTGGTGGTCATCCTTTGCATTGTTCAGAATACTCTGAAGATTAGGGTTGCCACCTTTTCTTCAAGTCAAACCCGGAAAACTTTAGCGGCGCACAGCAATTTTTTTTTATACTATAAACTATACATATATTTTGCTATTAAATAACATTTCTAAACATATGACGTTAGTAACAAGAATCCCCCTTTACATCAGAGTCCACAGAGTTCCCCTTTACATCAGAGTCCACAGAGTTCCCCTTTACATCAGAGTCCACAGAGTTCCCCTTTACATCAGAGTCCACAGAGTTCCCCTTTACATCAGAGTCCACAGAGTTCCTGTCATGGATATGCAGTAGTGTTTGTCTGTCAGCTTACCTTCCTTCCCATGTGTTCATCTTAGAGGCCTGAGCCCTTTCACCTGGCTTCCTTTATAATCTCCTCCCAGCCAGACTCCACCCCAGGCCCTATCACAGAACACTATATTAACCTGTGCACTGCAAGCCTGCTTTGCTGATCAACGTGTTTGCTAGGCATTGTGTGTTTGGGTTCCTGCCTGCCGTGTGCTACGTCTGTCTCTCTGTTACATATTTGGCTTGTCCCCGACTATCCCTGTCTGCTCGTGACCCTTGACCTTCGGCTCGTTCTTCGTTATCCTTGTCTGCTTGTGGCCCCTGACCTTCAGCTTGTTATTCGGTTCTCTCATATCTTGTGCTGCTGCTTCCCCTCTTTTCCCCTTATCCTACGGGGCGTGAGCTAGGAAACTCCAGGGGCCGCGACCTGGTCCCAGCCTGCAGCATAACATCCTCACCACTAGAGGCACTGGAGAAGACCTGCTAGGTCTTAGACTCCGCGCCCTGGGGAATCTTGGCTCTAGCTTCCGTTAGGATCCCGGTTGTGCTCCTCTGGTCCCGCTTTCCACAACCACCCAGTTTCCTATCCGCAGCAGTCAGCCATAGGGTTCACTACCTTGCGGTGCACTCCTGTCCCCCTACGGTGTGCATCTGTCACCTGGCCACAGGTGACCTTGACAGTTTGATCAGCCATGAACCCGGCTGACATCCCGTTACCCGTGGATGATCCGTTGCAGGGCATAGTTTGCAGACTTGAAACCCAGGAATCGAATCAGACTCAGGTGATGCGATTCCTCCAGGATCTGGCTTCTCGCTTCGAGCAGCTTCAGGCCTCCTTGGGAACCCTGAATCCGCAACCTCAAATACAATCAGCGGCTGCACCTATTGCACCAGTCGCAGCCACACACTCGCTACAACTGCCAGCTCCGTCCCGTTTCTCTGGGGACTCCAAGGCTTGCAGGGGGTTCCTTAGCCAATGCACGATTCATTTTGAGCTCCAGCCCCAAAACTTTCTGTCTGATAGGGCAAAGGTAGCCTATATCATTTCCCTCCTCTCTGGTGAAGCTTTAGCCTGGGCAGCCCCTCTGTGGGAACTGAATGATCCAGTGGTTTCTAGCCTGTCTGGCTTCTTGAAACTTTTTCGGAATATCTTCGAAGAACCGGCTCGTGTCTCTTCAGCGGCCAGCGCCCTTTTACGTCTCCGCCAAGAGTCTACTTCTGTGGGACAGTATGCCCTTCATTTCCGCATACTGTCGGCTGAGTTGAGCTGGAACAATGAGGCCTTAGTCACAACCTTTTTGCATGGCCTGTCTGATAGAGTGAAGGATGAATTAGCAGGAAGAACCATCCCCACTGATCTGGCCGGCGTTATCTCCTTGTGTAACCAGATCGATATTCGCTTTCAGGAGAGGACCTTAGAAAAGCAACGCCAGCACTGCTTGGTTCTTAGTCAGCCTGAGCTCCCCTCTCTTCGACCCGAAAAGCATCTCCTACCAGCTGAGGAACCCATGCAGCTGGGTCGGACCAGGCTATCCCCCGAGGAACGTGCTAGGCGCAGAACTCTTGGTCTGTGTCTTTACTGTGGGGGCAAAGGTCATTTTCGTGACACTTGCTCTCTTTGTCCAGAAAAACGTTCGGGTCCACTTCATCTGGAAAGTGGAGTATTGGACCCAGAAATATCACCTTCCCCTTCTCGTCTTCTGCTTTCTGTGTTCCTTCATGTTGGTGCTTCTTCTCATTCGGTCTCAGCATATCTGGATTCCGGAGCCGCTGGTAATTTCATGGACTGGGAAATCGCATCGTCCATGAGACTTACTCTTTTGCCCCTCACCACACCATTGGTGGTCTTGGCGATTGATGGTACTGTTCTCCCAGGGGGACCTATCCGCTTCCAGACCCTCCCTGTTAAGATGTCGGTAGGGACACTCCACCAGGAGTGGATATCCTTCCTTATCTTACCCAAGGCCTCAACGCCTATAATTTTGGGTCTCCCATGGTTACAGCTCCATTCTCCTCATGTGGACTGGACTACTGGACAGATCCTGGCTTGGGGTCCCTCCTGTTCCTCGTCCTGCCTACCCAAGGTTGCCCCCTGTGAATCTGAGCCGGTCATTCATTCCAGGTTGCATAACCATTTACATTTCTCTGTCCCTAACCACCCTTGGACGCACAGCCAGGCTAGCTTGTCTACAAGTCCTGCAGTCGCTACGTCTTGCGATGCGATTCAGGTAGTCGCTACACCTGACTCAGCTATTCACTTTGCCTCTGTACTAGTTATGCCAGTCCAGCCCATGCCCAGTGAGCCTCCTACTTTTTCTTGTTCGGGACATTCTGCTTGTCCTTCAGCTATTCAGTGTGACTCCGGCGACATGTCACCTTCTAACCAACCTGACTTCAGGGTTCCACTGACATCTGCCCAGTCTGATGGTCCTGTGCAAGATGACCAGTTCCCCTTTAAGGGTCTAGGGGACCCTCCTCAGATTCCTGTTGATCCTCTCATGCCCTTGCTTATTCCTAGAGAGCCTTTGGTCCTCAATAGATCTTTTTGTCATCTCCCTACCTCGTTTTCGGTCTCTGAGGATAATCTTAAGTACGAGGTTAGACAAGTTCTGGATTCTCGGCTCTGCAGAGGCATTCTTCAGTACCTTGTGCATTGGAGAGGTTTTGGTCCTGAGGAGGCGTCTTGGATCGCTGCATCTGATGTCGCTGCACCTCATCTGTTGAGAAGGTTTCATCAGAGATTTCCCTTTAAGCCTGGGCCCAGGCGGGGGAGGGCCCATAAGAGGGAGGGTACTGTCATGGATATGCAGTAGTGTTTGTCTGTCAGCTTACCTTCCTTCCCATGTGTTCATCTTAGAGGCCTGAGCCCTTTCACCTGGCTTCCTTTATAATCTCCTCCCAGCCAGACTCCACCCCAGGCCCTATCACAGAACACTATATTAACCTGTGCACTGCAAGCCTGCTTGGCTGATCAACGTGTTTGTTAGGCATTGTGTGTTTGGGTTCCTGCCTGCCGTGTGCTACGTCTGTCTCTCTGTTACGTTATTGGCTTGTCCCCGACTATCCCTGTCTGCTCGTGACCCTTGACCTTCGGCTCGTTCTTCGTTATCCTTGTCTGCTTGTGGCCCCTGACCTTCGGCTTGTTATTCGGTTCTCTCATATCTTGTGCTGCTGCTTCCCCTCTTTTCCCCTTATCCTACGGGGCGTGAGCTAGGAAACTCCAGGGGCCGCGACCTGGTCCCAGCCTGCAGCATAACATCCTCACCACTAGAGGCCCTGGAGAAGACCTGCTGGGTCTTAGACTCCGCGCCCTGGGGAATCTTGGCTCTAGCTTCCGTTAGGATCCCGGTTGTGCTCCTCTGGTCCCGCTTTCCACAACCACCCAGTTTCCTATCCGCAGCAGTCAGCCATAGGGTTCACTACCTTGCGGTGCACTCCTGTCCCCCTACGGTGTGCATCTGTCACCTGGCCACAGGTGACCTTGACAGTTCCCTTTCACTGTAAGGGGGGACTCTGCAGACTCTGATGTAAGGAGAACTCTGGGGACTCTGACATAAGGGATGCTCTGGGAACCCTGATGTAAGGGGGAACACTGAGAACTCTGATTTAAGGGGGAACACTGAGAACTCTGATGTACGGAGAAGACTCTGATGTAAGGGGGGAACACTGTGGCCTCTGGTGTAAAGGGGAACTCTGATGTAAGGGGTGCTCTGAGAACCCTGATTTGCCTTATTGTACTCACTCAGAGGCAGGAGAGAGAAGGGGGAGACTTCAGTCACAGACAGGGATGGATGGTGAGCTCACTCACCCCTTGTCAGTCAGTACCTCTCATCCCGGTGTATCTGAGGCTGCTGGACTTCAAATTTCCAGCCCCAACTTTCCTTTTCTGAGACACAGCGCCTGGGATTGGAGTGTGGGCAGACACAAAGGGGTAGGGGCGGGGGGAAGAGATGTAGATCGAGCCCTCTCTCCTCTCCCGTCTGTGTGTATGTTTGGGGGGGGGGATTGTTAGTGCTGGCTTTGGGCCGTGTGAAAGAGTGTAACAGACACTCTCAGCTTAGACAACTGCAGCCAGAAACCCTGCTGGGAAGCCATTGTCCAGTCTAAATAATGTGTCCGGGTTTCAGGCAGTCTGAAACCCGGATGCATGATTCCAAACCCGAACTGTCCGGGTGAATCCTAGACAGGTGGCAACCCTACTGAAGACCCACAAGGTTAACCATGTTGACAGATGTTTACCATGAATTTCAGGCCTCCATTTTTTTACTTACTTTGGGCCTAGCAGGTCTGCACACACCTCAGGAACTCAGCACAGGGATGGTGGGAACCCCTCATAATGGGCACAGCAGGTGTACAGACCCAGGAACTCATCACAGGGATGTGGAAAACCCCCATAATGGACACAACAGGTGTACAGACCTGGGAACTCAGCACAGGGATGGTGAGGAAACCCTCATAATGGGCACAGAAGGTGTACAGACCTCAGGAACTCAGCACAGGGATGTGGAAAACCCCCATAATGGGCACAGCAGGTGTGCACACACCCCAGGAACTCGGTGCAGGGATGGTGGGAACACCTCATAAAGGGCACATCAGATGTATAGACTTGGGCACTCGCCAAAAAAGTCTCTGAGATATAAAAGATACTGGCAGATATATATATGTAGCGCTACCCCCAGTTAAGAGAGCCGCTGGTTTGTTTTCGGGCCCTGTGTGCAGTACCGCCAACCCCCGGCAGTAAGACAACACACTAAGGCGAGAGATTGATTATAACGGTTTTACTCTTATGGTAAATAGCATAGGCAGAACACAACACATGCAACTGGCTTGCAGAGCCCTGCAGCAATCAATTCAGCACACTATAATGGCGCTGCGCGGTACTCCACCACGCGTAGCTATTATGGTGTGCGCGCCCTATGGCGCACTAAACAATATATTATCTCCCCACCCGAGTCAGGCCTGACATGGAGTAAATCTCAGTCACTTCCTAAAGGATTTCTTCTCATGCCAGCTTTCGGTGGTGCACTTGATGAAATTCTAGTTTGTAATCCACAACGGGCAGTAACTTGGAACAACTATACTGGGAGGGGACACTTCAACTCTGTCCTGCTACCGGTCCCCCCGTGGAACAGCAGATAAACGAACTGTGGGCCTATGCAGTTCTATAGGCCTGAACACGACACAGTCTATTGGTCTGGGCAGGTGCCCGCTCACCACTCCGGACGCGATCCCAGTCCGGGACTTCCACCTGCTGTGTATCCGCACACAGCGTCTGCCACGATCGGGTCCCCGATCCAACTGATGTCCTCACTCGACAAGACAGGATCCACCCAGGCTCCGCAGTGGGGTGGAAGGCTCTTCGGAAGTCACGCAAGGCCCCAGGCTTCGGGCCTTGCACCGCAGCAGATCCACACAGGAAGACTGGTTGCTTGCAGCGCGGTGTCCAAAGAGACCGAGTTCCCCCTCCCCTCTTCCTTAAATAGCCCCTCCCATGAGTCTCTGCGGTGGAAACTTTCCCCTGAGGCCGGATGGGGTTCTGGGTAACGTAGTCCCGGGCCCTTAAAGGAGACCCCGCTACATATATATATAAAAAAACAATGAATACAGTCATGAATTCCTTAAAAATATATTTTTTTTTAATGCAGATAGGACGGTTCTTGGTACCCACCTCCTATAATCACCAATACAGTAGCACTTCTGCTACTTCCTCACTGTCTAAATTACAGGCCGGGGGAGGGAAGGTGACCTTGTTTTTTGTTAGTTTTTTCACTCAATTGCCATAGAGAAGAGTCAAATCACCAGACTGGCTCTACTGTGTGGCTGAGCTGTATAAATTTCAAGATTGGATGGACAGAAATAAAAATCCTTCAGCAGGTAAAACGGCTCCCTTGTATGGATTTTAGCGGGGTGCGTAGCTGGATTTCATTTGTAAAGATACTTTAATAAATGAGGCCCTAATTGTTCCCCTTATTTCACCCACACAGGAGAAGAAGCATTTCCTGGGAGCCAATTACCTGAAGGAAGGTCCGGAAGGGAACAGCATCAGCCGCACCAACGTGGCCCAGATCCGTATGGCTTTCCGATACGAGACATTATGTAATGAGCTCAGCTTCTTAACGGACGCCATGAACACGGCACACCTCCCCTGGGGGCAATGAGAAGCCCCTGTGACTATTAGACTGTGATGACAAGAATGGACGTCTGACGTTTACCTCCGCACCGCACAGCACAAGCGCTTATCTGCTCTCGTAGTGTAGAATGTGTCAGTATTGAAATATTTATTACATTTATCACCCATGGAAAGGTAACCACTGCTAAGTCACTCAGGACTTATTTCAGGAATACCGAGAAAATGTGTCGTTTCTGCGCATGCCATTTTGCAATAGAATGTTAATAAAATATTAGTTTTTTTTTTTTGCATTTCAACATCCAGCCCAGTGTTTCTCAACCAGGGTGCCGTCTGGGTTCCCCAGGGGTGCCGCAAGCATGGGACCCAGTTGGTCTTGGATCAGCATCATGAGTTGCCATGGTTTGGGCGTCCACCACCCCCCCCCCCCCATCACAACCAATGACATTCTAGGACCAGGATGCACGGAATCATTTGTTGGTATGGTGATTGGCAGCCAGCTTGTCCGCACCATAATGCAAGACTCTGATCCAGGACAGGTAGCATGCAGGGCCACCCCCAGCATTCAGGAGAACATAGAAGTCCATCTCCTCCAGACCTCCTCCATCTTACGCCCTCTCCCAGGCTCCTGGAGCCAAATGGTGGGGGGCTCTGATGTGTTGAGGGTGCTCAGTGATGTGAGGGGGACGCAATGTATTAGGGGCCCTCTGATGTGATAGGGGGAACCTTTGATGTAATGGGGGGGGGGCATCTAGTGGCCATAATACTTCTTTTTTTTCTGATTGAGGTATTTCAGACAGCAAACAATTTAAACATAGACGCATTATGTATTCTACACATGTTATTTACCTGTATAAGCCTCCCTTGTGTAGATATCCCCTGAGACTGCTGTTGGGTGCCGCCATCTTGGATGTGACATTGGCAACCCCAGCAGACTAAAGTATCACTCTGTAGCAGCCTTTAACATCACTTCCAGGTCTCCAGGAACCCTTGCTGAAAAAAATGTAATAGGGGTCAGTTGGAAAAATGCCACCTTACATTGGTGATCAGTGAGAAGAATGTTCCTTACATTGGTGATCAGTGGGAAGAATGTCCCTTACATTGGTGATCAGTGGAAAGAATGTCCCTTACATTGGTGATCAGTGGGAAGAATGCTCCTTACATTGGTGGTCAGTGGGAAGAATGTTCCTTACATTGGTGATCAGTGGGAAGAATGTCCCTTACATTGGTGATCAGTGGAAAGAATGTCCCTTACATTGGTGATCAGTGGGAAGAATGTCCTTTACATTGGTGATCAGTGGGAAGAATGTTCCTTACATTGGTGATCAGTGGGAAGAATGTTCCTTACATTGGTGATCAGTGGGAAGAATGTCCCTTACATTGGTGATCAGTGGGAAGAATGTCCCTTACATTGGTGATCAGTGGGAAGAATGTCCCTTACATTGGTGATCAGTGAGAAGAATGCTCCTTACATTGGTGATCAGTGAGAAGAATGTCCCTTACATTGGTGATCAGTGAGAAGAATGTCCCTTACATTGGTGATCAGTGGGAAGAATGTCCCTTACATTGGTGATCAGTGGGAAGAATGTCCCTTACATTGGTGATCAGTGGGAAGAATGTCCCTTACATTGGTGATCAGTGAGAAGAATGTCCCTTACATTGGTGATCAGTGAGAAGAATGTCCCTTACATTGGTGATCAGTGAGAAGAATGTCCCTTACATTGGTGATCAGTGAGAAGAATGTTCCTTACATTGGTGGTCAGTGGGAAGAATGTTCCTTACATTGGTGATCAGTGGGAAGAATGTTCCTTACATTGGTGATCAGTGGGAAGAATGTTCCTTACATTGGTGATCAGTTGGAAGAATGTTCCTTACATTGGTGATCAGTGGGAAGAATGCTCCTTACATTGGTGATCAGTGAGAAGAATGTTCCTTACATTGGTGATCAGTGGGAAGAATGTTCCTTACATTGGTGATCAGTGGGAAGAATGTTCCTTACATTGGTGATCAGTGGGAAGAATGCTCCTTACATTGGTGATCAGTGGGAAGAATGTTCCTTACATTGGTGATCAGTGGGAAGAATGTTCCTTACATTGGTGATCAGTGGGAAGAATGCTCCTTACATTGGTGATCAGTGAGAAGAATGCTCCTTACATTGGTGATCAGTGAGAAGAATGCTCCTTACATTGGTGATCAGTGGGAAGAATGTTCCTTACATTGGTGATCAGTGGGAAGAATGCTCCTTACATTGGTGATCAGTGGGAAGAATGTTCCTTACATTGGTGATCAGTGGGAAGAATGCTCCTTACATTGGTGATCAGTGAGAAGAATGCTCCTTACATTGGTGATCAGTGGGAAGAATGTTCCTTACATTGGTGATCAGTGGGAAGAATGCTCCTTACATTGGTGATCAGTGGGAAGAATGTTCCTTACATTGGTGATCAGTGGGAAGAATGTTCCTTACATTGGTGATCAGTGGGAAGAATGTTCCTTACATTGGTGATCAGTGGGAAGAATGTCCCTTACATTGGTGATCAGTGGGAAGAATGTTCCTTACATTGGTGATCAGTGGGAAGAATGTCCCTTACATTGGTGATCAGTGGGAAGAATGTCCCTTACATTGGTGATCAGTGGGAAGAATGTTCCTTACATTGGTGGTCAGTGGGAAGAATGCTCCTTACATTGGTGGTCAGTGGGAAGAATGTCCCTTACATTGGTGATCAGTGGGAAGAATGCTCCTTACATTGGTGATCAGTGAGAAGAATGTCCCTTACATTGGTGATCAGTGGGAAGAATGCTCCTTACATTGGTGGTCAGTGGGAAGAATGTCCCTTACATTGGTGATCAGTGGGAAGAATGCTCCTTACATTGGTGATCAGTGGGAAGAATGCTCCTTACATTGGTGATCAGTGGGAAGAATGCTCCTTACATTGGTGATCAGTGGGAAGAATTCCCCCTTACAGACAGCTTAAGTTATCTCTGGCGTTGTGCTGCTTTCACTGCCAAGTGGTGTTGGACACAGAATTATGCTGGTGGCACCAGATGGGAAGCCAATCAGCCACAGCTCAAGGAA
The DNA here is from genome assembly GCA_029206835.1 of Rana muscosa. Taxonomy (NCBI): domain Eukaryota; kingdom Metazoa; phylum Chordata; class Amphibia; order Anura; family Ranidae; genus Rana; species Rana muscosa. The sequence goes on from CM055119.1 coordinate 194,625,458, forward strand.
CCCCTTAAAAACCTCTGCTGGAGCCCTGGTTGAGAACGTCCACTTTATATTCTTCCAGCTGCTATATAAAGGTTGATGTGGTGGGGTGGGGTTGGAGGAGCTGGGCCAGCACAAGCTGATATTAGACATTCCCAGAAGAGGAGAGGGCTATGACATGTATGGAGGGGGCTGTGCTAGGTAATTGTCTCTTCTGGTGTAGTCATACTTTCTTGCACGTTCATAGACCTATTGCAAGTGAACACAAAAATAATTTATGGAAAAGAAAAACACTGTAAGTAGGCATTTAAAATTGTTGAGCTTTCCGTGCTTTTACCTGCAGTCTTTAATATGGTGACCAGGTTTCTTTAATGCTCACAAAACACTCTCATGACTTTAGGACATAGATGCCGATCAGTCAATGATCTGATATTTATTGATTAACCCCCCTTGGTGCTGAAGGTGCATTCTCATATGACAAAGCATTTGATGTTAAGCAGCCCATAGATTATGCAATTTTCACCATGGGAAAGAAGAAAAGAAAAGTGTATAATCTATGGGCTGCACGAACCTGCCCATTGCCCAAACCAAGAAGTATCGTCCATCAACCCTTCCTGCTGCTCCAGTGCTAGATGCCGGTGTGTACCGAGCAGAGGCGGCTCTTTAATTAGGCAAATTAGGCGGTCGCCTAAGGCCTCGCACTCACAGGGGGGTTTACCAGGTGACAACACCAGGTGGCCCCCGCCCTTTAGTTATTAAAGAGCAGGATCTGGGGGTGCCGCCTTGTTAAAGGGGGCTTCCAGATTCCGATAAGCCCCCTGCCCGCAGACCACCAGCCAGGGTTGTGGGGAAGAGGCTCTTGTCCTTGAATTATTTTTCCCATCATGGGTGTGAGTGGGGACCCATGTCAAGTTTTGCCTAAGGCCTCACAAAGCCTAGAGACGCCTCTGGTACCGAGTCAGCACTGAGAATGCCTAATTTCAGGCTGAACGCTAAACATTGATAGAGGTGTATCAATACCTGATCAATCTTCGAAACACATCAATTTACTATTGTAAAATTGGGTTTAATAGACACTGCCACACTGTGAGCACTTTATACTCCCCCCCCCCCCAATGTATACAAGGGCATGCACCCATATACTACGCCTGCCCACACTCTTCATCACACTGGGATCTTTCTTTACTTTGTTGGATTCACGTTTTTCCATTTCAGTGCTTGGACGTTGTGTTTCTATTATGAAGGTGCTAATTTCTTAAAACTTTATCAAGTTTACTTTTTAATGGGTCAGTCCACTGCAGGAGATGGTTTAATGTTTGGTAGGTGATGGAGAGTAACACTGCCTAACAGTTTGCATTGATAATATTTGTGTGGGGGTCCTGGGTTTGCACACCTGCTGTGCCCATTATGAGGAGTTCCCACCATCCTTATGTTGAGTTCCCAGGCCTGCAGACCTGCTGTGCCCAATATGAAGTTCTCGCCATCCATGCACTGAGTTCCTAGGTCTCATTGTGAGGGACTCCCACCAACCCTGGGCTAAGTTCTTGGGTCTGTACACCTGCTGTACCCATTATGAGGAGTTCCCTCCACCCCTGTGCTGAGTACCTGGGTCTGCATGCCTGCTGTGTCCATTATGAGGGTACCCACCGTCCCTGTATGCATGCCTGCTGTGCCCATTTTGAGGGGTTTCCTCCACCCCTGTGCTGAGTTCCCGGGTTGGCATGCCTGATGTGTCCATTATGAGGGTACCCACCGTCCCTGTGCTGAGAACCTGGGTCTGCATGCCTGCTGTGTCCATTATGAGGGTACCCACCATCCCTGTAATGAGTTCCCAGGTCTGCATGCCTGCTGTGCCCATTATGAGGGGTTTCCACCATCCCTGTGATGAGTTACCAGGTCTGCATGCTTGCTGTGCCCATTAGGAGAGGTTCTCGCCATCTATGTGATGAGTTCCTGGGTCTCATTGTGAGGGACTCCCACCAACCCTGGGCTGAGTTCATGGGTCTGGACACCTGCTGTGCCTGGTATGAGGAGTACCCACCATCCCTGTGATGAGTTCCCAGGTCTGCATGCCTGCGGTGTGCATTATGAGGGTCTCTGACCTTCCCTACACTAAGTTGCAGGGTCTGCGCACCTGCTGTGCCTATTATGAGGGTCTTCCACCATCCCTGTGCTGGGTTCCTGGGTTTGCACACCTGCTGTTCCCTTATGAGGGGTTTATCACTTGCTCTGCTAAATCTTACATTTTATGAAGAAACCAAAGGAGATTAGCGACACCCCTCTAATCACAGAGCCCAGGTCTACAGACAAGGTCTCAAATTCCACTTTATGGGTGCTATCATTCTACTATCATTCAGCTTCTTTTGTTAATGTTCTTTTTTTTGTATGTATTCTGTAGAATAAAAGTACCCATTGTGTGACATTGTGTGTCAGTTTGAAAAGTTATTGTGGGGAGGGACTCCTGTATTACTTTTGAGTCTATGTATAAAATCTTTGTGTAGCCATTCCTCCAGTGAATCTTCATGTACATCTATTCTGTGCAAATTGGGCAAAAATTACATATTTCTTTAGGCAATTTGTGAAAAAATATTTTTTATTATGGCCACTAGATGGAGCTCAGGGGCATAGGAAATACATCTCTGTAACAAAAAATACAATGTAACAATGCTAGAGGGAATTCACTGCAATCATTTGTTACAATAACCAATCCCCAATAACCATTGGTCCCATTTATTTGCTATTTCTCTCTAGTGTTCATTAGAATTGTTACAACGTATCTCTTGCTACAAAGGAGCATGTATTTCCTACGCTCCTCGGTAGGGATGAGCTTCGTGTTCGAGTCGAACATACATTCGACTCGAACATCGGCTGTTCGATCGTTCGACGAAGATCGAACGATTTGGGCCGTTCGCGCCAAATTCGAGTGACGCGAACGGCCCACAATGCACTACGCCATCGCAGTGTCATCCAGGCGCTGTGATTGGCCAAGCATGCACTGTGACCCCGCATGCTTGGCCAATCACAGCGCCGGCAGCGAGGAGAGCAATGATTGGCCACAGGCAGGATGCCTGTGGCCAATTATTGCTGAGGGGGTTTAGTACACGCCCCACACTATAAAAGGCCGCCAGCGCGGCGGCCTTGTGTAGTGTGTTCCGGAGCAGGGAAAGAGAAGCATAGGCAGGGACAGTGTCATTTTTTTCCTTTACTAATCCTGGATTCCTTGTGTTTAGGGACAGAGAAGGATAGGTAGGGAGAGTCATGCCGCGTACACACGACCGCTTTTCTCGACGAGAAAAACAGCATTTTTTTTTTCGCCGACAAAAACGATCGTCTGTGGGCTTTATGTCGTTTTTCTCGTCTAGAAAAACGGCATAAAAAACGACGAGAAAAATTAGAACATGTTCTAAATTTTCTCATCGTTTTTTCCATCATTTTTTTCCGTGGCAGTTTTCCCATAGGGAAACACTGCCGCGGAGCCCACAGACGGTCGTTTTTCTCGTCAAGAGAAAAAATGACGGGAAAAACGACCGTGTGTAGGGAACCCTTGGAACCGAAGCGGTTCCCTCGTTTTTCCTGTCATTATTCACAGCGGTTTTTTAACCGCCGTGAATAATGATCGTGTGTACGCGGCATCAGTGTGTCATTCTGTGCTAAACCTTGTTTGTAGGGACAGAGAAGGACAGTGAGGGAAACTGTCAGTGTGCTATTCTGTGCTAAACCAATCTTGCTGAACCATATTTGAAATCCTTGAGTTTAGGGACAGAGACGGACACTCGTGGAAACTATCAGTGTGCTATTCTGTGCTAAATCTTGTTTGTAGGGACAGAGAAGGACAGTGAGGGAAAGTGTCAGTGTGCTATTCTGTCCTAAACCAATCTTGCTGAACCATATTTGAAATCCTTGAGTTTAGGGACAGAGAAGGACACTCGGGGAAACTATCAGTGTGCTATTCTGTGCTAAATCTTGTTTGTAGGGACAGAGAAGGACAGTGAGGGAAAGTGTCAGTGTGCTATTCTGTCCTAAACCAATCTTGCTGAACCATATTTGAAATCCTTGAGTTTAGGGACAGAGAAGGACACTCTGGGAAACTATCAGTGTGCTATTCTGTGCTAAATCTTGTTTGTAGGGACAGAGAAGGACAGTGAGGGAAAGTGTCAGTGTGCTATTCTGTCCTAAACCAATCTTGCTGAACCATATTTGAAATCCTTGAGTTTAGGGACAGAGAAGGACACTCGGGGAAACTATCAGTGTGCTATTCTGTGCTAAATCTTGTTTGTAGGGACAGAGAAGGACAGTGACGGAAAGTGTCAGTGTGCTATTCTGTCCTAAACCAATCTTGCTGAACCATATTTGAAATCCTTGAGTTTAGGGACAGAGAAGGACACTCTGGGAAACTATCAGTGTGCTATTCTGTGCTAAATCTTGTTTGTAGGGACAGAGAAGGACAGTGAGGGAAAGTGTCAGTGTGCTATTCTGTACTAAACCAATCTTGCTAAACCATATTTGAAATCCTTGAGTTTAGGGACAGAGAAGGACAGTGAGGGAAAGTGTCAGTGTGCTATTCTGTCCTAAACCAATCTTGCTGAACCATATTTGAAATCCTTGAGTTTAGGGACAGAGAAGGACAGTGAGGGAAAGTGTCAGTGTGCTATTCTGTCCTAAACCAATCTTGCTGAACCATATTTGAAATCCTTGAGTTTAGGGACAGAGAAGGACAGTGAGGGAAAGTGTCAGTGTGCTATTCTGTCCTAAACCAATCTTGCTGAACCATATTTGAAATCCTTGAGTTTAGGGACAGAGAAGGACAGTGAGGGAAAGTGTCAGTGTGCTATTCTGTCCTAAACCAATCTTGCTGAACCATATTTGAAATCCTTGAGTTTAGGGACAGAGAAGGACACTCGGGGAAACTGTCAGTGTGCTATTCTGTGCTAAACCAATCTTGCCGAACCATATTTGAAATCCTTGAGTTTAGGGACAGAGAAGGACAGTGAGGGAAACTGTCAGTGTGCTATTCTGTGCTAAACCAATCTTGCTGAAGCATATTGCAAATCCTTGTGTTTAGGGACAGAGAAGGATAGGCAGGGGACAGTGTCAGTGTCTTTGTTGCTAAGCCTCCTGCACAGTATACACCTGAAGGTAGCCCTTATTGCTGTTCTTCCCATCTCCCTGCAGGCCATCCATTAAAATGTCTGGAAGGCAAACAAGGAGAGGCAGACAGTCAGGAAGCAAAAAAAGAGGGCAAGCAGGCTCTGTGTCTGGGGGCAACAGTGCTGGTCGTGGACGCGGTGCATTGTCATCAGCACATGGCCATGGGGCACGCTTGTCCTTCTTTTCGGCAGCTGGACATGTTGAGCCACATCATGCCGAAGACTTGGTAGAGTGGATGACCAAGCCCACCTCATCCTCCTCATCCTCTCTCACCCAGGCTCAGGGTACTGGCAAAGCAGCTGCCAAAGCGTCCTCTTCTCTGGTATCAATGTCATCATTAGTCACTCCTTCCCTAGACCCACCATGTCCTCCTCCTGAGGAGTCCCCCGAACCGTTTGAGCACAGTGTTGGGTACATGCTCCAGGAGGATGCCCAGCGTTTCGAAGGATCTGATGATGATACCCAGCTAGAGGAAGGCAGTAGCGTGAGAGCAGAAAGAGGGGATGCTCAAGAAGGACACCAATCTGGCAGTCATGCTCCAGCAGCTGCAGCATACTGCCAGATTGGCTCCAGTGATGAGGAGGGAGGGGATGATGAGGTCACTGACTCCACGTGGGTGCCTAATAGGAGAGAAGAGGAGGAGGAGGAGGATGAGGAGGAGGCACATCTCCAACGAGGCAGGATGCCCTTGGGTGGCCAGCATATGGGCAGCACACCGACAGAATCACACCGCAGACCTCCGCCTGTGCAGGGCGCTGCCTCTGCCCGTCATTCAAAAAGTTCTTTGGTGTGGGCCTTTTTTGAGGCGAGTGCATCAGATCGCACAGCTGCTGTTTGCAACATATGTCTCAAGCGTATATCGCGTGGCCAAAACATCAGCCGCTTGGGCACCACATGCTTGATCAGACATATGTTGACCTGCCATGCAGCTCGTTGGCAAGCCTACCTTAAAGACCCACACCAAAGAACAAAGCTGACCTCTTCTTGCACCGCATCATCTGGGATCTCCAATCCCACTATACCTTCAGTCCTCTCTGAAACCTGCTCTGAGAGGAATGAAGGTGTAGAATTAGGTGTGTCACAGCCAAGTACTTGCGGCCACTCTGCTAGCAGTACACCGACGTCCGATTCTAGCAGGCAAATTTCCCTGCCCCAGCTGCTGGACCGTCGAAAGAAGTTCACTCCCAGCCATCCACATGCCCAGCGGTTGAATGCTAGCTTGGCTGGCTAAATTGCTAGCGCTTCAACTGCTGCCTTTTCAGTTGGTAGACTCGGCCCCCTTCCGTGAGTTTGTGCAATGTGCAGTACCTCAGTGGCAGGTTCCCAAACGCCACTTTTTCTCACGGAAGGCGATTCCGGCTCTCTACAGGCATGTGGAAGGCAATGTCTTGGCCTCGCTGGACAGGGCGGTCAGCGGTAAGGTGCATATTACCGCTGACTCATGGTCCAGCAGGCATGGACAGGGACGTTACCTTTCTTTCACGGCCCATTGGGTCACTCTTTTGGCAGCTGGGAAGGATGCATGACAAGGTGCAGTAGTGTTGGAGGTTGTTCCACCGCCACGCCTCCAAAATGCTACTACTGGTTGTGACACACCTCTCTTCTCCACCCCCTCCTCTTCTTCTTCCTCCATGGCCTCTTCCTGTGGTTTGTCCTCGGAACCAGCGGTGCTCCGTAGGCGTTCAAGGGGCTACGCAAGTACGCAGGCAAAAAGATGCTCTGCAGGGGCAGGCCGAGAGGTGGTTGACGCCACGCCAGCTTAAGCCAGGAATGGTGGTTTGCGACAATGGCACCAACCTCCTCTCCACCCTCCGACAGGGACAACTGACCCATGTGCCCTGTATGGCTCACGTCCTTAACCTGGTGGTGCAGCGGTTCTTGGGCAGGTACCCGGGCTTACGGGATGTCCTGAGGCAGGCCAGGAAAGTCTGTGTGCATTTCCGCAGATCTTATAATGCCAGTGCTCGCCTGGCTGAGCTGCAAAAGGAGTTGAACCTGCCCAAGAACCGCCTTATATGTGACATGCCCACCAGGTGGAACTCAACGTTGGCCATGCTGCAGCGGCTGCACACGCAGCACAGGCCATCAATGAGTACCTGTGCGACTACGGCACCAGGACAGGGTCAGGGGAGCTCGGGTTTTTTTCACCACGCCAGTGGGGCATGATCAGGGATGCATGCACTGTCCTGGCACCATTTGAGGAGGCCACGAGGATGGTGAGCAGTGACAGTGCATGCATCAGTGACACTGTACCTCTTGTCCACCTGTTGGAGCACACGCTGCGTGGAATAATGGACAGGGCACTTGAGGCAGAACAGAGGCAGGAAGAGGAGGACTTCCTTGCCTCTCAAGGCCCCCTTTACCCTGACAGTGTTCCTTCTGTCCCACCCATCGCACAGGAAGAGGAGGAGGAGGAGGATTGTGTCAGCATGGAGGTGGAGGCTGGCACTCAGCATCATCAGCAGCAGTCTTTTAGGGATGATTTACAGTCCCAAGAAACCAGTGGACTTGTACGTGGCTGGGAGGAGGTGGCTGCGGATCATGTCGTCCTTAGTGACCCAGAGGACTCCGGACTGAATGCCTCAGCTAACCTACGCTGCATGGCCTCCCTGATCCTGCAAAGTCTGCGGAAGGATCCTCGTATTCTTCGGATCAAGGAGAGGGACCATTACTGGCTGGCCACTCTCCTTGATCCACGGTACAAGGGTAAGGTTGCGGACCTTATGTTACCGTCGCAGAGGGAGCAGAGGATGAGACAACTCCGGGAGGCCTTGCAGAAAGGTCTGTGCAACGCGTTCCCAGAGACTGGGAGGTTACAAACTCCTGGTCCTGGACAACGAGTTGCTGAGGCTTCGGGCAGTCAAAGAAGGAGCGGTGGGGAAGGTGGCCATCTGACCGATGCGTTCAGACAATTCTTTAGTCCGCAGCCCCAAAGTATGATCGGTTCCAGCAACCATCGCCAGCGTCTGATAAACATGGTGCAGGAATATCTAGGGGCAAGGTCAGACTTGGACACCTTCCCCACCGAAAATCCTCTGGCTTACTGGGTCTTGAGGATGGATCACTGGCCAGAGCTTGCACAGTATGCAATTGAGCTACTGGCCTGTCCTGCATCCAGCGTTCTTTCAGAACGCACATTCAGTGCTGCTGGAGGATTTGCCACGGATCACAGGGTGCGCCTGTCCACCGACTCGGTTGATCGACTGACTTTCATCAAGATGAACCAGTCTTGGATCACCACCAGCTACCACACACCTGATGCTGATATAACAGACTAATTGATTTTAAAATGTCACATCCCTTCAAGACTGATGCTGATGCTGAGTGCCTGTGCTGTTATGTTGACTGGCTATCCTCCTCCTCCTCCTCAATGATCCGATTAATGATGATAGCTTGGAAGATCATTTTGGTTTATGGGTGCCGCCACCAGTGGCTAAGGCCCAATTTTTCAGCCCCTGTTTAACAGGGGCGTGTAATTACAATTTTTGATGCAATACTTTGCAACAGGGCTCATTGCTGTGCTCCAAGTACAGTATCTGGGAGGGGTTGCAGTGTTGTGCCACCAGTGCCTAAGGCCCAATTTTTCAGCCCCTGTTCAAAAGGGGCATGCAATTATAATTATTGATCTAATAATTCACAGCAGGGCTAAATGCTGCGCCCACCAAGAGTAACTGTCAGGCCTTACAGTGTTGTGTCAACACCACCACCACCACCACCAAAGGCACAATTTTTCAGCCCCTGTTCAACAGGGGCATGCAATTATAATTATTGATCTAATAATTCACAGCAGGGCCCATTGCTGCGCCCACCAAGAGTAACTGTCAGGCCTTACAGTGTTGTGGCACCAGCACCACCATCAAAGGCCCAATTTTTACTACCACTGTTCAACAATTATATGTTATTACAATTCCTGATATAATAGTTGACAGCAGGGCGTTCCAGCACCCACCAAGAGTAACTGTGAGTGCTTACAGTGTTGTGCCAACACCAACACCTAAGGGGCCAATTTCTGCAGAGTATATACGGCAGGTCCCTACTTTCAAACATCCAACTTACAAACGACTCCTACTTGCAAACGGAAGAAGACAACAGGAAGTGAGAGGAAATCTACCACTAGGAAGGAAAATTCTCTCCTGTAAGAATAAATATGGGAGAAAGGTGTCTCCTCTGTCCTGATGCTTTATCACCAATCCTTGTTTCAATAAAAACACCACATTTCAAAAACAGTTGTCATTGGGACGCAAAGTGAGGTGAAATGTTCTGAACAGGGGCACAGACAGCAAAACAAATGTTACAGGGGTGATAACCCTTCCCTATGTTTTACAAAAAGCTTAAAAATAGATTTTTTGGCTGGAGCTACACTTAAACAATGTACCTGTTCAAAATTACAAACAGATTCTACTTAAGAACAAACCTACAGTCCCTGTCTTGTATGCACCGCCTGTATACGGCTGTTCAGAGTATATAGGGCCTTTTTTATTTTATGTGCGGGGTTCCCCTTAATATCCAAAGAAGACCCAAAGGGGCTGGTAATGGGCTGGGGTAGGGGGGGGGGGGTCATGGGGTAGCTATGCCATTTTTCTTAAAGATTTTCATCCATATTACCGGGACCAGACATTACATTAAAGCCGCAGTTTTAAATGGCTTTTTTTTCCTTTAGAAGTGTCATTTTGTGCAGGGACAGTTCTAAACACGGGAAACACGTGGCACTTCACAGGCATACTTTAGACACCCCCCAGGTACGATATTTAAAGGAATATTTGACTTTTTTTTTTCACTTTATGCATCATTAAAATGACTGCTCCAGAAAAACGGCAGTTTTTAAAACTTCTTTTTGCATTGATACATGTCCCCTGGTGCAGAACCCGGGTTCCCAAACTCTGTTTAGGACAATAACATGGATAATAGTCGTTATAATTAGCACTTTAGAATCCGAACGTTCGCATCCATTGTATTTAATAGGGTTCTAATGTTCGTGCGAACTTTCGGACCGTTCGCGGGTTCTGGTGCGAACCGAACCCGGGGGTGTTCGGCTCATCACTACTCCTCGGCTACACCTAGTGGCTATAATGCAGTATTTTACTACTGCAAAAAAAATAAAAAAACATTTGTTCAGAAGAGAAAGTAGCCTAATAACATTTGTTTTTGTCCAATTGGCACAGAATGGATACACACACACACAAACTGACAGAGAATTGATATACACGAAAATCCACGAAAATCCATCAGATGAATGGCTATGCAAATTTTTTCATAAATAACCGCAAAGTGTATTTTGAGAATAAAAAATAAAAATAAAATAAAAAGGGGCCACTACAGCCCAGTATTATTAAGAACACAGAATATGAAGGATGCTGAATTCATTTGCAGAGTTGTCTTACACTGTAAGGGGGGTGGAAAAACCTCTATTGTTGGGGATTTTTAAGGCAACAAAAAATATTTGTACAAAAATTATATTTATTTAGAAAAGTTACATAATCATATTACAGTACACATTGTTATAATCATATCCATAAAATTGGCAACATGAGAAAATAGAATGCAATCGCCTGGATTGGTCACTCCAGACCTTCCGGAGACAACTCAAAGCAGGTTTCATCCAACACGTTTCAAACAGTAGCTTAAACGTCCTTCATCAGGGATATTGCATTCTTATCTAAAACAGATCATAAAGTTCCAATAATTATAACAGTTGAAATGTTATAATTAATGGGATGATGGCAACTACATGTGGGGACGCATGAGTTGTCCTATTTTCACACTGTAAGGGGGGCTCTGCAGACTCTGATGTAAGGGAGAACTCTGGGGACTCTGACATAAGGGATGCGCTGGGAACCCTGATCTAAGGGGGGACACTGAGAACTCTGATGTATAGAGAAGACTCTGATGTAAGGGGGGAACACTATGGCTTCTGGTGTAAAGGGGAACTCTGATGTAAGGAGTGCTCTGAGAACCCTGATTTTCCTTAGTGTACTCACTCAGAGGCAGGAGAGAGAAGGGGGGGGGACCTAAATCACAGACAGGGATGGATGGTGAGTTCACTCACCCCTTGGCAGTCAGCACCTCTCATCCAGATGTATTTGAGGCTGCTGGACTTCAAATTTCCAGCCCACACAAGCACAGCTCCAGGGATTAGAATGTGGGCAGACACAAAAGGGGTAAGGGGTGGGTGGAAGAGGAGCAGATCGAGTCCTCTCTCCTCTCCTGTCTGTGTGTGTGTTTGGGGGGGGGTTGTTAGTGCTGGCTTTGTGCAGTGTGAAAGAATGTGTAACAGACACTCTCGGCTTTGACAACTGCAGCCAGCAACCCTGCTGGGAAGTCATAGTCCAGTCTAAATAACGTGTCCGGGTTTCAGGCAGTTTGAAACCCGGACACATGATTCCAAACCCAAACTGTCCGGGTGAATCCCGGACAGGTGGCAACCCTAGTGGGGGTCATCTTCATCCTTTCTGGTAGAAGCATGCAGACAGGAAGCTGCTGGCACATCTGATAATAAACATATAATTATTTCACCGGATAGAAGAAGCAGGATAAGCTGTGGAACTCATACCCTCATAAACAAGTCCTGAAGAGTGGCTTTTAAACCTGATTGGTTCCTGTGGACAAATATTTCAGCTTTTGTAAAGTTCTGGCGTTTCCTGAAGATCGGTGTATTCTGGTCTGGAGCCGCCATTTTCTAAGTAGCCTCAGACTGTAGACACAGGGTACTTGCGTCCTTATTAATCTTTGCTTACCATCTTTGAAGTCTTATGGGACTCGAGAGTCAGACCCACTCGGGTTTCTGTAGAACCGGAAAATGATTTCAAGGGCTCCTGCAGGGAAAAATGGTTGAGAGAGGCTGCTAAGGGAATCGAAGAGATTTACAGTGCCTAAATGAATATTAAATCTGAGCTCTCGATATGGTCTCTAACACAAAGGGGAGTATTACAAAGATCTGGATACTCTATTTAAGCAATTCTCAATTTGGGGTATGTGGAACCCTCGGGTTCCCCCAGATTTCTAGAGGTTCCTTGAATTGTGAATTACCGTATTTATCGGCGTATAACACGCACCCCAATTTAAGAGGGAAGTTTCAGGAAAAAAATGTTTTTTTTTTTAATTTTATGGTCAGTGTCCATCTGCAGCCTCAATGCAGCCTAATCTGTGTCCATCTGCAGCCTATGTGCCCATCTCCAGCCTAAATGAAGCCTATGTGCCCATCTCCAGCCTAAATGGAGCCTATGTGCCCATCTCCAGCCTAAATGAAGCCTATGTGCCCATCTCCAGCCTAAATGGAGCCTATGTGCCCATCTCCAGCCTAAATGGAGCCTATGTGCCCATCTCCAGCCTAAATGGAGCCTATGTGCCCATCTCCAGCCTATGTGCCCATTTGCAGCCTCACTATCTCTCGTGCAGTGAGGGAATCACCGAGCCGTCATCTCCTGTTCACTCGGCTCTCAGTCGCGTCGGCAGTCACATACACAGTCCCGCCTCCGCCATCGGCATTGGACCAGCTCCTGCGATTGATAGAACACTGGTCCAATGCCGGTGGCGGAGGCGGGAGTGTGTGTGTGACGTCAAAGCCAAGGGGGAGCCGAGTAAACAGGAGATGACAGCTCGGTGAACTCCGGCGGCGGCGCTCGCCCCCCTCCGAGTCTGAGGTACACTAGCGGCGTATAACACGCACCCGTGATTTCCCCCCTATTTTTAGGGGGGAAAAGTGCGTGTTATACGCCGATAAATACGGTAATTACCCACTCATCTCATGGTGCTTGCATGGTTTCAGAGCCAACACCATTTGCCAGAACAAGCGGCATGGCCCCAACAATTCTTTTGATCAGCCATTCTCCACCAAGGTTCCTCCAGAGGTTCCTTGAACTGTGGATAATTGACCACTCATGTCGTGGTGACTGCATGGTTTCGGAGCCACCACCATTTGGTAGAACAAGCGGCATTGCCCCAACAATTCTTTTGATCAGCCATTCTCCACCAAGGTTCCTCCAGAGGTTGCTAGGGGTTCCTTTTGAACTGTGGCTAATTGACCACTCATGTCGTGTTGCCTGCTTGGTTTCGGAGCCAACACCATTTAGTAGAACAAGCGGCATGGCCCCATTGATCTTTCTCCACCAAAGTTCCTCCAGAGGTGGCTAGGGGTTCCTTGAGCTGTCACCAATCAACCTCCCATCTGATGGTAACTGCATAGTTCTGGAGCCAATGCCACTTCTAAGAACCAGCATCAGGGGTCTTGTTAGTTAATGGTAAGGGTGCCATTCTGATCACTACTGTAATAGGGGCATTCTTCTCACTGACTACCAATAGAAGGGGTATTTTTTGCCATTGATCCCAATTGATTTGACTATAGAATGGATTCCCTGAAATCTAGAAAAATGATTTCAAGGGTTTCTCTGGGGTTGGAAGGTTGAGAAAGGCTGGCATATATGGATTATTATACAATTGATGTAGAACTCTTTGAAGAAGATGCCAATGGCTGGAACAATGTGAAGTTGAAAATGTGCCTTTCAAAGCTTTAGTCCAGGGGCCTCCAAACTATGACCCTCCAGTTGTTCTGGAACTAAAATTCCCATCATGCCTAGTCAAGTCTGCCAATGTCAGAGGTTTCCAATGCCTCATGGGACGTGTAGTTCCACAACAGCTGGAGACGGAGAGCCATAGTTTGGAGATCCTCGCTTTAGTCTATTGGAGGTCATAAAACTCCCTATCTTTGTCCTGTTTCCATCTGGCCATTGGTCAAAGGGCTGCCTCAAATTTAGAAGGCATTGGCCAAAATTTGAGCTGTGGGTCCTATGGGCGTCACAAAAATGGGCTTGACAAAAGTCAACTGAACAATCAACTTGGTGCTGGCTGTCAGAATACCATAGCCCAGCAGGGGAGATTCGTCCATTCGAGCTGTTTAGCATGGATGGAGGAATTGGTTTTCTTTTTTTAAGTCCATTTGGCTATTGGTCAAAGGGCTGCCTCAAATTTAGAAGGCTTTGGGCAAAATTTGAGCTGCTGGCACCACCTGGCTCAACAAAAAATCAACTGAACAACCAACTTTTGTCAAAGGTGGCAAGTGGAAAATTATCAGCAAAACAGCACTTGCATCCAGGCACTGCAAGGGTATTCCAACAGCCACTGGTGCTGGCTGTCAGAATACAATAGTCCAGCAGGGGAGACTTGCCCATCCAAGCTGTCTAGCATGGATGGAGGAATTGGATTTCTTTTATTAAACCTGTAGGATGAATAAAAATAATGTCTGTATATGTATGGCCAGCTTTACAGAACCTAGACCTGTAGTTTGAAAAGTTGTAAATCTGGGGGTGCCCAACCTGTTGCCCAAGGGTGCATGTGGCCCAAGATGGCCCAACAAGGCTATGAATGCGGCCCAACACAAAATCACGAACTTAGCTAAAAAAAAAAAAAATGTTTTTTTTTTATATGCATTTACTGGACATTTATAAGTTTTATCTTCCCAAAGAAACATCTCCCACTCTTCACAATCACCCCTTCTTCATGTCCTCAGTTTTCAGCAGCACCCACAGTGGGGAAAATAATTATTTGATCCCCTGCAGATTTTGTAAGTTTGCCCACTTAAAAATAAATAAAGGGTCTATAATTTTTTATCATAGGTGTATTTTAAATGATAGGGACAGAATATCAACCAAAAATCCAGAAAAAACACATAAGGGGTTATTTACTAAAGGCAAATCCACTTTGCACTACAAGTGCAAACTACAAGTGCAAAGTGCACTTGAAATTGCACTGGAAGTGCAGTCGCTGTAGATCTGAGGGGGACATGCAAGGAAAATAAAAAACAGCATTTTAGCTTGCACATGATTGGATGATAAAATCAGCAGAGCTTCCCCTCAGATTTACAGCGACTGCACTTCGCACTTGCAGTGAAAAGTGGATTTGCCTTTCGCAAATAACCCCCATAGTATTTGGTCCCCAAGTAAAACATGACTTAGTAGTTGGTGGAGAAACCCTTGTTGGCAATCACAGAGGTCGGACATTTCTTGTAGTTGGTGATCAGGTTTGCACACATGTCAACAGGAATTTTGGTCCACTCTTCTTTACAGATCTTCTCTAAAACCTTAAGATTTCTTGGTGGTTGCTTGGTAACTCGAAGTTTCAGCTCCCTCCATAAATTTTCTATAGGATTAAGGTGGGAAGACTGGCTAGGCCACTCCAACACTTTAATGTGCTTCTTCTTGAGCCACTCCTTTGTTGCCTTGGTGGTATGTTTTCGGTCATTGTCATGCTGGACGACCCATCTTCAGTGTTCTGGCTGAGGGAAGAAGGTTCTCATCCAAGACTTTACAATACATGGCCCCGTCCATTGGCCCCTCAATGTGGCAAAGTCAGCCTGTAACTTTAGCAGAGAAACAAAGCAAAACATAATGTTTCCACCTCCGTGCTTGACTGTAAGGATGATGTTCTTTTGCCACGTACACACGACCGTTTTTAATGTCATTGAAAAAAACAAAGTTTTTCTCGACGTGATTCTTCTCAAGCCTGCCTTGCCTACACACTATCGTGAAAAAAAAATGCTCGAGCAAAGCGCGGTGACGTACAACACGTAGAACATCACTATAAAGGGGAAGTTCCATTCGGATGGCGCCACCCTTTGGGCTGCTTTTGCTGATCCTCGTGTTAGTAAAGTTTGGTGAGAGACGATTTGCGCTTTTCAGCCTCGTGCTTTTCAGTCCGTTACAGCGTGACGAATGTGATATCTCCATTACAAACGCTAGTTTTACCAGAAGGAGCGCTCCCGTCTCATCACTTGCTTCTGAGCATGCACATTTTTTTCACGTCGTTAAAGCCTACACACGGCCGTTTTTCATGATGAGAAAAACGACGACGTGAAAAACGACGAGAAAAATTAGAGCATGTTCCAAATTATTAATGGCCATTTTTCACGTCGTGAAAAATGCTCTGGAGCCCACACACGATAGTTTTTTTGTTTTTTTTCCAATTAACATTTTTTTATTATTTATATGAAGCAGTTCACAGGTCATAAGAATACAGAGATACCAAAAGATCAAAAAAAAAAAAGAGATAATGGACATATGCCAATAGACAACAGCCTATGTCATACAAGAAGCAAGCATAGTGGGGTATGGGCCCGTGGGCTGGGAGATGCAAATAGTAAATGGAAGGGCCCACCCCGTCAGTGGCAAAGTCTACAAACATAATACAATGGGCAGTATCAAACAGTGAGGAGCACCAACACGACTGCATCAGTATTCTGTAACATAAAAAAAATAAAATAAAAATATAAGTTCAGAGGGGAGGAAAAAAGAAAGAGGGGGGGGGGAGAGAAGAAAGAGAGAAAAGGGGGGAGAAATTAAGAGAAGAGACAGTGAAGAGAAGGTCTAAGTTACCACGTCTGCTCCCACGCCCGCTCCCGGGATGTCCTCCTGCCGGCGCCACTCCCTCCAGACCTCATCATGGTCCTCTAGCCTATCACGTATCCTGGCCGTCATCCTCTCCATGAGTTCCACGTCTTTGATCCTGGAGTACAGGGCCTCCTGGGACGGGGGTACGGTCCTTTTCCAGTTGAGAGCCACTAGGCATCTGGCTGCCGTCAAAATATGTCTAAGTAGTTTTTTGTAGGGCTTGGCAACTTTAGGCTGCTCAAGGCCCAGCAAAAACAGTTTGGGTGTCAAGGGAATTGGTACCTCCAGGAGACGGGTCAGTAGTTGTTGTGTGGATTGCCAGAACGGGACCAAGAGGGGACAGGACCAGTACACGTGGAAGAGAGAGCCTCTGTCCTGCAGGCAGCGCCAGCAGCGATCGGATGTGGAGGGGTAAATTTTATGGAGTATATCTGGGGTCTGGTACCAAAAAAAAAGAATCTTGTACGAGTTTTCCTTGTACAGGGTGCACAGGGAGCTTTTAGCAGCTTGCCTCCAGACGGCCTGCCATGCCTCCTCCGACAGCACCTCTCCCAGCTCTCTCTCCCATCGCAGCATGTAAGCATGTTTCCCGTGAGCCGGGATGTTAAACTCATTCAAAATCTGGTACATGTCCGTGATCTGTCCCCTCCTGTGACGTCCCTCCAGAACAATGCGTTCAAACGTGGAGGGGGGCGAGAATTGAAGTTGTGGGGCTATGGTCTGGGCGAAATGCCTGATCTGCAGGTCACACAATAGTTTTTAATGACCAAAAAAATAAAAAATTCTCGTCATGAAAAACAGTCGTGTGTACGCGGCATAAGGGTCAAAGCATTTTTCTTCCTCCAAACACAGTGAGTCAATTTAATGCCAAAGAGCTAAATTTTGGTCCCATCTGACCACAGCACTTTCTCCCAATCCTTCTCCGAATCATTTAGATGTTTATTGGCAAACTTTAGACGGGCCTGTACATGTGCCGCCTTAAGGGGGGGGAACTTTGCGGGCACTGCAGGATTTCAAACCATGGCGGCGTATTGCGTTACAAATGGTTTGTTTGGTAACTGTGGACCCAACTGTCTTGAGATCATTCACAAGCTCCTCCCGTGTAGTTGTGGGTGGATCCCTCACTTTTCTCATGACCATCCTCACCCCATGAGGTGATATCTTGCATGGTGCTGCAGACCGAAGGCGATTGGTGGTTATTTTGTATTTCTTCCATTTGCGAATAATCGTTCCAACAGTTGTCTCCTTCTCACCAAGCTTCTTGCTGATGGTCTTGTAGCCCATTCCAGCCTTGTGCAGGTCTCCAATCTTCTCCCCGATGTCCTTTGACAGCTCTTTGGTCTTGCCCATGATGGTGAGGTCGGAATGGAAGAAAGAGATTTTGTGGACTGGCGTCTTTATAAAACATAACGATTTGTCGTTAGGAGCATTTTCTTAAAATTGACAGGACTAATCTGTGTACCACATGAGCACCTACTGTAGCCAGTCTGTGGGGGGCAGAATTATTGTTGGTTGGTAGGGGGTTCAATAACTTATTTTACTCACCGAACTGCAACTCAATTGATAACATTTGTATCATGTATTTTTTCTGGATTTTCCATTGATATTCTGTCTCTATCATTTAAAAAGACACCTATGATAAAAAATTATAGATCCTTCATTTCTTTGTAAGTGGGCAAACTTACAACATCTACAGGGAATCAAATCATTATTTCCCCCCTCTGTATCTTTATGAGTAACTATGTTCCAGGATGAAACACACAAAGGGCAAAAATTAGAACCAAAAGATTTGATGAGATCTTGAAGATTGCAACGCCATCTATCCAGATCAGTGGTTCTCAACCTCAAGTCGTCCCCCCAACGGGGGCCATGTTTTCAGGTTTTCCTTTACTTTGCACAGCTGCTTTAAATCAATATTAAAGCGGAGCTCCGCCGGAAAAAAATATATTAAAAGCCAGCAGCTACAGCTACAGCAGCTGCTGGCTTTTAATATTTGGACACTTACCTGTCCTGGAGTCCAGCGACGTCCGCAGCAGAGGACAAGCAATCGCTCGTCACTCTGCTGCTCCCTCCGCCATCCTCGCTGAGGGAACCAGGAAGTGAAGCCCTGCGGCTTCATGCCCGGTTCCCTACGGTGCATGCGCGAGTCGCGCTGCGCCGTTCTGATTTGTCCTCCTGTGTTCTGGGAGCCGAGTGTCTCCCAGAACACTACGGGAAGTCTGGGGGAAGTGACGTCACTCCCGCAGATTCCCGGAGAGAGGACTCCCGGATGTGGGTGAAAATACCTGTCTTAGACAGGTATCTTCACCCCCCTCCCCCCTGAAAGGTGTCAATTGTGACACCGGAGGGGGGGGAATCAGATTACCAAAAGTGAAAAATTAGGGTGGAGCTCCACTTTAATGAGATGGTATTGATAAGAGCTATTTTATCTAAGGGAAGTTCCCAAAACATGGCCCCTTGGGGGGTACCTGAGGACTAAGGTTGAGAACCACTGATCCAGATATTGATGCGTTAGATCAGTGGTTCTCAACCTCAATCCTCACGTACCCCCAACAGGGGCCATGTTTTCTTTTACACGGCTGCTTTAATTCAATATCAACGACACGGTATTGATGAGATATTTTATCTAAGGCCCCTTTCACACTAGGGCGGTGGGGGCATCGGCGGTAAAGCGCCGCCATTTTTAGCAGCGCTTTACCGTTGTATTTGCGGCGCTATTCGCGTGCTTTTAACCCCCGCTAGCGGTCGAGAAAGGGTTAAAACCGCCGCTGCGGAGGCACTTCGCGGGCGGTATAGCCTGCAAAGTGCTCCCCAGTGTGAAAGGGGCCTAAGAGAAGTTCCCAAAACATGGCTTGTTGGGAGTACTTGAGGACTGCGATTGAGAACCACAGCGTTAGATTACCAAAAAGAGCGTCAGCACTAGTTTTATGTTGTGCTCTTTTACGATAATAAATTAAAATAAGGACAGACAAAATAAAGGACAGACAGACAAAATAAAAAGGACAGACAAAAAAAAGAAGAAGGACAGACAAAAAAATAAAAAATAAAATGACTAAAATTAAAAAATGAAGTTTGATTAGTCAGCTATATTATCTATAACAGTGATCGTTAACGTTTCGTCTGCTTGACTTTTTCTGCTTATCAGCTCTCCTTATTGTTAGCATATTTTATGTGCAGCCCAAGACGATTCCTCTTCTTCCAATGTGGCCCAGGGAGGTCAAAAGGTTGGACGCCCCCCAATGAAAAATAAAGGGAATGCCTTTGCGGTGGGGTACTTGAGGTTAGTTCAGTAAGCAGGAATACCGTTATCAGAAGGTAAAAGCCTTTTATTAATACCAAACATCGTGTTGATGAGTATATGGGTTAGACATCTGCGTGTGGTCGCCCATCACACACATATACAAACGCTTCTTTAAAAGTACTGAAAAGCAAAAAACTTTATTGAACATTAAAGTGATATTTGTAAGAAGATCGGTGTACAGACTCCAAATTGTATACATGAAGGAAGCATATTGTACAGGTCAGTAGTGTCTGCGTAGTTCTTAGACATGTGCGTTCCGAATAAATATTATCGGATTCATTTTTCGTTAGTCCGATATTTCCAAATTACAGTAAAAACAAAGTTTACCAAATGCTACGAATAACGAAACTAAATTCGTCCAAATTTCCGAAACGCAAATTGAAATTTACATGGAACTCCAGTCGAATTCTAACGGTAAACATATTTCTGAAATCAAAGACTGTGTGTTACTAGAGAACCATTTCAAAATAATGCTGTTTTTGTTAAGCAAATGATTTAAAAAGAGTCATTGTAATCATTTCATGAAGATTTTTTTATTTATTTTTTCCAGTTCACTTTGCCGCATTCGAATCTTCAAAAGCTTTCTTTATTTTTTTTTTTAGATTCGAAACATTACATTTTGAAATCGGTCGAATTCGAAAACTTTATATTTTATATTTTTTATTCGCCCAATTCAAAATGTATCGATATAAATCCAGTGTTAATTTAGTCGACTAAAATGACTATAAAATTTTAGTCAACTAAATTAATACTATTTTAGTCTACTAAAACTAAAACAAATTGAGATGACTAAAATACGACTAAAATGCCATTTTAGTCGAAAGACTAAGACTAAGACTAAAACTAAATTTAACTTCAAAATTAACACTGGTCTGTAGTGCATGTTAGATTCTTCACTCCAGCAGTATATAATAGGTTTGGAAATTGTAGAGAAATGTTAACAAATGCATTACAATTTAATTACACCCGCTCAATTTTAGATGACTAAAAAGAGTTTTAGTCGACTAAAATGTCCTGGAGATTTAGGCCCCTTTCACACTGAGGCGTTGAAAAAAAAAAAAAAACGCAAAAAAATTATGAGTTTTTTCCCCCCGCGATTTTACCGCTATTTTTACCCCACGCACAGGGTTTAAAACGCGGTAACGCCTATGCGTTTTAGTGCTATTTTTACTGCGAACGCGGTAAAAACGCGGTAACACCTATGCGTTTTTACCACGTTATTCATTTAAATGGAGATAGGCGTTTTTACAGCGCTATTTTTAGCGCCCTAAAGATGCTCCAAAAAAGCTGTTTCCAACGCACAGCCAGCAAAACGCCTCAGTGTGAAAGCCCTCAGGGCTTTCACATTGAGAATGATGGGGCAGGATTATTTCAGGCATTTTTACAGCGCCATTTTTACCGCGAAAACGCAGTAAAAACGCCTCAGTGTGAAAGGGGCCTCAGTCAACTAAATACGACTAAAACTAAAAACAAAACAATTGCAGAAGACTAAAAAATGGGACTAAAACGCCATTTTAGTCCTAAGACTAAATCGAAATCGAAATTTGCTGCCAAAATTAACACTGTTTGAATCAAAAAAAATTAAAATAATAAATTGGTGAATTAGAATAAATTTTGAAAAAGACAAAACAAATTCCGAATACGAAATTGAAAGAATCAACCGAATTTAACGAAATTAAATAACTAGATTAACAAATCAAAAAACTAATTTTTTTCGTCATGCACATGTCTAGTAGTTCTAAAAAAATAAAATTGCAACTTTATTACACATTTTCCCAGATAAAATTTATTAAGAGATTTAATTTTATTTTTTATTTGTATTGGATATATTATATAGCAGAAAAAATAAAAAACCCCAGTGGTGACCATCCAAATACCATCGAATGAGGCCCGGTTCACACAGGGGCGACTCCTCAGGTGACTCGGTCGGTCGCCTGAGGAGTCGCGTCCCGGTCTGTGCTATGGAACCGTTCTAATAGGAGCGACCTGAGTCGCTCCGACTTAGAAAAAAAGGTTCCTGTACTACTTTTGGGGGCGACCCACATTGACTTCTATACAGAAGTCTTATGCAAATCGCCTCGGCGGGCGTCTCAAGTCGCCGAGGTCGCCCCCAGAAGTCGTGCCGCCCCTGTGTGAATGGGGCCTGAGAGTTGGTATTGTACTATCTAGTATAATTTCACTCTTCTTTCTAAACTCCGTCATCTCTCCAGCTACCGGTGTAAACCTCAACTTAACGCCCATTAGATTTTGAATGCACGGGGGAGAACAATGGCCTTTTTAAAAAAAAAATAAAAAAAAAAATATTAGGATGATTGTACTTACTGTAACGTCTTATTTGGAGTCCTCTGAAGGACACAGAAATTCTAAGACTGTCAGGTTATATTGCTTCCTGCAGGGGGCTTGACAGCAGCTCCCACCTGTAAAAACTGCAGCAGGCACATTTACTATGCAATCCCCGCCCCCCCCCCCCATGGGGAAGAGGGATGGAAGAAAGGAAGGCTGTACGGTCATGTGACCACCGTAAACCAACCCCGCCCCTAAAAATGACATTCATTTCTAACTAAAGAAAACGTGATTAGTTAAACAATCAGGGTGGAATTATAATGTGAACACAAATACTTTACTTGTGTGCTACATATTGCCGGAGAACATAAAAAAAATTACAATGCATAAAAAATAAAAAAATTAAATATTGAACTTATTGCCAATGAGAATTCCTCTTACACTATTATCCAGTGATATCAAATAAAAGAAATTGCATCTATCAGACCGGTTCAAGAGTCTGCGCCCGCCCCCCCCCCCCCTCAAAACTGACATTTCACTTCTGGGTGGATACATGTGGGAATCTCTCTGAGCTTCCAAAAGGCAGAAGGCTGATGGGGTTCCCAGCTCCGCCCACTCCTCGCAGCCACTGCAAAAGGGGACTGTGCAGTCTTCGGGACATAAACTGAGAATGCTGCAGAAGGAGTGAGACTTCCCTGCTGGATAACGAGGGAGAGATGGAGGGGAGATCTGGCTTACCGATCATGCTAAGAAGTAGAAGAATCCAGGCCCTATCCACACAAAAGGAAATGTCACTTATGAGCAGGCTCAGCCTTGGAATCAGTAGCTGCTACACACTCCACCATTGCCGTCTTGCCAAACCCAACGCCGGAGGTGCGGTTGGATGTATGGCAGTCATGTGACACATAAAATGTAAACACAAAAGTAACACCTCAAAACTGATACAGAAACGCATATTTAAAGCTGAAGCTTAATATGATTATATTTTGCATTCCTGGTTCCTCCCTCCCCCCTCATCAACATGCTAAATAAATTTATAAAAAAAAAAAAAAATATATACACATGTTCATTACATTCCAGATTTTAGACCCAGTGATGTCATCATTGGGCCTCTGTGGTTCTCTATGCAATGCAGGCAGATCATGGCTGGTAGGAGGGGACAGCAGGGTGCCTCAGTACTCCTCTTAAGAGCCCTCAGTCCTGATGCAAGCAGTGGGTTGGATCTTGGGAGATGTTATGCAAATAGCAAAAGGCCTTGATGGGCGGGTGTCAGTCGGGAGGAGTGGGCGTACTCTTGGGAGGAGTTATGCAAATATTAAAAAAGGCCTTGATGGGCAGGTGTCAGTCGGGAGGAGGGGGGGCGGACTCTTGGGGAGGAGGGGGGGCGGACTCTTGGGGAGGAGTTATGCAAATATCAAAATGCCTTGATGGGCGGGTGTCAGTCTGGAGGAGTGGGCGTACTCTTGGGGAGGAGTTATGCAAATATCAAAAGGCCTTGTGGGTGGGTGTCAGTCTGGAGGAGTGGGAATTCCCAAGCAGGTTGTATTTGCATGCAGACCACCCTAGGTAACACCCACATGTGATGCTGAGCCTCCAATAAATGAAAGGGGCAGGGCCAGAGACAGTCAGGCGGGGCTCTGACTTGCTGCAACTTCTAATGCACATTGTGAGAAGGAAAGAAAATTGCTTGTTTTCCCCATCAACCCAGCCAGTCAATAATTGGGGATCCCCCCCCAGCAGTGCTAATGTGTTCTGCCGGTGGGGAGCCTTCCCAGCCGGCAGAATACAATGATCACTGCTGGCAGCTATAACAAACCAGTGGAAGTGACTGCATTAAAAAAATAAATAAATCCAACCAGCCTGCCCGTAGATAGATCGAATCCCAGCTGGTCGCTGCTGAACTGGCAGAGATTCGATCCATCTATGGCCGGCTTTAGACTTCTGTGACTCCTGTGGGTGGAGACATGAGTTCCCGACTCCGCCCACCCGGTTTTGCAATGACAAGGGAGGGATCCCGCTGCTTCCAGAGCAATAGGACTACACAGCGAGGCCAGACAAAGCTCCAGACTTTGGGAGATCTCACTGCCGGAAATTCCAAAGAGATTCCAGCGAGCGGTAAAAAAAAAAGTTAAAATCAACTTTATTGTTCCAGCACATCAGAGAACACTCCAGACCAGCACCTCTTGCCGATGCGCTTCGCCCCCTACTGGTGGGGGCTCAAAACGCATCAAATCCTTTACCAAGTAAAGCAGAAAAGATATGTCCACCATCATTGAATTCAGCTGTTTGCCGACACCGAACAAATCAAACATTTGTGTTTCTTAGCAAAAGTCCATTATTAAAAACCTCTCAAGTTTTAAAGCTATTTACAGTATTCACAGAGTGCAAACAGAAGCTTATCCTAAATACTAAATATTAAGAGTGACAACAAATGAAGTTCTCCTAATGTTTATGGCAGAATGAGGCAAGGGCCAGGCAGGGCTGGAGGGTAGGCAGAAGAGGCAGACACCTTGGGTTCTTCAGCAGGAGGGGGCACAAAAGGGGCAGGACCTGCGACCTGTGCTGCTGAATCAGTTTAGGGGGCAACTTTGGCCTTAGTCTCTCTGGGTTCTAAAGGACCTTGTCCTGGCACTTGGCATGGGCACTACCATCACCCTAAGAACTCACTGGTGACCTACACTCAGGAGTAGTGTTGAGCGGACCCGAACTGTAAAGTTCGGGTCCGTACCGAATTTTGGCTTTTTCCCGGACCCGGATTTTGCGCTAAAGTCCGGGTTCGGATTCGGGAATTTAATGGCGCAGTTAGAAATGCTTCAGGGGCCAGCCAATCACCATTTGATTAGCTGGTGTGCCCTTAGAAGCCATCATAGCCATGCCTACTAATGGCATGGCTGTAATTGGTCAGTGCAACATGTGACCCAGCATGTGACCAGCTTCTATATAAGAAAGAGGCACACAGCACAGATCGTCACTCTGCTTTTAGACAGTGTAGGGAAAGGATCCTGGCTGCTGTTGCTGTGAGGGAGAGAATTATATGATAGGAGTTAGTCCTGATTCTGCAATCTACTGATAGAAAAGATAGGGAGACAGTGTAGTGTAGTGTAGTGTAGGGGCAGGATCCTGTTTGTGCTTTCAGGGAGAGAGATTTAGATAGGAGTCCAGATTGAGAGATATAATAGCTCAGCGATCTGCATAGGTTTATCTGTTTGTGTTGCAAGCTCAGTGCACCAGCACTGCATTACGTTGAGTGATACACCTATTCCATACTGTGGCTGTATTGTGCTCTTGCTAAAAGACCTATTTTGGTCAGAAAAAAAAAAAGGCACTTTATTGTGCTTTTGCTAAAAAGACCAATTTTTGGGCCCCAAAAAAAAAAAAAAGGCACTTTATTGTGCAGTTGCAAAAAAAAAAAACGGCACTTTGTTGTGCGCAAAAAAGACCTATTTTTGGGCAAAAAAAATATTTTGCAGTGTATATCTCTAGTTGTGTGAAATAACCAATTTCTATATATTTTTCTTGTACTATGCTATACTAAAAAAAAAAAAAACAACTTTTTTTTAAATAGCATTCTCTGCAGCTGTGCGATTCAGCGGTTATATACTGTTGGGGTTGTTGTGCTCTTTCAAAAAACGCCATTTAGGGCCACAGAAAATATTTTGCAGTGTGAAATACACATGTGGAGGTGTGTAAAATAAACAATTTCTATATATTGTACAGTGCTATACTAAAAAAAAAAACATTTTTTTTGAATAGCATTCTCTGCACTTCTATAGCTGTGCGATTCAGTGGTTAAATACTGTGGTTGTGTTGTGCTCTTTCAAAAAACGCCATTTAGGGCCACAGAAAATAAATTGCAGTGTGAAATACACATGTGGAGGTGTGTAAAATAAACAATTTCTATATATTTTCCTTGTACTGTGCTATACTAAAAAAAAACACCTTTTTTTTTGAATAGCATTTTCTGTAGCTGTGCGATTCAGCGGTTACGTGCTGTGGGTGTGTTGTGGTCTGGCAAAAAACGCCATTTAGGGCCACAGAAACTATTTTGCAGTGTGAAATACACATCTGGAGGTGTGTGTAAAAAAACAATTTATATATATTTTCCTTGTACTGTGCTATACTAAAAAAAACAACCTTTTTTTTTTGAATAGCATTTTCTGCAGTTCTGTAGCTGTGCGTTTCAGCCATTACGTACTGTGGGTGTGTTGTGGTCTTCCAAAAAACGCCATTTAGGGCAAGATCCTAAATTTGGAAAATATGAGGGGAAGGTCAAAGGGACGTGGTGGCCCCGGTCGTGGTGCTGCTGGTGGAGCTCCTGTTGCAGGGAGAGGACGTGGTGGATCTGTGCCAGAAACACGCAAAAGTGAAACACCTTCCTCAGGTGCGAGTAGGCGACCGAGCCTGCGGCGGTATTTTGTCATGCCTAATGAGGCTGTACCAATGTTTAGGCCAGGACAAGTACAGGCGATAGTAGATTGGGTTGCTGACAGTGCCTCGGGTTCCTTCACATTGTCTCCCACCCACTCTTCTGCTGAAAGATCAGAGTTGGCACCTGAAGCCCATGTCCATCAGTCTTTCACCTCACCTCCTTGCAAATCAGCCAAGCAGTCTGAGCCCCAAATCATGCAGCAGTCTCTTCTGCTTTTCGATGACTCTGTTAGCAGGGTTTCCCAGGGCCATCCACCTAGCCCTGCCCCAGAAGTGGAAGAGATTGAGTGCACCGATGCCCAACCACTTATGTTTCATGATGGGTACATGGGAGGACCATCGCAGCACGTCTCGGATGATGACGAAACACAGGTGCCAACTGCTGCTGCTTTCGCAATTGTGCAGACAGACATGGAGGGCAGGGGTGAAGACTGGGTGGAAGATGATGTGGAGGACGATGAGGTCCTCGACCCCACATGGAATCAACGTTATGCAGGTGACCAGTGTAGTTCGGAGGAAGAGGCGGTGGTCGCACAGAGCCACCAGCACAGCAGAAGAGGGAGCAGGGTGCAAAAGCGAAGCGTCTGTCCCCTAGACAGTACATCTGCTACTGCCCAACACAGCAAGGGACCGAGCACACCAAAGCCAGGTCCAAGGACTTCCCTAGCGTGGCAGTTCTTCACACAGTGTGTTGATGACAAGACACGAGTGGTTTGCACGCTGTGCAATCAGAGCCTGAAGCGAGGCATAAACGTTCTCAACCTGAGCACAACCTGCATGACCAGGCATCTAAGTGCAAAGCACGAGCTGCAGTGGAGTAGACACCTCAAAAACCAAGAAAGGTCTCTGGCTCCTCCTGCTTCCTCTTCTGCTGCAGTCTCGGCCTCTTCATCCACCTCTGTAGTGACAGTGGCACCTGTCACCACGCAAACAGAGGATCTGCCAGCAACACTACCACCTGGGTCACCGACCATCTCCACAATGTCCCATGGAAGCGTTCAGCTCTCTATCTCCCAAACATTGGAGCGGAAGAGGAAGTACCCCCCTAGCCACCCGCGATCCCTGGCCCTGAATGCCAGCATTTCAAAATTCCTGGCCTTTGAAATGCTGTCATTCCGTCTGGTGGAGACGCAGAGTTTTAAAAGCCTGATGGCATTGGCTGTCCCGCAGTACGTCGTGCCCAGCCGCCACTACTTTTCCAGGCGAGCCATCCCTTCCCTGCACAACCAGGTGGGGGACAAAATCAGGTGTGCACTGCGCAACGCCATCTGTGGCAAGGTCCACCTAACTACGGATGCGTGGACCAGTAAGCACGGTCAGGGACGTTATATCTCCCGAACAGCACACTGGGTAAATGCAGTGGCTGCTGGGCCTGAGGCAGATAGCGGTTTGGCGCATGTCCTTCCACCACCGTGGATTGCAGGGCGCTTCAGTTTGCCTCCTGTTGCTAACTCCTCCTTCTCCGCTTCCTCATCCTCTACCGCCTCCTCATCCGGTCAGCGTAACACCTTCACCACCAACTTCAGCACAGCCAGGGGTAAACGACAGCAGGCAGTTTTAAAACTTTCCTGTTTGGGGGAAAATCCCCACACCGCGCAGGAGTTGTGGAGGGACATGGAACAACAGACCAATGAGTGGTTGCTGTCAGTGAGCCTCAAGCCCAGCCTGGTGGTGTGCGATAATGGGCGAAATCTCGTAGCAGCTCTGGGCCTAGCCGGTTTGACGCACATCCCTTGCCTGGCGCATGTGCTGAACTTGGTGGTCCAGAGGTTCCTTAAAAATTACCCCAATATGCCAGAGCTGCTGCAGAAAGTGCGGGCTGTGTGTGCGCACTTTCGGCGTTCTCACCCTGCTGCTGCTCGCCTGTCAGCGCTGCAGCGTAACTTCGGCCTTCCAGCTCACCGCCTCATATGTGACGTGCCCACAAGGTGGAACTCCACCTTGCACATGCTGGCCAGACTGTGCGAGCAGCAGCAGGCAATAGTGGAGTTTCAGCTGCAGCAATCACGCGTGAGTCGCTCTGCGGAACAGCACCACTTCACCACCAATAACTGGGCCTCCATGCGAGACCTGTGTGCCTTGTTGCGCTGTTTCGAGTACTCCACCAACATGGCCAGTGCCAATGACGCCGTTCTCAGCGTTACTATCCCAGTTCTATGCCTCCTTGAAAAAACGCTTCGTGCGATGATGGAAGAGGATGTGGCACAGGAGGATGAGGAGGAGGAGGAGGAAGCGGGATCATTTCAAAGGCTTTCAGGGCAGTCTTTCACAAGTGGCTACGAGGGTGGGTTCCTGCACCAACAAACGCCAGGTACACAATTGTCCGGCAGAAAGGGCACAGTTCTGGAGGATGACGAGGTGGAGGAGGAGATGGAGGAGGAGGAGCCATGTTCACAGCAGGGTGGCATTCAGACCAGCTCGTTGCCATTACTGGTGCGTGGCTGGGGGGATACAGAGGACACAGACGATACACCTCCCACAGAGGACAGCTTTTCTTTGCCTCTGGGCAGCCTGGCACACATGAGCGATTACATGCTGCAGTGTTTCCGCAACGACAGCCGAGTTGCCCACATTTTAACTGGTGCTGATTACTGGGTGGCCACCCTGCTGGATCCCCGTTACAAGGACAACGTACCGTCCTTAATTCCCTCACTGGAGCGGGATCGTAAGATGCGCGAGTACAAGCGCACGCTGGTAGACGCGCTGCTGGTGGCATTCCCACCTGACAGCGGGCGTACGGTGGAAGCACAAGGCGAAGGCAGAGGAGGAGGAAGAGGTCGCCAACGCAGCCGGGGCACCGGCAGCACCTCAGAAGGCAGGGTTAGCATGGCCGAAATGTGGAAAAGCTTTGTCAGCACGCCACAACAACCAGCACCACCAGCTGAGATGGAACGTCTTAGCAGGAGGCAGCATTTCACCAACATGGTTGAGCAGTATGTGTCCACAGACCTACACGTACTGGATGACGGGTCTGCCCCCTTTAACTTCTGGGTCTCCAAATTGGGCACATGGCCTGAGCTTGCCGTTTATGCCTTGGAGGTGCTGGCCTGCCCTGCAGCCAGTGTATTATCTGAACGTGTATTTAGCACGGCAGGGGGCGTTATCACAGACAAGCGCAGCCGCCTGTCCAGAGCCAATGTGGACAAGCTCACGTTCATTAAAATGAACCAGGCATGGATCCCACAGGACTTGTCCGTACCTTGTGCAGAATAGACATGTATACCGGTGTTGTGACAAAAACTGTCCGGCCATCGGATTGTGCCCGGCCCGTACTGCGCAGGCACAGCGCTTGCGCAGTACAGAGGACAAGGAGATTCACAAAATCTCCGAAGATGAACGGCACCTGCGCTGTGAGTGCAGGTTCAAGCCCCACCATCCAAGAGGACATACGGTAGCACATAGTAACAGGGCCCCTCACGGGCTCGCTTCGATCGCGGCCTTGCTTGGCTCGGCTTGAACCACGGATGGTGTGGCCTTCACCTGAACTCAACACGCAGGCGCCGTTAGTCTTGGGAGATTTTTGAAATCCCCTTGTCCTACATACTCAGCAAGCGCAGTACAGGGCGGACACTATTCGACAGGGGACAGAATTCGACACATCACCGGCCTTACCCAGCCATTGTTGTATTTTTGAACCAGTGTTGGCTACCTCGTCCTCCTCCACCGCCGCTTCCACCTACACAGCCACATCCACCGCCACCTCAACCTCCTACTCCATATGGACCTCGTCCTGCTAGGCCAAGATTAAAATTTTTATTTTATTTTTTTTGTAGCGCACAGATCCTTTCCCCCTTACCTGCCTTTATGTTGTTGGCTCCTCGCAGGAGGGAGAAAGGCACACCGCACTACCAGCCCGTATCATCCTATATAAAGAGGTTGAGCGGTGTACTTGACGGGCCGTGTCCACAGCCGGAGTCAAAACTCCTCCAGAGGATGATTCTCACCTCTACTGTAGGTAGAGGCAAGTCCTTTAATTGCCAGTAAAGTCAATGTCCACACCAGCTGAAACTCCAACTCTTATTCTCTCATGGCAAAATAAACTGTACTCAGATAGAAAAGGTTAGAGCAAAGAAACAGGACAGCTTAAGGTGTGGAGGAGGTCCAGGCACAAACGTAGCACATTCACTTCACTGCTTAGGTTTCTCAAACAGTTTTTGGCGCACGGTCTCTGCCACAGACATTGAGGTTGGTCTCTGCCACAGACCGGGTGTACAAGGCCCCTGCCACGGGCCTGGAGAACTTTGGTCTCAGCCACAGACCAGGGTGTATAAGGCCCCTGCCACGGGCCGGTTGAATAAGGCCTCTGATACAGTCAAGGTGACCTTGAGCTTCTCCTTCTACGAACCTAGCCCATATCAAGGGGAAGACATATCTCCAGGGAGTCAACAGACCATTCCTTCACCGTGACTCCCGCATCGGTCCATCAGAATGATCCTCCCTTCCCTGGAACAGGGTCCCCTACACGAGGCGGCTCTGGACTCCAGGCTTTACTCCCGCCCCTAGGCCTCCATACCCAGGGCAGCAAGAACTCCAGGATAGTACCTCACCCCGGGCTAAAGGTGCCCGAGATGGAACAGGAACACATGCACCCAGGCCGAAGGCACCTGGGCGCGGACCCCACTGGACATCAGCCCCCAGGCCAAAGGTCTGCCCCTTTTATATGCTCTCCCGGCATGCACAGCAGGTTCCCCGCCCCGCTGTACTACTGCCAAGAGGGGACACAAAAGGCGCCACCTGTAGGCCGCAGGGAACTGCACACCAATACTGTCCCCCGAGGACAAAATGGTCCATGAATCCTACAGAATTAGGGTATTTGAGCCTATTTACCACTCAAACACTTTCCTTAAATTTAGCACCCCGCTACATTTTTATTTCAAAGTATTTTATTTTCCCACTAGCTTATCCATTAAATTAAATAATTTATTCCAGAAAGGGCGTATTCTGGGGCATTCCCACCATATGTGTGGCATTGTGCCGTTGAGTTTCTGAGGTTCTTAATGACTTCCTGTACCTCTTCTGCTGAAAAGGGGGCCTCCAGCATATTTTTTTATTTTTTAATTTTTTTTATGTTCTTTTAAGTTATTTCCTATCCACATTTGTTTGCAGAGCACTTGCCATGTTCTTAACAACATTTTGCTGCCATTTGCAGCCCTCTAGCCCTTTCCATTACTTTTTTAGAGCCTTTTTAGTCGTCAGAAGTCCGGGTCCCCATTGACTTCAATGGGGTCCGGGTTCGGGTTAAAGTTCGGTCCCGAATCCGAACTTTTTTCCGAAGTTCGGCCGAACCCGAATATCCAGCTACCCGCTCAACACTACTCAGGAGGTCACGAATCTGAAAGTCAAGATGGTCGTCTAGGACTCTGCTGTCAGACAATCAGCCCTTGGAAGACAGAGCTGCACCCTATGGCAAGAACATGAATCTGAAGTCAAGATGGTCAACTAGGACTCTGTTGCCCTACAATCAGCCCCTGGAAGACAGAGCTGCACCCTATGGCATGAACATGAATCTGAAGTCAAGATGGTCATCTAGGGCTCTGCTGTCCAGCAATCAGCCCCTGAAGTGTGGAGCTCCACCCTATGGCATGAACATGAATCTGTGGTCATCTAGGACTCTGCTGTCCAGCAATCAGCCCCTGAAGTGTGGAGCTCCACCCTATGGCATGAACATGAATCTGTGGTCATCTAGGACTCTGCTGTCCAGCAATCAGCCCCTGAAGTGTGGAGCTCCACCCTATGGCATGAACATGAATCTGTGGTCATCTAGGACTCTGCTGTCCAGCAATCAGCCCCTGAAGTGTGGAGCTCCACCCTATGGCAAGAACATGAATCTGAAGTCAAGATGGTCATCTAAAAAACTCTGCTGTCCAACAATAGGTCCCTGGAAGGCGGAGCTTGCATGGCGGCAGCAGTGGTGCGGTTTTCAGCAACAGTAAAACGTATCAAGACAGCATCGTCCTTGTCAGGGCCGCTGATGGGGGGGACCACCAGCCCTCCTGTAGGGGGCCCCGTCACACAGAGGGGCCCAGACAGCAGGAGGATCGGTGGAGAACAATGCCCTCCGTGTCTCTCACCCAGGTTTCTCCCCCTCTCCCTCCCACCGGCTTTTAGCTGCTGGGTGAGAGACATGGAGGGATAATGATCCTGGCCTGCCGCCGCTGAGCTCCTTCCCTTGCCCCGCTCACACTCACAGCTGTGACAAGGAGACAGTAGGCTGGAGCAGAGAGGCGACATCCAGGAGGAGGTGCGCTGTGTTGTGCTCTCCTTCCTGTCAGAAGAGTGTTCCACATACAGCACATGAGACCCGATCGTTCGTACTGTATATCGCATTGCACTGTATATACACACAGCGCCCCCTATCCACATTTCCTGCTGCAGCGAGCAACCCTTGGAGGAGATCGGGGGTTGGTGTGTGTATACAGCGCAATGCGATGTACAGTCAGATCCGATCTCATGTGCTGTATACTGTAGATGAACGATCTTCTGACAGGACAGAACACAGCACATCTCCTGCTGGCTTTGTAGTGGCTTCTCTCTGTAACTTGGGGGGAGTTGGATGGGTGGGTAATCTTTGCTGGGAAAAGTAATGGGGATTTAAAAATGGGGAATAGGTGTTAGGAGGAGGGTTTGGGGGAGGGGGGGGGAGGGTTGAACCAGGAGAGGGGATGCTTGTGCTGGGGAGAAATTTCAGTAGGGGGGAATAATTTGTGCTGGGAAGAGTAATTTAGAGGGGGTTTTGCT
Source organism: Rana muscosa (assembly GCA_029206835.1). Classification (NCBI taxonomy): domain Eukaryota; kingdom Metazoa; phylum Chordata; class Amphibia; order Anura; family Ranidae; genus Rana; species Rana muscosa. Next base: position 194,658,710 of record CM055119.1, read on the forward strand.
AGAAGGAGGGATTTGTGGGAAATTTGTCCCGGGAGGGGGATTGAAGAAAGAAGATTTGTGCTGGGAGGGGAGATGGGGGGTGATTGTATACCAGGAGCCAGTGGGGGAATTCAGGGCTAATAGGAGGGATTGGGGGGGGATTTGTGCTGGGAGGGGAGATGGGGGTGATTGTGTACCAGGAGCCAGTGGGTGAATTTGGGGCTAATAGGAGGGATTGCTGGGGATTGTGTATCAGGAGCCGGTGGGAGAATTCGGGGCTAATAGGAGGGATTGGGGGGGGATTTGTGCTGGGAGGGGAGATGGGGGTGATTGTGTACCAGGAGCCAGTGGGGGAATTCGGGGCTAATAGGAGGGATTGCTGGGGATTGTGTATCAGGAGCCGGTGGGAGAATTCGGGGCTAATAGGAGGGATTGGGGGGGATTTGTGCTGGGAGGGGAGATGGGGGGTGATTGTGTACCAGGAGCCAGTGGGGGAATTCGGGGCTAATAGGAGGGATTGCTGGGGATTGTGTATCAGGAGCCGGTGGGAGAATTCGGGGCTAATAGGAGGGATTGGGGGGGGGGGATTTGTGCTGGGAGGGGAGATGGGGGGTGATTGTGTACCAGGAGCCAATGGGGGAATTCAGGGCTAATAGGAGGGATTGGGGGGGATTTGTGCTGGGAGGGGAGATGGGGGTGATTGTGTACCAGGAGCCAGTGGGGGAATTCGGGGCTAATAGGAGGGATTGCTGGGGATTGTGTATCAGGAGCCGGTGGGAGAATTCGGGGCTAATAGGAGGGATTGGGGGGGGATTTGTGCTGGGAGGGGAGATGGGGGGTGATTGTGTACCAGGAGCCAGTGGGGGAATTCGGGGCTAATAGGAGGGATTGCTGGGGATTGTGTATCAGGAGCCGGTGGGAGAATTCGGGGCTAATAGGAGGGATTGGGGGGGGGGGTTTGTGCTGGGAGGGGAGATGGGGGGTGATTGTGTACCAGGAGCCAGTGGGGGAATTCAGGGCTAATAGGAGGGATTGGGGGGGGATTTGTGCTGGCAGGGGAGATTTGGCGGAAGAAGATTTGTGCTAGGATAGAAAGCTTGATGTGTGCTAGGCTGGTAAATTTTTGGGGTGAGGGAGATTTGTACAAGGAGGGGGAATTGGGGTGGGATTTGTGTCCATTAATAATGATTTTCATGTATTTTTTCGTGAAAATATTGTAGAAAAAAAACGTCATGTGTGTGTGGGGGTGGGGGGGGGGGTCAGGTAGGCTGTACGGGGCCCCATGATTCCTAACAGCAGCCCTGGTCCTCGTCTGTACCCACATGACCCCAATGCCAGTAACTGGCTTTTCCTTCCATAGAATAACCACAGGGAAAAATAACCGATCCTCACCGAAACATCAGAGAACCAATCAGAAGTCTGCATGAATAAACATCTGATATGTCACAATGTAGAGCAACATTAAAACTAAAGATGACCCTTTGATTTTTTTTTTTAATGGAGTCGGAGCTCCAGCCAGTCCAGACAATGCCTAGGCTGAGAGATGCATGTTGGGAGAATGATGCTGCAGGCAGGAGGAAGCCGTCTCCTCTCCTCCTGTGATCACTCAATGGGACTTATATTATCGCCATGGGAAGCAGCTGGGGCTGATCTGTGTTAGACAACAGGTGTACACACAAAAAGATGACTGTTCCAGCTTTAAGATTTACATGATTGTGTCATGTCTGAACCGGCACCTCAGTTTAGGAAGTAAATGCCGAGCTTGAATGATGCCTTAAAGACGGCTCTTCTCTTCAGGAGGAAGGCTGATAAAAGGCATCGTTAAGGGGAGTACTGTGCTTAGCTGATATTACTTTTTCCCTAAAAAATGTCATGATCCAAAACAAACCTATTCTATATAAATGTACGATGCCAAAACACTATGTGGCAAGTTATCATCGCCAAACACAACTAATTGCAGATGCTCCTGCACAGTTCCACAGGCTGGACCATCAACAGCGGGGCACTTCTCACCACTGGTACTTAGAAAGAGGTATATGAAAGGTTATCCAATGACATTGTGCCGGCCACAGAGGTGGTGGTCAGACAGGAAGGTGTGGTGCCAGGGACCAGTCAGAACTTTTACTGTGCCAGGTAGGGAATCGTTCTGGCAGCTGTCAACCAATGGCACCATCAACCAATAGCCCCGTACTGGCCAGAGACCAGCCAATAGCACCGTATTGCCCAGAGACCAGCCAATAGCACCGTACTGGCCAGAGACTAGAGCTGCACGATTCTGGGAAAAATGAGAATCGCGATTCTTTTGCTTAGAACACAGATCACGATTCTCTCACGATTCTTTAAAATGGTAAATTTAAAAAAAAAAAAAAAAAAATTTGCTTGTCGTTTTTACTTTTTTTTTATTTTTGCATAATTTTCTTATTTTTAATATTTTTCTTATTCTTTACTTTTTAATTACTTTATTTTATTAAATTAATTATTATTTCTTTTTTTTAAAATCTTTTTTTTCACTTAACTTTATTGCTATCACACAGTCCCAAAGACAGAGCCAGCAAAGTGTGGTAGGGGGGAGAGGGGAGGACGGAAGGCAGCACACATTTTCTCCTAGAAAGCAACTCACCGCCCGTATGTTGAAACTGTCTCCGCTCTGCTCACACACAGCCCCACCTCCTCCTAACCTCGCGCTGTGATAGACAGAACGCATTCCAGCATTGGACCCGCATTCTGTCTATCACAGTGCAGGGTTAGGAGGAGGCGGGGCTGTGTGCGAGCAGAGCGGAAACAGTTTCAATGCATCACGCTCTATGATCCATTTGCGTTCCACGCTGGTTACGTGGAACCGGCGGGGATTTAAGAAAATCGCAGTAATCCAAGATCGAGATCGCGCGGGGGGGTGAATCGAAATCGCGATTCTCATACGATTAATCGTGCAGCTCTACCAGAGACCAGCACCATACTGGCCAGAGACCAGCCAATCGCACCGTATAGGCCAGAGACCAGCCAATAGCATCGTATTGCCCAGAGACCAGCACCGTATTGCCCAGAGACCAGCACCGTACTGGCCAGCCAATCGCACCGTACTGGCCAGCCAATCGCACCGTACTGGCCAGCCAATCGCACCGTACTGGCCAGAGACCAGCCAATCGCACCGTACTGGCCAGAGACCAGCCAATCGCACCGTATAGGCCAGAGACCAGCCAATAGCATCGTATTGCCCAGAGACCAGCACCGTACTGGCCAGCCAATCGCACCGTACTGGCCAGCCAATCGCACCGTACTAGCCAGAGACCAGCCCCGTACTGGCCAGAGACCAGCCCCGTACTGGCCAGAGACCAGCCCCGTACTGGCCAGAGACCAGCCAATCGCACCGTACTGGCCAGAGACCAGCCAATCGCACCGTACTGGCCAGAGACCAGCCAATCGCACCGTACTGGCCAGAGACCAGCCAATCGCACCGTACTGGCCAGAGACCAGCCAATCGCACCGTACTGGCCAGAGACCAGCCAATCGCACCGTACTGGCCAGAGACCAGCCAATCGCACCGTACTGGCCAGAGACCAGCCAATCGCACCGTACTGGCCAGAGACCAGCCAATTGCACCGTACTGGCCAGAGACCAGCCAATTGCACCGTACTGGCCAGAGACCAGCCAATTGCACCGTACTGGCCAGAGACCAGCCAATTGCGCTTATAGCCAGGAATGTGGTGTGAAAAACATCTGACAACTACACTGTGCTGCCCAGGAAAGCAGTGTGGCGGTTGCCAGTGCCAGCCAGGGAGGTGGGGGTGCCAATCCTCAGCCAATGACACTGTGCCCGATGGGAAAGCAGTATGCCAGAGGAGAGTAAATTTCCAGTGTACCAACCCATGCAGGATTGGCATTATGCCAAAGGTCAGCCAATATCACTGTGCAGGCCAAGATATCAGCCAATAAAGCTGCAGAATGTCTGACAACCAGGCAAAACTACAATACCAGATCACTCTCTTCCATCTGCATTCGCTTGTGGGCATAGCTGCGATTTATGGGGCATCACATATGATGCGATATGAGACATCCACAATTCCTGGCAGCAATACTAAATGTATATTTATGGGTAAAAAACCTACGTAAGGCCACCCCCATCCAAGAACTAATCAGCAAGTCAAGCATTTGCTTCCTATATCCCCCATCTCCACTGTCCCAGGCATTACAAAAATGGCGTTGCGCTTTCCTATTGGATCCAATACTATATATACACACAAATGACAAGCAATAAAAGGGTGACGCCTTCATTAAAGTGGTTGTAAACTCTTCAGCCTCGTACACACGGTCGGACTTCAAACAAACTTTTCCGTGGATTTTTGTCCGAAGGGAGTTGGCCGGGAACACCCATAGCATACATACCACAGGACTTTTCTGCAAACTTTCCCATCATCACGTGGTTTTTCTGCTCTTTGCCGCCACCCTTTGGTCAACTTCTGCTATTGTTGGTTGATTTTAACATTGGTTCTGGGCATGCGTGTTTGTACTTCGGACAAAAGTCTGATCGATTTCCGTACACACGGTCAGATTTTTTTGAAAACTTGCTCATTTTGAAGTTTGTTGTCAAAAAGTCCTACCGTGTGTATGGGGCTTTACATATATCCAGTGAAGTGAATAGCCTCAGGTGATACACAGAGATAAAACAAATCCTCCTACATAAGTTGTACCCGTTTGTCTGCATTCTTCTCTTTTCTACATTTGTTCAAAGTCTAGAATTTAGCTTGTCTGAGCTGTCAGGTAAAAGGGGGCGGAGGAAAAAGGGGAGGAGAGCTGCAGAACTCAGTGTGGAGACCTCCGAGAGGAGAGGGGAGGAGAGAGAAGGGAAGGGACACCCCCCCCCCCCCATCACACAGGAACAGAGCCAAGGCTGTCAATCAGCTGGAACTCCCTCCCCTTTCACCTTTTTGGTCATGGTGTCAGAAAAACTTGTCAGAAGTGACTCATGCTGATAGAGCATATAGAAAGGACACTTAAGCCTCATACACACGATCAGATTTTCCGACAGGAATTGTGGGATGACGGGCTGTTGGCGGAAAATCCGACCGTTCGTACGCTCCATCAGACAATTGTTGTCAGATTTTCCGGACAAATGTTGGATGGCAGGCTTTAAAATTTTCCACGGACAACGTGTGTACACAAGTCTGTCAGACAAAAGTCCAAAGTACAAACACGCATGCTCAGAAGCAATGCTCACCAAACACGACATTCGCAGAAGGTGCCCAAAGGAAGGCGCTAAAGAGCTGAAAAACCACGTAATACGTCACTACGTTGGCGTTTGTTGGCAGACAATTGTGTGCCGTTTGTATGCAAGACAAGTTCCTGGCCAACGCCCTTCGGAAAAAAGTCTGAGGCTTTGTCTGCGGAAAATCCGATCGTGTGTACGAGGCTTTAGTGCTCTGGGCTGAGACAAGTACACACTATAGAGGGATATGCTTTGTTCATATTTCATGTCTGAGGTTTACAACCACTTTAAAGGACCACCGAGAAGGGGGTGGATACACAAAGGACTGCGCCAAAGTCTCAAAACCAGAGAGCTATAAAGATTCAGTCGATCCCTGCCCACCTCAAACGCCGCCATGCCAGTTCCCAGTGGAGTTGATCTTTAAATGACATAATGAATTATTCATCATCAAGGAGAGCAGGTGAGGTTGTGTCCTCTATTTCAGTCAGCTCCACCATGAACAGGCGAATCACTCGCACACAAATTCCTAGTATAGCAGTAGTGTCTTGTAACCAAAATGTTGTTAAAGTCAGAAGTCTCTCGCCCCGCCGCATGAAATGAATGGAAATGCTTTTGGAGACGGCAAGGAATTCATTTTTTTTTTTCTTTTTAAACCGTTGATGTCTGTGCTGTGCCTGAATAAGAGCTCCATTCACCCAAAGATGAACGTCATTCGCGCAGGAAAGGCCGAGCGGCAGGAGTGCGCAGTTCTCATCTCGGCAGTAGCTGTAAAAGTCCGCTGGTGGTCAGAACAAAGTGTCATTGGGCTGCCCGACCTCATCGGCCAGGTTCAGTATGTAGCTGGCCACGTCCTCTTTAGTCGGGGCGTCAGACACCACCCAGGAGTCGTTCATTGCGGTCACCTGCAGGCGGCAGATTGGACAGTTGCGGTTCCGATCGCTCCTGTTGAGGAAGATTGAGAAAAATATATTTGCATTAGGCCAAAGGAATGGTCATAATTTTGGCTTATAGTCACCCAAATACATTATAGCATTAAAGTGGTTGTAAAGCCACTTGTTGGACTTCTACCTATAGGTAAGCCTAGAATAAGGCTTACCTGTAGGTAGTGGAAATATCTCCTAAACGTGCGCCGTTTAGAAGTTATTTCACTTGTAGTCCGCCAAAAAACGTCACTGCGCATGTGCGGGGAAGAAACAAAACCAAGTGGCGTTTCTTCCCCAGCCTGTGCCGTGAATCACGGCTCCCGTGCGCACGCGCGGGAGTGACGTCACGCGGCTCCGGCGAATCACAGTGCCAGAGATTGAAGAGACAGAAGATGGACGCTGCCAACACAGATGACAGCGCTGGATTCTTTTGCAGGTAAGTGGCACATAATGGGCTAGTATGCGATGCATACTAGCCCATTATGCTTTTCATATACAGGGAGCAAAAGAGGAAGTAAAACACATCAGGGTTTACTTCCTCTTTAAGCCACTCTAACCTGTATACACCACCAGCACTGCCTCCTATTGTAGTATCCCCCCCTCTGTGTGTGATTTATAAAAATAATTGCTTTAAATACCTCATTTCACTGCAAAGATTGCGATCACATGACTGGCCAGCTTTCTCCTTTCCTCCTCTGAGAGATACAGTGGGCTGGGCTGAGGTTCCTCTGCTGATGTCATTCTGAAGGGGAGGAGGAGAGAGCTGGCTGGTCATGTGATCACAATCTCAGCTCTTAAATTAGGTATTTACAGCATTTATAAATCATTCAGAGGGGGGCACTGCAATAGGAGGCAGTGCTGATGGTGTATACAGGTTAGTGTTATGAGAGCAGCAAGAGGGGGGAGGGGGGGAGTCGGACACAAGAGCAGATAGCAGGCTGCTGATGACAGAGGAATGGAAACTGACCACAGTGTCAGGGCTCAGCAGCCGTGATACACCGTGGTCAGTTTACAGAGAGGCGGGGAGAATCTGGCAGGATCAGACAGGGTTTTTTTTTTTTTTTTTTTTTTTTTTTAGGTGTTACAGGGGGCCAAATGACACAGGACAAGCACTGTGTCATATAACATGCTTTAAAGGAGTAGGATTTTTTGGGTTAACAAACGCTTTAATGTATTATAGCCATCTGCTACAAGTGAGTGCATAACTGCGTTGGTTATATGCCTTCAGCTTGGGAGAGATAAAAGAATGGCATTGTTTGTACTAAAAAATTATATTTGTATTACCGTATATACTCGAGTACAAGCCGAGGATGAGAGGACCTCCGTGATAGGTGGTAGCGGAACACATTGTCAAGCGCCTATCACGGAACGGGACCAGGAGGAAGCCGCGAGTTTTCAAAAATGGAAGCCTGCAGTCTGTCAAGAATACAGGTACACTGACTCGAGCACAGTAAGGCTGCCATAATGGGCACAGTGAGGCGTGGAAATGGGCATTGTTGACCCTCTTTTCCGCTTACAGCAGCTGCTGCATTTCCCACCCTAGGCTTATACGCGAGTCAATACGTTTTCCCATTTTTTTGTGGTAAAATAAGGTACCTCAGCTTATACTTGAGTATATGCGGTACTTTCTTTAAGATAACAAAGTGGAAATTTTTGAAAAAAAAAAAAGAAAGGTGGGAACAGGCAGGATTTTTAATGCAGAAGAGACATACTTTGGCTCTTCTGCATTAGTTCACCATAGCGATTCGGCAATGACGAAGCCAACCGAACCCCCACACATGAGTTACGTCATATTGGCCCGACCAATGAAAGTGATTGGGAACCGATACCCGGAAGCCAGCCACTCGAAGATGTTGGCGGGGAGCGCCAGAAAGACACATCGCTGGAGCAAAGGTGAGCAGAGTTCCCTTTTAAGAAATAAAAAGGTATTGCCAAATCATTATGAATTGTAAACATTTCTCTGGTCTGGATTATTATACACTCAGTAAAGCTGAATTAACCAAGTCAGAAAAACAAACTCATCTTTGCCGAGCCAAAAAGGAATCCGGAACCTCTATGATGAGTAAAATATGATAAGAATTTCACCCGTTACCGCGGGTCACATGACAGGGCGCCTCACCATTTGTCGATACATTTCTGGCAGAAGCTGTGAGCGCAGGGCAGGATGAGGTCAGCGCGGCCGTCCATGCAGATGCAGCACTCCTCCTCGTCTGTAACTTGCTTCACCCTACCACACAGGAAGAGGAAAGTCAGGTCATTAGATTGTATCAAACGCTAACCAACGGATTTCAACATAACAGCAGCATGGACATAGGGCAGGAAACCATTACCGATAATCTGCACAATCCTGCTGCAAATGTGTGAAAAAATATTGCAGTGAACAAGGTTTGTATCTACCTTAATATGCAAGTGAGCTCCCCCGGCAAACCTGACAACCAGAATAATTGAGAAGCTCACAGTGTGCAGTGAAATCAGAGGAAGCCATTTCAGTCCAGGAGAGGAGCCGCTACAACTGTGCAGGACTGGAGGAAAGGCCGGAGGGAGGATTTAAATCTCATCAAATTGTTGAAGGGAAGATCTAGATCTAGGGGTAGGCAACCTGGGGCCCTCCAGCTGTTGCAGAACTACAAGTCCCATCATGCCTCTGGGAGTAATTGTAACTGCCAGCCTTGCAATGCCTTATGGGAAATGTATTTCCACAACAGCTGGAGGGCCCCAGATTGCCTCCCCCTGATCTAGATGATACTGAACGAGTATATCAGGTGTCATACTTGCTCCAGGGTCATAGATTTGCTAGGTAGGTCCACCTGGAACCCGCAGATTTAATAATTTAAAGATGTGTCCTGATAGGTTCCTTTAAAGGCAGCAAGGCCATGACCATATCAGGACACATCTTTAAATTATTAAATCTGCGGGTTCCAGGTGGACCTACCTAGCAAATCTATGACCCTGGAGCAAGTATGACACCTGATATACTCGTTCAGTATCATCTAGATCAGGGGGAGGCAATCTGGGGCCCTCCAGCTGTTGTGGAACTACATTTCCCATGAGGCATTGCAAGGCTGGCAGTTACAATTACTCCCAGAGGCATGATGGGACTTGTAGTTCTGCAACAGCTGGTGGGCGCCAGGTTGCCTACCCACGCATGAACCTCTAGTTTTTTTTTTTTTTGTTTTTTTTATTACGCTCAAACAGGATTAGTTACATCCAATGATTGATTGAACAATCACATTGATACGTGTGTGGCCTCCATTAGATAGGTTCCTTTTAAAGGCAGCAAGGCCATGACCATATCTAATGGAGGCCACACACGTATCAATGCGATCGTTCAATCAATCATTGGATGTAACTAATCTGTTTGAACGGAATAAAAAAAAAAAAAAAAGAAAAAAGCAAAACTAGAGGTTCATGTAGACCAGGGATATGCAATTAGCGGACCTCCAGCTGTTGCCAAACTACAAGTCCCATGAGGCATAGCGAGACTCTGACAGCAGCAAGCATGACACCCAGAGGCAGAGGCATGATGGGACTTGTAGTTTTGCAACAGCTGGAGGTCCGCTAATTGCATATCCCTGATGTAGACCATGGGTAGGCAACCTGGGGCCCACCAGCTGTTGCAGAACTACAAGTCCCATCATGCCTCTGGGAGTAATTGTAACTGCCAGCCTTGCAATGCCTCATGGGAAATGTAGTTCCACAACAGTTGGTGGGCCCCAGGTTGCCTCCCCCTGATTTAGACCCCGCAGGCACTGATCAGTGTGATGAATGCTTTAACCAATATACAGTGGATATAAAAAGTCTACACACCCCTGTAAAAAATTTCAGGTTTCTGTGATGTAAAAAAAAAAAAAAAAAAAAAAAAAAAATATGAGACAAAGATAAAACATTTCAGAACTTTTTCCACCTTTAATGTGACCTATAAAAACTGTACAAAAAAAAAAAAAACTAAAATATGGTTGCATAAGTATGCACACCCTAATGCCCCGTACACACGATCTGGAAATTGGACAGCGGATCACCCGACTTTTTTCGTTTAAATAGTTGCAAGTAGAAAATTTAAAAAGTTACTAAAGTCACGAAAATTGTCGTACGACAGAAAAAAATAAATAAATCGGAAGTGATGTCATGTGTTGTAATGTATTTGTATTGTATTTTCGGACGACAACTGAACTAAACGAAAATCGTACGATTAGGCATCGTACGAGGAAAATTTTCATGCATGTCCGATGAAATAATATCGGATGAACTGTCATGATCGGCTCTCGGAAGCTCTGTACCAACAATCCGATTATCGTACGATTCTTCCTCGGACATTTTTCATACGATATTCGGATCGTGTGTACGGGCAATAAAACTAATACTTTGTTGAAGCCCCTTTTGGTTTATTCCAACACTTAGTCTTTTTGGGTATGAGTCTATCAGCATGGCAAATCTTGACTTGGCAATATTTGCCCGCTCTTCTTCTTTGTAAAAACACTTCAAAATCTGTCAGATTGTGAGGACATCTCCTGTGCACAGCCCTCTTCACATCACCCCACAGATTTTCAATGGGATTCAGGTCGGGGCTCTGGCTGGGCCATTCCAAAACTTGAATCTTCTTCTGGTGAAGACATTCCTTTGTTGATTTGGATGTATGGCTTTGGGTCTTTGTTATGCTGAAAGATGAAGTTCCTCTTCATGTTCAGCTTTTTAGCAGAAGCCTGAAGGTTTTGTGACAACATTGACTTGTATTTGGAACTGTTCATAATTCCCTCCATCTTGACTAAGGCCCCTGTCGCAGCTGAAGAAAAACAGCCCCAAAGCATGATGCTGCCACCACCATGCTTCACAGTGGGTATATGGTGTTCTTTTGGTGACGTGCAGTGTTGTTTTTGCGCCAAACATATCTTTTGGAAATATGGCCAAAAAAGTTCAACCTTGGTGTCCTCAGACCACAACACATTTTCCCACATGCTTTTGGGAGACTTCAGATGTGTTATTGCAACATTTAGCCCGGCTTGGATGTTTTTCTTCGTAAGAAAAGTCTTCCGTCTTGTCCCTCTACCCCATAGCCCAGACATCTGAAGAATACGGGTCACATGGACCACACAGCCAGTACTTGCCAGATATTCCTGCAGCTCCTTTAATGTTGCTGTAGGCCTCTTGCTCCCTGACCAGTTTTCTTCTCATCTTTTCATCATTTTTGGAGGGACGTCCAGTTCTTAGTGATGTCACTGCTGTGTCATATTTTCTCCACTTGACGATGACGGTCTTCACTGTGTTCCATGGGAGATCTAATGCCTTGGAAATTCTTTTGTACCCTTCTCCTGACTGGTACCTTTTACCAATGAGATCCCTCTGATGCTTTGGAAGCTCTCTGAGGACCATGGCTTTTGCTGTAGGATGCGACTAAGAAAATGTCAGGAAAGACCTACGAGAACAGCTGAACTTTATTTAGGGTTAATCAGAGGCACTTTAAAAATGATGGTAGGAGTGTACTGACTCCTATTTAACATGAGTTTGAGCCCTGGTTTACATTGCAGCGATTTGGCATGCGATTTGACATGTCAAATTGCATGCCAAGTCGGCGGCTTTTGCCGGCAATGGCAACGTCTGGATCGTTGCGGCGCCGCACCGATTCCCAAAACTAGTTTCTGTACTACTTTTGGCGACTTTGGGGTGTGATTTCAATAGAAATCTGTGCAGAAACCCACACAGATGTCTCTGAAATCAGGACTGACACGCGGGAATGAAATTGTGCGAGTTCAGCTGAACTTGCACAAAATGTAATTCCCGCTGTCAGTGTGAACCTAGGCAGAATGTGATCGCTTAACCGCTTGCCGACCAGCTGCCACCATTATACTGCGGTGTACGTTGGCGGCTTTAAGAGCGATAGGGGGCGCGCGCGACGCCAGAACCAATGCGTGTTGCCAGCGGCTGCGATGTCCGCAGGCAACTCGGGATTGCTCCTCAGAGAGCCAGAACTAGGATCTGTCAATGTAAACAAACAGATCCCCGTTCTGACAGGGGAGTAGAGAGAGATCTGCTGTTCCTAGTAATCAGGAAAAACGATCTCTCTCCTCCTCTAGTCAGTCCCATCCCCCCCACAGTTAGAAACACCTCCTAGGGAACATTTAACCCCTTGAACGCCCCCTAGTGTTAACCCCTTCCCTGCCAGTGACATTTATACAGTAATCAGTGGCTATTTTTAGCTCTGATCGCTGTATAAATGTCAGTGGTCCTAAAAAATAAAAGTGTCAAAAGTGTCCGATCTGTCCGCTGCAATGTCGCAGTTCCACAAAACAAACAAAAAAAAAACCCGCAAACAATCAATATACGCTTATTGTGATTTCTTTTTTTTTTTTTTAAACCAAAAACATGTAGAAGAATACATATTGGCTTTTTTCAAAATTGTCGCTCTTTTTTTGTTTATAGCGCAAAAAATAAAAGAGAGGCGATCAAATACCACCAAAAGAAAGCTCCATTTGTGGGGGGAAAAAAAAGATCAATTTTATTTGGGCTACAGCGTCACACAACAGCGCAATTGTCAGTTAAAGCGACGCAGTGCCGTATCGCTGTAGCCCAAATAAAATTGATCTTTTTTTTCCCCCACAAATGGAGCTTTCTTTTTTACCCCCCCCCCCCCCCACCTAAAAGATTTCTGTTTGTTTTTCAACTGAGTTGTACAGTTTATAGGTCACATTAAAAAGTGGAAAAAGTTCTGAAATTATTTATCTTGGTCTCGTTTTTTGACATCACAGAAACCTAACCTTTTATTAGGGGCGTGTAGACTTTTTATATCCACAGAATCACAACGCAGATTGAATTTATGATCGGAAATATTCATGACTGATCAATCATACTTTTAATCAATGATTTCACTTGTGTGGGACAGTACTATGTGTGTTGCGTTGGTTGATTTTTTTTAAATGGATTGTGAGCGGTTTGTTTTGCGATAGCTGGCACCTCGAGATCATTTTCCGATTGGTGCGTGTATAATCGCCCTTATACAATGGGGGGGGGGGGGGGGGGGGAATAAACTATTCTACATACTTCCCCATCAGGATGCTGGCTTGGCAGGAAGACACAGAAGAGAGGTTTTCGGCGTCCTCCTGGGCGCCCGCGCTGCTCTGAGCGTAGACGTTGTCCGCGTGACCGGTGATGTCCTTGTAGAGCTGGATGAACTGGTAGAGGTTCATAATCCGGGACACTTCCACAATGCCGCTGGTTTTATTAATCTGGAACACAGATAACAATATGAACCAATTTCCGTGTGTTCAGAGACTAAGACCCCCACACACACACTAGTAGATTTTCTGCAGATTTTTGTCTTCAGATTTACCAAGACCATGTAGTGCGAGGGCCGGCCTGATTGCATACAAACTGAAGCTCTTAAAGTGATACTAAAAGGTTCGCATTTTATTTTTTAAAAATAACAAACATGTCATACTTACCTCCACTGTGCAGCTCGTTTTGCAGAGAGGCCCCCGAACTGCGTTTTCTGGGGTCCCCTGGCGGCTCTCTCGGCTCCTCCCCGCCTAAAATAACCCCCTCTGGGAAGCGCTCTCCCAAGGCGGGTTACCTTGCGGGCGCCCACGTCATTGAATTTGATTGACAGCAGTGCGAGCCAATGGCTGCGCTGCTATCAATCTATCCAATGAAGAGCGTGTTCATGACGCGGGACTTTTCAGGGCTCAGGTAAGCAAAACGGGGGGCTTTAATCGTCAGATTTTTTATCATGGCATAGGATGCATTAAGGTGAAAAAACATGAACCTTTACAACCCCTTTAAGGTTTGACCTCATATTACCGTATATACTCGAGTATAAGCCGACCCGAATATAAGCCGAGGCACCTAGTTTTAAAACCAAAAAAAAAAAAAAAAAAAAGGGGAAAACTTATTGACTTGAGTATAAGCCTAGGGTGTCCATGTGCATGCCTCACTGTGCCCGTGTCTCACTGTGCCCATGACTAGACTGACGTTTAACATGGGAGTCTATGGAAGGAGTGCACGGCTTTGAAAAATCGATGCTCCCCGGCCGTAGGTCCCCCAGACAACAAACTTTGCACTTGTAGAGGAGAAATGGGGCTACACGTGTGCCAAGTTTCGGGTCCAGGGAACCTACGACCGGTCGGAACCGGGTCCCCAAATTTACTGGAGAAATTACCATTTAACATGGGAGTCTATGGAAGGGGCGCCCGGCTTTGAAAAATCGATGCTCCCCGGCCGTAGGTCCTCCGGACAACAAACGTTGCACACTTGTAGAGGAAGAGTGTGGCTACATGTGTGCCAAGTTTGGGGTCCAGGGGACCTACGGCCTGCCAGTACTGGGTCCCCAAAGTCCGGGAGATCAGGCACAAAAAGGTGACGAGTATAAGCCGAGGGGGGCATTTTCAGCACAAAAAAAGTGCTGAAAAATTCAGCTTATACGCAAGTATATACGGTATATGGTTTTGGTAAATCTGAAGACAGAAGTCTGCAGAAAATCTAATAGTGTGTATGGGGTCTAAGGCTCTAGTCGCACTTGTGCGACTCCAAAGTCGCACGATTTCCAGTGTGACGTTAGAGGAGAGCAATTTTGATCTGACTTTAGACTCTCACATCAAAAGTAGGAACCTTTTCAAAGTCGCACAGATCCGAACGGCTGCCATTAAAAAACAAACAATGGGCTGCGACTTGTCATGGAACTTTATGTGTCCAAAGTTACATGACAAGTCACACAAGTGTGTATATAGAGCCCAAGGCTCCTTTCACACTTCTGCGACTTGGGATACGACTTGGAGATCCCAAGTGAAATTCAATGTAGGTCTGCGAGAGCCGCTCTTACTGATACTACGGGAGTGGCTGGAACTTCAGAAAAGGTGCCTGCACTACTTTGGTTTGACTTTTGATGCGACTTTGGTCTGACTTTACATTCTCTGGACCCAAGTCGCATCAAAGTTGCATGGTCGCAAGACTTTGTCGTCTCACAAGTGTGAAAGAAGCCTTTGAGTCACAGATTCATACATTCCATTACCTCCAAAGAGTTTGCGTGAAAATCCACCCCGTATTTACCTTGAGCCTGGATGCGAATTCACACTAGATGCGAATTCACTGCCGATTCTGCACTGCATCTAAAATCGCAACCCGTCCATGCGAACCGATTATAGAGTGTATGTTAAAGCAGAACTTCAGTCATTTTTTTTCATCTTTCCATCTATTAAATCTTCTGCCCTTGTTGTTGTTTTAACTTTGGATAGTAAAACATTTTTTTTCTGCCAGTAAATCCCTTATACAGCCCTCTTCCTGTTTCTTGTCTGGTCATCGGCCTAGGCTTATGACATCGTGCACAGCTCTCTCTCTCTCACTCTTGTGAGAGTTTGCCAGGAAGGGAGGGGGGGTGAGTCATAAGAGGGCCAATGAGAGCTGCAGAGCTGGAGGTGTGCCTCTGTGTAAATCCAGGAAGTGAACAGGCAGCAGCTTCAGCTGCTCACAGTTAAAATGGCTGCAGCCAGGCTCAGTGGAGGGAGATTTCTGCAGCATATTTGGCAAGTACAGAATCACAGTATATATAAAATAATATGCAAAGAGGGAAGCTTCAGAATGGCAAAGATGTTTTTATTACAAATTATGTGAGCAGCCTGCAGTTCCTCATTAAGTTAACAACATCCTGCAAACGGTCATTAGCAGTGCAAATCACATACGATGTCTGTGCAATGCGATTTCAGCCATACAGATAAATATATAGCGTTCAAACCAAACTCACACAGGACCCCTTTTTTTTTGGTCCGCACCAGAATCGCATTGCATGGGTGTTCACACCCATGCGATTTGACTCATGTCCTGACAGTTCGCCCTGCAATATACAAACTGATTTGGGGGTGTCATTAACTTTCTATTGACACTCCCAGCAGTTCGCATATGGCAGGGTGCACTGCCTTGCGAGTCGGGTGCGATGCGGGAACCGGCAGTGGATTCGCAGTGTTCCCGCATCGCAGCACTAGTGTGAAAGTGTGAAAGCATTACAGGACCTCTTAAAATGTGAGATCTGGGGCCAAAAAGACCTCAGATCTCATATTTACACTTTAATGCAATAAAAAAAACAACAAAAAAAAAAAATCCTCCCCTTTAAGACCATTGAGCGGAAGTGACCTTTGACGAGTTGAGTGGGGGGGGGGGGGCATCATTCCCTCACCCTTTCCCGCCGCCAATAAAAGTGATTTTGCGGTGAAATCCGCCGCAGAGACGACTTTTATCTGAAAGCGGACAGCCCGCCGTTTTTTAAAAAATACCGGGGTTATGCCGGCTATCTGCTGCCATTACAATGGTATTCAGCATCAAAATACCAACCTAAAACGATGGTGGGCGGTCCGGAAGTGGTTAAAGGAGAAGTACGGGGAAAGCTTGTTGCGCTGTACTTCTCCTGTGGATCACAGCTCCTTCTGCACTCCTGTGACCCGTTTTCAGCAGACCGTGGGCTGAAGCCCGCTCTCTGCTGATGTCAGAGTCGGGCCGGGCTTGGCGTCATCACGACCATAGAGTTGGGACCTGCCCAGATCCCTGGACTGGCACCTGGCTCAGCCTCTCAGCAAGCAGCTGAGAGCCTGAGCTGGCCGCTCCCACCCCCCTCCACAGCCAGTGTGCTGAGCACAGAGCTGTCACTGACAGTCTCCATCTCTCTGCTCAGGGAGCTGTGAGAGCCAAGTGATTGGCGGTGTTCAATCGCTCAGTTCTCAGTGTTAGAGGCGCCGGGGGACCGATGCTACATCCACCTACGCAAGTCCTCACTGCCTGTCAGATGCACTTTGAAAAGCGATCCGAATGCAGACAGTGAAAGACCCCTTTCACACTGGGGCGTCTGCGGTAAAACACCGCTATTTTTAGCTGTACTTTACCGTCGTATTTGCGGGGGTATTCGGCGCTAGCGGGGCACTTTTAAGCCCCGTTGGGGGTCGAGAAAGGGTTAAAACTGTGCTGCAGCAGTGCTTTGCCGGCGGTATAGCCGCGGTGCCCATTGATTTCAATGGGCAGGAGCGGTATACAAACCGATCCAAAGATGCGGCTAGCAGGACTTTTTTTACCGTCCTGCTAGGGCACCGCTCCATTGTGAAAGCCCTCGGGGCTTTCACACTGGAGAGACAGCAGCGGCTCTCTCAGGTCGGTTTGCAGGTGCTATTTTTAGCGTTATAGCACCTGCAAAGCGCCCCAGTGTGAAAGGGGTCTAATTGAGGTCTTAGAGAGAGAGATAAAGTATCATTGTTACTTTTGTATCTGAGCTGTTTCATTCATCTGCAGATGAAAGGGATGAGCTTCCATCTGCATATTATGTCGACTGGACAAGTAAAAATAAAATGTGTTCCTTTATTAACCCTTAATTCCTTCTTCCCCTTCGCTAATATTTTCCTGCCGATTTGTACTCAGAAACATAATTTTAGTAATTAATTTTTAAAATAATTTTTATAAAATTTTAAATAAAACAAATTACAGAACAACAATCATACTTTTTAAACTAATAATGATCAAAGCAAAAGTAGATAAAAAAAAACAAAAAAACACACACACACACACACACACATATACACACACACACACACATATACACACACACACACACACACACACACACACACACACACACACACACACACACACACACACACATTCTTTCCCCCCCCCCCTCCTTTTTGCTTGTGAATAGATCCAGAAACTAAAATCATTTCTGCAACAAAACATCACAGAAAGAATTCAAATGCAATGAATGAAAGGAGTGGGCCAGGGATGGGGATGCTGGACATCCTCCAGCCAGGAAATGAGGCGGGCCCTAGCTGTAATGTACATTGTGAGAATCTCGCAGTGTGCGGTGAAATCAGAGGAAGCCATTTCAGGAGAGGAGCCGCTACAACTGTGCAAGATTGGAGGGAAGGTCGGAGGTCAGATTTAAGTACAAATTGCATTAACAAGTACCGTGATACCGTACGACGTCAGTTTTTTGGCGTTGAATGACGCAGAGCAGCACTCACCTTTGTACACAAAACACGAACAACAACTTTCCACAGAGCAGACGTGTCCGATCCTGGCTGCACTTCAAACAGGAGATGTTTGTCCTGTCCTGATGCCAACCTCGCCGTCCTGAGACAAAGGAAATTAAATAATGGAGTCATCACAGAGGAATCCCTCAGATAAACACAATGTCCTTATAACAACATTGTCCTCGCCATACTGGTCACACACTGTCCTCCCCGCCATAAATGGCCACACGCGCTGTCCTCCCCGCCATAAATGGCCACACGCGCTGTCCTCCCCGCCATAAATGGCCACACGCGCTGTCCTCCCCGCCATAAATGGCCACACGCGCTGTCCTCCCCCGCCATAAATGGCCACACGCGCTGTCCTCCCCGCCATAAATGGCCACACGCGCTGTCCTCCCCGCCATAAATGGCCACACGCGCTGTCCTCCCCGCCATAAATGGCCACACGCGCTGTCCTCCCCGCCATAAATGGCCACAAGCGCTGTCCTCCCCGCCATACTGGTCACACTTCTGGCTGTCCTCCCCGCCATAAATGGACACAAGCACTGTCCTCCCCGCCATAAATGGCCACAAGCGCTGTCCTCCCCGCCATACTGGTCACACTTCTGGCTGTCCTCCCCGCCATAAATGGCCACACGCGCTGTCCTCCCCGCCATAAATGGCCACACGCGCTGTCCTTCCCGCCATAAATGGCCACACGCGCTGTCCTCCCCGCCATAAATGGCCACACGCGCTGTCCTCCCCGCCATAAATGGCCACAAGCGCTGTCCTCCCCCGCCATACTGGTCACACTTCTGGCTGTCCTCCCCGCCATAAATGGACACAAGCACTGTCCTCCCCGCCATAAATGGCCACAAGCGCTGTCCTCCCCGCCATACTGGTCACACTTCTGGCTGTCCTCCCCGCCATAAATGGCCACACGCACTGTCCTCCCCGCCATAAATGGCCATATGCTGTACTCTTCATAAAATATATAATATAAATACACACATATACAATATATGTATTACTTTATCTTAAAGTGGATGTAAACCCGAATTTATTTAGTTTTTGCTGTCACAATGTAGAGTATAAGATTTCCTATCATTTGTACCAGGTCTTGCCACAAAGTTAATCCAGCTCTGAGCAATCCTCTTGTATTGTTCAGTGAGATAAAAACGGACAAACAGAGAAAAACATTTGTCCGTTTCGCCCCCTTGCTTTGAGTGACAGGTTATTTACATATCTCGTGCACTAGCTTTAGACAGGCAATATTTTTTAATTCCCACCCCCACTCCTTTTCTGAAGTCATGTGGTTACTTTTCTGGATTTTGACTGGATGTTAGTGATCATATCAGAAGGAATACACAGGAGAAAATGCATGTTGACAAGGGGAGTGTAGAGGTGGGTGGGGAGTCTACTGACATCACGACTCCACCCACCGAGCTCCAGACAACAGATCCACCCACAGAATCTGCAGGTTTTCGGGTCTCATAACAGACAGAGGGGAGACATTTGACAGGTAAGGATACATGCAGGAGGCATCTATATCCTTATAGATCAGCACTACGGCAGTAGTTTAGAAAGGAGGAGAGTGAGTTTACATCCACAGTAATTATACATTTATTACTGAGAAATGTAAAAAAAAAAAATATTATATATAATATATATATAAATAAAAATAATAATAATAATATTATTATTATTATTAATAAAATCAATAAGTCTTTGGTCCATAGGGGGGAGTAGAGAGGGAGAGCTAAACTGGCTATAAAAAATAAATTTTTATCATGTAAAACATCCGAAACTGGAGATGGGGGGGCAATGGGTATACTCAGTACCCTGGGATTTTTAAATACGGTGCTAGATAGAGATTAACAAAGGAATCAGAACTAAAAAAGATTAAATTTTATTGCATGACAAGAACAAAGAGTACATAAAATATCATAACCATCCATTGAAGACGTGTGACTCAGTGATCAAAGATGCAGTTGCTAGGTCGCCACTCTACTAGTTTCGCTATAAATAGCTTCCTCAGGAGTGATTGTGACAGTAGCAAATTATACTGAAAGCGCAGAATACATATGATTAACATGAAGGATGGTTACAGGTTAATGAGCATAAGCACATAACATTATTTACATTACATTGCAGAAATTGCTGCATCAATGTTGGCATGATAATCGGTAGATTGGCGACCTAGCAACTGCATCTTTGATCACTGAGTCACACGTCTTCAATGGATGGTTATGATATTTTATGTACTCTTTGTTCTTGTCATGCAATAAAATGTAATCTTTTTTAGTTCTGATTCCTTTGTTAATCTCTATTTAGCACCGTATTTAAAAATCCCAGGGTACTGAGTATACCCATTGCCCCCCCATCTCCAGTTTCATAGTATATGGGATGTGGTGCTAAAAGATTTGACCAAGAGTGCCCCCCCCTTTTTTCCAATGTAAAACATCCGGTCTATTAGTAAATCTTCTGCCCTTTGCAGTGTGACAGACAAGGGGATGCAAGGATTGCTCTCCATGAGTTGGAATACAATTCTTCAATTTGAAGACACTCGGGACAGCGGACTGAACCTGAATTTCTGGTTTCCTCTCAGTGTGAATGATCCACGGTGTTCACGGATTAGACGGTCCGGCGCTCATTCACCCAGACAGCTGGTGTTTGATGTGTACACAGTGAGGGTGTGACATTACACCGCATGACTTGGAGGAGGAGGACACCTCTCCCCAGACACCGGGCCACTAACGTGATCAGGAATGAGAGGATGCATGGAGTGGACTCTGGAACCAAACACACAACTCCGAGGTCAGCTGTGTGTGAGGAGTTTAGGAGACATTAGTACATATCCTTAAATAGATGCAAGTCCCAATTGGATGATACATACAGTGAGGGAGAAAAAGTATTTGCTCCCCTGCTGATTTTGTACTGACAAAGAAATGATCAGTCTATAATATTAGTGTGTGTGTGTGTGTGTGTGTGTGTGTGTGTGTGTGTGTGTGTGTGTGTGTGTATGTATATATATATATATATATATATATATATATATATACTACCAGGCCTGATGTACTGATGGCCAATCTTATTTCTCGAGGACCTAAAATGTCAGGACAGTACAAATACCGCCCAAATACCCCCTTTTTGGAAAGTAGACAGTACAAGGTATTTAGGAAGAGGCATGGCGAGTTACTTAAAGTTTTAATTTTTTGTCATATGAAGAAATTAAATAAAAAAAAACTTTTTTACATACTGTCACCAGTGAGATATATATACATATACACACACCCCCTTTTTTTTTTTTTTTACACATCCTTTTATCAGTCACCATAGTGACACTGTACTACTCTGGGGGGTGATCACATTTTATTTTTTATTTTTTTTTACTCATTGCCATTTCACTAATAGCAATGTTTTGAATTGTCATGAATGAATTATATTCATAACAGTGGTGATTACTAGTGATCCGTGATTGGCTACAGCTAATCACATGGTACAGGGTGCTGTGATTGGCCCAGGTACCATGTAATAGCTGTGGGCCAATAAACAGCATCACTAAAGGAATCGCAGCTGCTATTAATGACTCGGGAGTTCGACCCCCCCTCCTCCGCCGCCAGGCCAATTAGAAATCGCAGCACGCTTCGCACATGTGCAGTAGGGTAACGGTTGTGAAGCCCAAAGGCTTCACTGCCAGTTTCCCTTCACTACGAATGGCGACGGCAGCACCTGACAGCCGATCCAAAAACGGCTGTGGTGAGGACATTGCGGAGACCCTGGACAGGTAAGTGTCCCAATATTAAAAGTCAGCAGCTACAGTATTTGTACCTCGTTAAGCCCTCGCTCACACTGACTGCAGGATTTCAAAGCTGCATGTCAGTGCGACTTCAGGTGCGTCTTGGAAGACATCCGTACAGCTTCATGTACAGATATCTATGCTAATGGCACATGGAAAAAAAAAAAAAAAAAAAAAAAATCGCCAAAACTAGTGCAGAAACGACTTTTTAAAATGGGTGCAGCACAATGTCGGCATTTGAACAGTGTGATTGCCGGCAACAGGGTGCGACTTGACCTGTTAAATTGAATGACAAATTGCTCCAATGTGAACGGGGGGGGGGTCTTAAAGCGGAGGTTCACTGGAATTTTTTATTTTTATTTTTAAAGCCAGCAGGTACAAATACTGCAGCTGCTGACTTTTAAAAAAAAAAAAAAAAGGACACTTACCTGTCCAGGTCGCCGGCGACGTCGGCAGCCGAAGCCGAGCTACCGCTCAGCTCTCGGCTTCCCCCGCCACCATCCTCGGTGAGGGAATCGGGAAGTGAAGCGCTGCGGTTTCACTGCCCGGTTCCCTACAGCGCATGCTCGAGTCGCGCTGCGCCGTCCTCACTGGACCCCGTTGTGTTCTGGGAGCCGAGTGTTTCCCAGAACACAACGGGGGTGGGCGACGCGTGAAGGGGCGGGACTCCCGCGGGAGTCTGCACCCGGAAGTGGTGTAAATACCTGTTTTATACAGGTATCTGCACCCCCCTCCCCCATGAAAGGTACCAAATGTGACACCGGAGGGGGGGGGGGGGGGGGGGGGAGGGTTCAGATTTTTGGGTGAACCTCCGCTTTAAATGTTAAGCTCACCTTACAAGCATGTTTCTTCATTTCCAAAATATTGTGGCAAAACAAAAAAAAAAAAAAAACAGAGCTCCTTGGGGCTCTGTGTTTTTTTGGCGGAGGGGGGAGGAGTCGAACTCCCGAGTCATTAATAGCAGCTGTGATTCCTTTAGTGATGCTGTGATTGGTCCACAGTTATTACATGGTACCTGGGCCAATCACAGCACCCTGTACCATGTGATTAGCTGTAGCCAATCACGGATCACTAGTAATCACCGCTGTTATGAATGTAATTCACTCATGACAATTGCAAACATTGCTATTAGTGAAATGGCAATTAAAGCGAGTAAAAAAAATAATGGGGGTTGACCATTTAAAAAAAAAAGAAGGGGTCTTTTTGGACTGCCCTGCCATTTTTATTTGATATGTTTCATATAGTTAACAAAAATAAATAAAAGAACTTTTAAAAAGACACACAAAACAAAAACAGATGTCTCAAGCCAATTGTATAAAACAAATTTGTTGCATGACAGAGTAATTGTCAGCCAAAGTATCACAGCACTAGAAACTAAACAATAGTCTTGACAGGAGGGGGGGAGGGGGGTGGGGGTGTAATATGTTGAGTGGTCAAACATAGGATGAAAATGAGGATAATTATTGTTCACGAGCATGCATACTGTTGCCATGGTTGCTAGGCAATCGAACATATTCGCCAGCACACCAAGGATCGTCTGATTACGTCAAAAAAAGGTTTTATTACAATAAATAAAAATAAAAATCACAAAAGGTGCAACGTTTTGGGACCCCTTCGTCAGGCATGTGATGGAGCCATTTTTCCAGGAACGTGTGCGATTGGAATATTGATCAGATGGTTGCTAGGCAGACATTAGAATCAGGAAGCTATAGAGCAGGGGTGCCCAACCTGTGGCCCTCCAGCTGCTGCGCAAAACTACAAGTCCCATGAGGCATTGCAAGGCTGACAGTTACAAGCATGACTCCAACAGGCAGAGGCATGATGGGACTTGTAGTTCAGCAACAGCTGGGAGGGCCACAGGTTGAGCACCCCATGCTATAGAGGATGACAGAGGACGGCAGAGTGATCTGGAAAAGTCATGGAATGATGGAATGGCTGACGCAGCGATTCTATCCTTCATGATGGAAGCTTTCCTAGTGGGGGGGGGGTTGTGGCGCCCCATGTCGGGGTCATATATGTAGCGCAGGCGCTGATGGATTTATAACGCGCTCTTACACATCGTTGAGCTCAGCGACTCGCCCCAGGAACTCCTCGTACGTCAGGAAGCCGCTCTCACGCACCAGGGTCACATGCTTGGCGACCTTCTCGGGAAGTTTGTTGATCGCCCCCTGGCTGGACAGCTGGTGGCCCATCGCTGGGGCGAGGCTGGAATACTTTCCCGCACGATTCAGGTCTCGTTTACAAGGGGTCCTGGAAAAGAACAAACATTGAAAAGGAAGTTTAATCTGCTTGTATTTCGACTTCCTGGGTCGTCCCCCCCCCCCCCCCCCCCCCCCCATCAACATGCTAGTAAAATTAAATGAAACCAGTTTTCATTACATATCTTATTTTAGACCAAGTGATGTCATTACTGGTATTCTGCAATTCTCTATGCAATGCAGGCAGATCATGGCTGGTGGGAGGGGCCGGCAAGGTGCTGTACTTACTGAAACGTCCCAGCCCCCTGCCTCGGGAAACCTCAGTCCTGATTCAGGCAGTGTGGGTCGGCTCTTGGGAGGAGTTATGCAAATATCAAAAAGGGGTGGATGTCAGTCTGGAGGAGTGGGCGTTCCTAGCCAAGCTGCATTGGCATGCAAACTGCCCTGGGTAATGCCCACATGTGATGCTGAACCTTCATGGATTTAAATCAGGGGTCTCCAAACTTTTGAAACTAAGGGTCACTTTACTGCTCTTCAAGCTTTAGGGGGGCCGGATTGTGACCAGTAGAAAATGCCCATTGGTGGCAGAAAACAATGCCATAGGCTTGTCGGTCAGTGGCAGTAAAAAAAAAAAAAAATTACATCATTGGTGCTAGGGGAAGGAATGGTGCCTCGGCATTGGTGGCAGCAGGAGCAATTGTGCCCCACTGTTGGCGTCAGCGGCAGGAACAGTACCCCATTGTTGGCGTCAGCGGCAGGAACAGTACCCCATTGTTGGCGTCAGCGGCAGGAACAGTACCCCATTGTTGGCGTCAGCGGCAGGAACAGTACCCCATTGTTGGCGTCAGCGGCAGGAACAGTACCCCATTGTTGGTGTCAGTGGCAGGAATAGTACCCCATTGTTGGTGTCAGTGGCAGGAATAGTACCCCATTGTTGGTGTCAGTGGCAGGAATAGTACCTCATATCAGTGAAAAGAAACAGTTCCCCAAGGGCCGGATAAAGGCAGGCAAAGGGCCACATGTGGCCCAAGGGCCGCAGTTTGGAAACCCCTGATTTAAAAACGGAATGAATGAAAAGGGTGGGCCAGACAGGAACAGTCAGGCTGGGGAGGAAGGGACTAGATAACACTGGATGCCCTCCAACCAGGAAAGTGCAGTGCCCATGCGCTAAGAAGAAACGTGCTGATAGTTGGAGAGAACAGAGTGACTAAAAGAAGAAGCAGCAGCAGGCTGACAATGGTCATCTCTCTCTCTGTCCAATCACAGGCTGGGGAGGGGCAAGACCTGCAAGTGTTACTTAACTGCAGCAGATTATTATCCTTTCTTTTTCCAGACAGGACTGTGTCATGTGGCAGAGCTGTGTAAATCTAAGGACTGGATGGACAAAAATGGCAAATCCTTTGTCAGGTAAAACCGTCCCTGTATATGTATTATATCTGTGTATTTAACCCGTTCCTGCCCAGCCTATAGAAATTTGATGGCCGTTTATGACGAACGGGCCGCACTGCAGGTGTAGAAAAAAAAAAAATCCCGCCCGCTTCCCCAGAGTAGTACAGCGTTACTATGGTGTGTTAACCACTTGCCGACCACCGCACAAACATTTATGTCGGCAGAGTGGCATGGACAGGCAAATGGGCGTACCTGTACGTCCCTTTAAATTTGCCGCCATGTGGGTGTGTGTGCCTCTGCCGCAAGCTTCATGACCGTGCCCGCAGGACCCGTGGACTCAATGTCCACCGGTGTCCCGCGATCGTGTCACGGAGCTGCTGAACGGGGAGAGGTCAGTGTAAACAAGGCATCTCCCAGGTGACAGGACACTGATCTACTGCGCCCCGTCATCGGGAGCGGTGATCAGTGTCATGTCACTGGTAGCCACGCCCCCCCCACAGTTAGAATCACTCCCTAGGACACACTTAAAGCGGAGCTCCACCCTAAAGTGGAACTTCCGCTCATCAGAACCCCCTCCGGTGTCACAATTGACACCTTTCAGGGGGGAGGGGGGTGCAGATACCTGTCTAAGACAGGTATTTGCACCCACTTCCAGGAGTCCTCTCTGCGGGAAATCTGCGGGTAGCACGTCACTTTCCGCAGAATACCCGTTGTGACACTCGGCTCCCAGAACACATGGGGACCAGTCAGAACGGCGCAGCGCGACTCGCGCATGCGCCGTAGGGAACCGGGCAGTGAAGCCGCAAGGCTTCACTTCCTGGTTCCCTCACCGAGGATGGCGGTGGGGTGCAGCAGAGTGACGAGCGATTGCTTGTCTTCTGCTGCCGACGTCGCTGGACTCCAGGACAGGTAAGTGTCCAAATATTAAAAGTCAGCAGCTGCAGTATTTGTAGCTTCTGGCTTTTAATTTTTTTTTTTCGGCGGAGCTCCGCTTTAAACCCTTCCTTGCCAGTGTCATTTACACATTTATCAGTGCATTTTTATAGCACTGATTGCTGTATAAAATGACAATGGTCCCAAGATAGTGTCAAAAGTGTCCGATGTGTCTGCCACAATGTCGCAGTCGCGATAAAAAAAAAAAAAAAAAAAACAGATCGCTGCCATTATTAGTTAAAAAAAATATATATATTAATAAAAATGCCATAAAACTATCCCCTATTTTGTAGACGCTATAACTTTTGCGCAAACCAAACGCTTATTGCAATTTTTTTTACCGAAAATATGTAGAAGAATACGTATCGGCCTAAACTGAGGAAAATTTTTATTTATTTTTTTAGATATTTTTTGGGGATATTTATTATAGCGAAAAGTAAAAAATTTTTTTTTCAAAATTGTCGCTCTATTTTTGTTTGTAGCACAAAAAAAAAAAAAAAATCATCAATGATCAAATACCACCAAAAGAAAGCTCTATTTGTGGGAAAAAATAAATAAAAAGACGGACGTCAATTTTGTTTGGGAGCCATGTCGCACGACCGCACAATTGTCAGTTAAAGCGACGCAGTGCTCAATCGCAAAAAGTGGCCGGTCATTTGGCAGCCAAATCCTCCGGGGCTGAAGAAGGTTAAAAAAAAAAAATAAATAGTATGTTTTCCGTACAGTGATCAGTCAGTGTCCCTTATCTCCGCCAAACCAGTTATACGACGATGCTGTACTGCACTGGTGACATGTTAAAAAAAAAAATTATAAAAAAAAAAATAGTGATTAAAAAAAAATATATATATATATATATATATATATATATATATATATATATATATCTTAATTTTTCAAAAAAAATCATGACAAAAAAATTACAATTAAAAAAAAAAAAAAAAAAAAAAAGACCACCATGCCTCTTACTAAATACCTCAGACTGTCTACTTTCCAAAAAAAGAAAAAGGGAGGGGGGGGGGGGCAATTTGTATTGTTCTGGCATTTTTGGGGCCTCAAGAAATGATAGGCTGTCAGTATCTCAGGATTTTCAGATAATCGATATCCCATACTTTGTGGACTCCATAACTTTCCTACAGACTAAATAATAAACACTGATTTGGGTTATTTTTACCAAAGAAATGTAGTAGATTATAATTTGGCATAAATTTATGAAGAAAAATTATAGATTTGCAAAAAAAATAAAAAAAATAAATAAAAAATTACGCAGTGGTGATTAAATACCACCAAAAGAAAGCTCTATTTGTTTGAAATAAAAATAAGGGATAAAACAGGGTTGCATGACTGCGCAATTGTCATTCAGAGAGTGAGAGCGCTAAGAACTGGCCTGGGCAGGAAGGGGGCGACAGTGCCAGGTACTGAAGGGGTTAAGGTGAAATATTTAAAAGGGAATCTATTTTTCTTTATTATTACAGTAAAACCTTGGATCGCGAGCATAATTCATTCCAGAAACATGCTTGTAATCCAAAGCACTTGTATATCAAAGCAAAACTCCCCATAGGAAATGATGGAAATTCAGATGATTCGTTCCACAACCATTAATTCATAGGTCCTTCAGTTTATAGTTCATATAAAAAGATTATAGCAATGTGATTGGTTGTGTAACCATAAAATGTCCATCCACAAATTGCCGCCTCCACAAGGGGATTAGAAGCAAAATCCAGCAGGAGCTCCAGAGTATAAAAGAGAAGAGAGGCGCCTCCAAGTGTAGCGATATGTTGCTAAATGTTTTACCTTCATTAAATGTAACCATATTACTTCACTTAGAGGCGCCTCTCTTCTCTTTTATACTCAGTTGTGACATGACGCTACTTGTATATCAAGACATCGCTTGTATATCAAGTTAACATTTATTAAAATATGTTGCTTGCTCTCAAACCAAGGTTTTATTATATTATTTTTAAAACCCAACTCTGGCCCGAATGTTATCAGAGCAGATTTAGCTCCTCTCTGTGTCCTGGTGATAGGATTTCCCTGATGGGCACACTGGCAGAGAGAAGTGACTCCTCCCCCTCTCTGTAGGCGGTGTAATAACAGGGATCGGGGAGCAGGCCGTGTGATAACAGGGATCGGGGCGCAGGCCGTGTGATAACAGGGATCGGGGCGCAGGCCGTGTGATAACAGGGATCGGGGCGCAGGCCGTGTGATAACAGGGATCGGGGAGCAGGCCGTGTGATAACAGGGATCGGGCCGTGTGATAACAGGGATCGGGGCGCAGGCCGTGTGATAACAGGGATCGGGGAGCAGGCCGTGTGATAACAGGGATCGGGGAGCAGGCCGTGTGATAACAGGGATCGGGCCGTGTGATAACAGGGATCGGGGCGCAGGCCGTGTGATAACAGGGATCGGGGAGCAGGCCGTGTGATAACAGGGATCGGGGAGCAGGCCGTGTGATAACAGGGATCGGGCCGTGTGATAACAGGGATCGGGGAGCAGGCCGTGTGATAACAGGGATCGGGGAGCAGGCCGTGTGATAACAGGGATCGGGGAGCAGGCCGTGTGATAACAGGGATCGGGGAGCAGGCCGTGTGATAACAGGGATCGGGGAGCAGGCCGTCTAATAACAGGGATCGGGGAGCGGGCCGTCTAATAACAGGGATCGGGGAGCGGGCCGTCTGATAACAGGGATCGGGGATCGGGCCGTGTGATAACAGGGATCGGGCCGTGTGATAACAGGGATCGGGGAGCAGGCCGTGTGATAACAGGGATCGGGCCGTGTGATAACAGGGATCGGGGAGCAGGCCGTCTGATAACAGGGATCGGGGAGCAGGCCGTCTGATAACAGGGATCGGGGAGCAGGCCGTCTGATAACAGGGATCGGGGAGCAGGCCGTCTGATAACAGGGATCGGGGAGCAGGCCGTCTGATAACAGGGATCGGGGAGCAGGCCGTCTGATAACAGGGATCGGGGAGCAGGCCGTCTGATAACAGGGATCGGGGAGCAGGCCGTCTGATAACAGGGATCGGGGAGCAGGCCGTCTGATAACAGGGATCGGGGAGCAGGCCGTCTGATAACAGGGATCGGGGAGCAGGCCGTCTGATAACAGGGATCGGGGAGCAGGCCGTCTGATAACAGGGATCGGGGAGCAGGCCGTCTGATAACAGGGATCGGGGAGCAGGCCGTCTGATAACAGGGATCGGGGAGCAGGCCGTCTGATAACAGGGATCGGGGAGCAGGCCGTCTGATAACAGGGATCGGGGAGCAGGCCGTCTGATAACAGGGATCGGGGAGCAGGCCGTCTGATAACAGGGATCGGGGAGCAGGCCGTCTGATAACAGGGATCGGGGAGCAGGCCGTCTAATAACAGGGATCGGGGAGCAGGCCGTCTAATAACAGGGATCGGGGAGCAGGCCGTCTAATAACAGGGATCGGGGAGCAGGCCGTCTAATAACAGGGATCGGGGAGCAGGCCGTCTAATAACAGGGATCGGGGAGCAGGCCGTCTAATAACAGGGATCGGGGAGCAGGCCGTCTAATAACAGGGATCGGGGAGCAGGCCGTCTAATAACAGGGATCGGGGAGCAGGCCGTCTAATAACAGGGATCGGGGAGCAGGCCGTCCAATAACAGGGATCGGGGAGCAGGCCGTCTAATAAGAGGGATCGGGGAGCAGGCCGTCTAATAAGAGGGATCGGGGAGCAGGCCGTCTAATAACAGGGATCGGGGAGCAGGCCGTGTAATAATAGGGATCGGGGAGCAGGCCGTGTAATAATAAGGATCGGGGAGCAGGCCGTGTAATAATAGGGATCGGGGAGCAGGCCGTGTAATAATAGGGATCGGGGAGCAGGCCGTGTAATAATAGGGATCGGGGGGCAGGCGGTGTAATAATAGGGATCGGGGGGCAGGCGGTGTAATAATAGGGATCGGGGAGCAGGCGGTGTAATAATAGGGATCGGGGGGCAGGCGGTGTAATAATAGGGATCGGGGAGCAGGCGGTGTAATAATAGCGATCGGGGAGCAGGCGGTGTAATAATAGCGATCGGGGAGCAGGCGGTGTAATAATAGCGATCGGGGAGCAGGCGGTGTAATAATAGCGATCGGGGGGCAGGCGGTGTAATAATAGGGATCGGGGGGCAGGCGGTGTAATAATAGCGATCGGGGGGCAGGCGGTGTAATAATAGGGATCGGGGGGCAGGCGGTGTAATAATAGGGATCGGGGGGCAGGCGGTGTAATAATAGGGATCGGGGGCCAGACGGTGTAATAATAGGGATCGGGGGCCAGGCGCTGTAATAATAGGGATCGGGGAGCAGGCGGTGTAATAATAGGGATCGGGGAGCAGGCGGTGTAATAATAGGGATCGGGGAGCAGGCGGTGTAATAATAGGGATCGGGGGGCAGGCGGTGTAATAATAGGGATCGGGGGGCAGGCGGTGTAATAATAGGGATCGGGGGGCAGGCGGTGTAATAATAGGGATCGGGGGGCAGGCGGTGTAATAATAGGGATCGGGGAGCAGGCGGTGTAATAATAGGGATCGGGGTTGCAGGCGGTGTAATAATAGGGATCGGGGGGCAGGCGGTGTAATAATAGGGATCGGGGAGCAGGCGGTGTAATAATAGGGATCGGGGAGCAGGCGGTGTAATAATAGGGATCGGGGAGCAGGCGGTGTAATAGGGATCGGGGGGCAGGCGGTGTAATAATAGGGATCGGGGGGCAGGCGGTGTAATAATAGGGATCGGGGGGCAGGCGGTGTAATAATAGGGATCGGGGAGCAGGCGGTGTAATAATAGGGATCGGGGGGCAGGCGGTGTAATAATAGGGATCGGGGGGCAGGCGGTGTAATAATAGGGATCGGGGGGCAGGCGGTGTAATAATAGGGATCGGGGAGCAGGCGGTGTAATAATAGGGATCGGGGAGCAGGCGGTGTAATAATAGGGATCGGGGAGCAGGCGGTGTAATAATAGGGATCGGGGGGCAGGCGGTGTAATAATAGGGATCGGGGGGCAGGCGGTGTAATAATAGGGATCGGGGGGCAGGCGGTGTAATAATAGGGATCGGGGGGCAGGCGGTGTAATAATAGGGATCGGGGGGCAGGCGGTGTAATAATAGGGATCGGGGGGCAGGCGGTGTAATAATAGGGATCGGGGGGCAGGCGGTGTAATAATAGGGATCGGGGAGCAGGCGGTGTAATAATAGGGATCGTGGAGCAGGCGCTGTAATAATAGGGATCGGGGAGCAGGCGCTGTAATAATAGGGATCGGGGAGCAGGCGGTGACCTGGTTGATGGGAGATCACTAGAGAGCGGCAAACCGATAACTTTTAATGATCAGTCTCCTGGGATAATGACAGTCCTTCTATAATAATAAATGATGGGCTCCATATAATAGATAGAAGGATACAATTCCATACAAACTGTCAGCACTGGACTAGAACGGATACAAAGTGTCTGCAAAGACACGCCCACTTCCTTCCATTTCCTGGACAGGGATTGGTGGATTTCTGTCTCTGCAGAAGAGACATCAGAGGTCTGATAACTGGCTGATGTGTCAGTAAAGAGAACCCGTCTAATAAAATCCCCCCGACTTCTGGTCCCTTATAAAGCAAAACTAAAAAGTGGAAAAAAAAAAAAAAAAAGTAAAAATAAAATAAAAGCAGAAAAGGCGCCGCTCACCAACCCAGTGCATTATTATGTAGAGGATTGTGGCCTCCGCCAGCACCCCTCCCCCTCCCAAAATGTTTCACCCCAATCACCCGCTATGACCAATCCCTGTTGAGCGGCGCAAAACTTGTCCCCCCCTCCACCTTTATACCTACCTCTGTCCCCTCAACCGCCTGCATACCTACCTCTGTCCCCTTCCCAACCTGTGTACCTACCTCTGCCCCCTCAACCGCCTGCATACCTACCTCTGCCCCCTCCTCCCCCACCTCTGCCCCCACCTGTATACCTACCTCTGCCCTCTCAACCGCCTGCATACCTACCTCTGCCCCCACCTTTATACCTACCTCTGTCCCCTTCCCAACCTGTGTACCTACATCTGCCCCCTCCTGCGTACCTACCTCTGCATACCTACCTCTGCCCCCACCTACCTCTGCCCCCTCCTCCCCCACCTGTATACCTACCTCTGCCCCCTCCTCCCCCACCTGTATACCTACCTCTGCCCCCACCTCCCCCACCTGTATACCTACCTCTGCCCCCTCCTCCCCCACCTGTATACCTACCTCTGCCCCCACCTCCCCCACCTGTATACCTACCTCTGCCCCCTCCTCCCCCACCTGTATACCTACCTCTATACCTACCTCTTCCCCCCTCCTTCCCCACCTGTATACCTACCTCTGCCCCCTCCTCCCCCACCTGTATACCTACCTCTGCCCCCACCTCCCCCACCTGTATACCTACCTCTGCCCCCTCCTCCCCCACCTGTATACCTACCTCTATACCTACCTCTTCCCCCCTCCTTCCCCACCTGTATACCTACCTCTGCCCCCTCCTCCCCCACCTGTATACCTACCTCTGCCCCCTCTTCCCCCGCCTGCGTACCTACCTCTGCCCCCTCAACCGCCTGCGTACCTACCTCTGCCCCCTCCCCCTATGTACACCTGTGTGTAGAAGATACCTACGTCTGTTTCTATGTGTGGAGTCCCCGGTAGGTGTGTACGTACCTAGGGCAGGCCGTGTGATGACACTCAGAGGGGTCTCCATAGACACACACAGACCCCGCAGTGTCGGACACTTTCCGCTCTCGGCTGTCACTGTACGAGTAACGTCATCATCCAGCGCGGCGCCTGCCCGGAACGTAAGGAACTCCGCCGCCATGTTTGATGTGGGCAGCGCTCGCCCTCACTGCCCCTTATTGAGTTCTATATGATTTATTTTTGTCAACTACCGCCGCTGGGGGCAGCACCGAGCTCCCACAGTTATCCCATTGGTTCGGTCTGTTCCCCTCATTACCCTATTGGCTAAGCCTGTGTCCCCTTTTATTCTGTTGGCTCACTCACTCATAGTATCCTATTATCCTATTTACTCACTCTGTGTACCACTATCATCTGTCTGCTCACACTTTGTCCCCCTACAATGCTATTGGCTCACTCTGTGCCCTCATATTATCCTATTTGCTCATCACATGTCACACTATTATCCTATTCACTCACCCTGTGTCCAACTATTATCCTATTGGTTCACCCTGTGTCCAACTATTATCCTATTGGTTCACCCTGTGTCCAACTATCATCCTATTGGTTCACCCTGTGTCCAATTATTATCCTATTGGTTCCCTCTGTGCCCCCTTATTATCCTAGTGGCTCAGTCTGTGTCCCCCTATTATCCTATTGGGTCATCACATGTCTCCCTATTATTCTATTGGGTCATTCTTTGTCCCATTATCGTATTGGCTCACTCTGTGCCCTCATATTATCCTATTTGCTCATCACATGTCAAACTATTATCATATTCACTCACCCTGTGCCCCCTTATATTGGCTTACTCTTTCTCTACTTATTATCCTATTGGCTCGGTCTATGTCCCCCTATTGGCTCACGCTTTTCCCCCTATTTTCCTATTGGCTTATCATGTGTCTCCCTATTATCCTATTGGTTCACTCTGTGTCCCCTTATAATCCTATTGGTTCATCATATGTCACACTAATAACCTATTGTCTCACTCTGTGTCCCCCTATTATCCTATTGGCTCCCCACTCTGTGTATCACTATTATTCAGGTGTCTCCCTATTATCCTATTGGCTCACTCTTCCCTCCATTATCCTATTGGCTCCCCACTCTGTGTAGCACTATTATTCAGGTGTCTCCCTATTATCCTATTGGCTCACTCTTCCCTCCATTATCCTATTGGCTCACCACTCTGTGTAGCACTATTATTCAGGTGTCTCCCTATTATTCTATTGGCTTATTCTTTGTCCTTACATTATTGGGGGTGGCAGCTGTATTAAAGCCATGGCGAATGTTACCGAGAACTTTTCCTTCCACTGTAGAATAGGAAGTCTGTGTGTTGAGGCAGCTTTAAATAATGACGTCACAAAGCAGATCAAATCCAACTTCTCCCCCACTCTTGGTGAATGTGGAAGGCTCCTTTAAATACTCAGTATAGAGAGATCCCGGTGCTATGGATGGGTGGTGGTGTCAGTGCTGTGTACATAGAATCGTCATCGTCCTCTGTATGTAATCTGAGAGGTCAGCAAACATCTGTGACCCCGACATGTCTGTGTCCCCGACATGTCTGTGTCCCCGCTGACTACAGGATCACCATAATAACCCCATCTGTGGTCACCGGAGCACGAGAATACAGAGTGCTGTGTGTGTGGCTTACAGTATCACAGAGACATTCTTTTCTCTCTCTCTCTCTCTCTCTCTCTCTCTATCACTCTCTCTCCATCTATCTATTTCTCTCTCTCTCTCTCTCTCTCTCTATCTCTCTCTCTCTATTTCTCTCTCCATCTATCTATTTCTCTCTCTCTCTCTCCCCATCTCTCTATCTCTCTCTCTCTCTCTCTATCACTCTCTCTCTATCACTCTCTCTCTATCACTCTCTCTCTCTATCACTCTCTCTCTCTCTCTATCTCCATCTATCTATTTCTCTCTCTCTCTCTTTCTCTCTCTATCACTCTCTCTCTCTCTCTATCACTCTCTCTCTCTTCTCTCTCTCTCTCTCTTCTCTCTCTCTCTCTCTCTATCACTCTCTCTCTCTTCTCTCTCTCTCTCTCTCTTCTCTATCTCTCTCTCTCTCTTCTCTATCTCTCTCTTCTCTATCTCTCTCTCCATCTATCTATTTCTCTCTCCATCTATCTATTTCTCTCTCTCTCTCTCTCTCTCCATCTCCATCTCCATCTCTCTCTCTCTCTCTCTCTCTCTCTCCATCTCCATCTCTCTATATATCTCTCTCTCTCTCTCTTCTCTATCTCTCTCTCTCTCCATCTATCTATTTCTCTCTCTCTCGCTCTCTCTCTCTCCATCTATCTATTTCTCTCTCCGTCTATTTCTCTCTCTCTCTCTCTCTCTCTCTCTCTCCATCTATCTATTTCTCTCTCTCTCTCTCTCTCTCTCTCTATCTCATGTCTATCTATCTATCTAATCCATCTATCTATCTCATGTCTCTCTCTCTCTCTCTCTCATGTCTGTCTGTCTAGCTATCTCTCTCATGTCTATCTATCTATCTATCTATCTATCTATCTATCTATCTATCTATCTATCTATCTATCTCATGTCTCTCTCTCTCTCTCTCATGTCTGTCTGTCTAGCTATCTCTCTCATGTCTATCTATCTATCTATCTATCTATTGTGAGGGGGTTAGCTCGGCAGCGGGTGTGTGTGACCCCCGGGATGGGCTCCCCACACAAAAACAGGCCCAGCAAACGGAGGTTGTGGTTTTCAAAATCAAAAAGGTGCGGTTTATTTTCTATTTACAGTGACAAAACACAGCAAAGCAAAAGAAACATAAATAAAATAAATCCTGGTCAACTTGACCTCTGAGTAAACATACAGGTTTCCTAACTAACAACTGGGATCAGCCTAGTGCTGTCCTAGTCCCTAAGTCCCTGGTTTTAAATGTCCAAGCAAATAGCCACACAGGCTTTGTCTCACCGCACAGGGGTTCACTCTCCCTAGACAGTCCACACAGGTCTGGTTCCAGGCATGAGCTAACACCTAATGAATCTGGGAGTTCTTATAGAGGCCTAAATGAGCTGACAAGCTTCAGCTGGTCTCATCAACTCCCTGTCTGCACGACGCCCCACACTCTCCCTAGAGGTATGAGTCATCCATGAGCCCACTAGCCTCAGCTGGGCTTCATCAACTCCCTCCCTAGTTGTATAAGTCGGCATAAAGCCTGAATCTGGGAGAAATATATCTACCCCCCTGGATGCAACCAGGTGACTTTACCTTCCTGCTGTCACATACCCCCCCCTCTTGTTTTAACCTTGGGGTTGGAACACCAGCAATCAGGCATTCATGTACTCGAGACAAAGCATCCACATTCCCCATTTGAACGCCAGGGCGATGCTTTACTGTGAAGTTGAATTCCTGTAGGGCCAGGAACCACCTATTCACTCTTCTATTTGTCTCCTTGTTTTGAGCCATCCACTTTAACGGAGCGTGATCCGTAACCATGTCAAAGTGCCTACCTAGCAGATAGTACCGAAGGGAATCTAGAGCCCACTTCACCGCTAAACACTCCTTTTCAACCGTGGCGTAATTTACCTCATGGGACTTCAATTTCCTGCTGAGGTAAATGACTGGGTGCTCTTCCCTGTTCCAGACCTGGGACAATACTGCTCCTAACCCCACATCTGACGCATCACTTTGTACGACAAAGTCTTTAGAGAAGTCGGGTGAGTACAACACTGGCTGGCTACATAAGGCTTGTTTCAAGAATTGGAATGCTGCCTCAGCCTCGGGGGTCCATTTAATCATGACCGACCCTTTCCCTTTCGTCAGGTTGGTTAGGGGCACAGCCTTAGAAGCAAAGTGGGGAATGAAGCGCCGATAATAACCCGCGATTCCCAGAAAGGCCCGTACCTGCTTCTTGCTGTTGGGACGTGGCCAACTCTGGATGGCCTCGACTTTGTTGAGTTGGGGTTTTATCACTCCCCTGCCAATGGTGTACCCAAGATATTTGGCCTCCTCCTGCCCAATGGTACACTTCTTGGGGTTAGCCGTAAACCCCGCTTCCCGGATAGAGTCTAGGACTGCTTGCACTTTTGGCAGATGTGAGGCCCAATCTGTGCTATGGACAATTACGTCATCCAGGTAAGCCGCAGCATACTTCCGATGGGGCCTCAGTATCTGGTCCATTTTCCGCTGGAATGTGGCCGGCGCATTCTGTAACCCGAACGGCATTCTCTTATATTGGAACGCCCCGTCTGGGGTTACAAATGCGGTTTTCTCTTTGGCCGACTTGGCCAGGGGAATTTGCCAATACCCTTTTGTGAGGTCAAGAGTCGTCATGTATCGGGCTGTTCCCAGCCGGTCGATCAACTCATCTATACGTGGCATGGGGTAGGTGTCAAATTTTGTAACTTTGTTCAACTGACGAAAATCGTTACAAAATCGCCAGCTCCCATCCGGTTTAGGCACCAACACAATGGGACTAGACCAATCACTTTGGGACTCCTCTATCACCCCTAAGTTCAGCATTTTCTGTACTTCCTCCCGTATTGCCTCCCGTCGGGCCTCTGGGATCCGATAGGGTTTTAACTTCACCCTTTCACCGGGCGGGGTAATAATATCATGCTCTACCCCAGATGTTTGTCCCGGCAGCTCAGAGAACACCTCCTTGTTGCGAAGCACAAACTCCTTAACCTCCTGTTGTTGGGGTTGTGACAAGGTGGCTGCTATTCCAACCTCCGGAATCACGCAACCAGTTTGAGCTGGTGACCAAGTGTCTGCGACTAGGGACTCTCTATCCCTCCAGGCTTTCAACAGATTAACGTGATATATCTGTTCGGGCTTTCGCCTTCCTGGTTGTCTGACCTTGTAATTCACTTCGCTCACTTTTTCCATTATCTCGTAGGGGCCTTGCCATTTGGCAAGGAATTTACTTTCAACCGTAGGGACAAGTACCAATATCCTATCCCCCGGGGAAAAGGTACGGGTCTTGGCTCCACGGTTGTACACTCTCTGCTGTGCCAACTGCGCTTGGGCCAAATGTTCCTTCACGATGGGCATTACCTGTGCAATTCGATCTTGCATCAGGGCGACATGCTCAATCACACTCCTGTGGGGAGAACTCTCACTTTCCCAAGTCTCCTTGGCAATATCCAACAGCCCTCTTGGGTGTCTCCCATACAGTAACTCAAAGGGGGAGAATCCCGTAGAGGATTGGGGCACCTCCCTAATAGCAAACATCAAATAAGGAAGTAGACAGTCCCAATCCTTTCCATCTCTATCCACCACTTTCTTCAACATTTGTTTTAGGGTTTTGTTGAATCTTTCAACCAGCCCATCGGTTTGGGGGTGATACACAGATGTACGCAATTGCGTCACTTTGAACAATTTACACAGCTCTTTCATAACCCGGGACATAAAGGGTGTACCTTGGTCCGTAAGCAGTTCTTTACAAATACCCACCCGGCT
Organism: Rana muscosa; assembly: GCA_029206835.1. Classification (NCBI taxonomy): domain Eukaryota; kingdom Metazoa; phylum Chordata; class Amphibia; order Anura; family Ranidae; genus Rana; species Rana muscosa. The sequence goes on from CM055119.1 coordinate 194,697,174, forward strand.
AAAAACAAGAGATAGCTCTTTGGCTATGGTTTTGGCCGAGGTATTTCTGAGAGGGATCGCTTCTGGATAACGGGTGGCATAGTCCATTATAACCAATATGTACTGGTGCCCCCTAGCGGACTTGATTATAGGACCTACCAAATCCATTGCGATTCTCTCAAACGGGACCTCAATGATGGGTAGAGGGACCAGCGGGCTACGGAAATGTGGCATCGGGGCCGACCTCTGACACACAGGGCAGGAGGAACAATAATTTTCTATGTCCTTCATCACCCCAGGCCAATAGAATCTCTGTAATACCCTCTCTCGGGTTTTCTCTGTCCCCAGATGACCTCCAAGAATGTGCCCATGGGCCAACTCCAACACCAACTTCCTGTAAGGTTTGGGCACCACAAGCTGCTCAACGGTTTCTTCTGCCCTTTTTGCCACCCGATACAGTAGGTCCTTCTCTACGCTGAAGTATGGGTAAGTGCAGGTATTATCTGGGTTCACTAACTCGCCATCTATTTCCACTACGTTTTCCCGTGCCTTTATTAGGGCGGGGTCTTTTAACTGTTCTGTGGCAAAATTTTCCCTGTGAACCTCCAGATCAGAAAACTCCACAGACGGTAGGTTTTCATCTGAGGAGGTGGGCTCCTCTCCAGTTTCTTGAGTCTCCCCTGCCAATACTGACAAGGGAAATTCTGGAGAGTCCTCACCACTCTCAGAGGAGTTCTGGCTATCACATTCCTGGTACATAGGGGCACCAGTGGGGGGCTCAGGATCATCCCACAGTTCCCAGAACTTCGGAAAATCCCTTCCCACAATGGCATCATGCGGTAATTGAGATACTAACCCCACTGGATGAGAGAGGGTACCTTTGGGGGTCTCGAAACACACTGTAGTCACTGGATACTCTCGGGTGTCCCCATGCACATAAATAACAGCTACCTTGCTATTCCCAGAGACCTCTGTTTTAACTAATTCAGCCTTTATCAGGGTCACAAGGCTACCTGAATCCAGCAATACCACAACATTTCTACCATTAATACACATTTTGCATAAATGTTTCTCAGTTCCCCGAATGGCAGTGCATGCGACTGTCGCACACAGCGACTGACGTCTGTCCGTCAGAAAGTCACATTGCATGGGTTCCTCCACAACCGGGCAATTTGCTGCAATATGTCCCGCTTGCCGGCAGCGGTAGCAAACAATCCTTTTGGCTGCCTCTTGAGCCCCTGACTTCCCAGGCTGTTCTCGCCAAACTTTGGGCAGAGCTCCCACCCTCTCACTCTTTCCACCCTCACCCCTTGGAATCCTCTTATCCGCCCCTGGGGATGGTCTGGTCTTAGGGTGGAAAGTCCGAGAGTCTCTGGAAGAGGCCGTCAGGTTCTCTGTAGCCAAGTATTTCTCTACACGATCCACAAGACCACCGGCCGTCTCTGGGTCTCCATGGCTTACCCACTTTTGGATGGCAGTAGGAAGAGCTCTCAAAAACCGATCCATTACAACACGTTCCACAATCTCTGGTGCGGACAAAGTCTCTGGCTGTAGCCACTTCCTGCTCAGGTGAATGAGATCATACATTTGAGACCTGGGGGGTTTTCCAAGCTGGAAAGTCCAGTTATGCACACGCTGAGCCCGGACAGCCAGGGTGACACCCAGCCTTGCCAATATTTCAGCTTTTAGCATCACATAGTCTTTTGCTTGGTCAGGCTCTAGGTCATAGTAAGCCTTCTGCGATTCACCAGTTAACAGAGGAGCCACCAGTCCAGCCCACTGCTCCTCAGGCCACTTTTCTCTTTCAGCAGTCCTTTCAAATGTGGTCAAAAATACCTCTGGATCATCCTCTCCAGTAGGGATGAGCTTCGTGTTCGAGTCGAACATACGTTCGACTCGAACATCGGCTGTTCGATCGTTCGACGAAGATCGAACGATTTGGGCCGTTCGCGCCAAATTCGAGTGACGCGAACGGCCCACAATGCACTACGCCATCGCAGTGTCATCCAGGCGCTGTGATTGGCCAAGCATGCACTGTGACCCCGCATGCTTGGCCAATCACAGCGCCGGCAGCGAGGAGAGCAATGATTGGCCACAGGCAGGATGCCTGTGGCCAATTATTGCTGAGGGTGTTTAGTACACGCCCCACACTATAAAAGGCCGCCAGCACGGCGGCCTAGTGTAGTGTGTTCCAGAGCAGGGAAAGACAAGCATAGGCAGGGACAGTGACATTTATTTCTTTCTTGCTTAACCTGGATTCCTTTAGTTTAGGGAAAGAGAAGGATAGGTAGGGAGAGTGTCAGTGTGTTTTACTGTGCGAGTCCTTGTTTCTAGGGACAAAGAAGGAAAGTGAGGGGAATTCTCCTTGTGCTATAGTGTGCTTTAAAAAAACATTTTTTCTAGGGACAGAAAACTCTAGGTAGGGAGAGTGTCAGTTTCTTTCACTGTGCGAGTCCTTGTTTCTAGGAAAAAAGAAGGAAAGTGAGGGGAATTCTCCTTGTGCTATAGTGTGCTTTAAAAAAACATTTTTTCTAGGGACAGAAAACTCTAGGTAGGGAGAGTGTCAGTTTCTTTCACTGTGCGAGTCCTTGTTTCTAGGAAAAAAGAAGGAAAGTGAGGGGAATTCTCCTTGTGCTATAGTGTGCTTTAAAAAAACATTTTTTCTAGGGACAGAAAACTCTAGGTAGGGAGAGTGTCAGTTTCTTTCACTGTGCGAGTCCTTGTTTCTAGGAAAAAAGAAGGAAAGTGAGGGGAATTCTCCTTGTGCTATAGTGTGCTTTAAAAAAACATTTTTTCTAGGGACAGAAAACTCTAGGTAGGGAGAGTGTCAGTTTCTTTCACTGTGCGAGTCCTTGTTTCTAGGAAAAAAGAAGGAAAGTGAGGGGAATTCTCCTTGTGCTATAGTGTGCTTTAAAAAAACATTTTTTCTAGGGACAGAAAACTCTAGGTAGGGAGAGTGTCAGTTTCTTTCACTGTGCGAGTCCTTGTTTCTAGGGACAAAGAAGGAAAGTGAGGGGAATTCTCCTTGTGCTATAGTGTGCTTTAAAAAAACATTTTTTCTAGGGACAGAAAACTCTAGGTAGGGAGAGTGTCAGTTTCTTTCACTGTGCGAGTCCTTGTTTCTAGGAAAAAAGAAGGAAAGTGAGGGGAATTCTCCTTGTGCTATAGTGTGCTTTAAAAAAACATTTTTTCTAGGGACAGAAAACTCTAGGTAGGGAGAGTGTCAGTTTCTTTCACTGTGCGAGTCCTTGTTTCTAGGAAAAAAGAAGGAAAGTGAGGGGAATTCTCCTTGTGCTATAGTGTGCTTTAAAAAAACATTTTTTCTAGGGACAGAAAACTCTAGGTAGGGAGAGTGTCAGTTTCTTTCACTGTGCGAGTCCTGGTTTCTAGGAAAAAAGAAGGAAAGTGAGGGGAATTCTCCTTGTGCTATAGTGTGCTTTAAAAAAACATTTTTTCTAGGGACAGAAAACTCTAGGTAGGGAGAGTGTCAGTTTCTTTCACTGTGCGAGTCCTTGTTTCTAGGGACAAAGAAGGAAAGTGAGGGGAATTCTCCTTGTGCTATAGTGTGCTTTAAAAAAACATTTTTTCTAGGGACAGAAAACTCTAGGTAGGGAGAGTGTCAGTTTCTTTCACTGTGCGAGTCCTTGTTTCTAGGAAAAAAGAAGGAAAGTGAGGGGAATTCTCCTTGTGCTATAGTGTGCTTTAAAAAAAAACAATTTCTAGGGACAGAAATCTCTAGGTAGGGAGAGTGTCAGTTTCTTTCACTGTGCGAGTCCTTGTTTCTAGGAAAAAAGAAGGAAAGTGAGGGGAATTCTCCTTGTGCTATAGTGTGCTTTAAAAAAAAATTTTTTCTAGGGACAGAAAACTCTAGGTAGGGAGAGTGTCAGTTTCTTTCACTGTGCGAGTCCTTGTTTCTAGGGACAAAGAAGGAAAGTGAGGGGAATTCTCCTTGTGCTATAGTGTGCTTTAAAAAAACATTTTTTCTAGGGACAGAAAACTCTAGGTAGGGAGAGTGTCAGTTTCTTTCACTGTGCGAGTCCTTGTTTCTAGGGACAAAGAAGGAAAGTGAGGGGAATTCTCCTTGTGCTATAGTGTGCTAAAGCATTCCTCATCAACCATCTTTGAAATCCTTGTTTTTTGGACAGTCAGGGAAATTGTCGTTGTGCTATTCTGTGCAAAAGCAATCATCCTCAACCATATTTAGAAATCCTTAAGTAAAGGGACAGAGAAGGACACCTGAAGGTAGCCCTTATTGCTTTTTTCCCATCTCCCTGCAGGCCATCTATTAGAATGTCTGGAAGGCAAACAAGGAGAGGCAGACAGTCAGGAGGCAATAAAAGAGGGCAAGCAGGCTCTGTGTCTGGGGGCAACAGTGCTGGTCGTGGACGCGGTGCATTGTCATCAGCACATGGCCATGGGACACGCTTGTCCTTCTTTTCGGCAGCTGGACATGTTGAGCCACATCATGCCGAAGACTTGGTAGAGTGGATGACCAAGCCCTCCTCCTCCTCCTCATCCTCACCCAGGCTCAGGGTACTGGCAAAGCAGCTGCCAAAGCGTCCTCTTCCCTGGTATCAATGTCAGACTCATCATCAGTCACTCCTTCCCTAGACCCACCATGTCCTCCTCCTGAGGAGTCCCCCGAACTGTTTGAGCACAGTGTTGGGTACATGCTCCAGGAGGATGCCCAGCGTTTCGAAGGGTCTGATGATGAAACCCAGCTACAGGAAGGCAGTAGCGTGAGAGCAGACAGAGGGGATGCTCAAGAAGGACACCAATCTGGCAGTCATGTTCCAGCAGCTGCAGCATACTGCCAGATTGGCTCCAGTGATGAGGAGGGAGGGGATGATGAGGTCACTGACTCCACGTGGGTGCCTAATAGGAGAGAGGAGGAGGAGGAGGATGAGGAGGAGGCACATCTCCAACGAGGCAGGATGCCCTTTGGTGGCCAGCGTAAGGGCAGTACACTGACGGAATCACACCGCAGAGCTCCGCCTGTGCAGGGCGCTGCCTCTGCCCGTCATTCAAAAAGTTCCTTGGTGTGGGCCTTTTTTGAGGCTAGTGCATCAGATCGCACAGCTGCTGTTTGCAACATATGTCTCAAGCGTATATCGCGTGGCCAAAACATCAGCCGCTTGGGTACCACATGCCTGACCAGACATATGTTGACCTGCCATGCAGCTCGTTGGCAAGCCTACCTCAAAGACCCACACCAAAGAACAAAGCGGACCTCTCCTTGCACCGCATCAGCTGGGATCTCCAACCCCACTATAACTTCAGTCCTCTCTGAAACATGCACTGAGAGGAATGAAGGTGTAGAATTAGGTGTGTCACAGCCAAGTACTTGCGGCCACTCTGCTAGCAGTACACCGACGTCCGATTCTAGCAGGCAAATTTCCCTGCCCCAGCTGCTGGACCGTCGAAAGAAGTTCACTCCCAGCCATCCACATGCCCAGCGGTTGAATGCTAGCTTGGCTAAATTGCTAGCGCTTCAACTGCTGCCTTTTCAGTTGGTAGACTCGGCCCCCTTCCGTGAGTTTGTGCAATGTGCGGTTCCTCAGTGGCAGGTTCCCAAACGCCACTTTTTCTCACGGAAGGCTATTCCGGCTCTCTACCGGCATGTGGAAGGCAATGTCTTGGCCTCGCTGGACAGGGCGGTCAGCGGTAAGGTGCATATTACCGCTGACTCATGGTCCAGCAGGCATGGACAGGGACGTTACCTTTTTTTCACGGCCCATTGGGTCACTCTTTTGGCAGCTGGGAAGGATGCAGGACAAGGTGCAGTAGTGTTGGAGGTTGTTCCACCGCCACGCCTCCAAAATGCTACTACTGGTTGTGACACACCTCTCTCCTCCACCCCCTCCTCTTCTTCTTCCTCCATGGCCTCTTCCTGTGGTTTGTCCTATGAACCAGCGGTGCTCCGTAGCCGTTCACGGGGCTACGCAAGTACGCAGGCAAAAAGATGCCATGCCGTGCTTGCGCTGGTGTGTTTGGGGGACAGAAGCCACACTGGGGCAGAGGTCCTGTCTGCTCTGCAGGGCCAGGCCGAGAGGTGGTTGACGCCACGCCAGCTTAAGCCAGGAATGGTGGTTTGCGACAATGGCACCAACCTCCTCTCCGCCCTCCGACAGGGACAACTGACCCATGTGCCCTGTGTGGCTCACGTCCTTAACCTGGTGGTGCAGCGGTTCTTGGGCAGGTACCCGGGCTTACAGGATGTCCTGAGGCAGGCCAGGAAAGTCTGTGTGCATTTCCGCAGATCTTATAATGCCAGTGCTCGCCTGGCTGAGCTGCAAAAGGAGTTGAACCTGCCCAAGAACCGCCTTATATGTGACATGCCCACCAGGTGGAACTCAACGTTGGCCATGCTGCAGCGGCTGCACACGCAGCAGAGGGCCATCAATGAGTACCTGTGCAACTACGGCACCAGGACAGGGTCAGGGGAGCTTGGTTTTTTTTCTCCACGCCAGTGGGGCATGATCAGGGATGCATGCACTGTCCTGGCACCATTTGAGGAGGCCACGAGGATGGTGAGCAGTGACAGTGCATGCATCAGTGACACTGTACCTCTTGTCCACCTGTTGGAGCACACGCTGCGTGGAATAATGGACAGGGCACTTGAGGCAGAACAGAGGCAGGAAGAGGAGGACTTCCTTGCCTCTCAAGGCCCCCTTTACCCAGACAGTGTTCCTTCTGTCCCACCCATCGCAGAGGAGGAGGAGGAGGAGGAGGAGGAGGAGGAGGAGGAGGATTGTGTCAGCATGGAGGTGGAGGCTGGCACTCAGCATCATCAGCAGCAGTCTTTTAGGGATGATTTACAGTCCCAAGAAACCAGTGGACTTGTACGTGGCTGGGAGGAGGTGGCTGCGGATCATGTCGTCCTTAGTGACCCAGAGGACTCCGGAGCGAATGCCTCAGCAAACCTACGCTGCATGGCCTCCCTGATCCTGCAAAGTCTGCGGAAGGATCCTCGTATTCTTCGGATCAAGGAGAGGGACCATTACTGGCTGGCCACTCTCCTTGATCCACGGTACAAGGGTAAGGTTGCGGACCTTATGTTACCGTCGCAGAGGGAGCAGAGGATGAGACAACTCCGGGAGGCCTTGCAGAAAGGTCTGTGCAACGCGTTCCCAGAGACTGGGAGGTTACAAACTCCTGGTCCTGGACAACGAGTTGCTGAGGCTTCGGCCAGTCAAAGAAGGAGCGGTGGGGAAGGTGGCCGTCTGACCGATGCGTTCAGACAATTCTTTAGTCCGCAGCCCCAAAGTATGATCGGTTCCAGCAACCATCGCCAGCGTCTGATAAACATGGTGCAGGAATATCTAGGGGCAAGGTCAGACTTGGACACCTTCCCCACCGAAAATCCTCTGGCTTACTGGGTCTTGAGGATGGATCACTGGCCAGAGCTTGCACAGTATGCAATTGAGCTACTGGCCTGTCCTGCATCCAGCGTTCTTTCGGAACGCACATTCAGTGCTGCTGGAGGATTTGTCACGGATCACAGGGTGCGCCTGTCCACCGACTCGGTTGATCGACTGACTTTCATCAAGATGAACCAGTCTTGGATCACCACCAGCTACCACACACCTGATGCTGATATAACAGACTAATTGATTTTAACATGTCACATCCCTTCAAGACTGATGCTGATGCTGAGTGCCTGTGCTGTTATGTTGACTGGCTATCCTCCTCCTCCGAGTCCTCAATGATACGATTGATGATGATAGCTTGGAAGATCATTTTTGTTTATGGGTGCCGCCACCAGTGGCTAAGGCCCAATTTTTGAGCCCCTGTTTTACAGGGGCGTGTAATTACAATTTTTTTAGCAATAATTTGCCATAGGGCTCATTGCTGTGCTCCAAGTACAGTATCTGTGAGGGGTTGGAGTGTTGTGGCACCAGTGCCTAAGGCCCAATTTTTCAGCCCCTGTTTAAAAGGGGCGTGTCATTACAATTTTTGAAGCAATACTTTGCAACAGGGCTCATTGCTGTGCTCCAAGTACAGTATCTGTGAGGGGTTGTAGTGTTGTGCCACCAGTGCCTAAGGCCCAATTTTTCAGCCCCTGTTTAACAGGGGCGTGTCATTACAATTTTTGAAGCAATACTTTGCAACAGGGCTCATTGCTGTGCTCCAAGTACAGTATCTGTGAGGGGTTGTAGTGTTGTGCCACCAGTGCCTAAGGCCAAATTTTTCAGCCCCTGTTCAACAGGGGCATGCAATTACAATTCTTGATCTAATAATTCACAGCAGGGCCCATTGCTGCGCCCACCAAGAGTAACTGTCAGGGCTTACAGTGTTGTGGCACCAGCACCACCATCAAAGGCCCAATTTTTACTACCACTGTTCAACAATTATATGTAATTAAAATTCCTGATATAATAGTTGACAGCAGGGCGTTCCAGCACCAACCAAGAGTAACTGTGAGTGCTTACAGTGTTGTGCCAACACCAACAACTAAGGGGCCTATTTCTGCAGAGTATATACGGCAGGTCCCTACTTTCAAACATCCAACTTACAAACGACTCCTACTTGCAAACGCAAGAAGACAACAGGAAGTGAGAGGAAATCTACCACTAGGAAGGAAAATTCTCTCCTGTAAGAATAAATATGGGAGAAAGGTGTCTCCTCTGTACAGATGCTTTATCAGCAATCCTTGTTTCAAGAAAAACACCACATTTCAAAAACAGTTGTCATTGGGACGGAAAGTGAGGTGAAATGTTCTGAACAGGGGCACAGACAGCAAAACAAATGTTACAGGGGTGATAACCCTTCCCTATGTTTTCCAAAAAGTTTAAAAATAGATTTTTGGGCTGGAGCTACACTTCAACAATGTACCTGTTCAAAATTACAAACACATTCTACATAAGAACAAACCTACAGTCCCTGTCTTGTATGCACCGCCTGTATACGGCTGTTCAGAGTATATAGGGCCTTTTTTATTTTATGTGCGGTGTTCCCCTTAATATCCATACAAGACCCAAAGGGGCTGGTAATGGGCTGGGGTAGGGGGGGGGGGTCATGGGGTAGCTATGCCATTTTTCTTAAAGATTTTCATCCATATTACCGGGACCAGACATTACATTAAAGCCGCAAGCAGTTTTAAATGGCTTTTTTTTCCTTTAGAAGTGTCATTTTGTGCAGGGACAGTTCTAAACACGGGAAACACGTGGCACTTCACAGGCATACTTTAGACACCCCCCAGGTACGATATTTAAAGGAATATTTGACTTTTTTTTTTTCACTTTATGCATCATTAAAATGACTGCTCCCGAAAAACGACCGTTTTTAAAACTTCTTTTTGCATTGATACATGTCCCCTGGTGCAGAACCCGGGTTCCCAAACCCTTTTTAGGACAATAACATGCATAATAGTTGTTATAATTAGCACTTTAGAATTCGAACGTTCGCATCCATTGTATTTAATAGGGTTCTAATGTTCGTACGAACTTTCGGTCCGTTCGCGGGTTCTGGTGCGAACCGAACCCGGGGGTGTTCGGCTCATCACTACTCTCCAGTCATTTTTGTCAATAAACGACTCACCCCAAAGGACGCGGTATTAGTGGGACGGCTTTCCTCACTGGTCTGCGGACGTTGCTGCACTACTGCTTCCATTTGTTGTAGTCTCTGCTCTTGCTTCTGTAACAGGTCTATGAAGCGGGCCTCAGATTGCTGCTGGGCTTGTTGCTGAGCTTCCAGACTCTGTTGGTGAGCTTGCTGCTGGGCTGCAAGGCTCTGTTGATGAGCTTGCTGCTGGGCTGCAAGGCTCCTTTGCAAACCTGCATTTGTCTGCTGTTGATTGGCATTTGCTAGAGCCAGCTGTTTCAGTATCTCCTCCATGCTGGCTTAAAAAAAACTGCCACTGGTTCTCCACCAACTGTGAGGGGGTTAGCTCGGCAGCGGGTGTGTGTGACCCCCGGGATGGGCTCCCCACACAAAAACAGGCCCAGCAAACGGAGGTTGTGGTTTTCAAAATCAAAAAGGTGCGGTTTATTTTCTATTTACAGTGACAAAACACAGCAAAGCAAAAGAAACATAAATAAAATAAATCCTGGTCAACTTGACCTCTGAGTAAACATACAGGTTTCCTAACTAACAACTGGGATCAGCCTAGTGCTGTCCTAGTCCCTAAGTCCCTGGTTTTAAATGTCCAAGCAAATAGCCACACAGGCTTTGTCTCACCGCACAGGGGTTCACTCTCCCTAGACAGTCCACACAGGTCTGGTTCCAGGCATGAGCTAACACCTAATGAATCTGGGAGTTCTTATAGAGGCCTAAATGAGCTGACAAGCTTCAGCTGGTCTCATCAACTCCCTGCCTGCACGACGCCCCACACTCTCCCTAGAGGTATGAGTCATCCATGAGCCCACTAGCCTCAGCTGGGCTTATACAACTCTCCACCTAGTTGTATAAGTCGGCGTAAAGCCTGAATCTGGGCGAAATATATCTACCCCCCTGGATGCAACCAGGTGACTTTACCTTCCTGCTGTCACACTATCTATCTATCTATCTATCTATCTATCTATCTATCTATCTATCTATCTATCTATCTATCTATCTATCTATCTATCTATCTAATCCATCTATCTATCTCATGTCTCTCTCTCTCTCTCTCATGTCTGTCTGTCTAGCTATCTCTCTCATGTCTATCTATCTATCTATCTATCTATCTATCTATCTATCTATCTATCTATCTATCTATCTATCTATCTAATCCATCTATCTATCTCATGTCTCTCTCTCTCTCTCTCTCTCTCTCATGTCTGTCTGTCTAGCTATCTCTCTCATGTCTATCTATCTATCTATCTATCTATCTATCTATCTATCTATCTATCTATCTATCTATCTATCTATCTATCTATCTATCTATCTAATCCATCTATCTATCTCATGTCTCTCTCTCTCTCTCTCTCTCTCTCTCATGTCTATCTATCTATCTATCTATCTATCTATCTATCTATCTATCTATCTATCTATCTATCTATCTATCTATCTATCTCACGTCTATCTATTTATCTCATGTCTATCTATCTAATGTCTATCTACCCATCTCATGTCTATCTATCTATCTATCTTATGTCTATCTATCTATCTGTAGCGGGTACTTACTTTCCCGGGGTAAAATTTGAATCTTTTCGGTGACACCGGTGGTGTGTTCCGGCGGTCCACTGGGTAGCACTGTCACCATGGGCTGACGGACGTATACCGCTGTGTGCTGAGTCTCCTTTTTGGCTTCTCTCGGCAGCGGTATGGTGGGGCGGGGAACCCGCCATGCTTGCTGGGAGAGGGTATAGAAGGGCCGGCCATCTTGGTCACAGGGTCTTCGTCCCAGACATCTTCAGCCTGTGGGCGGTGGTTCGTGTTCGTCCTCTAGGTGGCCTAGGCCTAGAGGACCACCGGAGATCATGTTCCATCTCAGGCACCTTTAGTCCTGGGGTGAGGTACTCGGATGGAGGTCCGGAGCTCAGTGCCCAACACTGAGTTCCGCGAGGGAAGGATCCTAAGGCACTCCGGGGATGGATGCCTGAATCCAAGGTGGGCGTAATGGACCGGGAAGAACTCCTCATCTGAAGACCCGGTGCAGCAGACTGCCGGTGACGGGTGAGTCTCTTGTCGGAGACCGTCCGGAAGGAGAATTTCCCTCGTGCGGAGACCATAGATCACTCTCAGGGAGAAGAGTGGATGATAGAACTTGTGTCTGGGCCTATTCGTACACACACCTCCTTTTCTGTTCTATAGCCAAGGGAGTCCATGTTGGACTTTGACGGTGTGTGGCTCAATTTCTGGCAGACGAGGTTCAAGGAGACTCTTGGAGGGAGGATCCGATGCACATCACAGACCCGAAGGTAACAAGAGACATTGCTGAGACTACATACACAACTGTGGTGGAAGCCTGGCATAGCTCACCCCTCTCCCTCCCCTATCATACCCCTAGACCAGAGACAGTGCGAGTTGGAAAGCTTTAAGAAGAGGGGAGTGGGGAGAGGGTGTGTGCTACACATGGGGGCTCGTGTCCGGTATTGTGTTGTGCATTACTGTATGGAACGTGTCTGCTGGAAGAGTTAAACGAATAGGCCAAAGTGCAGCCCTGCTTGAAGCCGTGGAAATTACCCCAAGAAGGGAAAGGCCCACGCAGGAAGAGCGGTGAACGGGGGGGGGGAAGCTCAGCCGTGTGAAGTAGTACACGTGGGGGCTTCTAATTGCACTGCGCCACCAGACACAACCCCCGCCGTTTAGTTCGTGGGCGTGGCTCAACCAAAGAAAGTAAGAAAGCCCGCGAACTGGAGCAAAGGGGAGGAGTCCAATACGTGTGAAGGGACTACACGTGGGACATTGGCGCGAAAACTCTGCAGTGTGCGATGGATCAGTAACAGGTCGCCATGTTTGGACACACCTCGTGAATTCCGGTTCATCCTTCCACCACGACACTGACTGCTGCTGCTCCGATAACGGATACGGGGATCCGACTGAAGCCAAGGGGTCGCTTCGCCCTGTACTCATGTATGGACGTTGAGGCCCTGGGTATGATTTGTCCCGGGTGTTCGGGACTGGTGTGCCTGTTGAAGCCGTTCGGACGCTTTGAGGCCTGTGGGGAGTTCACGTTCGAGGTGGATTCGGCAGTTGAGAGGCCGAGAACCATCTACCCAGGCCGGGCTTCAGGTACCACCACTCAGAGAGGAGAAATCACCGCTGTGAGAGTTGCCCCAGCGCACACTGCAGCGACCAGGGAAGAGGTCGTTAAAACTCTGCGGGAGAAATCCGAGGATGCTGACTCAGTCGCCACTGTCTCGCAGCGTCCGCCACCGAAGAAAAGAACCAGCGTGGTAGCCCCGACCAGTGGTGGTGGTGGACCGTCTCGCCCGCTTACGCCAGGCCTGGATGGATCCGTTGACAAGGGTTCCGGACGTCCCGCTTCAAGGAAAGGCCGAGGTAAGCCAGGCGAAGAGACTTGGTGTGTGGGAGGAGGTGTCGGGAAGGTATGGCCTAGCAAATCCGTGGAGTGTGGAGGCTCCGTTTCTACCAAGAGCTACATATCCGCGGAGGAGTGTGACACCTCCGACCTGGAATCGCTCTCGGATCTGGGAGATGATGCCATCATTGATGATTTGTTTGTCGAGAAAGGCTGGGACAAGGTACCGCTTGCTTCATTCCGCAGACCTCGGAATTCACCCATGTCAACAGGGGAAAGTACGCCCCGGGTGGAGGCGTCAGCGCCTGAAGAGGGGTCCCGTCCCCAGCTTGTCCCTACATCCCCGGCGCAACCTGCATCTGATGCTGGGGTACAGAGACTGTTGCTGCGGGCACCCATGCCCAGATTGGAGGTGGTCAAAGCGCCTCGTCATCCAGACTCAGTAGTTATGCCTGGTGAGGGAGACAGAGCTACCATGCCTCCTTTGGCAAGATTACAACGCCTATTTGGCCAAAAAGTTGCAGAGGAGTACGGATGGGAGTATCCCTACTTATCGAAGGACTTGCTCTATGAGGTGGAAGTGTACAGAGAGCGCTGGTACAATGACTTCGTGTGGACCCACCTTAAAGTTCCACACGCTCGCAGGTACCTGGCATGCTCTCCCAAGGCTTCACAACGTTTCAAGGATTGCAAGGCCAAATGGATGTTAGGAAGACACATCCATGCGGATAAAGTGTTGATCCGACGCAAAGAAGGTGAAGATGTGGAGTATCATCTGGAGACCGTAGATCAGCACTTGAAGCCACTGATTTTGCCGCATCCCCGCTTTTACTTATAGGAGACAGAGACTCCGCTCTTATCATGTTGTTGAACTTTTGGGGCAGTTGTTGTGTATGCCCAAAGGAATGAGGAACTATTCCTGTGTTTTTTTTCCTTTCACATCTTCCTCAAAGAGATCACGGACTCTGGGGTTAGATAGGGCCAAAGAGAAGAAGAAGAAGAAGCTCCACGAGTGCAGTACCGTGAGGCTGTCACCAGGTGGCAGTCTTGTGCAACGTTTTTTTTTAAACACTTTTCATGCACTCTCTCTTTGGAGGGAAGGAATTTCTTCTTGGAGAAGTTTCTTTTCTCTTTACACGAATACATGTGTCAGGGTTTTTGTGTGTTTGTTTTCTTTTCTTTTCCCTCTGCAGGAGAGCATCTCGTCAAGATTATGGAACCTGGGGTGGGTTCTTAGTTAGGATGGGAGGGAAAGGTATAATGTTGAAATGTGATTTCATGTTTAATGTTGTCTTTCACTCCTCTTTTGTTACAGGGGCTCAGACACAACTTCTCCGTTAGGATAGTTTCCTAAAAATGTTTGTTTTTTTCAATTTGTTAGTTGGTTTCTGGATTGGATTATGTCAGCCGTTGAGGGCATGGTTCACTCCAGACACTGGGGACCAGTGTCAAATGACAGGGGGGAGAGTGTAGCGGGTACTTACTTTCCCGGGGTAAAATATGAATCTTTTCGGTGACACCGGTGGTGTGTTCCGGCGGTCCACTGGGTGGCGCTGTCACCATGGGCTGACAGACGTATACCGCTGTGTGCTGAGTCTGCTTTTTGGCTTCTCTCGGCAGCGGTATGGTGGGGCGGGGAACCCGCCATGCTTGCTGGGAGAGGGTATAGTGGGGCCGGCCATCTTGGTCACGGGGTCTTCGTCCCAGGCACCTTCAGCCTGCGGACGGTGGTTCGTGTTCGTCCTCTAGGCGGCCTAGGCCTAGAGGACCACCGGAGATCATGTTCCATCCCAGGCACCTTTAGTCCTGGGGTGAGGTACTTGGATGGAGGTCCGGAGCTCAGTGCCCAACACTGAGTTTCGCGAGGGAAGGATCCTAAGGCACTCCGGGGATGGATGCCTGAATCCGAGGTGGGCGTAATGGACCGGGAAGACCTCCTCATCTGAAGACCCGGTGCAGCAGACTGCCGGTGACGGGTGAGTCTCTTGTCGGAGACCGTCCGGAAGGAGAATTCCCCTCGTGCGGAGACCATAGATCACTCTCAGGGAGGAGAGTGGATGATAGAACTTGTGTCTGGGCCTATTCGTACCCACACCTCCTTTTCTGTTCTATAGCCAAGGGAGTCCATGTTATGTTCTGAATAAAGGAGTGTTGGACTTTGACGGTGTGTGGCTCAATTTCTGGCAGACGAGGTTCAAGGAGACTCTTGGAGGGAGGATCCGATGCACATCACAGACCCGAAGGTAACAAGAGACATTGCTGAGACTACATACGCAACTGTGGTGGAAGCCTGGCATAGCTCACCCCTCTCCCTCCCCTATCATACCCCTAGACCAGAGACAGTGCGAGTTGGAAAGCTTTAAGAAGAGGGGAGTGGGGAGAGGGTGTGCGCTACATATCTATCTATCTATCTATCTATCTATCTATCTAATGTCTATCTATCTCATGTCTATCTATCTATCTATCTCATGTCTGTCTGTCTGTCTATCTATCTATCTCATGTCTGTCTGTCTGTCTATCTATCTATCTCATGTCTGTCTATCTATCTATCTATCTATCTATCTCATGTCTGTCTGTCTATCTATCTATCTATCTCATGTCTGTCTATCTATCTATCTATCTATCTCATGTCTATCTATCTATCTATCTATCTATCTATCTATCTATCTATCTATCTATCTATCTATCTAATGTCTGTCTATCTATCTATCTATCTCATGTCTATCTATCTATCTAATGTCTGTCTATCTATCTATCTATCTATCTCATGTCTATCTATCTATCTATCTATCTATCTATCTATCTAATGTCTGTCTATCTATCTATCTATCTCATGTCTGTTTGTCTGTCTATCTATCTCATGTCTGTCTGTCTATCTATCTATCTCATGTCTGTCTGTCTGTCTGTCTATCTATCTATCTCATGTCTGTGTATCTATCTATCTATCTCATGTCTATCTATCTATCTATCTATCTCATGTCTGTCTATCTATCTATCTATCTATCTATCTCATGTCTATCTATCTATCTATCTATCTATCTATCTATCTAATGTCTGTCTATCTATCTATCTATCTCATGTCTGTCTGTCTGTCTATCTATCTCATGTCTGTCTATCTATCTATCTATCTGTCTGTCTGTATATCTATCTCATATCTATCTATCTATCTATCTCATATCTAGCTATCTATCTATCTATCTCTCTAGCGATCTCTCTATCTATCTAATTATCGATCTATCATTCTATCAATCTCATATCTATCTAGTAATCTATCTATCTCATATCTATCTATCTATTTATCTATCTATCTCAGTCATCATGAATAATATTATGATGAAGCTCCCCACCATTTCTTCTGTTCTTCACTAAGACCCCTTTCACACTGGGGCGGGCAGGTGCGGTGGCGGTATAGCAGCGCGATTTTCAGCGCTGCTATACTGTCGTTCTTACCGCGGTATGCGGTCGCTAGGGGGGTTAATTTAACCCCCGCTAGCGGCCGAAAAAGGGTTAATACCGCCCGCAAACCGCGGCTATTGCCGCGGTTTGCGGGCGGTATTACCGCGCTGTACCATTGATTTCAATGGGAGACCGCGGTAAAGGAGCGGTGAACACACCGCTCCTTTACCGCTGTAAAGAAGCGGCTAGCAGGACTTTTGGAGCGGTCCTGCTAGCGCACCGCTTCAGTGTGAAAGCCTTCGGGCTTTCACATTGAAGACACAGGGCAGGATTTTTTCATGCGGTATAACAGCGCTATTATTAGCGCTAAACCGCATGAAAAACGCCCCAGTGTGAAAGGGGCCTAACACTCTGCACATTCCCTAATGATAGGAAGAGTTAAGCAGAGGTTGAAGTTATCTGTCCTGGAAGAAAAATTACAAATGCTCCACCCCTGAGGACCTCCCACATGTCCCGCCCACCTCTTCTTCTGCAGGTGTGGCCAGCTTCCTGCATTTCCTCCAGTCACCTCTGTATACTTCGGCCTCGGCCAGCAATGGTAGCTACAGACACATAGGCGGCTGTAAGAAGTGTGAGGACATTGCAGCTTCTTTTCTGTGATGTCCCCAATGTGTCACAATGAGAGTAGTAGTGCACAGCTCTAAGGGTCATACAGACTTTGGCTGAGAAACACAACAGCAGGAAGAGAAGCCTAAAGGTTTTATTGAGTGGCTGTATTCCTTTTCTAATTCCCTTTCCCTTTCTTCTGTCCGTGCCCCCCATTGGTGAGATTATCTCTCACTTCCTGCCACTGGGGCATACAAAAATGGCAGCCTACCCAGTTCTAGTAAAAATGTGTTTTTCTGTGTCCTGTTTTTCATTCTTTCCTCTGTTGACAGGAAGTGTGGGGAAATCTCCCCAATAGGGGCACAGACATCAATAGAAACACCTAGGCTTGACAAAGGGGCGGGGGGGTTTTAACCCCCAAAATGATTTAGATTCTCCTTCAATTGCCCCCCTGACTTTCCTTTGCCCTTTCCTAAAGCCCTTTCCTATTCACCTTTCCTATTCCCCTTTCCTTTCCATTCTCCTCCCCCTTTCCATTCCATTTCCCCTTTCCTTTTTCCTTTCCCTTTCCCTCTTTCCTTTCCTTTCTCCTTCCCTTTCCCCTTTCCCTCCTCATTTAATTTTTCCTTTCCCCTTTCCTTTCCTTTTTCCTTTCCCCTTTCCTTTCTCCTTTCCTTTCTCCTTTCACCCTTCTCTCCTTTCCTTTGCCCTTTCCCTTCCCCTTTCCTTTCTCTTCCCTTCCCTTCCCTTTGCCCTTTCCTTTCCCCTCCCTTTCTCCCCAATAGAGGCACAGACATAAATAAAAACACTAAGGCCTCGTACACACGACCGATTTTCTTGGCAAGAACCAGCAAGAAACTTGCTGGCAGAGAGGTCTTGCAGAGTAAATCGGTCGTGTGTACGCGGCTATCGGGTTTCTCGTCGAGAAAACCGACAAGAAACCTCGACGAGAAAATAGAGAACCTGCTCTCTATTTTCTCGTCGAGATTCTCGTCAGCCTGTTTCTCGACGAGAAAAGTGAGTGTGTATACACTTACCTGTCCTCCCGGAAGCCCGCGCATGTTCGAAATGAATTCGACGCATGCGCTGTAGCTTCCTAGGCATACGTAGGGTATACCAAGATGGCGGCGACGGCATCGAATGTGACGAGCGCATGCTCATCGTAGTCGATGACGTCACCGCGTACGCTCCATTCAAAGAACCGCGGGTTCTTTGAAACGAGCGTGTGTACACTCGGCCGGGACAAGTTTCTTGTCCAGGAATCTCGTCGAAAAAAACAACATGTTTTTTTCGACGAGAATCTCGGCCGTGTGTACGAGGCCTTAGGCTTGATAAAGGGGGAGGTTTTAACCCCCAAAATGCTTTGGATTCTCCTTCAATTGCCTCCCTGACTTTCCTTTCCCCTTTACTTTCCAATTCCCTTTTCCTTTTTCCTTTCCTTTCCTTCCCATTCTCCTTTCCATTCTCCTTTCCATTCTCTTTTCCTTTCCCCTTTGCTTTCCATTCTCTTTTCCTTTCCTTTCCTTTCCTTTCCACTTTCCTTTCTTCCTTTCCTTTCCCCTTTTCTTTTCTCCTTTCCTTTCCCCTTTTCTTTTCTCCTTTCCTTTTCTTTTCTTTTCTTTCCCTTCCCTTCCCTTTCTCCTTTCCTTTCCTTTCCTATTTCCATTCCTTTTCTTTCCATTCCCTTTCTCCTTTCCCTACCCTCTTTCCTTTCCTTCTCCTTTTCCTTCTCCCTTTTACTTTCTTTTCCCCTCCCTTTCTCCTTTCCTTTCCGCTTTTCGTTTCCGCTTTCCCTTTCCCCTTTCCTTTCCTATTCCCTTTCCCTTTCCATTCTCTTAGTTTCCTTACCATTCCCTCTCACCTTTCCCTTCCCTCCCCCCTTTTTTTTCCTTTTTTCCTTCTCCCTTTCCATTTCCTTTCCTTTCCTTTTTACTTTCCTTTCCCCTTTCCTTTACTATTTAATTTCCATTCCCTTCCCTTAGTTTTCTTAGTCTTCCCTCTCTCCTTTCCTTTCTCTTCCCCCTTTCCTTCTCCCTCTCCCTTTTCCTTTCCTTTATTCCCTTTCCCTTTCTTCTGTCTGTGCCCCCCATTGGTGAGATTATCTCTCACTTCCTGTCCCTGGGACGTACAAAAATGGCAGCCTATCCAGTTCTAGTAAAAATGTGTTTTTCTATGTCCTGTTTTTCACTCTTTTCTCTATTAACAGGTAGTGTGGGGGAAATCTTCCCCAATAGGGACACAGGCAGCAATAAAAACTTCTAGGCCTGATAAAGGGGGAGGTTTTGGACCCCCAGAAAATGCTTTGGATTTTCTTTTAATTGCCCCCCTGAATTCTACTGGAATAAAGCCGCACCTGGACCTTTTATCAGTGGTGTAACTAAAGTGCATGTCTGGGAAAGCTGACAACACTTCCTCTGCTACATTGAAATCCCAAGCAGTGTTGTCACGCCTGCCCAGTTCACCACTGCGGTACTACATAACCCCTCCCTCTTATGTTATGGAGATGGGGGAGGTGGGTGTTCAGCAGGGGGAAAACTGGGCAGCACTGACAACACTGCTTGGCATTTCAGTCCAGCAGAGACGCGTTGTCAGCTCAAACAGGAAGTTAGGAGCTTACCGAATTTCTGGCAGGATCAACAGGTACTTTTGTTTGTGCATGCAATATTTATATAAAGACAAAACCCGGGGAAACTCTGCCTGTAATTTCACAGGTGTCCTGAAAATGTTTTTTTTATTTTGCCCAGACATACTAAGGGGTCTATTTATAAAACATTTGATAGACGAATATTACAAGCATTCGTCCAAATTTTACTCATATTTTCTCTGACAATTGTCATCTCCATCTAGCGAGGTACCGTATACTGTATACTTGAGTATAAGCCGAGGCACCTAATTTTACCACAAAAAAATGGGAAAATTGATTGACTCGAGTATAGGCCTAGGGTGGGGAATGCAGCAGCTACTGTAAGTGGAAAAGAGGGTCAACAATGCCCATTGCCCATTTGCAGCCTCACTGTGCCCACCTGTCTCATCAGTACCCATCTGCAGCCTCACTGTGCCCACCTGTCACACATCAGTGCCCATCTGCAGCCTCTCTGTGCCCACCTGTCTCATCAGTGCCCATCTGCAACCTCACTGTGCCCACCTGTCACACATCAGTGCCCATCTGCAGCCTCACTGTGCCCACCTGTCACACATCAGTGCCCATCTGCAGCCTCACTGTGCCCACCTGTCTCATCAGTGCCCATCTGCAGCCTCACTGTGCCCACCTGTCTCATCAGTGCCCATCTGCAGCCTCACTGTGCCCACCTGTCACACATCAGTGCCCATCTGCAGCCTCTCTGTGCCCACCTGTCTCATCAGTGCCCATCTTCAGCCTCACTGTGCCCACCTGTCACACATCAGTGCCCATCTGCAGCCTCACTGTGCCCATCTGTCTCATCAGTGCCCATCTGCAGCCTCACTGTGCCCACCTGTCTCATCAGTGCCCATCTGCAGCCTCACTGTGCCCACATGTCACACATCAGTGCCCATCTGCAGCCTCTCTGTGCCCACCTGTCACACACCAGTGCCCATCTGCAGCCTAACTGTGTCCACCTGTCTCACATCAGTGCCCATCTGCAGCCTCACTGTGCCCACCTGTCACACATCAGTGCCCATCTGCAGCCTCACTGTGCCCACCTGTCTCATCAGTGCCCATCTGCAGCCTCACTGTGCCCACTTGTCACACATCAGTGCCCATCTGCAGCCTCACTGTGCCCACCTGTCTCATCAGTGCCCATCTGCAGCCTCACTGTGCCCACCTGTCTCATCAGTGCCCATCTGCAGCCTCACTGTGCCCACCTGTCACACATCAGTGCCCATCTGCAGCCTCACTGTGCCCACCTGTCTCATCGGTGCCCATCTGCAGCCTCACTGTGCCCACCTGTCACACATCAGTGCCCATCTGCAGCCTCACTGTGCCCACCTGTCTCATCAGTGCCCATCTGCAGCCTCACTGTGCCCACCTGTCACACATCAGTGCCCATCTGCAGCCTCACTGTGCCCACCTGTCTCATCAGTGCCCATCTGCAGCCTCACTGTGCCCACCTGTCTCACATCAGTGCCCATCTGCAGCCTCACTGTGCCCACCTGTCTCATCAGTGCCCATCTGCAGCCTCACTGTGCCCACCTGTCTCATGAGCGCCCAACTGCAGTCAGCGGTGTTCTGGCAAAAGTTCCAATTTGTCAGATTCTCCAACCGGTTGGACTGCGCATATGCGAGTGCGAGCGCGTCCACGAGAACGTCTTTCTGCTGGACACGCTTGCGCATGCGCAGTACACCCGGCAACGGCCGCCATAAAACAGCACGACACAGCGGGTGATTCGAGTATAAGCCGAGGGGGGCTTTTTCAGGATAAAAAAATGTGCTGAAAACGTCGGCATATACTCGATTATATACGGTATATTTTCTGATTGAGGCATTTCAGAAAAAAATATACTGCATTTTGGCATAGGAAGGCATAGTATAAGAGAACATACAAGGAACGTTCGTGCCGCCTGGACGAATGCTTGTGACATTTGTGCAATTCATGTTTTTTTAAACAGACCCCTGGGGGTTTTGGCTGGCGCTGGGCTCTCTTCGATGTATCAAAGACAGAAAGTGGGCACAGATGGTTACACAGCGCATCTATTTGTATGCTGACCAATAATTAAGCACATTTTCAAAACAAATCTAAAAAAAAATTGAACAGGAAGGCACAAGACGTTTATTTAAAAAACAATTATATTCTATGTTTGCAAAGTACAAAAAAAATGATAACTGTCAAAGTTATCAATGACCCCCATGGTCGGGCACATTAGCGATTCAGCCCGGGGTCGGCGCTCCAAATATTTCATTGTACAATTGTTATTTATAACGCCTACAAAGTATCACGTTGCCCAGCGTTTATTCCAGGCTATGATGGCATAATACATTTCCTATTGCTGACCTCTTTGGCTGAAAAGGCAAGTTTCCTGGCTGTCCTGAGTGGCTTTCTCACCGACCCGGAACAAGCATGCATATCAGAGGCTCTGGCTTTACTCCGCCTTTCCTCCTCTGTAGGCTTGCCTTGGCTCAGTGACTCAAAAAATACTAAAATCCGAGGATGGAGCACGACTGCCAGGCAACTAGTATTTTCAGAAGGAGATCTGAATACTGGCTTTCCCACTGTTGCTTGAAATGAGGAGGCTGTTTAATAAAGGCTGTTTGATCCTGTCCTCTCTGATCCTTTCCTCCTTCCACTGTCCCCAATCCATCTCCTGAGAGCACAGGGCCTTTGGAGTCAGGCTGCACATGCTCAGTTTGGTGTGTATTGCTAGAGAGTTATATATTTTTTTCTTGGGAAAAGGGCAGCACAGCGGTGTAGTGGTTAGCACTCTCACCTAGCAGCAAAAAGGGTCGCTGGTTCGAATCCCAACCACAACACCATCTGCCTGGAGTTTGCATGTTCTCCCTGTGTCTGTGTGGGTTTCCTCCGGGTGCTCCGGTTTCCTCCCACACTCCAAAGACATGCTCGTAGGTTATTTGGATCTTGTCTAAATTGGCCCAGTATATATGTGTGTACGACTGTGTGTCCTAAGCGTGTCGAGATCCTACGGGGTAAAATGACTGCACCAGCCAAGCAGACACTGGCTGCAAAAAAAACGCCTAGAGGTGATTCAGTTCGCATTTGTAGCGCTATACAAGTCATTCATTCATTGGGAGGGGGCATGTGATCAGCACAGGGCCAATCAGCGCTGTCCAGAAAGAGGGTCAGGGGTCCTGAAGCCTCATAGGACAGTCAGAGGAGAATAAAAATTCCTACTACAAGCATTAACCAGACACTGATAGAAGTCACAAGACTGATATATACTGCTGATGAGAAAAGGTATTTAGCAGTTTATATTTACTAAAATAATTACATTTCCATGTTCTGTGTACTGCGGGAGACCAGATATAGTGATTGCAGAGTCCTGGGTTTAGTAACACTTTAACTCATTCCTGTGAAGATCAGAAGTTTAGGGAAGCAGCACTGAGAGATCAGGAGCCAGCAGCATTAAAAGTTGTAAACTGCAAGTGCTGGGATAAAAGTATTACCAAATAGTTTACCGGGGAAAGTTTATTTTTATTGGGCTCAATGTGTTGTTTAAAAAACTCCCTTAACCACTCCAGTACCAAGCCTGTATATACGCTTCCTGTCCGGGCCATTGTTCAGTTTTCAGTGCTGTGATAGTTTGACTGACAAATACTCCTTCATGCAACACTGTACACAAATGACATTTATAAAAAAATGTTTGGTGACAGATAGAGCTTTCTTTTTGAGGCATTTAAAGTGATATTAGAGATTTTTTTTTTTGTTTAAAAAAAAAAATGACATTCACCTGCTCTGTGTAATGGTTTTGCACAGAGCAGCCCCGATCCTCCTCTTCTCAGGCGCTGTGCACGCAACTACTGAATGGGGCAGCGTTTTTAACCTTTTAACCGACCGCGCACTGTACATTTACTGCGACAGTGCGGGCAGGCTGTGCAGAATCACGTATATACAGTGAAACCTCGGATTGCGAGTAACGCGGTTAACGAGCGTTTCGCAATACAAGCATTTTTTATTTTATATCCTGACTCAGTTTGCGAGTGTTGTCTCGCAAAACGAGCAGGATTCAAGCCACAGCGGTGTGCAATACCGCATTTGGCCAGAGGTGCGAGGGCGCCGGAGCCGAGCGGAGCCGTTCGGAAATACTCCATTCCCAAGCCTTTCCGAGTTCAGCCGAGCTGTCCCGAGTATTTCCGAGGCTCTCCGGCGCCCCCCACCTCTGGCCACATGCGGTATTACATGCCATAGAAGTCAATGCGGAACAAATTATTGTTGTTTCCATTGACTTCTATGGGAAAACTCGCTTTGATATGCGGGTGCTTTGAATTTCGAGCATTCTCCTGGAACGGATTAGGATCCTAATCCAAGGTTCCACTGTATACAGTACATGATTCAGCACTTCTGGGTAGGGGGGCGTACACGCACCCGCCTGGTTGTGCTGTCATTTGTCACAGCACCTGCCGATCACCGGGTCCCGGGCAGTGATTGACCGCCAGCACCTGGCGATCGGCTCTGAGCATCACGGAACACAGCTCTGTGAGTTTAAACAACACAGAGCTGTGTTCAGTGACAGGGAATCTTGTTGCTAAGCAGAGAATGAAAACAACTAAATCCCCAGTAAAAACAGCACCCACAAACACTAGCTATAGGCACATATTTAACCCCTTGATCGCCCTAGATGTTAACCCCTTCCTGCCCAGTGTCATTATTACAGTGACAGTGCATATTATTAGCACTGATCGCTGTAATGATGTCACTGGTGATGTCAGTGGCAGTAAGGCTACTTTCACACTGAAGCGCTGGGTGCGCTGGAGGTAAAACCCCACTATTTTTAGCAGCATATCACCGTCGTGTTTGCCGCGATTTGTGGGCACTAGCGGGGTGATTTTAACCCCCGCTAGCGGCCGAAAAAGGGTTAAACCCGCCCGCAAAAACGCCGCTTTGCAGCGTTTTGCGGGCGGGTTGGAGGCGCGACCCCATTGTTTTCAATGGGCAGGGGCGCTATAGGAACGGTAATTTTACCGCTCCTTCCGCGCCTCAAAGATGCGGCTGGCAGGAGTTTTTGTACCCTCCTGCCAGCGCACCGCTCCAGTGTGAAAGCCCTCGGGCTTTCACACTGGATACGAATGAGCGGCTCTTTCAGTGCGCATTGCAGGCGTTATTTTTAGCGCAATATCGCCTGCAAAGCGCCTCAGTGTGAAAGCAGCCTTAGTTAGTTCACACAAAGTGTCAGTTAGTGTTAGATTGTCCGCCGTCCCGCTATAAGTTGCTGATATTTTATTGTTTGGTCTGCCTGAAAGCTATAGCATTTACAATCAATATACTTTTTTTTTTTTTTTTACCAAAGATGTATAGCAGAATACATTTTGGATAAAATTTATTAAGAGATTTAATTTTTTTTTTTTTATTATTGGATATATTATATAGCAGAAAGTAGAAAATATTGTTTTATTTTTTGTTTATATAATAAAAAATAAAAACCCCCAGTGGTGACCATCCAAATACCATCGAATGAGGCCCGGTTCACACAGGGGCGACTCCTCAGGCGACTCGGTCGCCTGAGGAGTCGCGTCCCGGTCTGTACTATGGAACCGTTCTAATAGGAGCGACCTGAGTCACTCCGACTTAGAAAAAGGTTCCTGTACTACTTTTGGGGGCGGCGCAGGGCGACTTGCATTGACTTCTATACAGAAGTCATTATGCAAATCGCCTCGGCGGGCGTCTCAAGTCGTCTTGAGATCGCGCCTCCGAGGTCCCCCCCGAAGTCGTGCCGCCCTTGTGTTAAAAAAAATGATATAAATTTAGTTTGGGTACAGCGCCGCATGACTGCGCAATTGCCAGTTAAAGGAGGATGGTGCCGCATAAAATGGCCTGGGCATGAACCTTCATAGAGCTAAAGTGACGGCGCTCCAGAAATATACGTCCGCCTACCTGACATTTTTTTTTTTCTACCTACAGCAGTAACTAGGTGGTCCAAATAAAAGCTAATTTGTATAAATGAGATTTGAGCTTCTTAGATTTCTTAGACACCCAAATTTTGTAGCGTAGAGGCAGTAAAAATGAACAAACAGTGATTCGCAGGAAGAGTTATTGCAACCCGTGCCAAGCTGGCCGACTGCAGCAGATCTCTGGCTGGATCGAGCGGATTCGAGAACTGCTGCAGGCAGGTGCCGGGAGGTCTGAGATTGTTTCCTTTGCAATAGAAATCCCATTGCTCATAAAGTAAATTTATTTTATTTATTTTTTACCCTTTTTATTGGGCACATCAGTAAAGCCACCAAAGTCTCCAGCTGTGACTCTTTTTTGGGGACTTCCCAAGACCACGGCTCTGATGTTGTCCATTGGCTGTCCGGTGGGTTCTGTTTCCCCCCATTGGCAGTTCATCTCTGAGCCCGTGTCCCCAGCTACACCTCGGCCTCCATACAGCTCCCTGTGCTGGCCTCAGAGGTTGGTGGCCTCTCCTCCCTCCCATTGGCGGATACGTCTTCCTCTTTCGCGTTCTCGGCGGCGGTGGTGGTTTCCTTGAACACTTTGGTCTCCACAGATTCCTTCTCCTCTTTTATCTTTCTGAAGAAGACATTGGTTTTGTACCTGCAGCAGAATACATACAATAAAAATTTGTTTTCTACAATATCTGTATTATTATCTCTCGATTTTTTTTTTTTCCTCCCACCTTTCCTCTGAAGTTCATTACGGCATTTGTGGCACAAAATACCCAACAAAACTTTAATGCTGATCCCCGGCCTTCCCTTCAGTCCTGCACAGTTGTACCGTCTCCTCTCCTGGACTGAAATGGTTTCCTCTGATTTCACTGCACACTGTGAGCTTCTCACCATGTGCATTAGGCCACATTCACACTGAGGCGCTTGAAAAACTGCCAGTAAAACACTGAGCGCTTTTGAAGCGCTTTTCAGGCGCTTTTGAACTGCTTTCAATTAATTTCAATGGAGAGGGGAGTTTTTTCAGCGCGCTGCCCCAGTGTGAAAGCATTCATTGATTTTAATGGAAATAAGTTTTCAGGCGCTTTTTTTAGCGTGAAAGCGCCTGAAAAGCGCCTCAGTGTGAAAGTGGTCTTAGAAGCTTCAGTATGTCAGCTCATCCATGTCTTTATGGACCTTGCTTTGTGCACTGGTCCAAATCATTTGGTGGAGGGGGGATTATGGTGTGGGGGTTGTTCTTCAGGGGTTGGGTTTGGCCCCTTAGTTTCAGTGAAGGGAACTCTTAGACCCCTTTCACACTGAGGCGCTTTTCAGGCGCTTTCACGCTAAAAAAAAGCGCCTGAAAAGCTCACGAAAACTTATTTCCATTAAAATCAATGAATGCTTTTCACACTGGGGCAGTGCGCTGGCAGGGCTGTGAAAAACTCCCCTCTCCATTGAAATGAATGGAAAGCTCTTCAAAAGCACCTGAAAAGCTCTTCAAAAGCGCTCAGTGTTTTTACTGGCAGTTTAGAAGCGCCTCAGTGTGAAAGTGGCCTTAAGCTGTCGGCATACCAAGACATTTTGGTCAATTTTATGCTCCCAATTTTGTGGGAATAGTTTGGGGATGGCCCCTTCCTGTTCCAACATGACTGCGCACCAGTGCACAAAGCAAGGTCCATCAATGAGCGAGTTTGGAGTGGAGGAACTTGACTGGCCTGCACAGAGTCCTGACCTCAACCCGATAGAACACCTTTGAGATGAATTAGAGCGGAGACTGTGAGCCAGGCCTTCTCATCCAACATCAGTGCCTGACCTCACAAATGCGCTTCTGGAAGAATGGTCAAACATTCCCATAGACACCCTCCTAAACCTTGTGGACGGCCTTCCCAGAAGAGTTGAAGCTGTTATAGCTGCAAAGGGCGGGGCCAACTCAATACTGAACCCTACGGACTAAGACTGGGATGCTATTAAAGTGATTGTAAAGGCAGAAGGTTTTTTATCTTATTATATTCTATGCATTAAGGTAAAAAGCCTTCTGTGTGCAGCAGAGCCCCTAATACTTACCTGAGCCTCATCTAGATGTTGTAGGGTTGTCTTTGTTGCCCGAGATTCCCATTCCTCATTGGCTGAGACAGCAGGGTGGCACCATTGGCTCCCACTGCTGTCAAAGTCAGTCAGCCAATGAGGAGAGAAAGGAGGCGGGGCCAGGCTGCAGCTCCGTGTCTCAATAGACACAGGGAGTTGTGACTCGGCTCAGGTGCCCCCACAGCAAGTAGCTTGCTGTGGGGGCACTCGTTAGGAGGGAGGGGCCAGAAGAGTCGAAGAGGGACCTGAGAAGAGGAGGATCGGGGCTGCTCTGCAAATTCACTGCACAGGGCAGGTAAAGTAGAACATGTTTTTTTTTTTTAAATAAAAAAAAACTAGACTTTACAATCACTTTAAAGTGGTTGTAAACCCAACCACACAACTTGCACCTACAGGTAAGCCTAGATTAAGTCTTACCTGTAGGGGAAAGAAATATCTCCTTAACCTACACGGTTAAGGAGATATTTGCTGTAAAGCACAGCACCGATGACACGATGCGCATGCGCACAAGCGGGCCGGCATCGTTGACGGTTTTCTGAATGGATCTTGCCGGACCGAGCGCGCATGCGCGTGACGTCATCGCAGCTCCGGGCCAATCACAGTGCCAGAATGGCGATAACAGGAAGAAGATAGTCGGAGACATGGCGGCGGCGGGGAAGGCACTGAGGAGAACTTCGGGGGCTTTGATCTCAGGTAAGTCGATCATAATGAGCTAGTATGCTATGCATACTAGCTCATTATGACATTCTCTTGCAGGGTTCATTTAAAAAAGAAAAAAAAATTATGAGGGTTTACTTCCTCTTTAAAGTTCATGTACGTGTAAAGGCAGGTGTCCCAATACTTTTGACAATATAGTGTGTGTGTGTGTATATATATATATTGCAGGGGACATAGGTGCAGGGCCGCCATCAGGGGGGTACAGGCAGTACACCTGTAAGGAGCCCGGAGGTCCCCAGGGCCCCGGATGGCAACCCCCCCTTTTTTTTATTTTTTTTTATTAAAAAAAAAAAATTACTTTTTTTTATTTTTTTTTTAATTCTTTTTTTATTTATTTGTTTTATTTTTATTTTTTATTTTTTTGTAAGGGGCCCAGAGGTCCCTAGAGGCCCGGAGGTCCCCAACAAGGGCCCGGATGGCAACCCCCCGACCTCAATAATTGAGCCCCCCCCGCCCGCTTCTCAATTTGCAGCGGCAGCAGACCCCCCCCCCAGTTCTCTGCACCAGGGGGCCCATGCCTGAATCTGTGTAAGGGGCCCCAAAATTCCTGATGGCGGCCCTGCATAGGTGTGTACAGCCTGTTGAATTAGGGTGTGCACCCCAAAGCTCAAACAGCTGCATTGGACAGTGAATGAATGGGAAGTGACCTGTGCTGAGCAGCTTCCTGTTCATTCACAAACTGAAGCCTAGTAAACACAATTTACTATGCTTCGGTTATGAATGAACACAGCGAGTAAGTGTGTTCATTTAGAAAAGGAATGGGCCGATAAATGACACATTGACTAATCCTTACCTTGGCTCTCCATCCTGAAACATCCCCCGCAGCAGCCGGGGAGAGAGGAGAGATGAGGAGGGAAACCATTAGCACTGCAGGGGTGGGGGGGGAGGGGTTTGCCCAGGCAGTAAGGGGAGGTCTGCACTACACAGAGAAATTAGGGTGTGCCCAGGCACAGCTGGCACACCCCCTGTACATGCCTATGGTAGGGGATCAGACTCAATGCAGGGACAAACTCAGTTTCTGGGTCTTGTGCCTGCTCGAAGCCACCAATTTGTAGGGGATCAGACTCAATGGCAATGACAAACTCACAGTTTCTTTAGGAAAAATATATTTAATTCACAAACAGAAGAAAAAGGAAACTAGTTAGTATTCGGTATTACTTACTTCCTAATATAGCAGATGGCGAGAACCACGGCTGCTAGGAAAAACACCAGAGCCAGGATGAGCAGCACGGTCGGTAATTCTGTGTAAGAAAACAAAATTATTACATAGAAAATATTTTGAATGAATGAATAAATTTAATAGATAAAGGTAATATAGTTTTGTGTTTTGAGATGCATTTTGTAAAAGAAAATAATTAAATGTATTTTTAAAACACTAAGCTGGTGTAAAGAAATAATGTAACCTTTGCAGTAGACATGTGCACTGCCAAAATAATTTGTTCGTTTTTGTTTCATTTGTTTTTTTTGTTTTTTGTTTTTGTTTTCGTAAATTCATAAATTAGAAAATTCGTAAATTCGGAATTTGAAAAGTCGGAATTTTGAAAATTCGGAATTTCGGAAATCCAAACATGCGAAAATTCTAAAATTTGGAAGAACGAAAATCCAAAAATGCAAAAAAAATAAAAATAAAATACGAAAATTTGAAAGAACGAAAATCCAAAAATCAGAAAATTCCAAATAATAATAACTATTAGATTATAGGTACTGTATATACTCGAGTATAAGCCGAGTTTTTCAGCACATTTTTTTGTGCTGAAAATGCCCCCCTCAGCTTATACTTATACTTTCCTGTCAGTATTAATGAGGAGGCTTGTGCAATTTGTTTCGTAACGAATCGAAATTCGTCCGAATTTAGCAACTTTCGGACATTCGGAAGCATTCGAATTTCCGAACAAAGCAATTAGGAAAAAAAACGAATCCGAAATAAATTATATCGCAAATAGCGAATGCCCGAATGTCTTCGGCATAATTCGTTATGAAAAAAGTTGCGAATGTACGAATCCATTCGAAGCACAATAACACTCTGCTCTGCTCTCTGCTCCTCCCTCACCGTACTGAACTCCCTCTCAAAATGGTGTACAGGGGCGGAGGCTATAGCCGCATGTAAAAAACAAAAGTAAAATACGAGATTTCGAATCGTTACAAATAACCGCTATGTATTTAGAAAAGTACAAATCCATTCGAAGCACATTAGGCATAATAGGCAGCGTCGTTGTGAGAGAGACACGGAAAATTACAAATCAACGAACCCAAAAAAAGTTAGGAAAGTAGTAGTTGTGTCCAGAATCAACGAAAAACAATGTACTCTATCGAAAGTACGAATTATAAATCAACTAAAAACAAGGCTTACATTAATACGAATCATTAAGATTCAACAAAAAATGTTGCTTGCAAAAATACGAATTAGTCCGAACACGAAAAATCCCATCTAGCAAAATTACGAACGATTACGAATCTACAGGACCGAAAAGAAACAAACCGAAACGAAACAAATTTTTCCGTTGTGCACAAGTCTAAAGGAAACCCATATCACGCAGTACATTGTCCCCTCTGATTCACAGCGGCGCTGTGTGTATAGTAAGTCTGCGCCGTCCACGCCGCCCGCGCTGTCCACTGTAACAAAGCTCCGCCTCCTCCTCGTCACGAACTGACGAGGATGAGGCGGGACGGCGTGGGCGGCGCGGACTTCCTATACACACAACGCCGCTGTGAATCAGAGGGGACAATGTACTGCATAATATGGGTTTCCTTCCCTCCTCATCAATACTGAGATAAGGTACATGGGCACAGTGAGGTTGCTTATGGGCACAGTGAGGTTGCATATGGGCACAGTGAGGTTGCTTTTGGGCACAGTGAGGCTGAAAATGGGCACAGTGAGGCTGCATATTGGCACAGTGAGGCGGCAAATGGGCACAGTGAGGCTGCTCATGGGCACAGTGAGGCTGAAAATGGGCACAGCGAGGCTGCATATGGGCAACGTGAGGCTGCATATGGGCACAGTGAGGCTGCATATGGGCACAGTGAGGCTGAAAATGGGCAACATGAGGCTGCATATGGGCAACGTGAGGCTGCATATGGGCAACGTGAGGCTGCATATGGGCACAGTGAGGCTGAAAATGGGCACAGTGAGGCTGAAAATGGGCACAGTGAGGCTGCATATGGGCACAGTGAAGCTGAAAATGGGCATTGCTGACCCTCTTTGCCACTTACAGTAGCTGCTGCATTCTCACCCTAGGCTTATACTCGAGTCAATACGTTTTCCCATTTTTTTGTGGTAAAATTAGGTGCCTCGGCTTATATACGGGTCGGCTTATACTTGAGTATAAACGGTATTGGAATTTCTTTTCAAAATTGGCTGTTAGACCCCTTTCACACTGAGGCGCTTTACAGGCGCTATAGCGCTAAAAAAAGCGCCTGTAAAGTGCCTCTCCTGTCACTCCAATGTGAAAGCCCGAGGGACGTCAAAAAAAGTCCTGCAAGCAGCATCTTTGAGGCGCACCCCTGCCCATTGAAATCAATAGGCAGCGCCACCGAAGCGCCGGCAAAGCCCGCTGCAGCTGCGCTTTTAACCCTTTTTTGCCGATAGCGGAAACACTGTGGCCTCTGGTGTAAAGGGGAACTCTGATGTAAGGGGTGCTCTGAGAACCCTGATTTACCTTAGCGTACTCACTCAGAGGCAGGAGAGAAGAAGGGGGGGAGACTTCAGTCAGACAGGGATGGATGGTGAGCTCACTAGTTTTAGCGGCGCTTTACCAGCGTTTTTCGGGCGCTGGCAATGTGAAAGGGCTCTAACAGACACTCTCAGCTTAGACATCTGCAGCCAGCAACCCTGCTGGGAAACCATAGTCGAGTCTGAATAATGTGTCTGGGTTTCAGGCAGTCTGAAACCCGGACGCATGATTCCAAACCCGAACTGTCTGGGTGAATCCCAAGTGTGAACCCAGCCTATAGCAACCCCAATGTCTCTCTGCCTATAACTGTCTTGTACATAGTTACATAGTTAGTCAGGTTGAAAAAAGACACAAGTCCATCCAGTTCAACCATATAAAAAAAAATTAAAAATCGTACAATCCCATATACCCAATTCTATACCCACAGTTGATCCAGAGGAAGGCAAAAAACCCCAGCAGAGCATAAACCAATTTGCTACAGCAGGGGAAAAATTCCTTCCTGATCCCCCGAGAGGCAATCGGATTTTCCCCGGATCACCTTTACCTATAAATGTCAGTACCCAGTTATATTATGTACATTTAGGAAAGTATCCAGGCCTTTCTTAAAGCAATCTACTGAGCTGGCCAGAACCACCTCTGCAGGGAGTCTATTCCACATTTTCACAGCTCTTACTGTGAAGAAACCTTTCCGTATTTGGAGATGAAATCTCTTTTCCTCTAGATGTAAAGAGTGCCCCCTTGTCCTCTGTGTTGACCGTAAAGTGAATAACTCAACACCAAGATCACTATATGGACCCCTTATATATTTGTACATGTTGATCATATCCCCCCTTAATCTCCTCTTCTCAAGAGAGAATAAATTCAGTTCCTCTAATCTTTCCTCATAGCTGAGCTCCTCCATCCCTCTTATCAGTTTGGTTGCCCTTCTCTGCACTTTCTCCAGTTCCCCGATATCCTTTTTGAGAACTGGGGCCCAAAAATGAACTGCATATTCCAGATGAGGTCTTACTAATGATTTGTAGTTGGATACTTTGCCCTGCGATCACTTATACTGGCCATTCATGTAACGATACAATTATTTTTGTTTCAATGAAAGAATAGCATTGTTATTGTCTCCAGGAAATGCAGCTGTTACAGATCAGCAGTTCATGGAGGAAATACATTTAAACTACATTATGTAACAATAGAAAATGTCTGTAGAAAAAATGACTTTACTTCCAAATACGATCTTTTCGCTCTGTCGTGCTGCTTGATTTTCCGGTGGGTTGGTCGGTTCTTCTGTTGGTGGTTGAGTTGTCATCCTTGGTGTTGTAGCTGGTGGAACCTGTTTTGGTGTTGTAGCTGGTGGAACCTGTTTTGGTGTTGTAGCTGGAGGAGCCACTTTTGGTGGCAATCTTACTGTTGTTACCAGCGTGGTAAGCAATGTTGACTCTCTTAATGTGGTTGGTAAGATCGGCCAGGCTGTTGATCTCTCTTGTGGTTCCAGGATCTGTTGGTGGGTGGTTGGCAGTAGCGGGGATCCAGTGGTTGGCTCCACAGTGCTTGGTGGTATGGTGACCATGAGCTCTGGTTTACAGGAATTGATCCGCAGATCTGAAATTAAAGCAGTGACAATTGGATGTAATCAGGTCAACATGTGCTGGCTTTCTAATCTAAGCCCCTGTACACACGATCGGATTTCCTATGGATTCTAATCCGATGGTTTTTTCCATCTGAAATCCGATGAAACTGTCTTCCATCAGTCTTGCCCACACACCATCAGTCAAGAAACCGAACGTTTCAAACGCGGTGACGTAAAACACTCTGATGAGCCGAGAAAAATTAAGTTCAATGCTTCTGAGCATGCATCGACTTGATTCTGAGCATGCGTGGGTTTTTTATCCGATGGAGTTCCCCACAGACAATAGCAAATTACTATCGGTTTTTTAACCATCGGATAAATTTAAAACATGTTCTATTTTTAAACACTGATGGAAAAAAGACCGATGGGGCCCACACACAATCGGTTTGTCCGATGAAAAAAGTTGGGATTTCCTGCAGATAAAACAGCTGTGATAATTACTAAGGCAGTGAAACTGCTCAAATCACCTGTGAAAATCAATGGAAATCCCAAAAACATGACCTGTTGGTGCGCCTTGAGGACTGGAGTTGAGAAACACTGGTCTAGAGGATTGTGATAAGTATTTTTGATGTTCTGCTGTTATCCTATTTGCACATTCCTATTTCCTTGGGAAATAAATGAAAGATATTGTTTTACTAAGCAGTGTGTTTACTTTCATATATAACCTTATATCATTGTGCTTATCAGAGTCTTAATAGATTAGCTAATTATAGGGATAGACAAGTTAATACATATATGCAATAGATAGAGGGAATCCGTAACCATCTTTTGAAAGAATAGTTATATAGTTTATTTTATTAGTTTATTGTATATTATTGCATATTTACTTCCCCAACACATCATATTCCTGATATGTGTCTGCTGTACCATGTACTTGTATGAGAAAGTCTCCTGTTCTCTTTGTATTGCTTCCTTCGTATGAAATCCCTGGTGTTCCTGCCAGTCACTCCTATTAAAACTGTCCACACTAGGCTATGAGAGCACAGCATGGTCAGTTCTCTAGCTGTGCTGGGGACTCAGCCCGCTCTTTTCCAATAATCAGACTTGTTGTGATTTGATGTTGGTTTCCCAGTTAGTTAGCCAAACCTCCCTTGAATTGAACCCAGGTAGATTTGCTCATCCCTGATCTTAACCCTTTCCCGCCGAGCGGATGCAGATATGCGTACTCGGCTTTCGGGGGTTATACTGGGATGATGCCTGCAGCTGCAGGCATCATCCCGGTATCATTTTTTAGAGCCGGTGATTGGCTTTCCAGGGATAACAACCGATGCGGCTAAAAGACGCTCACTTGTTATCCCGGAGGAGCAGGAGGGGACATCCCCCGCCTCCGCTGCTCTTACCGGGCCTCCCATCCCACTGGGAGACCCGATCCACGATGCGCCACCTCCGGCGCCTAGAGAGAGACTGAAACAAAGCCACGAATGGCTTTGATTCAATCTCTTCACTGTAACCACGGAAGCGACGTCATGACGTCACGTCCGGGTTACTCGGCTGCCAATGGCGCCGGACTTAAAAAAGTACACAGTATTCAGAATCGCTGTTTTCGGCGATCTGAATACTTTGAAGTGCAAAGGAGGGATTGGGGGTCTTTTAGACCCCCGATCCCTCCATAAAGAGTACCTGTCACCACTTATTACTGTCACAAGGGATGTTTACATTCCTTGTAACAGAAATAAAAGTGATCAAAATTTTCTTTTTTTAAAAAACACTATTTTTTATTATAAAAATAAATAAAATAAATAAGAGGAAAAAAAAACATTTTAGAGCGCCCCTGTCCCCGCGAGCATGCGCAGCAAAGAAAACGCATATGGAAGTCGCACCCGCATATGAAAACGGTGTTCAAATCACACATGTGAGGTATCACCGCGATCGTCAGAGCGAGAACAATAATTCTAGCCATAGACTTCCTCTGTAACTCTAACCTGGTAGCCGTAAAATAAATTTAAAGCGTCGCCTATGGAGATTTTTAGGTACCGTAGTTTGTCACCATTCCACGAGTGCGTGCAATTATAAAGCATGACATGTTTGGTATCTATTTACTCGGCATAACATCATCTTTCACATTATACCCAAAAAATTGGGCTAACTTTACTTTTTAATTTTTTTAAGATTCGTGAAAGTTAATTTTTCCAAAAAAGTTGCGTTTAAAACACCGCTGCACAAATACCGTGTGACATAAAATATTGCAACAATCGCCATTTTATTCTCTAGATTCTCTGCTAAAAAATATATATATATAATGTTTGGGGTTTCTAAGTAATTTTCTAGCAAAAAATACGGATTTTAACTTGTAAACACCAAATGTCAGAAATGGGCTTAGTCATGAAAGGGATAAACTATGAGAGATGTAAAGAGTAGGTTGTATAAACAGTACAATGATTTTGTAGCTGAACATCAAACCCCCCCCCCCCCCCCCTATCTGTACGAATCGGATGGAAAACTAGTTTAACAAATCAACATCCATAGTTTAGAACATGGATCTCAACCTTTTTAAGCCCAGGACCTGGTAGATTCTTCCAAAACCTCCCTCGCCCCTCCAGTAAAAAAATAAAGGTTATACAATAAAAGTATGGGAATGCAAAACATGTTGCACGTATTATCATGCTGGAAGACTCTGGATGGGGCTGGGTGTCACTGTGGTGGGATGGGGTTTCTGGAGGGGGTTAGGGGACTCTGCAACAGACAGGGGTCTCCAAACTTTCTAAACAAAGTGGCAGTAAGTAAATGCTTCTTTCGTATTAGGGGGAGGAATAGCACCCTGTCGTTGGTGTAGCGGGTATGTATTATTTAGGGGCAGCATCTGGGTGGTAGTATGACCCAGATGCACTAATTGGTAGAGTAGGGCTGTGTTTTCATTCGTGTGAAGACATCAGTGGTGTTCAGTTCCCTGCGGCCCAGTAGGTGGCGCTGTCGCTTTGGGCCGGGGTTGAACCACCGCTGCAGTGCCGTACCCTTTGTGACCTCTCGCAGCGGCTGTACAGCAGGGCGGCATCTTCATCAAGAGGTCCGAGTCCCAGGCACCTTCAGCCTGTGGGCTGCTGTCCGTGATCGGTGTCCAGGCGCCCTTGGCCTGTACACGTGAAGTTCGTGATCCATCCCAGACACCTTCAGTCTAGGGTGAGGTACTCAACCGGAGGCCTGGGGCCCAGTACCTTCCACTGGGTCCCGCGAGGGAGGGATTGTCCTAAGGTGCCCCGGGTGTCGGGCGCCTGAATCCAGGGAGTAAGGGACCAGAGAGGTGATCCTCCCGTAGAGCTGGTGCAGCATATTGCCTGTGCCGGGTGGACCTCTGGAGACTGTTCGGATGGATGTCTTTCCCCAACAAGGGCCAGTTCATCAGGGAAGGTGGTTCATGTTCTAAGACCGGTGGCAGCGGTCCACCTAATCAACTCAGGTTGGTGGCAGAGACCTGCTCTTAGGCCTGTGGCAGGGGCCTCAACAGTTCACCTGGTCGGTGGCAGAGACCGTGCACCAAGCCTATTTGCACTAGAAGGAATAGGAGAGTTCACTGTGCCTGGACCTACTCGTATCCACACCCTGTCTGTTTATTCAAAAGTTCAACTGATGCTGTTCACTGCTCAAGAAGATTAAAGGAGTGTTGGACTTTTTATGGTGTGGGGCTCTATTACTGACAGTCAAACCTCCACAGGAGAAGCAGAGGCTTCATCTAGAACACAGGCCCGAAGGTAAAATAAGTGTTGGCTTTCACCTCTGCACATTAGAGGACATAGGCTGTAGTGAACCTCACCCTCCTCCCGCATACCCCTAGACAAGCCAGCCGTTTTACTAACAAGGGAGTCGGGGGTGAGGCCGCTACATTGGTATCAGTGCGGGACCAACATGTGCGTTTGCCTTTGGGCATGTTTGCCATGTTGATGGGAAGTTGAACAAGGGTCTCTTCCCCACAACCCTGGGCTGTGGTTGTGGGGGTCTGCAGGCGGGGGGGGGGGTTATCGGAATCTGGAAGTCCCCTTTAACCACTTGAGGACCTGCACTGATGATCAGTGCCCTGATTAGCAGTGTAAATGTTACCTGTCACACTTGCTGGTTACTGGCTCTCCTCTCCTCATGCTGTGACAGCGCGTGAGGAAAGGAATGTCGATAACTTGCAAGTCCGATTGGATACAGCTGATCACATGGTAAAGGGCCGCTGTGTGGCCGAAGCATACAGCGATCACAGAGCGTGCCGAATCCTGGGGCGTGGTTTTGCGAGGACGTCTTTTGGCTATAGCACGGTCAGGGAGAGGTTAAAGTGATACTAAACAGGGAAGTGTTAATTGTCATAATTCATTCACATAAATCATACACAGGGGGTAAAATAAGTATTGAACACGTCACCATTTTTCGAGGTAAATATATTTCTAAAAGTGCTATTGACATGAAATTTTCCCCACATGTCGGTAACAAGCCATGCAATCCATACATACAAAGACACCAAAACAAATAAGATCAGAAATTAAGTTCTGTGTAATAAAATGGAAGGACGCAGGGAAAAAGTATTGAACACATGAAGAGAGGGAGGTGCAAAAAGGCATGGAAAGCCAAGACACCAACTGAAATCTATCGGTAATTAGAATGCAATCCTGTCCCTTGTCAGTGCAAATTAATATCAGCTGGTTCAGTCTCAACTGATGGCCTATAAAAAGGTGTCTCATTACCTAGGTTGTCACCAGAGGCGTTGCCAGGGTGGAGCAGGGGGGGTGCGGGCCGCACCTGGGTGACACCCGCCAGAGGGGGGACACCCGTCACGGCGCTGGATCGAGAGAGGCGCCGCGGCTCTCTCCTTTTCCGCCTTCCCCTGAGCACTCCCCCTCCGGTATCTCCTCCCTCCCCGCGATGTTCCGGGAGGGAGGAGGAGTAAGAATTGTGTTGTGAGGCAGACAGCTCCGGAGTGCCATAGTGCACGGCGCCCGCATGTCCTCCGGGAACCGGCACTGCAATCGCCGGTGC
This sequence comes from Rana muscosa, assembly GCA_029206835.1. NCBI lineage: Eukaryota > Metazoa > Chordata > Amphibia > Anura > Ranidae > Rana > Rana muscosa. Next base: position 194,735,618 of record CM055119.1, read on the forward strand.
CAGCTGCCTATCACAACAATTACACTCCACAGAACGACGGAGCCTAGGCTCCTCCTCCACATCAGGGTTGCCAACTTTCAGTAAATTTACAAACAGTTTATAAAATCTGTACTTTTTTCATCTGTCCTTGAATGTCCATTACGGACATGTAGGTTGCATGTCCGTAACGGACATTCATGGACAGATGCAACAATTATGGATTTTACAAACTGTTTGTAAATTTACTGAAAGTTGGCAACCCTGCTCCACACTGACAGTACATATCAGGAGGAGGAGCCTAGGAGGAGGAGGAGGAACATCCATGTGGACAGAGCGCGCTTTTTGACAGTAGGGAGGGGAGATATGTGGGGGGGGTTACATTAGGGGGATTGTACAGAGAGAGGGGGGGTGTTACATTAGGGGGATTATACAGATCGGGGGGTGTTACATTAGGGGGATTGCACAGAGTGGGGAGGTTACATTAGGGGGATTGTACAGAGAGGGGGGTTACATTAGGGGGATTGTACAGAGAGAGGGGGGTGTTACATTAGGGGGATTATACAGATCGGGGGGTGTTACATTAGGGGGATTGTACAGAATGGGGGGTTACATTAGGGGGATTGCACAGAGGGGGGTTACATTAGGGGGATTACACAGAGGGGGGGTTACATTTGGGGGATTGTACAGAGAGGGGGGGTCACACTAGGGGGATTGTACAGAGAGGGGGGGTTACACTAGGGGGATTTTACAGAGAGGGGGGGTTACATTAGGGGAATTGCACAGAAGTGGGGGTTACGTTAGGGGGATTGCACAGAAGGGGGGTTACATTAGGGGGATTGCACAGAGGGGGGGTTACATTTGGGGGATTGCACAGAGGGGGGTTACATTAGGGGGATTGTACAGAATGGGGGGGTTACATTTGTAGGATTGTACAGAATGGGGGGGTTACATTAGGGGGATTGCACAGAGGGGTGGTTACATTTGGGGGATTGCACAGAGGGGTGGTTACATTTGGGGGATTGCACAGAGGGGGGTTCCATTAGGGGGATTGCACAGAGGGGGGTTCCATTAGGGGGATTGCAGGGGGGTTACATTAGGGGGATTGCAGGGGGGTTACATTAGGGGGATTACACGGGGGGTTCCATTAGGGGGATTACACAGGGGGTTCCATTAGGGGGAATTCATGGTGGGGTTCCATTAGGGGGAATACACAGGGGTTCCATTAGGGGGATTACACGGGGGTTCCATTAGGGGGATTACACGGGGGTTCCATTAGGGGGATTACACAGGGGGAGAGCTGTGCTTATTCTCTAGCCTGCTCAGTGCCCCGGATTGAACAGTGACCGGGGGGGGGGGTTGACACCAAATTTTACCGCACCAGGTGACACCAACCCTAGTGACGCCACTGGTTGTCACACAAGAATCATCTCATGATGGGTAAAAGCAAAGAGCTCTCTCAAGACCTTCACAACCTTTTTGTTGCAAAACATACTGATGGCATTGGTTACAGAAGGATTTCTACACTTCTGAATGTTCCAGTGAGCACTGTTGGGGCCATAATCTGGAAGTGGAAAGAACATCGTTTTGCCATAAACCGGCCAAGACCACGTGCTCCTCACAAGATTTCTGACAGAGGAATGAAATGAATTATCAGAAGAGTTGTCCAAGAGCCAAGGACCACTTGTGGAGAGCTTCAGAAAGAGCTGAAATTAGCAGGTACAATCGTTTCAAAGAAAACAATTATTAATGCACTCCCCCGCCATGGCCTGTATGCATGCTCACCACACAAGACTCCATTGCTGAAGAAAAAGCATGTTGAAGCTTGCTGCACAATATTTAGACAAGCCTGTGAAAAGAGATGTATGGGATTTTTTTATTTTTAGATTCATACTTTCCTAGGTAGATGCTGCATCTGTCCCCCACCGGCTCTAACACTGAGAACCCGAGCGACCTAACACCGCCAATCGCTCGGTTCTCAGGACTCTGTGAGCAGAGAGCTGGTGACTGTCAGTCACCGTTGTCTGCTCTGCCCCCTTCTGCACTCACTGGAGCACTGGACTGTGGAGGGGGCGGGAGCGGCTGGCTCAGGCTCTCAGTGGCTCGCTAAGAGGCTGAGCCTGGTGTCGGTCCAGGCATGTGGGCGGATCCCAACTCCAGTGTCGCGATCTTGTTCGAGTCTTGCTTGCTGCGACGTCAGCAGACAGTGGACTTCAGCAAAACGAACTGCAGTCCTGTGATCCATAGGGGAGTACAGCCAAATGAGCTTTGGCTGTACCTTTCCCTTAAGTGATACGTCCACTGAATATTTGGTGTAAGTGTACACCGGGCATCTTCACCTGCTTTGAGTCTCAGCCTCTTGTGTGTTGCTGTCTTTCTTTCTATGAGGTCAGGGACTCAAAGTATTGAAGCCATCAGATAAGTAAAAACAGCCAGACAACCAGCATTTTCAGAAAAAAAAAAGCATACTCACCAGAAGCGTTGAAACAATAGGCGCTGAAGTCGCGGGACAGCGGTACAGTCCAGGTGAGAACCCCGGTTAGATTCCTTCCACATTTTTCATTGTTTTGAATCCGTGAAATAACTCCAAATTTCTCCATCACCCACCCATAGCTGTAGAGGAGAGGAATAGCCATTGCATCACAAATATAAAGGCGATGATGTCACAGTATATTTAAAATGGATGATGTTTACCAACAGTTTATGCAATGTTACTCCGGTAGGTTATTTTTCATTCATATCGATTCAGATATTTGGTTATCCGAAGTATAGGGTGTTCATATACACTATATTGCCAAAAGTATTGGGACACCTGCCTTTACACACACATGAACTTATAATGGCGTCCCAGTCTTAGTCCGTAGGGTTCAATATTGAGTCGGCCCGCCCTTTGCAGCTATAACAGCTTCAACTCTTCTGGGAAGGCCGCCCACAAGGTTTAGGAGTGTGTCTATGGGAAACCAGCAGAGCATTACAACATTTACTAAACTCTGTGGAACATGAGTGCAACTGCAGTTGTAAAGTGCACAGTCTATTTGCCTTTAGTAAAGCCACCCCTTTGTATCTCACATCTGAACAATGTTTATATACAGGCATTTTTATGTAAAGAATAATAATATACAATAATTATATGTAAATAATTTGAATAATAACTATTATTATTATTATTAGTATTTATATAATAATAATAATAATCATAATATATAGACAGATATTTTTGTGTAGACAATAATATATTTTTTATATATTTCTATATAAATAATAATTACATTAATAATAATAATTATATAAAGCAGTGTTTCTCAACTCCAGTCCTCAAGGCGCCCCAACAGGTCATGTTTTCAGGCTTTCCATTATTTTGCACAGGTGATTTGATCAGTTTCACTGCCTGTGTGATTACCACAGCTGTTTCATCTGAGGGAAATCCTGAAAACAGGACCCGTTGGGGCGCCTTGAGGACTGGAATTGAGAAACACTGATATAAAGACAGAGAATTTTATGTAGAGAAAAGGGACTTTAAAGTGGTTGTAAAGGCAGAAGTTTTTTTATCTTAATGCATTTTTTGCATCTTCAGGCATAATCCCAGAAAAACAGTTGCAAACCAAACGTATTTATACATATTGCGTTCAGCAAGTGGTTTAGTTCTGGTAAGCAAGTAGGAGTGGAGGTGTGATCTAGTAAAATCCATTTATTTTTTTAGGCATAAATGAACAATAAAGCTGCCCTGGGCCCCCCCTGTTTAGCTGATGGGGCCTGGGCCCAGTACAGCGGGACCGGTTGTACTGCCATATCAGCGGCCCTGATCATTTATATGCTCTGTACATTTGTATACTGTATCATAGAATTATATTGGAAAACAAATTCCCATTTAGAAAGCAGGACAGGCGCCTCCTTCTGGTTAGGGGCAGTAAAAAAGCCCCTTTAGTGATGGCTATGGGTCTCACATACTGATCATCAGGAATGTAGCGGGGTGTCACTTTAAGGAGCTCCAAAAGACTACCTTACTCAGTGGGACATCCAGAGTGCATTGCCCGGCGCAAGGTCTGCTGGGGAAGGCCTATATAAAGGGGAGCGGAACAACACGCGGGCCTCTTTGGACGCCGCCCACCTAGCAAGTGGGTCCTACGCTGGGTCTGCCGCTGGACTGGGCCTGATGCCGCGTACACACGACCGTTTTTCTCGTCGAGAAAAACGTAATTTTTCCCATTCGACGAGAAAAACGATAGTCTGTGGGCTTTCTGGTGTTTTTTTCGACGAGAAAAACGGCATTAAAAACGACGAGAAAAATTAGAACATGTTCTAATTTTTCTGGTCGTTTTTCCTGACATTTCTTCCGCGGCAGTGTTTCCCATAGGGAAACACTGCCGCGGAGCCCACAGGCGATCGTTTTTCTCGTCATTTTAAAAAATGACGAGAAAAATGACCGTGTGTGGGGAACAAGCTGTTCCCTCGTTTAAAATGTCATTATTCACGGCGTTTTTTTAACCGCCGTGAATAATGATCGTGTGTACGCGGCATAAGAGTTGGGCCCTGAGATCCAAAGAGCCCTCCGACCTTCACGGGAGAACCCAGGAGTCATCTCGTCCACCATCCTTCCAAGGACTGTCGGGAGGATCAGAGACGGTGGGTGTCGGGAGACTGTGTGCTGAAGTCCCAGGCTGTGGAAGTCGGTTGTACGGACTGGTCCAGTCGGGTGAGAGAGCACTTGCTCAGAGATTACCTACTAATCTTAGGCCCAGTGTTCCTTGTTCAGGAACCGCCGCTACCAGAGGGTGTTACATTGCACGCCAGAGGGACAGTGCGCTGTGCAGCGTTAGTTGAACTTTATACATATATCAAGTAGTCAACTGTTTTGTTACCTGTGGATTACAAATAACCTACAAAGTGCACCACCATTGCTAGCGAAGATCCTTCCCAACGGAAGCACCGTATCTGCAATAGTCAGACCTGACTGTAGACTTTTAGATATTGTTTGGGCGCCATCTTGCCCACGAGGGAGAAGCTTGCGAGCATAGTTAAAAGACATTTAGCGTGTGTGATACTATTTACCTTAGTACTTGTTACATGCTGTGTGGTTAACATTGCAGGGCTCTGCATTAGGGTGACCACATTTCCAAACTACCATTCAGGGACACCCTCCCTTACCAAAAATCAGCTTGTGCTGTAACGAATCACAGCACAGTGATTGGACACAAGAGGCGGGATTTATGATTTCTCCAATCACAAGCAGGGGGTGGGATTGTACTCCTTCAGGCATTCCCGGCCAGGACAAGTACTGTCAGTGAGTAAAATGGTGATGTGGTGCCATTTTTTGGGGGCATCAGATTGGCCCGTGGGGGGGGGGGGGTGGCTGTGTCAGTTTCATTCCGGGACACTGTATTGTCCTGGAATGAATGTGCCCGGGACAGACTTGCAAAATGCGGGACTGTCCCGGGCAATCCGTGACACGTGGTCACCCTACTCTGCATATACATACGTATTACTGTTTAAACTGCATGCTTCAAATCCAGTAAAAGAACTTGTGGTTAAGTCTATTATTGTGTGGTTATACGTTTGTTGCGGCATTGTGATCCTCATAGCTAGCGGGTTTCACAATCCCATCTTACTGCTATCTGTGCCAAGGGAAGTTAGAGCCAGTTACTGGGGGTTGACAGCAGAGTGTTACAGGCCCGAAAAATCTATATCAGCAGCCCTCTTAGTTGGGGGTATTGCTACACGAATATCCCCCGGTAAAGGTCCAGCAAGAAACCCAGATGACGACCATCTTTGCCCACCTACCTGCATGTCTCGAAGCCGAAGCTCCAAGCTTTCTGTACGTTGGCCCTGCTGGCGAGTTGTAACCCCAGAATCTCACATGCAGTCTCCGCCATTGTGTAATTAAATTTCTTCTCCACTAGAACTACTCCGGCTATTCGGCATTTTAATGGTAGCAGGTCTGCAAAGTACAAACAAGGGTGAGAAAAGGTGAATTTGCCGTATTTATTCAAGATCCAACCAAGCAGACAAACACATAGTAAAAATACACCAATATAAAATGTTTTGACTCTGTTAACCACTCCAATACCAGCCACTTATACACCTTCCTGCCCAGGCCAATTTTCAGCTTTCAGCGCTGTCACAATTTGAATGACAATTGCGCGGTCATGCAACACTGTACCCAAACACATTTTTTATCATTTTGTTCCCACAAACAGAGCTTTCTTTTGGTGGTATTTGATCACCTCTGTGATTTAGATTTTTTGTGCAACAAATAAAAAAAGACCGAAAATTTTGAAAAAAAAAGTTTTTTTTGCTTCTGTTATTTTTTTTGTAAATAAGTAAGTTTTTTTCTTCAATGACGGGCACTGATAAGGCGGCACCGATGGGCACGATGAGGTGGCACTGATAGGCGGCACTGATAGGTGGCACTGGTATGCGGCACTGATGGGCACTCATAGGTGGCACTGATGGGCACTCATAGGCAGCACTGATGGGCACTCATAGGCGGCACTGATGGGTACTTATGGGTGGCACTGATGGACACTGATGGGTGGCATTGCTGGGCATCACTGATTTTATTTGTTCCATGATGGTGCCAGTCAGTGCCCATTTGTGGGCACTGATTGGCATATAATGGGCATATGTTGGCACATGTGGATGGCCATGGGGGATGTACCTAGGGTTGCCACCTCATCCATTTAAAACCGAACACATATGAATTACACAGGTTCTGTGGCTGATTAAGGTGGTAATTAAACTCACTTGGTGCCTTATCTGCATTTAATTAGCCTCAGAACCTGTGTAATTCATATGTGTTCGGGTTTAAAGGGATGAGGTGGCAACCCTAGACGTACCTGGCCATCCACATGTTAGGGGCTTCCCTGGTGGTCCTGGTGGCTTCCCTGGTGGTCTAGTGTGGGCATCCGAGGAGGGGCTGCACTGATAAACAATCAGCACAGACCCCCCCCCTGTCAGGAGAGCCGACGATCGGCTCTCCTCTACTCGCGTCTGTCAGACGCGAGTGAGGAAAAGCCGATCGACGGCTCTTCCTGTTTACATCGGGATCAGCTGTAATTGGACACGGCTGATCACGTGGTAAAGAGCCTCCGTCTGAGGCTCTTTACCGAGATCGGTTTAGCGGTGTGTCAGACTGACACCGCACCGGCGGGAAGTGGTTAAACCACTTTTGGGGTTCACACACCCTCACCACATTGCCTAGATAGAAGTGTATTGCCGTTTTTGATGCCACAGTAAAAGGTAGCAGTGTCACCTCTTCATCCCCAGACTTTGCTCCTCTATGCTCTCCCCCTCCTGTAGACTGACTAGCATTTTTGAGGGGTAGGCCGTAAAGGTGGCCGACTTGGGGGCTTCAGCAGAAGGGGGTGCAAATAAGGCAGGACCTGCAACCTGTACTGCTGAAGGTGTTCACAGCTTATGGGAGGCACACATCAGCCCTTTTACAATGCTTGTCCCACAACTGCTGACTAACACTGCTCATCCTCCCTCTTCCAATATGATAAAAAGAGAAACATTGGACTTTAAAGGCCAAACACCAAGTATAGGAACCATATGTAAAATCATTCATTGAATACCATATCTAAAAAATCACACAACATGTATGAATATTTGTAGTTAAAAAACAATTACAAATTTGTACTTATGAGCTGAATCAGCCGTATAAGTTCATAGAGCAGTAAATGTTGACATGCTTTACAAGTTTCAATGCTGGATAGCAGTCCTCATGTGTTGACGCGTTTTGCCAAAGACAGCTTCATCAGGACGCATGAAAACATTACAGCAGTCATCTAGAGAGACAGTAACACTTAAACAAGTAAAAAACACTGAAGAAATGGCTGCACTCCAAGATCCATCAAAATTCTTATTTAATAGACGAACATCCCAAGTGTTACAAACAGTTCAAATGGTAGACGCGTTTCACACACTAACAGGTGCGCTTATTCATATTCTATCAATAAGTGCACCCGTTAGTGTGTGAAATGCATCTACCATTTGAACTGTTTGTAACACTTAGGATGTTCGTCTATTAAAGAGGTATTCCACCCGCAATTTTTATTTTTTTAAATCAGGGCACTTACCTGTCCTACTCGCCCGCGGTGATGGCCCCCCCGATGCAGATCCCTCGATCACTGCAGGTCCTGCACCGCGATCCTCACTAAGGGAAACAGGCAGTGAAGCATTACGGCTTCACTGCCCATTTCCTACTGCGCATGCGCGAGTCTCGCGCCGATTTGTGAATGGGCGGCTGCTCTCTGGGATTACACACAGTTCCCAGAAGGCAGCGCGCCCCATTCACTAGAAGAGGATGCGGAAGGAGACCCACCGCGGATAAGGAAGAGGCAGAGGGGTGGCGGTGGACGTGGTATACTTGGACAGAGGGGTGGTTGTGGACGTGGTATACTTGGACAGAGGCGTGACTGTAGACGTGGTAAACTTGGATTTTGCAAAAGCGTTTGACACAGTTCCCCACACACGGCTCATGTGTAAGGTAAAGTCTACAGGATTGGAAAGATCAATTTGTAAATGGAAAGAAAACTGGCTAAAAGTCAGAATTCAGAAAGTAGGGGTTAATGATTCTTACTAGTCTAAGGTTCTCAGTGGTGTACCCCAATGTTCAGTGTTGGGACCCTTACTTTTTAATATCTTTATAAATGATATTGGGTCTGGGATCAAAAGTAACATTTCAGTCTTTGCAGATGACACCAAGCTAGGCAGTGGAATAACGTCCTTACAAGATGTCTCCAATTTACAAGCCGACCTCAATGCTCTGTCTAATTGGGCAACTAAGTGGCAAATGAGGTTCCTTGCCTTCTCATACCAGTTCCATAGGGACCGGGCATTGTTTTTACTCATCAGGTTGATCCTCTCAGGTGTTCACCCAGCAGCCAGACAATTCTCCAGTTTAAGTTTAGCTACTGCATTTGCTCATTGTGGTGATAAGGTGCAGAGCTCCATATGCAGGGCGCTGGGAGCTGACTGGCTCTACTTCATCTTTAGGCATTGCATCTTGGGGTACCGTCTTGTTTCAGAAGGGGGTGTAGATGGTTCCTGGTTTCAGCTCTGCAGGGGAGATGTTTTGTGGTCCCATTTAGTTATTGGGTGAGGTGGAGGTTAGGGCGAGTGATAGCGGGTCCCCGCCGCCTGAGATGGAGGGGTGTGGGTCAGAGGTTGGGGGGTGGTGGGGTCGTGTGGGAGAGGCTATAAACCATATGGAGATTTTTGTGATGCTTTTTACCTTTTCTGCAATAAATTGGAATGAGAAGATAACCCCTGGGTGTGCACATTTCTTTTATTTATTTTTGTGTGTCATTTTGCTGCTTGTGAAAACACCCTACCATCATATATGGAGGTACCCTCATGTTTTGGTAATTATTAAGGTTCCCAGTTCGTTTTTCTTTTTTTCGTTTTTCCTTTTTCAAATGAAGTCTATTCTTGATAAAGTTCTGCACTTGGGGGCTAAAATCGCATCATACATACTAGGGGGAGTACAACTGGGGGGATCCGTAGTGGAGAAGGATCTGGGGGTTTTGGTAGATCATAAGCTCAATAATATCTTGCAATGCCAAGCTGCGGTTTCCAAAGCGAGCATACAGAGAGATATCATTTTGCCCCTGTATAAATCATTAGTAAGACCTCATCCAGGGCCGGATTCCAGACAAGGCCACCGAAGCCAGGCCTGGGGGGGCAGTGGGTGCAGGGGCGGCGCCCAGGGGCGTACCAACGGGTTGGCGAGACCGGCGCCCGCGGGGGGCGCAAATTGGCAGTGTTCTTAGGGTTGCCACCTGGGCACATAACTTTTCAGCCGTCCTGCGATCAGTGGCCCCAGCCGCAACATCTAGAACGGCGCATCCCAATTCCCGTGTCCGCCGCTATCAGTGTTACACTCACTGTCACATACAGCCTGTGCGAGATTGGCTGCATGGGTCATATGCAGGCGGTGTACATAAAGGCCTGTGATTGGGCCGGTGGAGCTGGTGACTGGTCACATGTGGAGGTGGGGCGGGGCTGGACTGTGGGTGATCGTGGCCGCCCAGAGTCCCGCCTCCCTGCCTGGCGCGCGCTGTCTCCTCCTGATTGAGGTCTCTCTGTCATCTCCCCTTCCACCAGCCTGTCAGTGTGCCGCTCTCTGTAAGCCACCCCCCTCTGTCATACCGCCCCTTTCTGTAAGCCCGCCCCTCTCTGTAAGCAACCCCCCCTCTGTCAGCCCACCTCTCGGTCAGCACCCCCCTCTGTAAGTGTAAGCAACCCCTCTCTGTCAGCAACCACCCCTCTCTGTCAGCAACCCCTCTCTCTTTCAGCACCCCCTCTCTCTTTCAGTGCCCCCTCTCTTTTAGGCCCCCCTCTGTCATCCCTCCCTCTCTCTGCACCACCCCTCTCTTTCAGCACCTCCTCTCTCTTTCAGCACCCCCTCTCTCTTTCAGCCCCCCACTCTGTGTCAGCCCCCCCCTCTGTCTCAGCCCTCCCTCTGTCAGAACCCCCCGCCTCTCTGTCAGCACCCCCGCCTCTCTGTCAGAACCCTCTCTGTCAGCATCCCCGCCTCTATGTCAGCACGGGGGTGGCCTGTCCTCAATCGCGGGTGAGCAGGGTTGGCCCGAAGGAGCTGTAGCCACTGTCTCCTCCTCGGATCCTAGATCATGTCCCCATCGGGGGAAGGCAGTCTGGCAGTGTGACAGGCGCAGAGGCAGAGCAGATGAAAGAAAAAAGGTAAGAGACTCCCTCGTAAGTTTTGTTGCTGGCCTGGGGGGAGTAGATATGGTCTGGGGAGAAGGAGCCAGAAAGTCAGTGGGTAGTGTATTGTGTAGTGGTCAGTGTGCAGTCACGGCAGTGTAGTGTGTAGTGGTCAGTGTGCATTGTACTGGTCAGTGTGCAGTGTAGTGGTCAGAAGCCCCCTATGTGATGGTGTGTGTGTGTGTGTGTGGGGGGGGGGGCGGCATTGACGGACCCGGCCTTGGGGCGTCAAAGGGAGTAAATCCGGGCCTGACCTCATCTGGAATATGCAGTTCAGTTTTGGGCACCAGTTCTCAAAAAGGATATCGAGGATCTGGAGAAAGTGCAGAGAAGGGCAACCAAACTGATAAGAGGCATGGAGGAGCTCAGCTATGAGGAAAGATTAGAGGAACTGAATTTATTCACTCTTAAGAAGAGTAGATTAAAGGGGGGATATGATCTTCATGTATAAATACATAAGTGGTTATTTTAGTGAACTTGGTGTTGAGTTATTCACTTTAAGGTCAATACAGATGACAAGGGGGCACTCTTTACAACTGAAGGAAAAAAGATTTAATCTCCAAATACAGAAAGGCTTCTTTACAGTAAGAGCTGTCAAAATGTGGGATAGACTCCTTCCAGAGGTGGTTCTGGTCAGCTCAGTAGATTGTTTTAAGAAAGGCCTGGATTCTTTCCTAAATATACATAAATATGTATATACTGTGTGTATATATATATATATATATATAGATTTTTTTTCCCTTTTATTGGTTGAACTAGTTGGACTTGAGTCTTTTTTCAGCCAGAATAACTATGTAACTAAGTAAGACTAATACATATTTGAATGCCCTGGCCACAGACTTACTATTAACTCCAAACCTTCTGCAGATTATAAATAAAGAGGAATTCCAGGTATGGCATTTTTTTACATAGCTTGGACCAATGTAACTATGCACATACTATACCTGTAAAAGCTCTTAAAGCGGAGCTCCACCCAAAAGGGAAGCTCTGCTTATTTGCCTCCACATTTGGCACCTTTTGTGGGGGGGGGGGGGTGAGCGGGTATCTGGTTTTGACAGGTACCCGCTCCCACTTCCAGCTGAGCTCGCCACAGCGAAGTCAGCAGGAAGTTCGCTTCCCCTCCTCCTCCTTCCCCCGCTGCTGGGCCATTCACAAAGCATAGCACGCTTGGCGTAAGCGCAGTAGGGAACCCGCTGGGAAGCCGCAAGGCTTCCCTTACAGTTTCCCTTAATGGAGATGTCAGCAGAAAAGCAGCCGACTGAAAAAATGGCTGGGGTGAAGACACCGCTGGATTCGTGGACAGGTAAGTGTCCTAATAATAAAAGTCAGCAGCTACAGTATTTGTAGCTGCTGACTTATTTTTTCTGAAGGAGCCCGGAGCTCCGCTGGAAATTACCGTAGTAGACAAAGCTACTTGAATGATCTCCACTTGCTTCTGGGTTCCTGTGCCAAGCAGCTGCCCTTCTGCATTCTGAACACAGGAGGTTGTCTTCTGGGTACATTTTCTCAATGGACGACGTGGAGATCATGACCTCTCCACCCCTCAACTCCGCCTTGTCTAATCAGAGAATGCTTTGTATTCATAGAGGGAAAGCAGTCTCTGAATGGCACCCATGCCAAGGGGCCGACCTCCTGTGTTCAGAATGCAGCAGGGCAACCACTTAGCACAGGACACGGAAGCCAGTGGAGATCACTGGAGTAGTGATGTCTTCTACAGTGATTTTCAGCTTCCAGAGGGGCCCCACAGGTATGATATAGACATAGTTATATTGGATCAGCTTGGATCAATGTAACTATGTAAAAATGCCATACATGGACTTTTAGGCCCCTTTCACACTGAGGCGCTTTGCAGGCGCTATTGCGCTAAAAATAGCGCCTGCAATGCGCCCCAAAAAAGCTGCACAATAGTAACCAATGTGAAAGCCCGAGAGCTTTCACACTGGAGCGTTGCACTTGCAGGAGTGTCAAAAAACTCCTGCAAGCCGCATCTTTGAGGCGCAAAAGGAGCGCTAAAAATAGCGCTCCTATAGCGCCCCTGCCCATTGAAATCAATGGGGTAGCGCCTCCAAAACGATCGTAAAACGCCGCAAAGAGGCGTTATTACGAGCGGTTTTAACCCATTTTCATTCGCTAGCGGGTGTTAAAATACCCCCGCTAGCGCCCGCAAATCGCGGCAAAAAAAACGGTATAGCTGCGCTAAAAATAGCGCCGCTATACCGCCAGCGCATCCAGCGCCTCAGTGTGAAAGTAGCCTAAGAATAAGAATTGAATGTGCCATGCATAGAAAAGTAGGATATTTTAGTATCCTTGGTCTGACGTACTAGGTGAAGAAAATACCATATAAACATGTCTAGGGAAGCATTTTCAGGACCAGGGACAGCTTTCTAGGTACAGAGACCCTAGATTGTACTGCACGGCCTGCTATTGGCTGGTAGCCATGGGCTCCAGCATGTTTTTCCTATAGGGTCAGGCCATGGAGGGAGTAACTACCTTTAACAGGAAACACACCAAAGACAGGCCGGCTCCCACAGGTCATTAAAGGGCTGAGAAAATATTTACTCTGATGAAAACTGCAGAGTCATCGATGGGCCTGGATCTGTCAGAGGCAACAAAGGTTTTAGCCTTAGGAAGGGAAATTTCAGGCAGGTATTGCACTATTATATGTGGATGAATACTATGGGGGTTGATTTAATAAAACTGGAGAGTGCATCTTGTGCAGCTCTGCATAGAAACCACCAATCAACCTCCAGTTTTTTTTTAAACTAAAGGTTGAACAAACTCTCTTCCACGCCCGTAGGTTAATCCTAGTGTAGCAATACCCCCGAAGGGGCCGCTGGTTTAAGATTTGGGCCTGCCGTTACCTTTCTGTTCACCACACTCGTCTTAGGGGTCCCGCTTAAAGAACTTTCATGAATGTCCACACCAACACTTGGTTTCTTTTTCTTCAAGAGTTTTATTAAACAGTTCCAACAGAGAGGTAGAGGGATAGGGATGGTTCAGGTACCTTGCTTTGCGGGTCACGGGCACAATCTTATATCCAGAGGACAAATCGGTTCCACACTGGATTCAGCAACCACCGGATAGGCCTACTCTCACTGGCCTAGCAACTGGTGCGAAGCTCGCTCAAAGTCTCTGCCACAGACTTGATGAATGCTGTCGAGTCGTTTCACAATCTTCCGCCACAAGATCGTCCAACCACACTGGCACTTTGCAAAATTTCCTTCAGAAAGTACACAGTTTATGGTGCCAGAATCTTTCAGCAAGCCGGCAGCACCGTGAGGTAAATTGGCCAGGATGCGTCCTTCAATTGAGTCCCCAATTGTTTCGCTACTTCCCGCAGGCAAGACCGCATAGGACCATCCCTGGACTAGTAGGCCCCAGAAACTCCTGGGCCTACTCTCAGTTGCAGAGCCCCGGGCCAGCAGGCCCCGAGGCCAAGAAACCGCTCGCACATCCCTGAGGCGAGGAGGGCCCTCAGGTCAGGATCCGACAAAACGAACCCCGAAGCGCAGTCTCTGTCCCTTAAGTACCACGCCCCCTGAGCCACTTCTGGGAAAGGAATACCCAATACATCCAGCCTGCTGCATTTCCAACCTTGACCTGTGGTGACAGTGACACCTACTATGAAGTGGAAAAACGTGCAACCCAGCAGGACTGAAACAGAGCCAACAATTTAGCATAATTCCTTCTGAGCTGAACTACAGCTCAGACAACTAAATTTAACACATAGCGCCTACCCAACAGGAGCAGGGCGCTACACTAGTAATGTGGAAGTCCCGGATCCCCCTACACATAAGTCATGGCTGTGCTCTGTAGGCAACGCTTTACTCCTAGAAAAAGATATTCTTACACAACGTAGTTGCCCCGGCAAATTTGAACAGTATTGGGGTCTGTGGTTGGACCCCCCTGGTCTCAGCCCATTGGAACTTGTATATCAGAGATTGTTTCTGTGCCCAAATAGAACATAAAGGTCTTAGGTTTACTTCCATTAGATGTCTCTTTGTGACGGTACTTTTGGTGGGAACGTCATGGTTGTACTGTGCTGGTATATCCTTTAAAGCGGTTGTATACCCGCAAAAAAAAATCCCCTGTAAGACAAAGGTATAATGAGCTAGTATGCATCGCATACTAGCTCATTATGAAATACTTACCTGAGATTGAAGCGCCGGCATCACCTCCCGGTCACCGCTGAGGGAGCCGAAATGTTGCCTCTGCGATTCTTCTGGGTTCGCGGCTCCAGCACTGTGAGTGGCCGGAGCCGTGATGACATCACAACAAAAATGAAAGGTTGGAATATAGATGAACATTGTGGTATCTGTTCGACTTGGATCGTTTCTCCTTACGGGTTGTGCATTATTTGCAGGTATGGGTAGTGTTTGCGGGTTAATAATATTATGGTAACATTAATCCAGACTAAAGCCCTGTACACACGATAGGTTTTACCGATGAAAACAGTCCAATGGCCCCATCGGTCTTTTTTCCATCGATGTTCTAAAATAGAACATGTTTTAAATTTATCCGATGGTTAAAAAACCGATAGCAAATTACTATCGTCTGTGGGGAACTCCATCGGATAAAAAACCCACGCATGCTCAGAATCAAGTCGACGCATCCTCAGAAGCATTGAACTTCCTTTT
This sequence comes from Rana muscosa, assembly GCA_029206835.1. NCBI lineage: Eukaryota > Metazoa > Chordata > Amphibia > Anura > Ranidae > Rana > Rana muscosa. The sequence continues at coordinate 194,750,956 of CM055119.1, forward strand.
TCTCGGCTCATCGGAGTGTTTTACGTCACCGCGTTTGGAACGGTCGGTTTTTTGACTGATGGTGTGTAGGCAAGACTGATGGATTTTTTCATCGGAAAACCGATGAAGCTGACTTCCATCGGTTTAAAAACCATAGGAAATCCGATCGTGTGTACAGGGCTTAAGAGTATCAGGGAAGTGTTGTGTTTATGTATTCGCAGTTGCGAATTTAATCTGATTGTGTGAAGAGCCACCAGGGTTGCTAGGGGTGCCGAAATTAATCGGTGCATCGCGATTCGGGTGTCCCTGATGCGGTATCAATGCATGCGACCGGGAAAATCGATTACCGGGATGATGCCCGCAGCTGCAGGCATCATCCCAGTACCGTTTTTAGAGCGGGCTGTCGGCTTTCCAGTGATAACAACCGATGTGGCTAAAAGCCGCTCGGTTGTTATCCCGGAGGAGCGGGAGGGGACACCCCCCCCCCTCCCACCGCCTTCCGCTGCTCTGACCGGGCCTCCCGTCCCACCAGGAGACCCGATCAGCGATCCCCTAATTGCAGCGGCTATAGACAGACTGGAACGAAGCGTCGGCTTCGTTCCTGTCTGTATGTAAACACGGAAGTGACGTCACGGCGTCACTTCCGGTTTACTCGGCTGCCAATGGCGCCAGTTTTAAAAAAAATTGACAGTATTCAGAATCACCGTTTTTGGCGATCTGAATACTTTGAAGTGCAGAGGAGGAATAGTCTCCACCACCACCACCACCAGGGTGAGAGTACCTGTCACCATCTATTACTGTCACAAGGGATGTTTACATTCCTTGTGACAGCAATAAAAGTGATCAAATATTTTTTTAATTTTTTTAAACATAATGTAAAAAAAAGAAATAAAATAAATAGAAAAAAAAAATATTTATTTTTAAAGCGCCCCTGTCCCCACGAGCTCGCGCAGCAAAGAAAACACATACTCATGTCGCGCCCGCATATGTAAACAGTGTTCAAATCACACATGTGAGGTATCGCCACGATCGTCAGAGCGAGAGAATTAATTCTAGCACTAGACCTCCTCTGTAACTCTAACCTGGTAACCGTTAATTTTTTTTAAAACGTCGCCTATGGAGATTTTTAGGTACCGTAGTTTGTCGCCATTCCACAAGTGTGCGCAGAAAGACACTCACCTGTCCCACAATTCAGAGACGTGGCCACCCGAACCCTCCATTCTCTCCCCCGCCTGTCCACGGCGCTGGCAATACTACTGTAGGAATCCGGCTGTGACAGCTTGCAGCTTCACAGCCGGGTGCGCATGTCTCACTGCGCTGTCCTGCATAGCCGGGCAATCTTCTGGGACCTGTGATGTGTCCCAGAAGATTGCAGGGAGGAAGGGCCGCCTATGAAGAAAATAAGTGAGGACAGCCGCACTCCAATCCAATGTATATTTATTAAGGCAAAACAGGCACTACAAAAACCAGCAAAACTCAGGACAGCTGACGCGTTTCACACCAATTCAGTGTTTACTGAATGTCTATGAGTAAACAATGAATTGGTGTGAAACGCATCAGCTGTCCTGAGTTTTGCTGGTTTTTGTAGTGCCTGTTTTGCCTTAATAAATATACGTTGGATTGGAGTGCGGCTGTCCTCACTAATTTTCTTCATTTGCTACGTGCATTGCCGGCACTCTTGGTCCCTGAGAGAAGTACTTTCCTTATTTCATCTGCCTGAGCGGCAATTTCTGTTTTTCGTAGGAAGGGCCGCCTAGGCGGCCCAAGTGGAAGTGGGAGCTCGTCGGTAATCGTGATGCATCGCGGAATCGAATCGAATACCAGATAATCGTAATTGAATCGTGAGACCAGTGAAGATGCGCTCCCCTAATGGTTGCCACATCTTAATGAATGCGGCGCTGTTTTCTACTATCTTATCTGTTTAATACATTTTCCTGATTTAAAAAAAAAAAAGAAAAGAAGATTGAACAAACTGAAGTTAGACGCTGACTGGCTACCATGCACAGCTGCACCAGATTTTTCACTCTCCAATTTTAGTAAATCAATCTCTGTATGTTTTATAAAAGGTGTTAAACATCAAGGGGAGGGCTGGGCCAGGGGGCAGGGTGGCAATTGCCTCCCAGGCCGCCCTAACTTATTTTCAAAATGGCCGGCAGCCGCTGCCCGCTACCATTTTCTTTTTTATTCTGGTCTAGGAAGTCGGGCCGGGGGCACGGCCATGGCTGCCGACCACTAGCTGATGCATTCCGGGAGTTGTAGTCCATGCTCAAGCTTCCGGTGGGTGGAAAACACAGCAGCGCAGAGGAAACTACAACTCCCTGGGACCGGATTCTTGGAAGCAGACAGAGGCAGGGCGTGCCAGGGAGTTTGAACGCAGGGCTGCAGGGCTGGGCGCTGGCTGCAACTTGCCCCCTGGATCAGGAGCGTTACCCCCCCTCCCAGGAGACCATGGCGTGCAAGGACCTGATGAGCTGAGATCGCTGAGGTGAGAGACCCTGACCCCCCATCTCCCCCCCATACACCCCATGTAACCTGCCCCAGTGATCAGGCTTCATTGATGGGCACTGGAGTTGGCTGCACTGACGGGCACTGGTGAGGCTGCATTGAAAAACCAGGTGGGCCATGGATGGTGAGCTGATTCGTGCGGTTCAGTGGGCCACTTGACTGAACTTGCCCCCCAGGCCTAAGGCTACCAGCCCTCCCCTGTAAACATCTAATCATAAAGCCTAGCAGTAACAGGAAAAGCACAGTAAATATCAAAAGGGTGGAAATGTGCGTGTAGTCCGTGCACACCAACATGGAAACATTCAAATGTTCTTTCATAGTAACTAAAACATTCTTATAGCAGATCTTCGAAGGGCTTTTTTTCTCAGAGACTAGGTGCAGGAACTCAACTATGCCCGCCACACACACATACCTGCCAAATGGCATCAAATAGTAGCTCTTCCCTCTGCATACAACCCCCTCCCTCCACTGCCCCCATCTTCTCCCCCTTCCTAAAAACTCCACCATCTGTCATATGAGTAGGGAGCAGAAGACCTGAGCCAGAGGTGGTGGAACTGAGTTCCCCCTAGTTCCTGCTGAAAAAAAGCCCTGGATCTTCTAGAGAGTACTAAAACATGATGTCTGCTGACCATGAAATTCTCAAATGTGTGATTTAAAGGTAATAACACTTCGCATTGTATAATCTAACATAGCATCCTTTCATTTAAAAAGGATTGCTGCGCAATATACAATTTCCATTCTAATATGGAAGATGATATTTTAGTCTACAAAAAACTAAAAAAATTAAACTCTCGAAAAGTAACCTGACCCTCCAAATGACCGCCATAATACAATTCTATTACACTCTATACATAGAACACTACACCTCCCCAACACGACCCACCACTGGACATGATCATAATACAATTCTATTACACTCTATACATAGAACACTACACCCCCAACATGACCCACCACTGGACACCATCATAATACAATTCTATTACACTCTATACATAGAACACAACACCTCCAACATGACCCACCACTGGACATGAGGATAATACAATTCTATTACACTGTATACATCAGTGGCGGTGCGTCCATAGAGGGCCCCGGAGCGCCGCCCCCTCTCGCTCCCGCACCGCCACTGAAAGACAATACACAGATTCATGCATTGCATGAATCTATGTATTGTCACCGCTGCCGCGCTGCCCACTATTCATATGGCCGGCCTCCTGGTGAGCGCCGGCCATATGAATTAGAGCGGCGGCCGGCGGTGGGTGTGGCTTGGAAGTGCCTATCAGAGCCAGCGGCTCTGATAGGCTTTCCGAATACAGCTCACGCTGTATTCGGCTTCCAAAAACTCCTCCCAGGTACGCACGGAGGTGCGTTCCTTGGAGAAGACTGTGGAGGTTTCAGCCAATGAGGTTCACCGGATCTGGTTACCGGTGACCTGATTGGCTGAAGCGACATCGAGGGCGGGAGAACATATCGAGGACGGCGCGGACCGAGGAAGGTAAGTGCAGGGCTGGGGGAACTGGCTGTATATGGGGGACAAACTGGCTGCATTTGGGGGGAACTGGCTGTATATGGGGGACAAACTGGCTGAATATGGGGGCACACTGGCTGTATTATGGGGGACGAACTGGCTGCATTTGGGGGGAACTGGCTGTATATGGGGACAAACTGGCTGCATTTGGGGGGAACTGGCTGTATTTTGGGGACAAACTGGCTGAATATGGGGACAAACTGGCTGTATATGGGGGACAAACTGGCTGAATATGGGGGCACACTGGCTGTATTATGGGGGACGAACTGGCTGCATTTGGGGGAACTGGCTGTATATGGGGAACAAACTGGCTGAATATGGGGGCACACTGGCTGTATTATGGGGGACGAACTGGCTGTATATGGGGGGAACTGGCTATATATGGGGACAAACTGGCTGCATTTGGGGGGAACTGGCTGTATATGCGGGACAAACTGGCTGAATATGGGGGCACACTGGCTGTATATGGGGGACAAACTGGCTGAATATGGGGGCACACTGGCTGTATTATGGGGGACGAACTGGCTGCATTTGGGGGGAACTGGCTGTATATGGGGACAAACTGGCTGCATTTGGGGGGAACTGGCTGTATTTTGGGGACAAACTGGCTGAATATGGGGACAAACTGGCTGTATATGGGGGACAAACTGGCTGAATATGGGGGCACACTGGCTGTATTATGGGGGACGAACTGGCTGCATTTGGGGGAACTGGCTGTATATGGGGAACAAACTGGCTGAATATGGGGGCACACTGGCTGTATTATGGGGGACGAACTGGCTGCATTTGGGGGGAACTGGCTATATATGGGGACAAACTGGCTGCATTTGGGGGGAACTGGCTGTATATGCGGGACAAACTGGCTGAATATGGGGGCACACTGGCTGTATATGGGGGACAAACTGGCTGAATATGGGGGCACACTGGCTGTATTATGGGGGACGAACTGGCTGCATTTGGGGGGAACTGGCTATATATGGGGACAAACTGGCTGCATTTGGGGGGAACTGGCTGTATATGCGGGACAAACTGGCTGAATATGGGGGCACACTGGCTGTATATGGGGGACAAACTGGCTGAATATGGGGGCACACTGGCTGTATTATGGGGGACAAACTGGCTGCATTTGGGGGGAAACTGGCTGTATATGGGGGACAAACTGGCTGTATATGGGGGACAAACTGGCTGAATATGGGGGGAACTGGCTGTATATGGGGGACAAACTGGCTGTATATGGGGGGAACTGGCTGTATATGGGGGACAAACTGCCTGTATATGGGGGACACACTGGCTATATATATGGGGGCACACTGGCTATATATGGGGACAAACTGGTTGTATATGGGAGCACACTGGCTGTATATGGGGGCACACTGGCTGTATATGGGGGCACACTGGCTGTATATGGGGGCACACTGGCTGTATATGGGGGCACACTGGCTGTCAATGGGGGGCACACTGGCTGTATATATGGGGGCACACTGGTTATATATATATGGGGACAAACTGGCTGTATATGGAAACAAACTGGCTGTATTTGAGGGGGCAAACTGGTGGCGTTTGGGCACAGTGGCTGCGTTTAATGGGCACAGTGGCGGCAATTGATTTTTTTTTTTTCAGTTTGTTTGTGCCCCCCCCCCCCAAAATTTTGAGCACCAGCCGCCACTGCTATACATAGAACACTACACCTCCCAACATGACCCACCACTGGACATGATGATAATACAATTCTATTACACTCTATACATAGAACACTACACCTCCCAACATGACCCACCACTGGACATGATGATAATACAATTCTATTACACTCTATACATAGAACACTACACCCCCAACATGACCCACCACTGGACATGATAATACAATTCTATTACACTCTATACATAGAACACAACACCTCCCAACATGACCCACCACTGGACATGATGATAATACAATTCTATTACACTCTATACATAGAACACTACACCCCCCAACATGACCCACCACTGGACATGATCATAATACTATTCTATTACACTCTATACATAGAACACTACACCCCCAACATGACCCACCACTGGACATGATCATAATACTATTCTATTACACTCTATACATAGAACACTACACCCCCAACATGACCCACCACTGGACATCATAATACAATTCTATTAGACTCTATACATAGAACACTACACCCCCAACATGACCCACCAGTGGACATGATCATAATACAATTCTATTACGCTCTATACATAGAACACTACACCTCCCAACATGACCCACCACTGGACATGATGAGAATACAAATCTATTATACTCTATACATAGAACACTACACCCCCAACATGACCCACCACTGGACATGATCATAATACAATTCTATTACACTCTATACATAGAACACTGCACCCCCCAACATGACCCACCACTGGACATGATGATAATACAATTCTATTACACTCTATACATAGAACACTACACCCCCCAACATGACCCACCACTGGACACCATCATAATACAATTCTATTACACTCTATACATAGAACACAACACTTTCCAACATGACCCACCACTGGACATGAGGATAATACAATTCTATTACACTCTATACATAGAACACTACATCTCCCAACATGACCCACCACTGGACATGATCATAATACAATTCTATTACACTCTATACATAGAATACTACACCCCCAACATAACCCACCACTGGACATGAGAGGATAATACAATTCTTTTACACCCTATACATAGAACACTACACCTCCAACATGACCCACCACTGGACATGATGATAATACAATTCTATTACACTCTATACATAGAACACAACACCTCCAACATGACCCACCACTGGACATGATCATAATACAATTCTATTACATTCTATACATAGAACACTACACCCCCAACATAACCCACCACTGACCATGATTATAATACAATTTATACTTTATACATAGAACACTACAAGTTCAACATGACCCTCCACTGGAGTTCATCAACAATTTCAAGAACAATGACAATTTAATTTTTTTTACAATTCCTGATAGCCAGGTCAGATACTCCATTGGACACCGAACTCTTGGTGAAGAATAAGTAGCATTTGCGTTTTTTCCTTCAGACCAAACATGGAGGGCTAAACATCCATTTCATTTCTATTCCCCAATTTTTGGTTGAGCATTTCAGATTTTTAGAAAAGATGACATCTTCTTACGTAAATCATGAAGTTCCAATTTCCAATAGCTGCTACTTTTTTTTTAACCAACATTATTTTTCCATCTTCAAGGTTTGTTAGTAGAAAATCATCTGTCTTTGTATGTAGAACGTGGTGCCACTCTTCATTTCCAAAATATATGAACAAAAATGAAGTTACTTATTACATACCTTTTATATCTATAGAACTGAAGTTTAGGTTTATCCTTAGGAAGAGCGACAAGAATATGAAGGTAAAACCAAGGTGAGAATCCATGTTTGGTTTGTAGTTTTCAGCTGCCTGATCCTGTAATCCTCTCTGGTGGGTGGATGAACTATGTGTGAACGTCTGTCATTCCCCACTTCAATAATGAAACCTGGGAAGGAGGGCATCGATTCATAAAGTCTCCGTGTTCCTCATACTTACAGGACAACAATGGGTGGAAACCAGTGACGTCAAAATCCCATGTTCTGTTCGGTGGGTAGCTGTCTGGAAAACTGAGATAATAATGAAAGAGCCAAAAGAAAGAAGAGGAAACTGAAAAAGCAGAAAACAGGAGAACTTTTAAACAAGAACTGGAGCTGTTTCTACACTGAGATTCGAGTACCAAGAGTTTAGGTAGAACAACTACAAGTATAAAGAAAATGCAAGAATTGTTTTGGGATTTTTTAGGTGCTAATATATAATATACACAACAATTGTAATAAAATCCATTATTTATTTGTAAACATGATTAAAAAGTATATAACAAAAAATGAGAAAAAAAATAATAAAAATAAATAAATAAATAAATAAATAATATATATATATATATATATATATATATATACTGTGACAGCAGGAAGGTAAAGTCACCTGGTTGCATCCAGGGGGGTAGATATATTTCGCCCAGATTCAGGCTTTACGCCGACTTATACAACTAGGTGGAGAGTTGTATAAGGCTAGTGGGCTCATGGATGACTCATACCTCTAGGGAGAGTGTGGGGCGTCGTGCAGACAGAGATGAGGAGACCAGCTGAACCTTGTCAGCTCATTTAGGCCTCTATAAGAACTCCCAGCTTCATTAGATGTTAGCTCATGCCTGGAACCAGACCTGTGTGGACTGTCTAGGGAGAGTGAACCCCTGTGCGGTGAGACAAAGCCTGTGTGGCTATTTGCTTGGACATTTAAAACCAGGGACTTAGGGACTAGGACAGCACTAGGCTGATCCCAGTTGTTAGTTAGGAAACCTGTATGTTTAGTCAGAGGTCAAGTTGACCAGGATTTATTTTGTTTATGTTTCTTTTGCTTTGCTGTGTTTTGTCACTGTAAATAGAAAATAAACCGCACCTTTTTGATTTTGAAAACCACAACCTCCGTTTGCTGGGCCTGTTTTTGTGTGGGGAGCCCATCTCGGGGGTCACACACACCCGCTGCCGAGCTAACCCCCTCACAGTTGGTGGAGAATGCGGGCAGTTTTTTTTTTTAAGCCAGCATGGAGGAGATACTGAAGCAGCTGGCTCTAGCAAATGCCAATCAACAGCAGACAAATGCAGGTTTGCAAAAGAACTTCGCAGCCCAGCAGCAAGCTCATCAACAGAGCCTTGCAGCCCAGCAGCAGACAAACGCAACTTTGCAACAGAGTCTGGAGGCTCAGCAACAAGCCCAGCAGCAATCTGAGGCCCGCTTCATAGACCTGTTGCAGAAGCAAGAGCAGAGACTACAACAACAGATGGAAGCAGTAATGCAGCAACGTCCGCAGACCAGTGAGGAAAGCCGTCCCACTAATACCGCGTCCTTTGGGGTGAGTCGTTTATTGACAAAAATGACTGGAGAGGATGATCCAGAGGTATTTTTGACCACATTTGAAAGGACCGCTGAAAGAGAAAAGTGGCCTGAGGAGCAGTGGGCTGGACTGGTGGCTCCTCTGTTAACTGGTGAATCGCAGAAAGCTTACTATGACCTAGAGCCTAACCAAGCAAAAGACTATGTGATGCTAAAAGCTGAAATATTGGCAAGGCTGGGTGTCACCCAGGCTGTCCGGGCTCAGCGTGTGCATAACTGGACTTTCCAGCTTGGAAAACCCCCCAGGTCTCAAATGTATGATCTCATTCACCTGAGCAGAAAGTGGCTACAGCCAGAGACTTTGTCCGCACCAAAGATTGTGGAACGTGTTGTAATGGATCGGTTTTTGAGAGCTCTTCCTACTGCCATCCAAAAGTGGGTAAGCCATGGAGACCCAGAGATGGCCGATGGTCTTGTGGATCGTGTGGAGAAATACTTGGCTACAGAGAACCTGACGGCCTCTTCCAGAGACACTCGGACTTTCCACCCTAAGACCAGACCATCCCCAGGGGCGGATAAGAGGATTCCAAGGGGTGAGGGTGGAGAGAGTGAGAGGGTGGGAGCTCTACCCCAAGTTTGGCGAGAACAGCCTGGGAAATCAGCGGCTCAAGAGGCCGCAAGAAGGATCGTTTGCTACCGCTGCCGGCAAGCGGGACATATTGCAGCCAATTGCCCGGTTGTGGAGGAACCCATGCAGTGTGACTTTCTGACGGGCAGACGTCAGTCGCTGTGTGCGACAGTCGCATGCACTGCCATTCGAGGAACTGAGAAACATTTATGCAAAATGTGTGTTAATGGTAGAAATGTTGTGGTATTGTTGGATTCAGGTAGCCTTGTGACCCTGATAAAGGCTGAGTTAGTTAAAACAGAGGTCCCTGGGAATAGCAAGGTAGCTGTTATTTGTGTGCATGGGGACACCCGAGAGTATCCAGTGACTACAGTGTGTTTCGAGACCCCCAAAGGTACCCTCTCTCATCCAGTGGGCTTAGTATCTCAGTTACCGCATGACGCCATTGTGGGAAGGGATTTTCCGAAGTTCTGGGAACTGTGGGATGATCCTGAGCCCCCACTGGTGCCCCTATGTACCAGGAATGTGATAGCCAGAACTCCCCTGAGAGTGGTGAGGACTCTCCGGAATTTCCCTTATCAGTATTGGCAGGGGAGACTCAAGAAACTGGAGAGGAGCCCACCTCCTCAGACGAAAACCTACCGTCTGTGGAGTTTTCTGATCTTGAGGTTCACAGGGAAAACTTTGCCACAGAACAGTTGAAAGACCCCGCCCTAATAAAGGCACGGGAAAACGTAGTGAAAATAGATGGCGAGTTAGTGAACCCAGATAATACCTGCACTTACCCATACTTCAGCGTAGAGAAGGACCTACTGTATCGGGTGGCAAAAAGGGCAGAAGAAACCATTGAGCAGCTTGTGGTGCCCAAACCTTACAGGAAGTTGGTGTTGGAGTTGGCCCATGGGCACATTCTTGGAGGTCATCTGGGGACAGAGAAAACCCGAGAGAGGGTATTACAGAGATTCTATTGGCCGGGGGTGATGAAGGACATAGAAAATTATTGTTCCTCCTGCCCTGTGTGTCAGAGGTCGGCCCCGATGCCACATTTCCGTAGCCCGCTGGTCCCTCTACCCATCATTGAGGTCCCGTTTGAGAGGATCGCCATGGATTTGGTAGGTCCTATAATCAAGTCCGCTAGGGGGCACCAGTACATATTAGTTATAATGGACTATGCCACCCGTTATCCAGAAGCGATCCCTCTCCGAAATACCTCGGCCAAAACCATAGCCAAAGAGCTATCTCTTGTGTTTAGCCGGGTGGGTATTTGTAAAGAACTGCTTACGGACCAAGGTACACCCTTTATGTCCCGGGTTATGAAGGAGCTGTGTAAATTGTTCAAAGTGACGCAATTACGTACATCTGTGTATCACCCCCAAACCGATGGGCTGGTTGAAAGGTTCAACAAAACCCTAAAACAAATGTTGAAGAAAGTGGTGGATAGAGATGGAAAGGATTGGGACTGTCTACTTCCTTATCTGATGTTTGCTATTAGGGAGGTGCCCCAATCCTCTATGGGATTCTCCCCCTTTGAGTTACTGTATGGGAGACACCCAAGAGGGCTGTTGGATATTGCCAAGGAAACTTGGGAAAGTGAGAGTTCTCCCCACAGGAGTGTGATTGAGCATGTCGCCCTGATGCAAGACCGAATTGCACAGGTAATGCCCATCGTGAAGGAACATTTGGCCCAAGCGCAGTTAGCACAGCAGAGAGTGTACAACCGTGGAGCCAAGACCCGTACCTTTTCCCCGGGGGATAGGATACTGGTACTTGTCCCTACGGTTGAAAGTAAATTCCTTGCCAAATGGCAAGGCCCCTACGAGATAATGGAAAAAGTGAGCGAAGTGAATTACAAGGTCAGACAACCAGGAAGGCGAAAGCCCGAACAGATCTATCACGTTAATCTGTTGAAAGCCTGGAGGGATAGAGAGTCCCTAGTCGCAGACACTTGGTCACCAGCTCAAACTGGTTGCGTGATTCCTGAGGTTGGAATAGCAGCCACCTTGTCACAACCCCAACAACAGGAGGTTAAGGAGTTTGTGCTTCGCAACAAGGAGGTATTCTCTGAGCTGCCGGGACAAACATCTGGGGTAGAGCATGACATCATTACCCCGCCCGGTGAAAGGGTGAAGTTAAAACCCTATCGGATCCCAGAGGCCCGACGGGAGGCAATATGGGAGGAAGTACAGAAAATGCTGAACTTAGGGGTGATAGAGGAGTCCCAAAGTGATTGGTCTAGTCCCATTGTGTTGGTGCCTAAACCGGATGGGAGCTGGCGATTTTGTAACGATTTTCGTCAGTTGAACAAAGTTACAAAATTTGACACCTACCCCATGCCACGTATAGATGAGTTGATCGACCGGCTGGGAACAGCCCGATACATGACGACTCTTGACCTCACAAAAGGGTATTGGCAAATCCCCCTGGCCAAGTCGGCCAAAGAGAAAACCGCATTTGTAACCCCAGACGGGGCGTTCCAATATAAAAGAATGCCGTTCGGGTTACAGAATGCGCCGGCCACATTCCAGCGGAAAATGGACCAGATGCTGAGGCCCCATCGGAAGTATGCTGCGGCTTACCTGGATGACATAATTGTCCATAGCACAGATTGGGCCTCACATCTGCCAAAAGTGCAAGCAGTCCTGGACTCTGTTCGGGAAGCGGGGTTTACGGCTAACCCCAAGAAGTGTACCATTGGGCAGGAGGAGGCCAAATATCTTGGGTACACCATTGGGAGGGGAGTAATAAAACCCCAACTCAACAAAGTCGAGGCCATCCAGAGTTGGCCACGTCCCAACAGCAAGAAGCAGGTACGAGCCTTTCTGGGAATCGCTGGGTATTATCGGCGATTCATTCCCCACTTTGCTTCTAAGGCTGTGCCCCTAACCAACCTGACGAAGGGGAAAGGGTCGGTCATGATTAAATGGACCCCCGAGGCTGAGGCAGCATTCCAATTCTTGAAACAAGCCTTATGTAGCCAGCCAGTGTTGTACTCACCCGACTTCTCTAAAGACTTTGTCGTACAAAGTGATGCGTCAGATGTGGGGTTAGGAGCAGTATTGTCCCAGGTCTGGAACGGGGAAGAGCACCCAGTCATTTACCTCAGCAGGAAGTTGAAGTCCCATGAGGTAAATTACGCCACCGTTGAAAAGGAGTGTTTAGCGGTGAAGTGGGCTCTAGATTCCCTTCGGTACTACCTGCTAGGTAGGCACTTTGACATGGTTACGGATCACGCTCCGTTAAAGTGGATGGCTCAAAACAAGGAAACAAATAGAAGAGTGAATAGGTGGTTCCTGGCCCTCCAGGAATTCAACTTCACAGTTAGGGATGGGCCCGGTGCTCGATTCGAACCCATGTTCGAATCGAGCATCAGGCGTTCGCTCGCTCGTCGAGCCCAGAACTATTTGGGCCGTTCGCATCACATTCGTGTGATGCGAGCGGCCCCGCAATGCATTGCGGCTGGCGCGGCCGGCGCAGTGCATTGCTGGCTGATGATTGGCCAAGCATGCACTGTGACCCCGCATGCTTGGCCAATCACAGCGCCCGAAACTCGGAGAGCAATAATTGGCTACAGGCAGGACGGCTGTAGCCAATTACAGCTCAGGGGCTTTAGTACACGCCCCACCATTTAAAAGGCCGCCACGCCATCGGCCCCGGTCACATGAGTTCCGGCTTTAGGAGAGATTAGTCTGCTGATTCTGTCTTTGCTTGATACTGAAAGATTTGCTCTTCTTTGCTAAACCATTGGCTATTTCTTTGCTAAACCATTGCTACCTAAGTCATTGATCGTTCATTGCTGCTGATTGCACAGTTAGTGTGTTATTAGCTGCTGCTGGGGATTAGTCTGGTGCGTGCTTACTGTTAGTACAGTATTGCAGTAGTACCAACCGCAGTGCTGTTAGCACAGCATTGCACCCCAACAGCACCCATAGGACTTCTAGTGTGTTAGTGGCAGCAAACAGAGCTCCTATATTTTCTTCTCAGCAGCACCCATAGGACTTCTAGTGTGTTAGTGGCAGCAAACAGAGCTCCTATATTTTCTTCTCAGCAGCACCCATAGGACTTCTAGTGTGTTAGTGGCAGCAAACAGAGCTCCTATATTTTCTTCTCAGCAGCACCCATAGGACTTCTAGTGTGTTAGTGGCATCACACAGAGCTCCTATATTTTCTTCTCAGCAGCACCCATAGGACTTCTAGTGTGTTAGTGGCAGCAAACAGAGCTCCTATATTTTCTTCTCAGCAGCACCCATAGGACTTCTAGTGTGTTAGTGGCATCACACAGAGCTCCTATATTTTCTTCTCAGCAGCACCCATAGGACTTCTAGTGTGTTAGTGGCAGCAAACAGAGCTCCTATATTTTCTTCTCAGCAGCACCCATAGGACTTCTAGTGTGTTAGTGGCAGCAAACAGAGCTCCTATATTTTCTTCTCAGCAGCACCCATAGGACTTCTAGTGTGTTAGTGGCATCACACAGAGCTCCTATATTTTCTTCTCAGCAGCACCCATAGGACTTCTAGTGTGTTAGTGGCATCACACAGAGTTCCTATATTTTCTTCTCAGCAGCACCCATAGGACTTCTAGTGTGTTAGTGGCATCACACAGAGCTCCTATATTTTCTTCTCAGCAGCACCCATAGGACTTCTAGTGTGTTAGTGGCAGCAAACAGAGCTCCTATATTTTCTTCTCAGCAGCACCCATAGGACTTCTAGTGTGTTAGTGGCAGCAAACAGAGCTCCTATATTTTCTTCTCAGCAGCACCCATAGGACTTCTAGTGTGTTAGTGGCATCACACAGAGCTCCTATATTTTCTTCTCAGCAGCACCCATAGGACTTCTAGTGTGTTAGTGGCAGCAAACAGAGCTCCTATATTTTCTTCTCAGCAGCACCCATAGGACTTCTAATGTGTTAGTGGCATCACACAGAGTTCCTATATTTTCATCTCAGCAGTAGTGATGAGCCGAACACCCCCGGGTTCGGTTCGCACCAGAACCCGCGAACGGACCGAAAGTTCGAACGAACATTAGAACCCTATTAAATACAATGGATGCGAACGTTCGAATTCTAAAGTGCTAATTATAAAAACTATTATGCATGTTATTGTCCTAAAAAGGGTTTGGGAACCCGGGTTCTGCACCAGGGGACATGTATCAATGCAAAAATAAGTTTTAAAAACGGTCGTTTTCCGGGAGCAGTCATTTTAATGATGCATAAAGTGAAAAAAAAAAAGTCAAATATTCCTTTAAATATCGTACCTGGGGGGTGTCTAAAGTATGCCTGTGAAGTGCCACGTGTTTCCCGTGTTTAGAACTGTCCCTGCACAAAATGACACTTCTAAAGGAAAAAAAAGCCATTTAAAACTGCTTGCGGCTTTAATGTAATGTCTGGTCCCGGTAATATGGATGAAAATCTTTAAGAAAAATGGCATAGCTACCCCATGACCCCCCCCCTACCCCAGCCCATTACCAGCCCCTTTGGGTCTTGTATGGATATTAAGGGGAACCCCGCACATAAAATAAAAAAGGCCCTATATACTCAGAACAGCCGTATACAGGCGGTGCATACAAGACAGGGACTGTAGGTTTGTTCTTATGTAGAATCTGTTTGTAATTTTGAACAGGTACATTGTTGAAGTGTAGCTCCAGACCAAAAATCTATTTTTAAACTTTTTGGAAAACATAGGTAAGGGTTATCACCCCTGTAACATTTGTTTTGCTGTCTGTGCCCCTGTTCAGAACATTTCACCTCACTTTCCGTCCTAATGACAACTGTTTTTGAAATGTGGTGTTTTTCTTGAAACAAGGATTGCTGATAAAGCATCAGTACAGAGGAGACACCTTTCTCCCATATTTATTCTTACAGGAGAGAATTTTCCTTCCTAGTGGTAGATTTCCTCTCACTTCCTGTTGTCTTCTTGCGTTTGCAAGTAGGAGTCGTTTGTAAGTTGGATGTTTGAAAGTAGGGACCTGCCGTATATACTCTGCAGAAATAGGCCCCTTAGTTGTTGGTGTTGGCACAACACTGTAAGCACTCACAGTTACTCTTGGTTGGTGCTGGAACGCCCTGCTGTCAACTATTATATCAGGAATTTTAATTACATATAATTGTTGAACAGTGGTAGTAAAAATTGGGCCTTTGATGGTGGTGCTGGTGCCACAACACTGTAAGCCCTGACAGTTACTCTTGGTGGGTGCAGCAATGGGCCCTGCTGTGAATTATTAGATCAAGAATTGTAATTACATGCCCCTGTTGAACAGGGGCTGAAAAATTGGGCCTTAGGCACTGGTGGCACAACACTGCAACCCTTCACAGATACTGTACTTGGAGCACAGCAATGAGCCCTGTTGCAAAGTATTGCTTCAAAAATTGTAATGACACGCCCCTGTTAAACAGGGGCTGAAAAATTGGGCCTTAGGCACTGGTGGCACAACACTGCAACTCCTCACAGATACTGTACTTGGAGCACAGCAATGAGCCCTGTTGCAAAGTATTGCTTCAAAAATTGTAATTACACGCCCCTGTTAAACAGGGGCTGAAAAATTGGGCGTTAGGCACTGGTGGCGGCACCCATAAACAAAAATGATCTTCCAAGCTATCATCATCAATCGTATCATTGAGGACTCGGAGGAGGAGGATAGCCAGTCAACATAACAGCACAGGCACTCAGCATCAGCATCAGTCTTGAAGGGATGTGACATTTTAAAATCAATTAGTCTGTTATATCAGCATCAGGTGTGTGGTAGCTGGTGGTGATCCAAGACTGGTTCATCTTGATGAAAGTCAGTCGATCAACCGAGTCGGTGGACAGGCGCACCCTGTGATCCGTGACAAATCCTCCAGCAGCACTGAATGTGCGTTCCGAAAGAACGCTGGATGCAGGACAGGCCAGTAGCTCAATTGCATACTGTGCAAGCTCTGGCCAGTGATCCATCCTCAAGACCCAGTAAGCCAGAGGATTTTCGGTGGGGAAGGTGTCCAAGTCTGACCTTGCCCCTAGATATTCCTGCACCATGTTTATCAGACGCTGGCGATGGTTGCTGGAACCGATCATACTTTGGGGCTGCGGACTAAAGAATTGTCTGAACGCATCGGTCAGACGGCCACCTTCCCCACCGCTCCTTCTTTGACTGGCCGAAGCCTCAGCAACTCGTTGTCCAGGACCAGGAGTTTGCAACCTCCCAGTCTCTGGGAACGCGTTGCACAGACCTTTCTGCAAGGCCTCCCGGAGTTGTCTCATCCTCTGCTCCCTCTGCGACGGTAACATAAGGTCCGCAACCTTACCCTTGTACCGTGGATCAAGGAGAGTGGCCAGCCAGTAATGGTCCCTCTCCTTGATCCGAAGAATACGAGGATCCTTCCGCAGACTTTGCAGGATCAGGGAGGCCATGCAGCGTAGGTTTGCTGAGGCATTCGCTCCGGAGTCCTCTGGGTCACTAAGGACGACATGATCCGCAGCCACCTCCTCCCAGCCACGTACAAGTCCACTGGTTTCTTGGGACTGTAAATCATCCCTAAAAGACTGCTGCTGATGATGCTGAGTGCCAGCCTCCACCTCCATGCTGACACAATCCTCCTCCTCCTCCTCCTCCTCCTCCTCCTCCTCTTCCTGTGCGATGGGTGGGACAGAAGGAACACTGTCTGGGTAAAGGGGGCCTTGAGAGGCAAGGAAGTCCTCCTCTTCCTGCCTCTGTTCTGCCTCAAGTGCCCTGTCCATTATTCCACGCAGCGTGTGCTCCAACAGGTGGACAAGAGGTACAGTGTCACTGATGCATGCACTGTCACTGCTCACCATCCTCGTGGCCTCCTCAAATGGTGCCAGGACAGTGCATGCATCCCTGATCATGCCCCACTGGCGTGGAGAAAAAAAACCAAGCTCCCCTGACCCTGTCCTGGTGCCGTAGTCGCACAGGTACTCATTGATGGCCCTCTGCTGCGTGTGCAGCCGCTGCAGCATGGCCAACGTTGAGTTCCACCTGGTGGGCATGTCACATATAAGGCGGTTCTTGGGCAGGTTCAACTCCTTTTGCAGCTCAGCCAGGCGAGCACTGGCATTATAAGATCTGCGGAAATGCACACAGACTTTCCTGGCCTGCCTCAGGACATCCTGTAAGCCCGGGTACCTGCCCAAGAAGCGCTGCACCACCAGGTTAAGGACGTGAGCCACACAGGGCACATGGGTCAGTTGTCCCTGTCGGAGGGCGGAGAGGAGGTTGGTGCCATTGTCGCAAACCACCATTCCTGGCTTAAGCTGGCGTGGCGTCAACCACCTCTCGGCCTGGCCCTGCAGAGCAGACAGGACCTCTGCCCCAGTGTGGCTTCTGTCCCCCAAACACACCAGCGCAAGCACGGCATGGCATCTTTTTGCCTGCGTACTTGCGTAGCCCCGTGAACGGCTACGGAGCACCGCTGGTTCATAGGACAAACCACAGGAAGAGGCCATGGAGGAAGAAGAAGAGGAGGGGGTGGAGGAGAGAGGTGTGTCACAACCAGTAGTAGCATTTTGGAGGCGTGGCGGTGGGACAACCTCCAACACTACTGCACCTTGTCCTGAATCCTTCCCAGCTGCCAAAAGAGTGACCCAATGGGCCGTGAAAGAAAGGTAACGTCCCTGTCCATGCCTGCTGGACCATGAGTCAGCGGTAATATGCACCTTACCGCTGACCGCCCTGTCCAGCGAGGCCAAGACATTGCCTTCCACATGCCGGTAGAGAGCCGGAATAGCCTTCCGTGAGAAAAAGTGGCGTTTGGGAACCTGCCACTGAGGAACCGCACATTGCACAAACTCACGGAAGGGGGCCGAGTCTACCAACTGAAAAGGCAGCAGTTGAAGCGCTAGCAATTTAGCCAAGCTAGCATTCAACCGCTGGGCATGTGGATGGCTGGGAGTGAACTTCTTTCGACGGTCCAGCAGCTGGGGCAGGGAAATTTGCCTGCTAGAATCGGACGTCGGTGTACTGCTAGCAGAGTGGGCGCAAGTACTTGGCTGTGACACACCTAATTCTACACCTTCATTCCTCTCAGTGCATGTTTCAGAGAGGACTGAAGTTATAGTGGGGTTGGAGATCCCAGCTGATGCGGTGCAAGGAGAGGTCCGCTTGGTTCTTTGGTGTGGGTCTTTGAGGTAGGCTTGCCAACGAGCTGCATGGCAGGTCAACATATGTCTGGTCAGGCATGTGGTACCCAAGCGGCTGATGTTTTGGCCACGCGATATACGCTTGAGACATATGTTGCAAACAGCAGCTGTGCGATCTGATGCACTAGCCTCAAAAAAGGCCCACACCAAAGAACTTTTTGAATGACGGGCAGAGGCAGCGCCCTGCACAGGCGGAGCTCTGCGGTGTGATTCCGTCGGTGTACTGCCCTTACGCTGGCCACCAAAGGGCATCCTGCCTCGTTGGAGATGTGCCTCCTCCTCATCCTCCTCCTCCTCCTCTCTCCTATTAGGCACCCACGTGGAGTCATTGACCTCATCATCCCCTCCCTCCTCATCACTGGAGCCAATCTGGCAGTATGCTGCAGCTGCTGGAACATGACTGCCAGATTGGTGTCCTTCTTGAGCATCCCCTCTGTCTGCTCTCACGCTACTGCCTTCCTCTAGCTGGGTTTCATCATCAGACCCTTCGAAACGCTGGGCATCCTCCTGGAGCATGTACCCAACACTGTGCTGAAACAGTTCGGGGGACTCCTCAGGAGGAGGACATGGTGGGTCTAGGGAAGGAGTGACTGATGATTTGTCTGACATTGATACCAGGGAAGACGACGCTTTGGCAGCTGCTTTTCCAGTACCCTGAGCCTGGGTGAGAGAGGATGAGGAGGAGGAGGAGGGCTTGGTCATCCACTCTACCAAGTCTTCGGCATGATGTGGCTCAACATGTCCAGCTGCCGAAAAGAAGGACAAGCGTGTCCCATGGCCATGTGCTGATGACAATGCACCGCGTCCACGACCAGCACTGTTGCCCCCAGACACAGAGCCTGCTTGCCCTCTTTTATTGCCTCCTGACTGTCTGCCTCTCCTTGTTTGCCTTCCAGACATTCTAATAGATGGCCTGCAGGGAGATGGGAAAAAAGCAATAAGGGCTACCTTCAGGTGTCCTTCTCTGTCCCTTGAAACAAGGACTTTCACAGTGAAAGAAACTGACACTGTCCCTACCTAGAGTTTTCTGTCCCTAGAATAAATGTTTTTTTTAATCACAATATAGCACAAGGACAATTCACTCAATGTCTCTCCAGGTCCCTGGAAACAAGGACTTGCAGAGTGAAAGAAACTGACACTGTCCCTACCTAGAGTTTTCTGTCCCTAGAATAAATGTTTTTTTTAAGCACAATATAGCACAAGGACAATTAACTCACTGTCCTTACAGGTCCCTGGAAACAAGGACTTGCAGAGTGAAAAAAAAAAAACACTCTCCCTACCTACAGTTTTCTGTCCCTAGAAAAAATGTTTTTTTTAAGCACAATATAGCACAAGGACAATTAACTCACTGTCCTTACAGGTCCCTGGAAACAAGGACTTGCAGAGTGAAAGAAAAAAAACACTCTCCCTACCTACAGTTTTCTGTCCCTAGAAAAAATGTTTTTTTTAATCACAATATAGCACAAGGAAAATTAACTCACTGTCCTTACAGGTCCCTGGAAACAAGGACTTGCAGAGTGAAAGAAAAAAAACACTCTCCCTACCTACAGTTTTCTGTCCCTAGAAAAAATGTTTTTTTTAATCACAATATAGCACAAGGAAAATTAACTCACTGTCCTTACAGGTCCCTGGAAACAAGGACTTGCAGAGTGAAAGAAACTGACACTGTCCCTACCTAGAGTTTTCTGTCCCTAGAATAAATGTTTTTTTTAAGCACAATATAGCACAAGGACAATTAACTCACTGTCCTTACAGGTCCCTGGAAACAAGGACTTGCAGAGTGAAAGAAAAAAAACACTCTCCCTACCTACAGTTTTCTGTCCCTAGAAAAAATGTTTTTTTTAATCACAATATAGCACAAGGAAAATTAACTCACTGTCCTTACAGGTCCCTGGAAACAAGGACTTGCAGAGTGAAAGAAAAAAAACACTCTCCCTACCTACAGTTTTCTGTCCCTAGAAAAAATGTTTTTTTTAATCACAATATAGCACAAGGAAAATTAACTCACTGTCCTTACAGGTCCCTGGAAACAAGGACTTGCAGAGTGAAAGAAACTGACACTGTCCCTACCTAGAGTTTTCTGTCCCTAGAATAAATGTTTTTTTTAAGCACAATATAGCACAAGGACAATTAACTCACTGTCCTTACAGGTCCCTGGAAACAAGGACTTGCAGAGTGAAAGAAAAAAAACACTCTCCCTACCTACAGTTTTCTGTCCCTAGAAAAAATGTTTTTTTTAATCACAATATAGCACAAGGAAAATTAACTCACTGTCCTTACAGGTCCCTGGAAACAAGGACTTGCAGAGTGAAAGAAACTGACACTGTCCCTACCTAGAGTTTTCTGTCCCTAGAATAAATGTTTTTTTTAAGCACAATATAGCACAAGGACAATTAACTCACTGTCCTTACAGGTCCCTGGAAACAAGGACTTGCAGAGTGAAAAAAAAAAACACTCTCCCTACCTACAGTTTTCTGTCCCTAGAAAAAATGTTTTTTTTAAGCACAATATAGCACAAGGACAATTAACTCACTGTCCTTACAGGTCCCTGGAAACAAGGACTTGCAGAGTGAAAGAAAAAAAACACTCTCCCTACCTACAGTTTTCTGTCCCTAGAAAAAATGTTTTTTTTAATCACAATATAGCACAAGGAAAATTAACTCACTGTCCTTACAGGTCCCTGGAAACAAGGACTTGCAGAGTGAAAGAAAAAAAACACTCTCCCTACCTACAGTTTTCTGTCCCTAGAAAAAATGTTTTTTTTAATCACAATATAGCACAAGGAAAATTAACTCACTGTCCTTACAGGTCCCTGGAAACAAGGACTTGCAGAGTGAAAGAAACTGACACTGTCCCTACCTAGAGTTTTCTGTCCCTAGAATAAATGTTTTTTTTAAGCACAATATAGCACAAGGACAATTAACTCACTGTCCTTACAGGTCCCTGGAAACAAGGACTTGCAGAGTGAAAGAAAAAAAACACTCTCCCTACCTACAGTTTTCTGTCCCTAGAAAAAATGTTTTTTTTAATCACAATATAGCACAAGGAAAATTAACTCACTGTCCTTACAGGTCCCTGGAAACAAGGACTTGCAGAGTGAAAGAAAAAAAACACTCTCCCTACCTACAGTTTTCTGTCCCTAGAAAAAATGTTTTTTTTAATCACAATATAGCACAAGGAAAATTAACTCACTGTCCTTACAGGTCCCTGGAAACAAGGACTTGCAGAGTGAAAGAAACTGACACTGTCCCTACCTAGAGTTTTCTGTCCCTAGAATAAATGTTTTTTTTAAGCACAATATAGCACAAGGACAATTAACTCACTGTCCTTACAGGTCCCTGGAAACAAGGACTTGCAGAGTGAAAGAAAAAAAACACTCTCCCTACCTACAGTTTTCTGTCCCTAGAAAAAATGTTTTTTTTAATCACAATATAGCACAAGGAAAATTAACTCACTGTCCTTACAGGTCCCTGGAAACAAGGACTTGCAGAGTGAAAGAAAAAAAACACTCTCCCTACCTACAGTTTTCTGTCCCTAGAAAAAATGTTTTTTTTAATCACAATATAGCACAAGGAAAATTAACTCACTGTCCTTACAGGTCCCTGGAAACAAGGACTTGCAGAGTGAAAGAAACTGACACTGTCCCTACCTAGAGTTTTCTGTCCCTAGAATAAATGTTTTTTTTAAGCACAATATAGCACAAGGACAATTAACTCACTGTCCTTACAGGTCCCTGGAAACAAGGACTTGCAGAGTGAAAGAAAAAAAACACTCTCCCTACCTACAGTTTTCTGTCCCTAGAAAAAATGTTTTTTTTAATCACAATATAGCACAAGGAAAATTAACTCACTGTCCTTACAGGTCCCTGGAAACAAGGACTTGCAGAGTGAAAGAAACTGACACTGTCCCTACCTAGAGTTTTCTGTCCCTAGAATAAATGTTTTTTTTAAGCACAATATAGCACAAGGACAATTAACTCACTGTCCTTACAGGTCCCTGGAAACAAGGACTTGCAGAGTGAAAAAAAAAAAACACTCTCCCTACCTAGAGTTTTCTGTCCCTAGAAAAAATGTTTTTTTTAAGCACAATATAGCACAAGGACAATTAACTCACTGTCCTTACAGGTCCCTGGAAACAAGGACTTGCAGAGTGAAAGAAACTGACACTGTCCCTACCTAGAGTTTTCTGTCCCTAGAATAAATGTTTTTTTTAATCACAATATAGCACAAGGAAAATTAACTCACTGTCCTTACAGGTCCCTGGAAACAAGGACTTGCAGAGTGAAAGAAACTGACACTGTCCCTACCTAGAGTTTTCTGTCCCTAGAATAAATGTTTTTTTTAATCACAATATAGCACAAGGAAAATTAACTCACTGTCCTTACAGGTCCCTGGAAACAAGGACTTGCAGAGTGAAAGAAACTGACACTGTCCCTACCTAGAGTTTTCTGTCCCTAGAATAAATGTTTTTTTTAAGCACAATATAGCACAAGGACAATTAACTCACTGTCCTTACAGGTCCCTGGAAACAAGGACTTGCAGAGTGAAAGAAACTGACACTGTCCCTACCTAGAGTTTTCTGTCCCTAGAATAAATGTTTTTTTTAATCACAATATAGCACAAGGAAAATTAACTCACTGTCCTTACAGGTCCCTGGAAACAAGGACTTGCAGAGTGAAAGAAACTGACACTGTCCCTACCTAGAGTTTTCTGTCCCTAGAATAAATGTTTTTTTTAAGCACAATATAGCACAAGGACAATTAACTCACTGTCCTTACAGGTCCCTGGAAACAAGGACTTGCAGAGTGAAAGAAAAAAAACACTCTCCCTACCTACAGTTTTCTGTCCCTAGAAAAAATGTTTTTTTTAAGCACAATATAGCACAAGGACAATTAACTCACTGTCCTTACAGGTCCCTGGAAACAAGGACTTGCAGAGTGAAAGAAAAAAAACACTCTCCCTACCTACAGTTTTCTGTCCCTAGAAAAAATGTTTTTTTTAATCACAATATAGCACAAGGAAAATTAACTCACTGTCCTTACAGGTCCCTGGAAACAAGGACTTGCAGAGTGAAAGAAACTGACACTGTCCCTACCTAGAGTTTTCTGTCCCTAGAATAAATGTTTTTTTTAAGCACAATATAGCACAAGGACAATTAACTCACTGTCCTTACAGGTCCCTGGAAACAAGGACTTGCAGAGTGAAAAAAAAAAAACACTCTCCCTACCTAGAGTTTTCTGTCCCTAGAAAAAATGTTTTTTTTAAGCACAATATAGCACAAGGACAATTAACTCACTGTCCTTACAGGTCCCTGGAAACAAGGACTTGCAGAGTGAAAGAAACTGACACTGTCCCTACCTAGAGTTTTCTGTCCCTAGAATAAATGTTTTTTTTAATCACAATATAGCACAAGGAAAATTAACTCACTGTCCTTACAGGTCCCTGGAAACAAGGACTTGCAGAGTGAAAGAAACTGACACTGTCCCTACCTAGAGTTTTCTGTCCCTAGAATAAATGTTTTTTTTAATCACAATATAGCACAAGGAAAATTAACTCACTGTCCTTACAGGTCCCTGGAAACAAGGACTTGCAGAGTGAAAGAAACTGACACTGTCCCTACCTAGAGTTTTCTGTCCCTAGAATAAATGTTTTTTTTAAGCACAATATAGCACAAGGACAATTAACTCACTGTCCTTACAGGTCCCTGGAAACAAGGACTTGCAGAGTGAAAGAAAAAAAACACTCTCCCTACCTACAGTTTTCTGTCCCTAGAAAAAATGTTTTTTTTAATCACAATATAGCACAAGGAAAATTAACTCACTGTCCTTACAGGTCCCTGGAAACAAGGACTTGCAGAGTGAAAGAAACTGACACTGTCCCTACCTAGAGTTTTCTGTCCCTAGAATAAATGTTTTTTTTAATCACAATATAGCACAAGGACAATTAACTCACTGTCCTTACAGGTCCCTGGAAACAAGGACTTGCAGAGTGAAAGAAACTGACACTGTCCCTACCTAGAGTTTTCTGTCCCTAGAATAAATGTTTTTTTTAAGCACAATATAGCACAAGGACAATTAACTCACTGTCCTTACAGGTCCCTGGAAACAAGGACTTGCAGAGTGAAAGAAAAAAAACACTCTCCCTACCTACAGTTTTCTGTCCCTAGAAAAAATGTTTTTTTTAATCACAATATAGCACAAGGAAAATTAACTCACTGTCCTTACAGGTCCCTGGAAACAAGGACTTGCAGAGTGAAAGAAACTGACACTGTCCCTACCTAGAGTTTTCTGTCCCTAGAATAAATGTTTTTTTTAATCACAATATAGCACAAGGACAATTAACTCACTGTCCTTACAGGTCCCTGGAAACAAGGACTTGCAGAGTGAAAGAAACTGACACTGTCCCTACCTAGAGTTTTCTGTCCCTAGAATAAATGTTTTTTTTAAGCACAATATAGCACAAGGACAATTAACTCACTGTCCTTACAGGTCCCTGGAAACAAGGACTTGCAGAGTGAAAGAAAAAAAACACTCTCCCTACCTACAGTTTTCTGTCCCTAGAAAAAATGTTTTTTTTAATCACAATATAGCACAAGGAAAATTAACTCACTGTCCTTACAGGTCCCTGGAAACAAGGACTTGCAGAGTGAAAGAAACTGACACTGTCCCTACCTAGAGTTTTCTGTCCCTAGAATAAATGTTTTTTTTAATCACAATATAGCACAAGGACAATTAACTCACTGTCCTTACAGGTCCCTGGAAACAAGGACTTGCAGAGTGAAAGAAACTGACACTGTCCCTACCTAGAGTTTTCTGTCCCTAGAATAAATGTTTTTTTTAAGCACAATATAGCACAAGGACAATTAACTCACTGTCCTTACAGGTCCCTGGAAACAAGGACTTGCAGAGTGAAAGAAACTGACACTGTCCCTACCTAGAGTTTTCTGTCCCTAGAATAAATGTTTTTTTTAAGCACACTATAGCAGAAGCACAAAACACACTGACACTCTCCCTACCTATCCTTCTCTTTCCCTAAACTAAAGGAATCCAGGTTAAGCAAGAAAGAAATAACAGTCACTGTCCCTGCCTATGCTACTCTATCCCTGCTCCGGAACACACTACACTAGGCCGCCGTGCTGGCGGCCTTTTATAGTGTGGGGCGTGTACTAAACACCCTCAGCAATAATTGGCCACAGGCATCCTGCCTGTGGCCAATCATTGCTCTCCTCGCTGCCGGCGCTGTGATTGGCCAAGCATGCGGGGTCACAGTGCATGCTTGGCCAATCACAGCGCCTGGATGACACTGCGATGGCGTAGTGCATTGTGGGCCGTTCGCGTCACTCGAATTTGGCGCGAACGGCCCAAATCGTTCGATCTTCGTCGAACGATCGAACAGCCAATGTTCGAGTCGAACGTATGTTCGACTCGAACACGAAGCTCATCCCTACTCAGCAGCACCCATAGGACTTCTAGTGTGTTAGTGGCATCACACAGAGCTCCTATATTTTCTTCTCAGCAGCACCCATAGGACTTCTAGTGTGTTAGTGGCAGCAAACAGAGCTCCTATATTTTCTTCTCAGCAGCACCCATAGGACTTCTAGTGTGTTAGTGGCAGCAAACAGAGCTCCTATATTTTCTTCTCAGCAGCACCCATAGGACTTCTAGTGTGTTAGTGGCAGCAAACAGAGCTCCTATATTTTCTTCTCAGCAGCACCCATAGGACTTCTAGTGTGTTAGTGGCATCACACAGAGCTCCTATATTTTCTTCTCAGCAGCACCCATAGGACTTCTAGTGTGTTAGTGGCATCACACAGAGCTCCTATATTTTCTTCTCAGCAGCACCCATAGGACTTCTAGTGTGTTAGTGGCAGCAAACAGAGCTCCTATATTTTCTTCTCAGCAGCACCCATAGGACTTCTAGTGTGTTAGTGGCAGCAAACAGAGCTCCTATATTTTCTTCTCAGCAGCACCCATAGGACTTCTAGTGTGTTAGTGGCAGCAAACAGAGCTCCTATATTTTCTTCTCAGCAGCACCCATAGGACTTCTAGTGTGTTAGTGGCAGCAAACAGAGCTCCTATATTTTCTTCTCAGCAGCACCCATAGGACTTCTAGTGTGTTAGTGGCATCACACAGAGCTCCTATATTTTCTTCTCAGCAGCACCCATAGGACTTCTAGTGTGTTAGTGGCAGCAAACAGAGCTCCTATATTTTCTTCTCAGCAGCACCCATAGGACTTCTAGTGTGTTAGTGGCATCACACAGAGCTCCTATATTTTCTTCTCAGCAGCACCCATAGGACTTCTAGTGTGTTAGTGGCAGCAAACAGAGCTCCTATATTTTCTTCTCAGCAGCACCCATAGGACTTCTAGTGTGTTAGTGGCAGCAAACAGAGCTCCTATATTTTCTTCTCAGCAGCACCCATAGGACTTCTAGTGTGTTAGTGGCAGCAAACAGAGCTCCTATATTTTCTTGTCAGCAGCACACATAGTACCTATAGTGTGTTAGTGTCAGCACCCATAGGACCTACAGTGTGTTGTGAGCACACATAGGAGTTCTATTTTTTATACTATATACACTACCGACTACAATGGCTGGAAGACCGCCAAGGAGAGGCAGAGCGTGCCGAGGCAAGAACACAGGGCAGGCAGGCTCTGTTTCTAGAGACAACAGTGCTGGCCGTGGACGTGGTCGTGCATCGTCATCAGCACGTGGCCATGGGACACGCTTGTCTTTGTTTTCGGCAGCTGGACATGTGGAGCCGCATCATGCCGAAGGCTTGGTAGAATGGATGACCAAGCCCTCCTCATCCTCCTCATCCTCTCTCACCCAGGCTCAGGGTACTGGCAGAGCAGCTGCCAACGCGTACTCAATGGCATCATCAGCCACCCCTTCCCTAGACCCACCATGTCCTCCTGAGGAGTCCCCCGAACTGTTTGAGCACAGTGTTGGGTACATGCTCCAGGAGGATGCCCAACGATTCGAAGGCTCGGATGATGATACCCAGCTTGAGGAAGTCAGTAGTGTGCGCGCAGAGAGAGGGGATGCTGAAGGACAGCAATCTGGCAGTAGTGTTCCACCAGCTGCAGCTTACTGCCAGGTTTGCTCTAGTGGTGAAGAGGGAGGGGATGATGAGGTCACTGACTCCACGTGGGTGCCTGAAGGGAGAGAGGAGGAGGAGGAGGAGGATGCAGCGTCACATGTCCAACGAGGCAGGATGCCCCCTGGAGGCCAGCTAGAGGCCAGCACAGCAACTGTACCACACCGCAGAGCTCCGCCTGTGCAGGGCGCTGCCTCTGCACGTTATCACAAAAGTTCTTTGGTGTGGGCCTTTTTTGAGACGAGTGCATCAGATCGCACCACTGCTATTTGCAATATTTGTCTCAAGCGTATCTCGCGTGGCCAAAACATCAGCCGCTTGGGCACCACAAGCATGAGCAGACATATGTCGACCTGCCATGCAGCTCGTTGGCAAGCACACATAAAAGACCCACACCAAAGAACAAAGCGGACCTCTCCTTGCTCCTCATCAGCTGGGATCTCCATCCCCACTATATCTTCAGTCCTCTCTGAAAGCTGCTCTGAGAGGACTGAAGGTGTAGAATTAGGTGTGTCACAACCAAGTACTTGCAGTACACCGACGTCCGATTGTAGCAGGCAAATTTCCCTGCCCCAGCTGCTGGACCGTCGAAAGAAGTATACTCCCAGCCATCCACATGCCCAGCGGTTGAATGCTAGCTTGGCTAAATTGCTAGCACTTCAACTGCTGCCTTTTCAGTTGATAGACTCGGCCCCCTTCCGTGAGTTTGTTCAATGTGCGGTTCCTCAGTGGCAGGTTCCCAAACGCCACTTTTTCTCACGGAAGGCGATTCCGTCTCTCTACTGGCATGTGGAAGGCAATGTCCATGCCTCGCTGGACAGGGCGGTCAGCGGTAAGGTGCATATTACCGCTGACTCATGGTCCAGCAGGCATGGACAGGGACGTTATCTTTCTTTCACGGCCCATTGGGTCACTCTATTGGTAGCTGGGAGGGATGCAGGACAAGGTGCAGTAGTGTTGGAGGTTGTTCCGCCACCACGCCTCCAAAATGCTACTACTGGTTGTGACACACCTCTCTCCTCCACCCCCTCCTCTTCTTCTTCCTCCATGTCCTCTTCGAGTGCTCTGTCCTCGGAACCAGCGGTGCTCCGTAGGCGTACAAGGGGCTACGCGAGTACGCAGGCAAAAAGATGCCATGCCGTGCTTGCGCTGGTGTGTTTGGGGGACAGGAGCCACACTGGGCCAGAGGTTCTGGCAGCTCTGCAGGGGCAGGCCGAGAGGTGGTTGACGCCACGCCAGCTTAAGCCAGGAATGGTCGTTTCTGATAATGGCACCAACCTCCTCTCCGCCCTGCGACAGGGGCAGCTCACCCATGTGCCCTGTATGGCTCACGTCCTCAACCTGGTGGTGCAGCGGTTCTTGGGCAGGTTCCCAGGCTTACAGGATGTCCTGAGGCAGGCCAGGAAAGTCTGTGTGCATTTCCGCCGATCTTATAATGCCAGTGCTCGGCTGACTGAGCTGCAAAAGGAGCTGAACCTGCCCAAGAACCGCCTAATATGTGACATGCCCACCAGGTGGAACTCAACGTTGGCCATGCTGCAGCGACTGCACACGCAGCAGAGGGCCATCAATGAGTACCTTTGCGACTACGGCACCAGGACAGGGTCAGGGGAGCTTGGCTTTTTTTCCCCACGCCAGTGGAGCATGATCAGGGATGCATGCACTGTCCTCTCACCATTTGAGGAGGCCACGAGGATGGTGAGCAGTGACAGTGCATGCATCAGTGACACTGTACCTCTTGTCCACCTGTTGGAGCATACGCTGCGTGGGATAATGGACAGGGCACTTGAGGCAGAACAGAGGCAGGAAGAGGAGGACTTCCTTGTCTCTCAAGGCCCGCTTTATCCAGACAATGTTCCTTCTGTCCCACCCATCACACAGGAAGAGGAGGAGGAGGAGGAGGAGGAGGAGGAGGAGGATTGTGTGAGCATGGAGGTGAAGCCTGGCACTCAGCATCAGCAGCAGCAGTCTTTTAGGGATGATGTACAGTCCCAACAAACCAGTGGACTTGTACGTGGCTGGGAGGAGGTGGCTGGCGATCATGTCATCCTCAGTGACCCAGAAGACTCCGGACCGAATGCCTCAGCTAACCTACGCTGCATGGCCTCCCTGATCCTGCAAAGCCTGCGGAAGGATCCTCGTGTTCTTCAGATCAAGGAGAGTGACCATTACTGGCTGGCCACTCTCCTTGATCCACGGTACAAGGGTAAGGTTGCGGACCTTATCTTGCCGTCGCAGAGGGAGCAGAGGATGAGACATCTCAGGGAGGCCTTGCAGAAAGGTCTGTGCAACGCGTTCCCAGAAACTGGGAGGTTACAAACTCCTGGTCCTGGACGACAAGTTGCTGAGGCTTCGGTCAGTAGCAGAAGGAGCGGTGGGGAAGGTGGACGTCTGACCGATGCGTTCAGACAATTTTTTAGTCCGCAGCCCCAAGGTATGATCGGTTCCAGCAACCATCGCCAGCGTCTGATATACATGGTGCAGGAATACCTAGGGGCAAGGTCAGACTTGGACACCTTTCCCACCGAAAATCCTCTGGCTTACTGGGTCCTGAGGATGGATCACTGGCCAGAGCTTGCACAGTATGCAATTGAGCTACTGGCCTGTCCTGCATCCAGCGTTCTTTCCGAACGCACATTCAGTGCTGCTGGAGGATTTGTCACCGATCATAGGGTGCGCCTGTCCACCGACTCGGTTGATCGACTGACCTTCATAAAAATGAATCAGTCTTGGATCACCACCAGCTACCAGACACCTGAAGCGGATATAACGGAATAATTTATAATGTCACATCCCTTCAAGACTGCCTATGCTGATGCTGAGTGACTGTCCTGTTATGTTCACTGACTATCCTCTTCCTCCTCCTCAATGATCCATGCCACCACACCAGTGCCTAAGGCACAATTTTTCAGCCCCTGTATAACAGGGGCGTGTAATTACAATTTTTTAAAAAGATGCTTCGCAACAGGTGTGACTGCTGTGCTCAGAGTACAGTATCTGTGAGGGGTTGCAGTGTTGTGGCACCAGCACCAGTGCCTAAGGCACAATTTTTCAGCCCCTGTTGGGGCGTGTAATTACAATTTTTAGGCAATGCTTTGCAACAGGTCTCATTGCTGTGCTCAGAGTACAGTATCTGTGAGGGGTTGCAGTGTTGTGGCACCAGCACCAGTGCCTAAGGCACAATTTTTCAGCCCCTGTATAACAGGGGCGTGTAATTAAATTTTTTTAAAAAGATGCTTCGCAACAGGTGTGACTGCTGTGCTCAGAGTACAGTATCTGTGAGGGGTTGCAGTGTTGTGGCACCAGCACCAGTGCCTAAGGCACAATTTTTCAGCCCCTGTTGGGGCGTGTAATTACAATTTTTAGGCAATGCTTTGCAACAGGTCTCATTGCTGTGCTCAGAGTACAGTATCTGTGAGGGGTTGCAGTGTTGTGGCACCAGCACCAGTGCCTAAGGCACAATTTTTCAGCCCCTGTATAACAGGGGCGTGTAATTACAATTTTTTAAAAAGATGCTTCGCAACAGGTGTGACTGCTGTGCTCCAAGTACAGTATCTGTGAGGGGTTGCAGTGTTGTGGCACCAGCACCAATGCCTAAGGCACAATTTTTCAGCCCCTGTTTAACAGGGGCGTGTAATTACAAATCTTGATCTAATAGTTCACAGCAGGGCCCATTCCTGCGCCCACCAAGAGTAACTATGAGGGCCTACAGTCTTGTGGCAACACCGTCCACCACCACCACCACCACCAAAGGCCCAATTTTTCTGCCCTGTTCAACAGGTGCATGCAATTACAAATCTTGATCTAATAACTCACAGCAGGGCCCATTCCTGCACCCACCAAGAGTAACTGTGAGGGCTTACAGTCTTGTGGCAACACCGTCCACCACCACCACCACCACCACCACCACCACCAAAGGCCCAATTTTTCTGCCCGGTTCAACAGGTGCATGCAAGTACAAATCTTGATCTATTAACTCACAGCAGGGCCCATTCCTGTGCCCACCAGTCTTGTGGCTACACCAACATCTAATAGGGCAAATTTCTGCAGAGTATATACGGCAGGCCCCTACTTTCAAACATCCAACTTACAAACGACTCCTACTTGCAAACGGCAAGAGAAAACAGGAAGTGAGAGGAAATCTACCCCTAGGAAGGAAAATTCTATCCTGTTAGATTTAATTTGGGAAAAAGGTATCTCCTCTCTACTGATGCTTTATCACCAATCCTTGTTTCAATTAAAACCCCACTTTTCCAAAAACATTTGTCATTGGGACGGAAAGTGAGGTGACATGTTCTGAACAGATGTGCAAAGACAGCAAATGTTACAGGGGTGATAACCCCTCCCTATGTTCTCCAAAAAGCTTAAAAATTGATTTTTTTGGGATGTAGCTACACTTCATAATGTACCTGTTCAGATTCTACTTAAGAACAAACCTACAGTCCATGTCTTGTTTGCACCACCTATATACTGCTGTTCAGAGTATATAGGGTTGTAGGTATAGGGTTTTATTTTGGGTGCGGGGTCCCCCTTAGTATCCATACAAGACCCAAAGGGGCTGGGGTGGGGGGGGTGGTGATGGGGTAGCCATGCCATTTTTCTCAAGGATTTTCAGCCATATGGCGGCCAGGACAAGACATGACATTAAAGCCGCAAGTGGTTTTAAATGGCTTCTTTTTTTCCTTTACAAATGTCATTTTGTGCAAGGACAGTTCTAAACACGGGAAACACATGCCACTTCACAGGCATACTTTAGACACCCCCAGGTACCATATTTAAAGGAAAATTTCACTTTTTTTTTTTCACTTTATGCATCATTAAAATGACTGCTCCCGAAAAAACTTTAGTTTTTAAAATTTCTTTTTGCATTGATATATGTCCCCTGGGGCAGGACCCGGGTCCCCAAACCTGTTTTATAACATTAACATGCATATTGGCCGTTGTAATTAGCAATTTTGATTTCGAACGTTCGCGTCCATTATAACGAATAGGGTTCGAAAATTCGCGCGAACTTTCGGTCCGTTCGAAGGTTCTGGTGCGAACCGAACCCGGGGGTGTTCGGCTCATCCCTATTCACAGTAAAGCATCGCCCTGGCGTTCAAATGAGGAATGTGGATGCTTTGTCTCGAGTACATGAATGCCTGATTGCTGGTGTTCCAACCCCGAGGTTAAAACAAGAGGGGGGGGTATGTGACAGCAGGAAGGTAAAGTCACCTGGTTGCATCCAGGGGGGTAGATATATTTCGCCCAGATTCAGGCTTTACGCCGACTTATACAACTAGGTGGAGAGTTGTATAAGGCTAGTGGGCTCATGGATGACTCATACCTCTAGGGAGAGTGTGGGGCGTCGTGCAGACAGGGAGTTGATGAGACCAGCTGAAGCTTGTCAGCTCATTTAGGCCTCTATAAGAACTCCCAGCTTCATTAGATGTTAGCTCATGCCTGGACCCAGACCTGTGTGGACTGTCTAGGGAGAGTGAACCCCTGTGCGGTGAGACAAAGCCTGTGTGGCTATTTGCTTGGACATTTAAAACCAGGGACTTAGGGACTAGGACAGCACTAGGCTGATCCCAGTTGTTAGTTAGGAAACCTGTATGTTTAGTCAGAGGTCAAGTTGACCAGGATTTATTTTGTTTATGTTTCTTTTGCTTTGCTGTGTTTTGTCACTGTAAATAGAAAATAAACCGCACCTTTTTGATTTTGAAAACCACAACCTCCGTTTGCTGGGCCTGTTTTTGTGTGGGGAGCCCATCTCGGGGGTCACACACACCCGCTGCCGAGCTAACCCCCTCACAATACACACACACATATACACACATAATTGGTCAATATAATAGCATTTGGAAAGTCATCTCATACAGTTCATATTTGGCATGGTTGGCAAGGTCCCGACATGTTTTGCCCCATTGGGCTTCTTCAGGGAATATATTTGTCCGTTGCAAGTTATGCCATTCTATCAAATAAACATATAACATAAGTATGCATAATAATAATATAACATATGTATATACTGTATAGATTTACAGTATAACCTTACATTAGGATACCATGGGCACATAATGGACATCCCATATGGAAGGGTTCTCTACACTGAACCTGAACTTTCCGATGAAAAAAGTCAGACGGAATTTTTTCATCGAATATTCCGACCGTGTGTGTGCCCCATCTGACTTTTTCTTTGGAAATTCCGATGGAGCTAGAAAGAAAACATGTCCTCTTTTTTTCCCGCCGAAAAAAAATTATTTTGGAAATTCAGTCCGTCTGTATGGAACTCCGACGGAGAAAAAAAACACGCATTGAACTTCATTTTTCTCGGCTCATCGTAGTGTTGTACGTCACCGCGTTCTTGACGGTCGGAATCTGGTGTGACAGTGTGTATGCAAGACAGCTTGAACGGAATTCCGTCTGAAAAAACTGTCAGACTTTATCCCGATGGAAAATCCGATCATGTGTACAAGGCATATCTCTTGCCATGTGGGCTTTTTTTTTTTTTTTACCTCACCAGATGCTGGATTACTGATAAAAAATAAAAAAAAACTATGCTGAACTGAGGTTGATCCAGTTGTCTATTTGGGTTCATCAAATGGAGGGTTTCCTCAAATTTAATTGAAATTATTTTCTTATAAATGCAAGGTTGTTTTTTTAATTACCATAGTATAAAACGTTGAGCATAAAATAAAAAAAAAAGAAGAGGGAAAGAGAAAGGATGGGAGATGGTGTAAAAGAGAGACTGAGAAAGAAAGAGAGGGAGAGAAAGAGTAATAGAGAGAAGAGAAAGGAAGGGAAGAAAAGGAAAGGGAAGGGAAGGATGGAGAGAGGGAGACAGAAATAGATAGGAATAAAAATATGAAAAGGGTAGAAGGAAAGAGGGAGAAGGAAAGGCGAGAGTGAGAAAAGGAAAGAGGGAAGGGGAGAGAAGAGGAAGTAGGGTAGAGAGAAAGAAAGAGCGAAAAAAGGTGAAGAAGGAGATAGAGAAAAGGAAAGAAGAAGGGTGGGGGGGGATTGGATAGAAAAAAATCCTGGACTGCCGCACTCCATAAAACGACGTCTTTATTGGGTAGGTAAAATCCAAAAACAACCAAAACGATAGTCAAAATAAAGTGAACAACAGGAAAAAAATAGCTGACATGTTTCACATCGTGTGATGCTTACTCATGAACTAGTGAACAAGTGACTTTTGTTCACTTGTGAAACATGTCAGCTATTTTTTTCCTGTTGTTCACTTTATTTTGACTATCGTTTTGGTTGTTTTTGGATTTTACCTACCCAATAAAGACGTCGTTTTATGGAGTGCGGCAGTCCAGGATTTTTTTCTATCCAATGCACCTGTTCATAGCCAGCACCTTGTGGTTTAGTGGGACGGAAGCCAAGCCAAGGGATTTGTAGTTTTTGGAGCGGAATCATTTCACTCACTTCATTTAGAAAGGGGGGGGGGGTAAGAAAGGGTGGGAGATAGTGTGAAAGAGAGACTGAGAAAGAGAGAGAGGAGAAAGATAGACAGAGTAAAAGAAAGAAGGGATAGTAAGGGAAGAAAAGAGAAGGGAAGTGAAGAAGCGTAATGGGGGGGGGGGCAGAAATACATGATAAAAAGAGAAAGAAAGAGAAGAATATGGAAGCAGAAAAGAGAGAGAGAGAGAGAGAGAAAGAAGGAAAGGAGAAAGAGAAGGGAAGGAGGATAGAGAGAGGTGGAAAGAGAGAAAGAAAGCGTAAACTAAAGGGAAGGAGAGAGAGAGAGAGAAAGGTGAGAGAAAGAGAATGGGTGGGAGCTGGTTTGAAAAAGAGATTGAGAAAGAGAGAGGGGGAGAAGGATAGACAGAGTAAAAGAGAAGAGAAAGGAAGGGAAGAAAAGAGAAGGGGAGGGAAGAAGGTAAAAGGGGGACAGAAACAGAGGATAGGGAGAGAAGGAGAGAAGAAAAGGGAAGAAGGAAAGAAAAGGAGAGAAAAGGAAAGGGTGGGAGCTGGTGTGAAAGAGAGGGAGAGAAGGAAACAGAAAAAAAGCCAGTGAGAGAGAGAGGGAGAGGGAGAAAGAGAATAGAGGGAGAAAAGGAAAGGAGAGAGAGAGGAAAAGAGAAGGGGGGGGGAAATGGTGTGAAAAAGAGATTGCGAAAGAAACAGGGGGTGAAGGATAGACAGAGCGAGAGAGAAGAGACGGGAAGGGAAAGTAAGGGAAGGGAAGAAGCATAGAGAGAGGGGACAGAAAGAGGATAGAGAGAGAAAGAAAGAAAGAAGAAAAGAGAAGAAGGAAGGAGAGAGAGGAGCGAGAAGTAGAGAGAGATAAAAGAGTGAGAGAGGGAGGAGAGAGATGAGGGAGAAGGGTTTAGAGAGAGTATCAGTGAAGAATTAGAGAGAGAGAGGAAGAGAGGGAAAGGGAGGAAGAGAGATGGAGAGAGATAGAAAGATGAAATTAGAGAAATGGAAATATGGGAAAAAGAGAAATTCCAAAGGAAAACTTGTAAAATGTTGCACATGACGGTTAATAAACTCCATAGTACTCAACTGGGTGGGTAAAATTAGGGTGCTTTAATAAATAGAGGACATTCATCACTCTGAGGCAAGAGGGGTGTAACCGACAGGAAGTTCCCACCAGAAACAAGTTCCCCTTTCCACTTACTGTGCAGGGAGTGCTGTGAAAAATGTGCCCTCTCTCTAAAAATAGAGTTTTAGTTGCAGGGTGGTATTACTGAGAATGTAATAGGATTTTATTTTTGTTTGTGGTGTGTACATTTTTGCATACTTTACACAAAAATTTTTAGAAATTAAATAACAAACTTCCAGAAACGAACTACTTAGAGGAACTACAAATCGTCCCCATACTGGGAGATGCTACAAGACCCCAAAGACAGACAGGCCCTGAACCTGTACAGGCTGATTGCACACAGCCAGGATATAGAATCGGGATGGCATAGACAGACCTACAAGCTCAAAGAGAATAGACTGTGCCAGCATTGTGACCAGGGGGGGGGGGGGGCCTGGAGGATGGGGCAAACGTCCTGGTATGGTGTTCCAAGTACTCAGCAGTGAGAGACACTTCTAGAGACACAAAGCTCTTACCTCTAAGGAGAAGATAAGGAAACATCACATTACACTGGGAGAAGAAGCGCTGGCAGTGCCACACTTTTCACATATTTATTTGAAAACCATTTATAATTTTCCTTCCACTTCACAATTATGTGCCACTTTGTGTTGGTCTATCACATAAAATCCCAATAAAATCCATTTACGCTTTTGGTTGTAACCTGACAAAATGGGGAAAATTTCAAGGCACTGTATATACTACAGGCGGTCCCCGGGTTACAAACAAGACAGGGACTGTAGGTTTGTTCTTAAGTTGAATCTGTTTGTAATTTTGAACAGGTACATTTTTTAAGTGTAGCTCCAGCCAAAAAATCAATTTTTAAGCTTTTTGGATAGCACATTGAAGGGTTACCACCCCTGTAAAGCCCTGTACACACGGTCGGGATTCCCGGCGGTAAAAAGTCCGCTGGGAATCCCGACGGGAAAACTGCGGGGAGAGCTTTGGCCGGGAATCCCGGCCGTGTGTACAGGGCTTATGCTCCCTCGGCACTGCCTCGCAGTGTTTTCCATTGGCAAGTGTAGTAAATCTTTCGAAAAAAAAAAAAACGCCGGGAATCCCAGCGGGAAAATAGAGAGCAGGTTCACTATTTTCCCCGCCGGGATTCCCGGCAGTTTTCCCGGCGAGGGAGCATACACACACCTGGTTTTCACGGCAAAAAGCTCTCCCAGCAGTTTTCTTGCCGGGAAAACCGGCCGTCTGTACGAGGCTTAACATTTGTTTTGCTGTCTGTGCCCCTGTTCAGAAGATTTCACCTCACTTTCTTTCTCAATGACAATTGGATTTTGAAAATTTTGGGTTATTAGGGAAACAAGGCAGGAATTTTGGGGCCCCTTACACAGCTTCAGGCATGGGCCCCCTGGGGCAGAGGAGAACCGGGGGGGGGGGGTGCTGCCGTCACAAATTGAGAAGCAGGGGGCTGCCGCGAATTGAGAAGCGGGGAATAAAAACCCCAAAAGAACAAAAAAAAAGGGGGGTTGCCATCTGGGGCCCTGGGGACCTCTGGACCCCTTACAAAAAAAAAAAATATTGTTTATAAAAATAAATAAATAATAAAAAAATATTTTTATATAAAAAAAAAAGGGGGGTTGCCATCCGGGGCCCTGGGGACCTCCGGGCCTCTGGGAACCTCTGGGCCCCTTACAAAAAAAAAATTTTTTTTTTTATAAAAATAAATAAATAATAAAAAAATATTTTTATATAAAAAAGGGGGGGTTGCCATCCAGGCCCTGGGGACCTCTGGGCCCCTTACAATTTTTTTTTTATAAAAAATAAATAAAAATAAATAAAAAAAGGGGGGTTGCCACCCGGGCCCCTTACAGCTGT
This sequence comes from Rana muscosa, assembly GCA_029206835.1. Lineage (NCBI taxonomy): Eukaryota > Metazoa > Chordata > Amphibia > Anura > Ranidae > Rana > Rana muscosa. The sequence continues at coordinate 194,789,174 of CM055119.1, forward strand.
ACTGCCTGTACCCCCCTGATGGCGGCACTGAAACAAGGATTGGTGATAAAGCATCAATGGAGACACCTTTTCCCATATTAACTCTTACAGGAGAGAATTTCCCTTCCTAGGGGTAGATTTCCTCTCACTTCCTGTTGTCTCCCTCTGTTTGTAAGTAGGAGTCGTTTGTAAGTCGGATGTTTGTAAGTAGAGGACCGCCTGTATAAGAGTAAGTGTTAGGCAAGATAGATCACACAGTCTGCATTTAAATTTTATTCCTTTTATTTTTTTCCAATCAAGTATGTGGTATCGTACAGTACAACATGAGCACAGTCTGTGCGACATCGAACAATACTAAAAATTTAAATACTCTACATAAAAACAGTGACTATTCCTCTTCTCGGATCAATAAGATTCAGTGCTGTGCAGGGCAAAAACAACAACATAATACATAGGTGGTTATAACTCAAGCAAATACTTAAATATTGAAAAACATAAAAAGCGAGAACTAGGTTCAACTAAGAGAAAATGTTTTACGGAATCACAACATTTAGAATGCAGATCTCCGTCCCTAGGGATGGATAGGAGGAAAAGCAAAAGCTGAACACTGGCATGTATTGGAAAAAAATATGTGGATCTGATCACTGAGAAGGAATTTAGCCAATTCGCCAGTCTGAGGCTCTAATTGGCTCTAATTGGCTTCAAAGAGGCTGGGTCTCGGGGCGCAGAGCACTGCGCCCCAACCCCACCCACTTGATCAATATTCGCTATTGTCTTCCGGCTTCTCCTCCCCACCAATCAGGAAAGGAGGTGGGTCTTAAGACCGGGTTAGCCGGGAGGAGAAGCCGGGGAAGCCACGACCTGGATGGGGTAAGTGCGGTTTGTTTGCTGCCCCCCCCAAAAAAAAAAAAATAGAGACCAGCCGCCATTAGTATTTGAAGTATTTACTGAGCCCTGTATGATTCACAGCACTCAGACTTAACAATGCTCCTCACATGTGAACTGGGTGGACCTGCTTCATGATTCCCTGCTGTGCAACTTCCTCTCTCACCAGTTACCAGTAGAGATGAGTGAAACTGAAAACTTATTTTTTTATTGAAATTTTGGTCAAAATTTCATGACTTTGGAGAAATGTATTGGAGTCAAACAGGTAGGTCTAATGAAGGTGGTTTTGGTGCAATGTGAATTGGCTCCTGAGGGTCATGGGAGCTCTTTTCAACCTTCCTTGGACTGTCTTTTACCAAAAGACCAAAAAAATGACAATTTTTTTCTTCAATATTTCATGTTTTTATCACAGAAAGAAGAGAAAAAAAAGCAGACAGCTAGAAATAAAAATTGTATGCAAAAGCACACAGATAATGATCAAATAAAATATGCTTTGTCTTTGAAAAAGAACCCTTATTAGCTTGAAAATGTTATATATATTTTTTTCACAAGAATAAAAAAAAAAAAAAAAAACAGCGAAATAAGTTAAACATATTAAAGCAAACAAATAATAATCAAATAGAAAAAAAAAAAACTCAGAAAAAATGTGTATCTACCCTAAATATACCCCTTCCCTTAAAAAAAAAAAAAAAAAAAAGAAGGAGGACCCTTATTAGCTTCAAAATGTTATGATTTTTTTTTTGTTTTTTTTTAACTTAATTCGCAGTTGTTTTTTTTTTTCACAGGAATGAAAAAAAAAAAAAAAAAGAAAAAAGGAGGACCCTTATTAGCTTCAAAATGTTATGTTTTTTTTTTTTCATTCCTGTAAAAAAAATAAAAAAAAATAAAAAATAACTGCGAATTAAGTTAAACATTTTAAAGCAAACAAATAATAATCTTATTAGGAAAAAATGAAAATAGAAAAAAAAAAAACTCAAAAATGTGTATCTACCCTAAATATACCCCTTCCCTTAAAAAAAAAAAAAACAAAAAAAAAAACAGGACCCTTATTAGCCTCAAAATTCTATGTTTTTTTTTTTTTTCACATAATGAAAAAATTTATAGCAACAGTACACAATGATCGAGGATTTAAATACCATATGTGTCACTGCCGAATGTATATCCTTTAAATAAAAATGTAAAAATAAATATTTTTTTTTCAAACCTATTTGTTCTAACCCCTTTCTTATTTAAAAATTGTGAAGCTTGCCTTTGTTTGCTGCACACATATCTCTGTAAGATATTATTTTATGTGATACAGATAATTGTGTTAAGTAACGGTGAACAAGAATTTACCAATAAGGATTACTATTGAAAAAAGTAAACATTTTGTAATTTGAACTTGTAAATTGGTAAATTTGTAACAATCTATTTTAGCAAAAGAATTCTGCACATTTCTAGTCATACCAAGTTTGATTGTTTAAAAAAGCAGCTTCACCAAACTTTTTGTAGGAGGATATCTACAAGAAGGCCGCAGTGGGTGTGTTTGGGGATTCTCTTGCTTTACAATCATGAGAGGAGAATGGGGGTTCCCAGTTTCGACCAATAAAAAGGGAGAGGGGTGGACAGGGGCTCTACAGCAATTCCTGGAAGAAAACCCAAAACCCTGAGCAATTTTTGGTCCATGACCCCACAATAGGGATAAAAAAATTTCGAGGAAGGGAGCTTAACCACTTAAGCCCCGGACCATTATGCAGCTAAAGGACCAGGCCACTTTTTTGCGATTCTGCACTGCGTTGCTTTAACTGACAATTGCGCGGTCGTGCGACGTGGCTCCCAAACAAAATTGGCGTCTTTTTTTATTTTTTGCGCTATAAACAAAAATAGAGCGACAATTTTGAAAAAAGTGCAATATTTTTTACATTTTGCTATAATAAATATCCCCAAAAAATATATAATTTTTTTTTCCCACAGTTTAGTCCGATACGTATTCGTCTACATATTTTTGGCAAAAAAAAAATGCAATAGGCGTTTATTGATTGGTTTGCGCAAAAGTTATATCGTCTACAAAATAGGGGACTGTTTTATGGCATTTTTAATAATACGTTTTTTTTTATAGTAATGGCAGCGATCTGCGATTTTTATCGTGACTGCGACATTATGGCGGACACATCGGACACTTGACACCATTTTGGGGCCATTGTCATTTTTACAGCGGTCAGTGCTATAAAAATGAACTGATTACTGTAAAAATTAGACTGGCAGTGAAGGGTTTAACCACTAGGTGGCGCTGTAGGGGTTAAGTGTTCCCTAGGAAGTGATTCTTACTGTAGGGGGGGGGGGGCGTGGCTACACGTTACACGTCACTGATCGTTTGTTCTGATGACAGGGAACAGACGATCACTGACATGCCACGGAGAAGAACAGGGAAAGGTTTGTTTACTTTTACCTCTCCCCGTTCTTCAGCTCTGTGACCCGATCGCGAGATCGGGTCCGCGGGTCCCGGCTGGGCTCTTAAAGGGCAACGTACCTGTACGTTGATGTGCCCAGCCGTGCCATTCTGCCGACGTATATCGGCGTGAGGCGGTCCTTAAGCGGTTAACAAGACACGTGGACACTCATTAAAATTAGAAGAAAAGAGGCTTAACCTTAAACTATGTAGAGGGTTCTTTACTGTAAGAGCAGCAAGGATGTGGAATTCCCTTCCACAGGCGGTGGTCTCAGCGGGGAGCATCGATAGTTTCAAAAAACGATTAGATAAGCACCTGAAGGACCACAACATACAGGGATATACAATGTAATGCTGACCTATAATCACACATATAGGTTGAACTTGATGGACTTGGGTCTTTTTTCAGCCTCACCTACTCTGTAACTATGTATCTCTTTTTGTAACCTTTGATTAGAGTGTGACAACAACCTTAAAAACAAGGACAGATGTTTATATCACAGTTGCATATTATTCTTTGCTTTGTTAAATTCATTTGATAGAGTCTCCCGACGAAAGCCAGGATTAAAAAATATTAATAAAAAAAAATAAAAATCATAAAAAATAAAAAAATACATTTAAAATTTAATGGAAAAAGTCAGTGACGCCCACGCTCAGTCTGCAGTTCCTCCACATTTGCTGTTGCAATCTGCATTTTAAATGTAGTGACCACTTTCAGAGACGGCAATGAACAATCGATAAAACGTGTACTAAAACACACACATCTTTCCTGTAGAAAACCGACACATCTACTTCTTGAGCCTTTTTGGAGCTTGTTATCTTGCTGCTGGGTATGAGAGAAATCCAGTATCAGCCACTTACAGTGTTAATTTCCATTCAGATTTAAAGCTGAACTCCAGACAGATATAAAAAACATCAATGTGCGTTCATTAAGAAACATATTAAAAAGGTATTTTTAAATGACATGGGGGGGGGGGTCTAAAAAAATGGCAGTGTTAATGTCTCAAGCATTCATCCATCACAAATTATCCCTGTGATATGCCTAACACTTTTATTTCCTTGGAAATAAATTTTGTCTGTGAGCAAGCAGTACCCATAATGTGCCTAATTTACTTGTTTCCCTTGATCACCAGCTCCATCTAGTGGCCATAATGTGGTATTTTCCTTTTACTACTGCAATCAGGAAGATACTGCTTTAAGCCACTAGATGGAGCTGGTGATCAAGGGAAACAAGTCAATTAGGCACATTATGGGTACTGCTCACAGACGGGGAGAAGGATGGACAGCACAAGGAGCCTGTTCGGTGTGGTACGGTGCATATGAGCTCACAAGGGAACACAAAAACAGGAGAGCAGAGAGAACTTTTTTTTGCTTTCTCTGTGCTCATTGGGTAGGTTTTTCCTTATTTCTTTTCCCGGGGGCCACTAGGACAAGAAATTAGAGGGTTTGTGTGTCACCAGGACAGGGAGGCATTCTAAGGCTTCCAACTTGAATAAAGGATTGTGCTTTTGTTGCTGTCTTTGTTACCATCAGAGAGATATCCCATCACTTCCTGTCCTTGGGACACCCTGCCACCTCAACAGGAAGTTCAATAAACTGCTGCAAATTTTGGCATGACCGCCGTCAGATCATTTTGAATTATTATATAATATTAAACCCTTGTATTTTTTTTCCTTCTGGGCCCCTTGCACACTGAGCTGTTGAGCTGCAGTGTGTCCCTCCCGGGAATCAAGGTCAAAGTTTATGGCAGGCTGGAGCTGGACGATGTTAAATGCCAATACCATTTATTATTGGCCCAGTCCATCCAGAGACAAGCCTCCCTCCTTCCAGTAATTTGACTGATGGCAGAGGGAGCCTATGGCTCCACTGCCCTCAGTAACCCCCTCCAGAACCCAGAAGATCAGGGAAGTGGCACAGATGGGTAGACACCAGCAGGGGTGACAAGAGACCACAGGTATAAGTGTGCGCAGCCTATTGGATTAGGGTGTGCACCCCAAAGCTCAAACACACAATACCGATTACTCACAGTGTTCACTCAGAAAGGGAAGGGGCCAGTAAATCACATATTTACCAGCCCCTTCCCCACTCATCTTAAAACCTCCCGCTGTGTGTGCCCGCAGCAGAGAGAGAGCAGGGAAGCCGGCAGCACTGTGGGGGGAAGAGGGGGTGCCCAGGGCAGAAGGGGGGATCTGTGCTGTACAGGTTAATTAGGGTGTGCCTGAGCACACCTGGCACACCCTGTGCGCATGCCTATGACCACAGGTGTTTGGGGACAAGGGGCATAAAAACTTTTACACATTTGAATACAGACCATTTTACTAAAGAGTATTCTTGAGTCCTTGTAAGCCAATTTAACTCTTAAAGCCCCGATGAAGGGGGAGATTTTGTCCCCTGGAACGCATTGGCTGTTTTATGTGAGAATGCCAAAGAACAATTAACGTATTTTAGACTCTTTTCTTTGGATCGGTGCTCCTGTTATATTCTTATGCTTTGAAGTTAGGGGAAAAACCTTATAGATTTGGATGGAGCTGGGCCTAAAGAAATAAAATGTTGGGGAAAATAAAGACTTCCCAGCCATTGACAATGAATCTACCAAAAAATGAAGCTTGAGATTATGAGAAACAAAACTGCCACTTCCAGCTTTGTCATCATCATCGGCACGTGTCTATTCTCTAGCACTCTGCAATGTTTGGTTGGGAATGCGAGGTTAATATGTTTAAATGTTACAAAGTACATAACAGAATATGTAAAAAGGAAATCAAGGATGCAAAAATTCAAAACGAACGACAGATTGCAAAAGATAGTAGGACAAACCCAAAAAAATTCTTCAAATATATTAATAGTAAAAAGGTCAAGTCTGAGCATGTAGGCCCTTTACAAAATAATCTAGAGTGGGTGACTGGGGACAAAGAGAAGGCTAATTTATTAAATACTTTCTTCAGCTCTGTGTATACAAAGGGACATGGGGGAGATCATGTCCACTTATTACTTTGTATATGGGTTTCACAACTTTCGCTTCTTGATAGTTCATATATGTGTGTTGATTCGATTGCAGTACAATATAGTTCAGCCTTTCCCACCTTTTTTTTACGCCAAGGGGAATCTTTAAGTAATTTTCAGGTCTCAGGGAACCCCTTCTATAATTGGTGATCAGTGAGAAGAATGTTCCTTACATTGGTGGTCAGTGGGAAGAATGTTCCTTACATTGGTGGTCAGTGGGAAGAATGCTCCTTACATTGGTGGTCAGTGGGAAGAATGCTCCTTACATTGGTGATCAGTGAGAAGAATGTCCCTTACATTGGTGATCACAGAGAAGAATGTTCCTTACATTGGTGATCAGTGGGAAGAATGTCCCTTACATTGGTGATCAGTGAGAAGAATGTCCCTTACATTGGTGATCACAGAGAAGAATGTCCCTTACATTGGTGATCAGTGGGAAGAATGCTCCTTACATTGGTGATCAGTGGGAAGAATGTCCCTTACATTGGTGATCAGTGGGAAGAATGCTCCTTACATTGGTGGTCAGTGGGAAGAATGTCCCTTACATTGGTGATCAGTGGGAAGAATGTTCCTTACATTGGTGATCAGTGGGAAGAATGCCCCTTAAATTGATATTCGGTGGGAAGAATGTTCCTTACATTGGTGGTCAGTGGAAAAACTATCCCTAAGCCCTGGTTTACACTGCTGCGATTTGACATGTCAAATCGGCGAAATTTGCCGCAAATTGTGGGCAATGGCACCTTCCTAATCGGTGCGACACCGCATCAACTTCTAACTTCAGCTTGTTCAATTAAGCCGACAAAAAAGCCTGGAAGCCAATTGGTTTCTATGCACAGCTGCAACCAATTTTGCACTCTCAAGTTTTAGTAAATCAACCCTTTACATTGGTGATCAGTGGGAAGAATGTTCCTTATATTGGTGATCAGTGGGAAGAATGCTCCTTACATTGGTGATCAGTGGGAAGAATGTCCCTTACATTGGTGATCAGTGGGAAGAATGTCCCTTACATTGGTGATCAGTGAGAAGAATGTCCCTTACATTGGTGATCAGTGAGAAGAATGTTCCTTACATTGGTGATCAGTGAGAAGAATGTCCCTTACATTGGTGATCAGTGAGAAGAATGTCCCTTACATTGGTGATCAGTGGGAAGAATGTCCCTTACATTGGTGATCAGTGGGAAGAATGTCCCTTACATTGGTGATCAGTGAGAAGAATGTTCCTTACATTGGTGATCAGTGGGAAGAATGTCCCTTACATTGGTGATCAGTGAGAAGAATGTTCCTTACATTGGTGATCAGTGAGAAGAATGTCCCTTACATTGGTGATCAGTGGGAAGAATGTCCCTTACATTGGTGATCAGTGGGGAGAATGTCCCTTACATTGGTGATCAGTGGGAAGAATGTCCCTTACATTGGTGATCAGTGAGGAGAATGTCCCTTACATTGGTGATCAGTGAGAAGAATGTTCCTTACATTGGTGATCAGTGGGAAGAATGTTCCTTACATTGGTGATCAGTGGGAAGAATGTCCCTTACATTGGTGATCAGTGGGAAGAATGTCCCTTACATTGGTGATCAGTGGGAAGAATGTTCCTTACATTGGTGATCAGTGGGAAGAATGTTCCTTACATTGGTGGTCAGTGGGAAGAATGTTCCTTACATTGGTGATCAGTGGGAAGAATGTTCCTTACATTGGTGATCAGTGGGAAGAATGCTCCTTACATTGGTGATCAGTGGGAAGAATGCCCCTTACATTGGTGATCAGTGGGAAGAATGTTCCTTACATTGGTGATCAGTGGGAAGAATGCCCCTTACATTGGTGATCAGTGGGAAGAATGCCCCTTACATTGGTGATCAGTGGGAAGAATGCTCCTTACATTGGTGATCAGTGGGAAGAATGTTCCTTACATTGGTGATCAGTGGGAAGAATGTCCCTTACATTGGTGATCAGTGGGAAGAATGCCCCTTACATTGGTGATCAGTGGGAAGAATGTTCCTCACATTGGTGATCAGTGGGAAGAATGCTCCTTACATTGGTGATCAGTGGGAAGAATGCTCCTTACATTGGTGATCAGTGAGAAGAATGCCCCTTACATTGGTGATCAGTGGGAAGAATGCCCCTTAAATTGGTTGTCAGTGGGAAGAATGCTCCTTACATTGGTGGTCAGAGGGAAGAATGTTCCTTACATTGGTGATCAGTGGGAAGAATGTCCCTTACATTGGTGATCAGTGGGAAGAATGCCCCTTACATTGGTGATCAGTGGGAAGAATGTTCCTTACATTGGTGATCAGTGGGAAGAATGCTCCTTACATTGGTGATCAGTGGGAAGAATGCCCCTTACATTGGTGATCAGTGGGAAGAATGTTCCTTACATTGGTGATCAGTGGGAAGAATGCCCCTTACATTGGTGATCAGTGGGAAGAATGTTCCTTACATTGGTGATCAGTGGGAAGAATGTCCCTTACATTGGTGATCAGTGGGAAGAATGTTCCTTACATTGGTGATCAGTGGGAAGAATGTTCCTTACATTGGTGATCAGTGGGAAGAATGTCCCTTACATTGGTGATCAGTGGGAAGAATGCCCCTTAAATTGGTTGTCAGTGGGAAGAATGCTCCTTACATTGGTGGTCAGAGGGAAGAATGTTCCTTACATTGGTGATCAGTGGGAAGAATGCCCCTTACATTGGTGGTCAGTGGGAAGAATGTCCCTTACATTGGTGATCAGTGAGAAGAATGTTCCTTACATTGGTGATCAGTGGGAGGAATGTCCCTTACATTGGGGATCAGTGGAAAGAATGTTCCTTACATTGGTGATCAGTGGGAAGAATGTTCCTTACATTGGTGATCAGTGGGAAGAATGTTCCTTACATTGGTGATCAGTGGGAAGAATGTTCCTTACATTGGTGATCAGTGGGAAGAATGCTCCTTACATTGGTGATCAGTGGGAAGAATGCTCCTTACATTGGTGATCAGTGGGAAGAATGTTCCTTACATTGGTGATCAGTGGAAAGAATGCTCCTTACATTGGTGGTCAGTGGGAAAATGTGCCCACTTATAGTGGCGGTCAGAACACTCCTACAGACCATGAAAAAAATCCCAGCTATTATGTTGCTGGCTCTGCCAAGTTACATTGGACCCAGATTTATACAGGTACCGTCAGATGGGAGGTCAATCAGCCACAGCTCAAGGAACTTTAGCAACTTCTGGAGGAACCCTGGGATACAACAGAATGAGAATGGCTGATGTAGACGGTCATTTGCAAGACACAATTACAATTTTCCCAAATGTTTCAATGCTCAAATTAGAAATCACATTTTTTTTATTGACTCTTCCACAGCTTAATCATTGTGCTAGCCAAACAACTTACTGCACTTTATTGGTATTTAAAGCCCAGAATTAGGCTTTATTTATTGCACTTCCTGGATGACACTTAGACCACTTTCACACTGCGGCGCTTTTCAGGCGCTTTCACGCTAAAAACAGGGCCTAAAAAGCTCACGAAAACGTATTTCTATTAAAATCAATGAATGCTTTCACACTGGGGCAGTGCGCTGGCAGGGCTGTGAAAAACTCCCCTCTCCATTGAAATGAATGGAATGCTCTTCAAAAGCGCCTGAAAAGCGCTTCAAAAGTGCTCAGTGTTTTTACTGGCAGTTTAGAAGCGCCTCAGTGTGAAAGTGGCCTTAGTGGTTGATTTACTAAGGCCTCATGCCCACGGGCGTTTTTTCAGCCGTGTTTTTGAGCGTTTTTTACAGCTTAAAAACGCCTGTCCATGCTAGTCTATAGCTTCATGCCCACCTAGGCGTTTTTGAGCTGTAAAGAGCATAGGCGTTTGTAAGCTGTAAAAAAAACCCAGGGCCAGTGCGTTCCTCAGCGTCAGAATTAGGCAGGAAAAAACGCGAGCGTCAAAAAACGCGCAAAAACGCGCACTAAGGCGCAAAAAACGCGCACTAACGCGCGGTCGCGTTTTTAGCTCCGACTTTTTTTTCAAAAAAAAAAAAAAATATTTACAATAACATGGACAGGCGTTTTTAAGCTGCAAAAAACGCAGCTGTAAAAACGCCAGTGGGCATGAGGCCAAGTTGAGAGTACAAAATCTGGTGCAGTCGTGCATAGAAACCAATCAGGTTTTTTTTTTTTTTTTTTGACAAACCTTAATTGAAGAAGCTGAAATTAGAAGCAGATTGGCCACCATACACAGCTGCACCAGATTTTGCACTCTCACACTGGGTTCACACTGACGCGATGCGGGAACTAGCGCGATTACATCGCTGGTTCCCGCATCGCTCCACTCCCACAGGCAGTTCACACTGTCTTGTGCGAACCGCTGCGAGTGTCTTTAACAAATTTGATGACACCCCCAGTTTTGTTCACAGATCGCAGTGTAAACTGTGAACTCGCACAGGAATCGGATCGCATGGGTGAGAGAACACCCATGCGATCCGATTCTAGTGCGGGGCAAAACAAGTCCCGGTACTGTTTTCTGTGCGAATCTAATGCGAGTTCAGCCATACAACTGCAAGGCTAAACTCGCATTGCTCAGACATCGCATGTGATCGGCCTCTGCAGTGCGGGTCCGAATCGCATGCAATCTGAGATCGCAGTAGTGTGAACCCGGGGTTAACATTTAGTAAATCAACCCTAGTGTCTTACACATGCTGGACAGTCAAAAGCATTCCTCACGGTGCAATACCGAGCGCTCGTTCATATCATAACACGCATCCTACACTTTATCGCACGTTACCGCAAACCACAGAAATGCACTGTGGGTGGAGCCTTAATGTGGCTTTTTAATGACAAATGGTAACTTTTGTAGAATTATTGTATATTGTGACATATCAGAAACATATTTATGTCAACTTGTAAAGTTACTGAAAAGTCCAATTTAAGATCTTGTGAATGTTCTAGGTGTGCCGGACCTCATTGTGATTTGATAGGAGGACCAGCTCATGTACAAGTTTTAATCACTACGGAACATTATCCCCCAGACTGATCATGTGAGGTCTGCATGCCCTAATGTACAGAACATCCCGTCCCTAGGACTGTACATCCTCCGCTTCCTTTTCTTCTTCCTAAATTTACAGTCTGTACATACATAGACTTGTATGGTTGGGCTACACCCAGCAAGCCCCTGTAGAGTGATGAGGGAGTTAGAGAGTTCTCTCTGTATAAGAGACTATTTTTAAAAATGTCTGTTTTACTGACAGTTTGCATGATAGACCATTGGTAACAATGAGAATGCATTTTCAGAAAACCAACTGTTCCATATGGTTACTCCTCAGTCTGTCTACTTACTAAACCGCAGGCAAATCGAGGACTCTGTGTGTCATCTGCTCAGTGCCCTATTGCATCTGATTGGGTGCAGGGCCGCCATCAGGAATTTTGGGGCCCCTTACACAGCTTTAGGTATGGGCCCCCTGGAGCAGAGGAGAACCAGGGGGTGCTGCCGCCGCAAATTGAGAAGCGGGGGGGTGAGGTTGCCGCGATTTGAGAAGTGGGGGGTGCAGTCGCCGCAAATTGTTGAAGTCGGGGGGGGCTTTGGGTGCTGACAAACAAAAAAAAAAAACACCAAAAGAACAAAAAAAAAAAAAAAAAAAAGGGGTGGGGGTTGCCATCCGGGCCTCTGGGCCCTTTACGAAAAAAAAAAAAAGTAGAATTTTTTTTTTTTAATAAAAAAACAAAAAACAAAAACACACAGTTCCCAGAAGGCAGCGCGCCCCATTCACAAGAAGAATCCGAGTGTAGGACGAGGAAGAAAATCCACCGGAGGATGAAGAGGCAGATTAGGGACTTCCGCATAGCAACCGCTATTTCTGGTAAGTAAAACGTTTTTTTTTTGTAGATTTTTGCTGAAATTTTTTTTTTCAGGGTGGAACTCCACTTTAAGGACAGGGTTGAGAACCACTGGTGTAATACACCCAATCAGGGCCGTCATCAGGGGGATACAGGCAGTACACCTGTAAGGGGCCCGGATGGCAACCCCCCCTATCCCAGGAGGCAGCTGTGCGAGTCGCGCATGCGCAGTAGGAAACGGGCAGTGAAGCCGTAAGGCTTCACCGCCTGTTTCCCTTAGTCAGGATGGAGGCGCCAGGACCTGCCAGGACCAAGTGATCGCCGTCGGGGGCCCGACATCGCGGGCGAATAGGACAGGTAAGTGTCCTTATTAAAAGTGAGCAGCTACAGTGTTAGTAGCTGCTGACTTTAAAAAAAATAAAAATAAATCGCGGGTGGAATCCCTCTAAGTAATCCCAACAGGCCATGTTTGCAGGTTTTCCTTTATCTTGCACGGGTGCTTTAAATCAGAGACAATGGCTCAGTATTTTGGACCGTGTGTTGCTATGGCTATTAATAGTGTCTCTATGGAGTTCGATTTTTAAGAGCAGAAGGTTTTCAGGGAAGACGGGCTCCCCCGTCTCCCTTGATATGTAAATAAACCAGTTGGATAGGTTTTGTAGCTGAGCAGAAGACAGGAAACAGGAAGTTGGTGGGAGGGGCTTGGGGTCTTTTGAAAGAAACACGTGGTTGGACAAGGGTAGTTTTTGGAAGGACGAGGAGGGAAGACGTATGTTGGAAGCTCGGGGACTTTGAAGACGTTTTGAGTTGGACTCTGACAAAGGAACGATGAAGGACATTACTTCTTGACCCCTAAGTTGAGTAACTGTTTAGTTTACTTAAAGCGTACATATTGTACATGCCTACATTTGTAAGCTATGAGTTGTGTTGTATTGTGTATCCTACAGTTGTAAGTGCAGCTTTTTTCTGTATAGTAAAGCATTGATACACTACGGAAGTCTAAGCTTCCTTAGTTTTACCACAAGAACCTGTAATAGAGATTGACGCAAAGCAAAACAGACCGCTATTTTATCCAAGAGAAATTCCCAAAACATGGCCTGTTGGGGGTACGTGAGGACAGGGTTGAGAACCACTTTAGTACACAACAAATGTTGGTCAGAGGAGATCTCACAGGTACCACATCACATCTATATTGGACAAGACAAAAAGGATACCCTCACTTAGAGCAGGGGATTTTTAAGGTGCCAATAACCTAAATCACAGATAAAATTCATACATTTTAGTTGATCAATTCATATAAAAAATAAAAATATGAAAAAACATTTAAGATTCAATAAAAACATTGGATCATTTCATTTTGGATATTCACGGACATAAGTGGCGATCATGGAGTAACAATCCTGACATGTTTCGCCAATAGGCTTCTTCAGGAGAATATATGTTACCACACCAATTTAATAGAAGTCCATAGATCCAATACAAGTTCAGCATGGTGGAGTGTGCACCTTTAGAGTTGTTACTGGTCTGAATTACTCCCCCTGCTGCCAACATATCATTACCTCACCCTTTCTTTTGGGTGTTTCTCTTACTTGCTGAACTTGTACTGGATCTATGGAATCTGTATTTGATTAATTCATATTAAAATCAGAGAAATATGAGAAAAAAACATTTTAGATTCATTAAAAAGATTTGATCATTTCATTTGGGATATTCAGACAGGATGTATAATAAGTGGTGATCGTGGAATAACAATCCCGACATGTTTCACCGATTAATAGGCTTCCTCAGGAGAAACAGTATATGTTACCACACCAATTTGATATAGCTGTATGAACATTAATCCAATCAATTTGCAACATCAAAGTCCATAGATCCAATGCAAGTTCAGCAAGGAGGATGCACCTAAAAGAGGACGAGGTAATGATAGGTGTTGACAGCAGGAGGAGTAATTCGTGCCAGTAACTCCTCTAAGGGTGCACAATCCCCTTCGCTGAACTTGTATTGGATCTATGGACTTTGTTGCACATTTCTTAGATTAATGTTCTTACAGCTATATCAAATTTGTGTGGTAACATATAGCTCCTGAAGAGGCCTATTAATTGGTGAAATATGTCAGGATTGTTACTCATCACTTCTAAAATTACGTCTGTAAATATCCAAAACGATGCAATGTTTTTAATGAATCGTAAAAGGTTTTTTTCACACTTTTTCGGATTTAAATATTTTTTTCTTTTTTTAAATATGAATTGATCAAATAAAATATATGAATTTTATCTGATGTTGTGATTTAGAGTTTTGGTACCTTGATCCCCGCGATCGTCTCACGGAGGCATGGAGCGGGGAGATGTTAGTGTAAAAACACAACATCTCCCCGCTCGCCTACTGACAATGTCACCGATCTCCGCTCTGTGTAATCAGAGCGGAGATCGGTGACGTGTCAGTCGTAGCCACGCCCCCCAACAGTGAGAATCACTCCCTTAGAATTTTCAATTGGGAAATTGGTAACGATGTGGATTTCTAATGATAAGCTATCAGCCAATGGATGGATACACAAATTGTATGGACTATTCTTAATTGAAACGTGTTCAAACCCAAAATCGGGGCGAACAAGAGACAGTTGGGAAGGGTAAGGGTTATAATTTTGTTTGAAATTTTAGAAGAAAATTTCTCGAGTCGTTTCCATAATTGGGCTGCTTTTTCACAGTCCCAAAAAATGTAAGGGAAGGAGCCGATTGAGGTGCAATCTCTAAAGCAGGTATTGGGAACTGTGGGAAACATAGAATGGAGTTTGGCTGGAGTATAATACCACCTGGCGAATAGCTTAACTGCAGTTTCCTGGGTATGATAAAGGTGTCCGTTTATTAACCACTTAAGGACCGCCGCCTGTACATATACGTTGGCAGAATGGCACGGCTGGGCACATGCACGTACAGGTACGTCCTCTTTAAGATGCCCAGCTATAAGTCACGTGCGCGCCGCCGGTGGCGCACTCGCGACCCGGACCTGAGCTCCGTGACCATGCCCGTGGGACCCGTGGGACCCGCGGACCCGATCGCCGCCTGTGTCCCGCGATCGGGTCACAGAGCTGAAGAACGGGGGGGAGGTAAGTGTAAACAAACCTCTCCCCGTGCTTCCTAGTGAGAGTGTCACTGATCGTCTGATCCCTGTCATAGGGAACGACGATCAGTGACGTCACACGCCAAGCCACGCCCCCACACAGTAAGAATCACACATTAGGTCACACTTACCCCTTCAGCGCCCCTAGTGGTTAACCCCTTCACTGCCAGTGTCATTTTCACAGTAACTGGTGCATTTTTATTGCACTGATCGCTGTAAAAATGACAATGGTCCCAAAAATGTGTCAAAAGTGTCCGATGTGTCCGCCATAATGACGCAGTCACGAAAAAAAAAAAAACGCTGATCGCCGCCATTACTAGTAAAAAAAAATGTTTTTTCTTTCTCGTACATCACGGGACACAGAGCGACATAGTCATTACTAATGGGTTATATAGATACCGTCAGGTGCTGGCACTGGCAACTTCCAAAACCGGAAGTACCCTCCCCTATATAAGCCCCTCCCATCCGGGAGCACCTCAGTTTTTTGCCAGTGTCTAAGGTGTTGGCCAAGAAGAAACATGTGTTTTTCACTGAGCTTGCGTACAGGTTCTTTTGGGCCTCAGTAAGCTATTCCGGATCCGACCAAAAAAGCTTCATAGCTAAACGGTCGGTACCCGGGCCTTGCAGAGAAGAGCAAGGTTTTGCCTGTAATGCTTCTCTTAGGAGAGCTGGACCCTGGGATCCAGAGCTCTGGTCATACCCACGACCAAGATGTTTTCTGTGCAGGGTGCTATACAGGTCCAGGGGAGTGGAATCCTTGGGAACCCGGTCCCTGAAGGTTTGATTACAATGCCTGCCGTGATAGGTGAAGTTTGGGCTTTTGTGGACCAAACAAAGTCCTGCGGCGGGGAACAGGTAAGTGGGGGCCCCCAGGAACTTGGTTCTATTGGGGGACCCCCAAGCCTAATTTGTCTTTCTGTCTGTTACCTAATGGTATTCCCGCAAAATTCTGTGCATGCCTGTAACTACTAAAAAAATGTAATAATTTTTAATGGTGGTCAAGAAAAAAAAAAAAAAAATTTTTTATATATATATATTTAATATATTAGACTGCGGTACCTGTGTTTGTCCACTAGAGGCCGCTGTGGAATGTTTTCTTGTCATGTGGACTAGCTTCTTCTCAGCAGAGCAAAGTCCAGGCAGATGGTGAGTTCTCTTATAGGAAACTGCTTCCTCTGCCATGTTGCAGTGCTCGTCCATCCCCCGGCCTGCGGCAAAGAGGGGCCCTGGCTCCTGTCCCTTGTTACCATATTTGAAATTAGCGCCGAAGGCGCACGTGCCCGCGCGCGTGCGCGTGCACGCGCCTCTATATATAGAGGTGAGCCGGGAAGGGGGCGGAGCCTGGGGGATGACGCTCTGTGCGCGCCGCAGCGCTTCTGCGCATGTGCGGGCGTCCCAGCAGTTTAAAAAAACCACAATATTGTAGTGAGCTGGCTATGAAGTACAGAGACAGAGCTGGCAACATTTAAAGGCATACAGCAAGCGGTTGATACAGGCATCCCCTAGAAAGGCACATTAGTAGACACCAACTGTGATATAGCAGCAATTGTGCTAGACTATTCTCAGTAAAAGTGGTGTATTACGGCTGGAATACCTCAGCTTTAGGCTTAGGAATATGCCGTCCAGAAGCTCCGGAACTGAATCTTCCAGGAAGCGAAGGGGGTCTCATCGGGCTCGGAGGATCTTGGGCATACTCCTGCTGCACCAGTCTCCCCTGAAGTTCAGAGGTAAGTGACCGTAGAGACCCCGCAGGGGTACTTGGTACTGTGGCTGTCCTCAGTTCACCTGCTCCTGTGTATGTAACAGAGGAGGTTTTTTCCTCAGCTCTGGGAGGATTAGAGAGAGGTTGTCAACATTTATCGCTGCCTCCCTGTCAGGGAAAGCACGCCCGATCTCCGTCTCCTCCTTCAGAATGCCTGTTAGCAGAGCAACAGTCCCAAACAGGGATCGACCTGCCTGAAGGGGATCAGGATAAGGTTGATTCTGTTATAGAGGAATCAACAGTGGGGGAACCTTTTCTCAGCATCTCAAGCTGAAAGATTATGGGTTCAGTCTCTGACTAACATGGTCCGATCAGCATTTAAAAATGCACCTTGCGGAACCATCAACCACTACTGTATCCTCGTTGGGGTCGCTAGAAGCCCCCAGACTGTTTGTTCTTTTCCACTTCACCCTTTACTGAAAGGGCTCATTTACCAGGATTGGGAACGTCCTGAGAAAATATTTATTCCCCCAAGAGATTTCCGGTGGTCTATCCCATGGAGGATAAGTTCATCAAAAAAAAAAAAAAAAAAAATGGAAGGTTCCTACAATGGACGCAGCCATCTCTTGTATGTATAAATCACTGACATGTCCAGTGGATAATGTCCAAATGTTCAAGAACCCAATAGATAAAAGATTGGAGTCCTTATGAAAATCTGCTTGGTGATACAACCAGCAGTAGCAGCTATTGGGGTCTGCTAAGCAGTGAAGGATCAGTTGAAACAGGTCTTGAGGGACTTGACAGATCAGCAGGCTTTGCCCTAGCTGATCTACCTAGAGCCTTAGGCTTTGCGGTTGACGCCATAGAGGATTCAGTCCATCAGGCCTCCCGCCTTACGCTGTCTATAGTACATATGCGTAGGCTCCTATGGCTCAAAAACTGGTCTGCTGAAGCTCCCTGTAAAGAATGGCTGGTTAGCGTCCCATTTCATGGTGAACGCTTATTCAGGGAAAACCTGGACAAATATATCCAGAAAATTTCCAGCGGTAAAAATACGCTCTTGCCGGTTAAAAGCAGAGTTAGAGGTCCCTCTTTAAGAGGCCTGCTTCTCCAGTCCCTGGGGCATCGGCTGTGTAACAGTTCCGACGGCCTCCTCGGTCAAATCCCGGGGGTAAAAAACAGGGACAGTAGCAGGGTAATGAGAAACCCTGGGTCAGGGGAGGTACAAAACCTCCCCCAAAGTTAAATTCATGAAGCCCCCACTCAGTCGGGTGGGGGGAGGACTCCAGTTGTTCGCAAGAGACCTGGCGGGACACGATCAAGACAGATAGGTGCTCTCCGCAGTAGGTTTGGGATACAGTTTGGAGTTAAAAGACTCTCCTCCTTCCCATTTTTGAGGTCAAACGTGCCAAGGGATCCCCGGAAGAGAGAGTCCCTCCTGTTGGCACTAGAACAACTATTGCTCCAAGGAGTAATTATGGAGGTTCCCCTGGAAGAATGAGGGTTCGGGTTTTACTCAAACCTCTTTACAGTCCCGAAGCAAACGCGGACGGGAGGCCCATATTAATTCTAAAAGGGCTATACAAATTCCTGTATATCAGGACTTTCCGATGGAGTCGATCCGATCGGTGGCCACTGCCCTACAAGGGGAGGATTGGTTAGCCACGATCGACATCAAAGATGCTTATTTGCACATTCCCATCTTTCCAGTCCACCAAAAATTTCTACGCTTTGCAGTAGAAGGGCGCCATTTTCAGTTCAGAGCCTTACCCTTCGGTTTGGCCACAGCACCACGAGTGTTTACAAAAATTCTGGCCCTTTATTGGCCAATCTAAGAACACAAGGTGTAATGATAATGGCATATCTGGATGACTTGTTGCTGATAGACCACTCAGTGAAAAAACTAGACGTGGTCGTTCACAAGACGATCAAGTATCTGGAATCTCACGGTTGGATTATCAACCGAGACAAGTCAGCCCTAAAAACCAGTCAAAAGTCTGGAATACTTGGGGCTAAGGTTGGATTCAGGCCAGAGAAAAATATTCTTGCCTCGAGGAAAGGTGTTGTCTTTGAAAGATTTGATCCACTTAGTGGGTACAAAAAAGACAGCCGTCCATACGCCTGTATATGAGGCTGCTGGGAAAAATGGTGGCATCATTCGAAGCAGTACCCTACGGTCAATTCCATTCAAGGAATTTGCAAGGGGCCATACTGTCAGCCTGGAACAAAAAAGTTCAGGCCCTAGACTTACAATGTCCTTGTCCCCTTCCGTTCGCAAGAGCCTCCGTTGGTGGTTGGTTCCCCAGAATCTGGAAAAAAGGAAATCCTTCAGTCCGATTTCTTGGAAGGTGGTCACTACAGATGCCAGCCTTATAGGCTGGGGAGCAGTACTGGAGCAATAGTCTCTCCAGGGCAGATGGTCGGATGCAGAAAAGGCCCTGCCCATCAATCTCTTAGAGATACGAGCAGCCCGGTATGCCCTAGTAGCATGGACATCCAAACTCCAAGGGTCCCCTGTCAGAATGCAATCAGACAATGCCACAGCAGTGGCATATATCAATCATCAGGGGGGCACCAGGAGTCGTGCAGCCCAGAGGGAAGTAAATTACATCCTGAAATGGGCAGAAAAATATGTCCCAGCCATATCTGCGGTATTCATTCCAGGAGTGGAGAATTGGAAGGCGGACTTTCTAAGTCACCAGCAATTAGGCCCAGAGGAAGGGTCCCTTCACCCCGAGGTTTTCTGGACAATATGTCAGTGGTGGGGAACATCGGATGTAGATCTTCTAGCATCCAGATTCAACGCAAAGGGGGACAGGTTTGTCTCTCGGACAAGGGATCCCCTAGCTTGCGGCTCGGATGCCCTAGTGTTCCCTTGGGATCAGTTCAAGCTGATATATGCATTCACACCGCCACAATGGTTACCTCGATTACTCCGCAGAATCAGGGTAGAAAAGAAACCGGTGATTCCGGTGGCTCCAGCGTGGCCCCGAAGAGCGTGGTACGCGGAGATTGTAAAATTTCAGTGGGGAGTCCTTGGACTCTCCCACGTCGTCCGGCTTTCGCAAGGACCGATATACCACCCTTCCTTACCAGCCCTAGGTTTGACGGCCTGGCTATTGAAGCCCACATTCTAAAAAAGAGAGGGCTCTCTAATGCTGTGGTATCTACCATGATCAATGCCAGGAAGCCGGTATCCAGGCAGATCTACTATAGAATCTGGAAGGCGTACATCGCGTGGTGTGAGGCCAAGAAATGGCATCCACATAAGTACGTAATAGGTAGGATTCTGGACTTCCTACAGTGGGCTGTAGATAGGAAGCTTGCCTTGAGTACTATCAAGGGTCAGATTTCGGCCTTGTCAATATTTTTTCAAAGGCCCTTGGCTTCGCATTCACTAGTCAAAGCCTTTATACAAGGAGTGATGCGTATTAGTCCTCCGGTTAATATTCCCATATGTCCATGGGATCTAAACTTGGTTCTGTCGGTTCTACAGAAACAACCATTTGAACCATTACAGCATATTTCCTTGGTGCTTCTCACCAGGAAATTGATTTTTCTAGTAGCCATTTGTTCGGCTAAAAGAGTATCGGAATTAGCAGCTATGTCCTGTAAGGAGCCATATCTGGTTATCCATAAGGACAGAGTAGTGTTACGTCCTCATCCAGCCTTTCTTCCTAAGGTGGTATCGAGGTTTCATTTGAACCAAGATGTGGTTCTTCCTTCTTTTTTCCCCAAACCTACTTCGGTAGAGGAAAAGTTATTGCATTCTTTGGATGTAGTAAGAGCAGTTAAAGCTTATCTAAAAGCCACTGCTCAGATTCGCAGAACGGATACTTTGTTTATTCTGCCGGAAGGCCCCAGAAAGGGTCAGGCAGCGTCAAAATCTACTTTAGCCAAGTGGATTCGACAGGTCATTATGCAAGCTTATGGCTTGAGAAGGAGACCGCCTCCGTTCAAAGTTAGAGCGCACTCCACGAGAGCAGTTGGAACTTCATGGGCAGTGCATCACCAGGCCTCCCTGGCTCAAATCTGTAAGGCCGCAACGTGGTCTTCAGTTCACACGTTTACTAGGTTCTACCAGGTGGACGTTAGAAGTCAGGAGGATGTCGCCTTTGGGCGCAGTGTGTTGCAGGCCGCAAAAGATCCTCATGTCTGATAGCGCTCAGCTTATATATGGTGTATCCCCCCCCTCATTGGGCATTGCTTTAGGACATCCCATTAGTAATGACTATGTCGCTCTGTGTCCCGTGATGTACGAGAAAGAAAATAGGATTTTTATAACAGCTTACCTGTAAAATCCTTTTCTTAGGAGTACATCACGGGACACAGAGCTCCCGCCCCTCTTTGGGGACACTTATTGCTTTGCTACAAAACTGAGGTGCTCCCGGATGGGAGGGGCTTATATAGGGGAGGGTACTTCCGGTTTTGGAAGTTGCCAGTGCCAGCACCTGACGGTATCTATATAACCCATTAGTAATGACTATGTCGCTCTGTGTCCCGTGATGTACTCCTAAGAAAAGGATTTTACAGGTAAGCTGTTATAAAAATCCTATTTTTATAAAAATGCCATAAAACTACCCCCTATTTTGTAGACGCTATAACTTTTGCGCAAACCAAATAAACACAGATTGCGACTATTTTTTACCAAAAATATGTAGAAGAATACGTATCGGCCTAAACAGAGGTAAAAAAAAAAAAAATTCTATATATTTTTGGGGATATTTATTATAGCAAAAAGTAAAAAATATTGCATTTTTTTCAAAATTGTCGCTCTATTTTTGTTTATAGCGCAAAAAATAAAAACCGCAGAGGTGATCAAATACCACCAAAAGAAAGATCTATTTGTGCGAAAAAAAAAAGGATGCCAATTTTGTTTTGGGAGCCACATCGCACGACCGCGCAATTGTCAGTTAAAGCGACGCAGTGCCGAATCGCAAAAAGGGGCCTGGTCTTTATGCTGCGTATTGGTCCGGGGCTGAAGTGGTTAAAGACTAAGTGCACCTTTTTCCAAATAAAAGTTACTCAGAATCATTGTGCAGTTACTACTTTTTTTTTTGATGAAGCCTGCAGAGCATTGCACCGGTAATCAGTGCATTGTGGGGGCAATGCACAGGCAAACGCAATGTTGTACCCCAGCGTCGGATCCATACGGAGGTGCTGGATGAAGTGCAGCTTGAACTACAGAGTGGGAAAAGGGAGGAGGGATCGATCGATCGTCTTTGCATTCTGCATTGTCCCTCTGCCACAGTGGCAGATGGAACTTGTAGTAGTTTGCATTGAGAATTCCTGGACCTTGAGGATGCGTCTGTACAGCAGCACTCGGGGAGAGGGTGGATTGAAAGGAATAGCTCCTGCTCTTTCACTGTCCAATCACAGTGTGGAGGCGGGGAGTTGACCAGGCTGTATTG
Source organism: Rana muscosa (assembly GCA_029206835.1). Classification (NCBI taxonomy): domain Eukaryota; kingdom Metazoa; phylum Chordata; class Amphibia; order Anura; family Ranidae; genus Rana; species Rana muscosa. The sequence continues at coordinate 194,811,488 of CM055119.1, forward strand.
CGTAACTACAGTAAAGAAATGTCAAGTCACCAACCTAGCTGCACTGCGTGACGGAGCAGTGTAAATCTCATTGCTGGACAGAAATACAAATCCTTCTGCAGGTAAAACAGCTTCCATGTATGTATTTCAGCCTTGTGTTTATCTGTGTGGAGCTCAGCGTTAAAACCCAGGGACAACCAATCACCAGCAGAGACGAGGGGGAAGTGGACTCTGCTAGGGGTGAAGAATGTGGATAGTGTGCTTATTTTATCCATAATACATTAAAAGGGCAAGTAAACCTAAAAGGAAAAGGCATTTTGGGATTCACAAATACACATTACGGTACTTGTGCGGAAATTACGTTTTTACATGCAACACTGCTTTGCAACCTACTGGTTCTACACTATATTACCAAAAGTATTGGGACACCTGCCTTTACACACACACACAAACTTTAATGGCATCCCAGTCTTAGTCCGTAGGGTTCAATATTGAGTTGGCCCCGCCTTTTGCAGCTATAACAGCTTCAACTCTTCTGGGAAGGCTGTCCACAAGATTTAGGAGGGTGTCTATGGGAAGGTTTGACCATTCTTCCAGAAGCCCATGTGTGAGGTCAGGCACTGATGTTGGTCGAGAAGGCCTGGCTCGCAATCTCCACTCTAATTTATCCCAAAGGTGTTCTATCGGGTTGAGGTCAGGACTCTGCGCAGGCCAATCAAGCTCCTGAACCCCAAACTCGCTTCCTCCATGTCTTTATGGACCTTGCCTTGTGCACTGGAAGGGGCCACCCCCAAACTGTTCCCACAAAGTTGGGAGCATAAAATTATCCAAAATGTCTCGGTATGCTGACGCCTTAAGAGTTCCCTTCACTGGAACCCCTGAAAAAACAACCCCACACCATAATCCCCCCTCCACCAAATGATTTAGGCCATTGCACAAAGCAAGGTCCATAAGGACATGGATGAGCGAGTTTGGGGTAGAGGAACTTGACTGGCCTGACCTCAACCTGATAGAACACCTTTGGGATAAATTACGGCGCAGACTGCCCACCAGGCCTTCTCTCCAACATCAGTGCCTGACCTCACTAATGCGCTTCTGGAAGAATGGTCAAACATTCCCATAGACACCCTCCTAAACCTTGTGGACGGCCTTCCCAGAAGAGTTGAAGCTGTTATAGCTGCAAAGGGCGGGCCAACTCAATATTGAACCCTACGGACTAAGACTGGGATGTCATTAAAGTGCATGTGTGTGAAAAGGCAGGTGTCCCAATACTTTTGGTAATATAGTGTATGTTGTCTGCCATTTTAGACTATAGGAGGCTTAAAATCTAAATTTTATATCAGGGGTCTCCAAACTATGGCCCGTGGGCCAGATCTTTAAACATTGGTTCCAGAAACTTCCACATTCATTCATTATGGCTAATAAAACCACTTTATTATAGCCAACAATAATAGCCCCTTTATTCTATAGCCATACATTTTTTCATGTTTGCTTCTCCTATAGGAACTTGAAAAATCTGCTTAACGATTCCCAAAAAAGAGTATTAAGGCTCCCCAGAACAGAAAGAAACAGTACACCTATCCCAATGTACTGCATTCAGTATCACTATACTTTGGGTGACCCCTGTATTACATGACCAAGACCCTACAGGTCGCTCTGCTGCTCACCTCTATTCAATGCCCATGTACTGAAACACAATACCATCCAGTGGACCCAAATCCAAAAGTTTGGAGAATTGTCAAACTTTTCTCACTTGTGTCCTGAAAATGTCCAAAACGTCAACATAGTATTTTTCCATGAAGCCACTTGTATAGCCGTACGGTTCCACAGTTATGTGCCAGCCCTGCGATAGAACAGGATCAATGTGTACCACCCGTCATTAAGACCCTCTATTGTCTACGTTGCTTGTGTGGAGATCCCGAGGTCCACCAGGAGTATTTCTGGGACAAGGAACATGTGGCTTTGTTGTGTCCTCCGTCTGGCAGTTCAGTGCAAGTTGAAACGGCGTTGTAAATGCTCAGCAGGACAGCCAGAAATACAATGGCGGCCGCTACGATGGAGAGGGCGCTCCAGTGGTTCAGTAGCTTGGGGTACAGCATGTGGATGTAGTCAATGCACTCCTCGATTTTACTGGAAGACATTGATAAATATTACGCTCTGCAGATGATCTGAAATGGTTTTGCTCTAGAGCCATAAGCAGAACGGTTCCTAACAATAACACCCCCTTTAACAAGTACCCCTCCCCTACCTGAACCCTTAATTTAACCCGCTAAACAAGCCTTTAACTCTTACTTGCCCCCCCCCCACCCCACACCCAAACACCAAAACCTTTAACACCTAAAGTGGTAGTAAAAGGTTTTTTTTTTTTCAAATTTTTACCTACAGGTAAAAACATGGACGATTACTCAAAAAGAGTAACCAATGGTCGGACTTTAAAGGCAAGGAAACAATAGAAATAGCAAAAAATATTTATTAAAGAGAGATACAAATTGATTACCACAGTGTTCAAGAATTAAAACCATACAAGATTTTACAAAGTATAGATTCGGTCCCTTGTGCGTCTACGCGTTTCGTCGTGAGGCTTCTTCAGGACCAACAAAAAATAGCAACAACAGAGAACAAGTCTCACTATCTTGCGATGGACAGGAACTGAAATAAAAAATATCCGAATATCGGAGAATCTATATAGGCGAGGAAAATTCCATAGGACGTATAGTAGAGGTAGCATGTATATCTGAGATTCTGCTAAAAGGGCAGATATAGGATTAGGCAGACGTTCCCTGTGTGGGAGATATCCAAAATAGGAAATGCCGTATACTGAACACTAGTAGACGTATTGTCCGTAATTTAGTGAGTAACAACTATCTCGCTTGATGGGGGCAGGTATCCACAGAGTGAAGCTTATAAGGTCCACAAACATCAAAGTATAAAACCAGGGGTCCAATAAGGCAAACCAAGCTGGTATAATGAAGTGAAGCCCGCCTCTTATATGGATCCAAGCAGAGAAATAAGAATCGGTGGACGTATTTCCTATATTGGATATCTCCCACACAGGGAACGTCTGCCTAATCCTATATCCCAGTGTTTCTCAACTCCAGTCCTCATGGCGCCTCAACAGGTCATGTTTTCAGGCTTTCCATTATTTTGCACAGGTGATTTAATCAGTTTCACTGCCTTAGTAATTACCACAGCCGTTTCATCTGAGGGAAATCCTGAAAACATGACCTGTTGGTGCGCATTGAGGACTGGAGTTTAGAAACACTGCTATATCGGACCTTGAGCAGAATCTCAGATATGCATGCTATCTCTACTATACTTCCTATGGAATTTTCCTCGCCTATATAGATTCTCCGATCTTCGGATATTTATATATCAGATCCTGTCCATCGCAAGATAGTAAGACTTGTTCTCTGTTCTTGCTATTTTTTGTTGGTCCTGAAGAAGCCTCACGGCGAAAGGCGTAGACGCACAAGGAAACAAATAGATACTTTTTAATAACTTGCATGGTTTTAATTCTTGAACACTGTGGTAATCAATTTGTATCATTGTTTAATAAATGTTTTTTTGCTATTTCTATTGTTTCCTTGCCTTTAAAGTCCGACCATTGGTTACCCTTTTAGAGTAATCGTTCATGTTTTTCCCTTAAATATACAGATGTGGCATTGTGAGTGCTTTTCCCTTTTCCTTATTATTCTTTACCTACAGGATAGTCTATAATTAGGCTTACCTGCAGGTACAGTAAATATCTCCTAAACGTGCACCATTTAGGAGATATTCACTTTAGCAGCACGGGTGGTGTCACCGGCGCATTTGCACTGCACTCTTATTGGACGGCGTGTTGTCCATAGAAGAGACGTGCCGCAGCCATGACTCTCGACGCATGAGTGTTCACATAAGACTTTTTTTATGCCAAGTGATCAACTTTCAACCGCTTTGCAGTGCAAGTTTCTTTTAATAAATAAGTCTAATGCCTAGTACACATGGCCGTTTTTTTCCGTTGGATAAAAAAAACGATGGGTTTTCCCGACAGAATTCCTCTCAAGCCTGCCTTGCATACACACGCTCAGACAAAAAAGTCTGGTGAACTTTTGACTGCCAAGAACGCGGTGATGTAAAAGACTACGACGAGCCGACAAAATTAAGTTCTATGCTTCCGAGCATGCGTCGAATTGTTTCCGAGCATGCGTGGTTTTCTTCCCCCTCGGAAAAGCATACAGACGAACCGTTTTCCCGCCAGGATTTTTTCCTGACGGGGAAAAAAAATTAGATCCTGCTCTCTTTTTTTGTCCGGCAGTTTTCCCGTCGGGAAAAACTGCGATGGAGCATACACACGGCCGGGATTCTCGGCCAAAAACTCTCATAGCAGTTTTCCCATCGGAAAAACCGGTTGTGTGTACGAGGCATCAGACTAGAGAATGATGAAGCCTAAACTGATGGCCACACAAACCCCCATCTTTCCTGACCAGTATTTATCCTCATTTTCCCACGGTCTCACCTGCTCTTGAGCTTTGTGAATTCTTCCTTCTCTTCCTCGTCATACTCCGTTGGACTTTCAGTCACCTTATCCTCTTCCTCCTCCTTAAATTCCTGAAGACCCTGAACCTTCTTCAGACCTTCTTGAAACCTTAGAGGAAGAACATTATTACCATAAAGCGATCATTGCAAGCTGCATCCTGCCAGTTGGTGAGGAACCAAAAGTACAGACACATCTCTACCAGAGGCATTGCATAAAGATTCAGAATTGAACCTGGGATGGTTTTGATAGGCAGTGCCGGTGTTGTGACGAGAAAACGACCCCCCGGCGAATAATGCCCACCATGTATTGCGCAGGCGCAGCGCTTGCACAGTACGGAGCCGCCGAAAGTCTCCGAACATGAAGAGCTGTACACGGTGCCTGCGCAAAGAAGACGATATTGTGCCGCACGCTCCCGATGCTCGTGCAACTCTACAAGGGGGCGGGTGCATTATTGATTGAACTCTGCAAGGGGCGGGTGTATTATTGATTGAACTCTGCAAGGGGCGGGTGTATTATTGATTGAACTCTGCAAGGGGCGGGTGTATTATTGATTGAACTCTGCAAGGGGCGGGTGTATTATTGATTGAACTCTGCAAGGGGCGGGTGTATTATTGATTGAACTCTGCAAGGGGCGGGTGTATTATTGATTGAACTCTGCAAGGGGCGGGTGTATTATTGATTGAACTCTGCAAGGGGCGGGTGTATTATTGATGGAACTCTGCAAGGGGCGGGTGTATTATTGATTGAACTCTGCAAGGGGCGGGTGTATTATTGATGGAACTCTGCAAGGGGCGGATGTATTATTGATTGAACTCTGCAAGAGGCGGGTGTATTATTGATGGAACTCTGCAAGGGGCGGGTGTATTATTGATGGAACTCTGCAAGGGGCGGGTGTATTATTGATGGAACTCTGCAAGGGGCGGATGTATTATTGATTGAACTCTGCAAGGGGCGGGTGTATTATTGATGGAACTCTGCAAGGGGCGGGTGTATTATTGATGGAACTCTGCAAGGGGCGGGTGTATTATTGATGGAACTCTGCAAGGGGCGGGTGTATTATTGATGGAACTCTGCAAGGGGCGGGTGTATTATTGATGGAACTCTGCAAGGGGCGGGTGTATTATTGATGGAACTCTGCAAGGGGCGGGTGTATTATTGATGGAACTCTGCAAGGGGCGGGTGTATTATTGATGGAACTCTGCAAGGGGCGGGTGTATTATTGATGGAACTCTGCAAGGGGCGGGTGTATTATTGATGGAACTCTGCAAGGGGCGGGTGTATTATTGATGGAACTCTGCAAGGGGCGGGTGTATTATTGATGGAACTCTGCAAGGGGCGGGTGTATTATTGATGGAACTCTGCAAGGGGCGGGTGTATTATTGATTGAACTCTGCAAGGGGCGGGTGTATAGATTGAACTCTGCAAGGAGCGGGTGTATAGATTGAACTCTGCAAGGGGCGGGTGTATTGATTGAACTCTGCAAGGGGCGGGTGTATTGATTGATTAAACTCTACAAGGGGCGGGTGTATTATTGATTGAACTCTACAAGGGGCGGGTGTATTGATTGAACTCTACAAGGGGCGGGTGTATTGATTGAACTCTGCAAGGGGCGGGTGTATTGATTGAACTCTGCAAGGGGCGGGTGTATTGATTGAACTCTGCAAGGGGCGGGTGTATTGATTAAACTCTGCAAGGGGCGGGTGTATTGATTAAACTCTGCAAGGGGCGGGTGTATTATTGATTAAACTCTACAAGGGGCGGATGTATTATTGATTGAACTCTGCAAGGGGCGGGTGTATTATTGATTGAACTCTGCAAGGGGCGGGTGTATTATTGATTGAACTCTGCAAGGGGCGGGTGTATTATTGATTGAACTCTGCAAGGGGCGGGTGTATTATTGATTCAACTCTGCAAGGGGCGGGTGTATTATTGATTGAACTCTGCAAGGGGCGGATGTATTATTGATTGAACTCTGCAAGGGGCGGGTGTATTATTGATTGAACTCTGCAAGGGGCGGATGCCTACAGAAGAGGCTGTATTGTATCATGATGGGCAGAGCTGATACGATGGGGGTGGCGCAGTACAGGGCGGGCATTATTCGACGGGGGTAATTTCTCGTCAGAACAACGGCCTCTTCTGTAGGCATCCGCCCCTTGCAGAGTTCAATCAATAATATACCCGCCCCTTGCAGAGTTGCACGAGCGTGTGGCACAATATCGTCTCTTTGCGCAGACACCATGTACAGCTCTTCATGTTCGGAGACTTTCGACAGCTTCGTAGTGCTCCATACTGCATAAGTGCTGCGCCTGCGCAGTACAGGGCGGGCATTATTAGACGGGGGTCGTTTCTCGTCAGAACACCGGATTAAACCCTGTGGAGGCCGCTAGGTAGTCAACACCTTGGGGGCCTCCTCACAGGTTTCTGGAGGTTTCTCATGAGCGCTCTAGTGGGATAACATTGAACTATGTAGTGTACATGTCAACCGCTGGATGGAGATGATCATCACTACTGTACATTACACGTACCTAGGTTGCACCAAAACTATTTACAAATGGAGAGCTGAAAGAAGATGAGCTTTTCAGAGACAAACTGTAATGAGAACCAAATGTCTATGGTCAGGGCTGCTGTTAGAAATCACAGGGCCCCGTACAGCGTACCTAACAGGACCCCACCCGAAAATAATTTAGCTAAAATGCCACGGCTTTAAATGGTTGTACCAGGATGAAGCCTGCAGCTACAGGTATCATCCTAGTATCATCTTTTAAAGCTGGCAGCCATTTTTCTTTTTTCTTTTTTTAAAGTCATCCTAGCAGCTGATTAGCTGCTGGATTGCTTTTACAGCCGGTGGGAGGGATTCCCTCCCCACCACCCATCAGTGCCTTTCCAGGAGCCCCTGTCCTGGTGGCAAGCCCAGAATGAAAGCCAGCAATTTCGCAGACTTACCACAGAGATCATGGAGGATCGGAAGGTCCCCCATGACCTCTGTGGTACAGGAAACAGGAAGTATGCAAAGCATCTGAACACACCAATCTGGGTGTGATCAAATTCTTTTAAAGGCAGAGGAGAGGTCTGGGGTCTAAAAGACCCCCAGATCTCTCCATAAGAAGTACCTGTCACATGCCTATTGCTGTTATAAAGAACTTGACCGAAACTTTGGAGTTTTCCACACAATTGCCATGAATGCAAATAGTATTCTTTATCCCCAGTGAAGTTTAGAGAAACAAAAAGGCATTCCTAACTGGTTTTGCTATGGGGCACCATTACAAATAGTTAGGGCCCTGGTTGGCCTCCACCTAAATATGGCCTCCTATATGTGTGTGTATGGCTGTGGTGGGGTCATTAGATTACAAGCACCTTTTTATGGGCCAGGAATGAAGGAAGTGATGCATTATATATTTTTTGTATAGTGCCATACAGTGGCGGCTGGTGTTTTTTTGTTTTGGGCAACTCAAACCCCCCCCCCGCTGTCTGCCGGTCGGTCCACCCCATCTAGGCTGGTGCATGATGCTATGCATGAATCTATTCATTGCATATAGGGGGTGGCCTGGAGAGAGGTGGCAGCGCCCGTGCGCCCCTAATAGACAGGCCGCCCCCTGGTGCCATATAAAACAAAAAATGAAAATGTTGGGATCTGCAAAGGACTCAAATGGTGGGAAAGATTAACGGTACAACAGACTAAATGGACAACTGTACAAGATCCAAGGGCATCACTTATTAAATCCAAAACCAAAAATGTAATATATTGAAGCCTACCAATCATTAGATGTGGTGGCTGCAAAAGTTTTTTGTTTGGCATTTTTCCCCTCTGTTTGCACCTTGATACCTGGCCAGTTGCACAGGCGGGGCTGCCATTAGAAAATCACAGGGGGCCCCATACAGCCTACCTGACCCCCCCCCTCCCCAATTTACAAAAATTCCAATAAAAATGTATTTATTTATTTTTAAAATAATTTTTATACATTTTTTCCCCAATTTGGAAAAGGAAGGAGCCAGTAAATTACATATTTTCCGGCCCCTTACCCCCACTCTCCATCCGCCTGTGTGCTCGCAGTAGGCGGCGGCAGAGGGAAGCACTGCTGGGGAACAAGCGGGGGCCCAGGAACATAGAGGGAAATCAGATGTGGGCAGCCCAGGGAGGGGGATCGGTGCAGGGGGACGGGAGGACAATTAGAGAACAATGCACTGTGTCTGTGTCTCTCCCTCCTGCAGCTGAAAGGAGGCTAGAGGGAGAAACGGTCTTTCAGCTGCTGGAGGGAGAGAGCCAGACAGTGCATAGTTCTGTAATTGTCCTCCCATCCGGCTGCACCAATCCCCCTGCTGTCTGGGCCCCCATAGAGGAGGCCCAGTGGTACCCCCCCCCCCCTATTGGTGGCCTTGAGCACACCTCCTGTATTAACCACTTGCCGACCGCCGCATGTACATATACGTCGGCAGAATGCCACGGCTGCGCAAAGCAACGTACCTGTGCGTTGCTTTGAATGTGCCACCCTGTCATTGTGAGCAGTGATCTCTGTCGTGTTACTTGTATCCCAGCCCCCTCACAGTTAGAATCACTCCCTAGGACACACTTAACCCCTTCATACCCCCCTAGTGTTTAACCCCTTCCCTGCGCCACTGTCATTTACACACTAATCAGTAAATTTTTTAGCACTGATCGCTGTATAAATGAAAACGGTCCCAAAAAAAGTGTCCGATGTGTCCGCCAAAATGTCGCAGTCACGGAAAAAAAAAAAAAAAAAAATCGCAGATCGCCGCCATTACTAGTAAAAAAATAAAAATGCCATAAACTATCCCCTATTTTGTATCTGCTATAACTTTTGCGCAAAGCAATCACTATACGCTTATTGCGTTTTTTTTTACCAAAAATATGTAGAAGAATACGTATCGGCCTAAACTGGGGAAATTTTTTTTTTATTTTTTTTTAAATGTGGGATATTTATTATAGCAAAAAGTAAAAGATTGTGTTTTTTTTTCAAAATTGTCACTCTTTTTTTTTATTTATAGCGAAAAAAATTAAAAACCACAGAGGTGATCAAATACCACCAAAATAAATCTCTATTTGTGTCAAAAGGACATCAATTTTGTTTGGGAGCCACGTCGCACGACCGCGTAATTGTCTGTTAAAGCGACGCAGCGCCGAACCGCAAAAAGTGCCCTGGTCAGGAAGGGGGTAAAAGTTCTTGCGGGGCTGAAGTGGTTAATGAGTCAACTCTGGACAGATGAGCACAGGGGGCAAAGTAGACAGCAGCACTGTCAGTCTAGGGGGAGGGAGAGTATTAAATGTACTAGCAGATTTAAATACACTTTGAAGTCAAACTCCAGCTCACACGTTATAATCCTTTACAGCGAGCATTTTTTTATTTCTTTTTGGAATAAAGGTTTTTACACAAATAAAAACTGATCATTTTATACACCCCCTGCCAGTGTCAAATGGTTTGTCTCATCCATGTAAACTGATACACTCTGCTGGAGAGCTTGTGTTTTGGAAAAAACAACAACTGCTTTGCTTAGTGAATCACCAGATTAAAATAAAAGAAAGCCTAAAAAAGAAAAAACAAATGCAGCCATCACATCTAAGAATTGGCAAGCTGCAATACAATAAATGTTTGCCCCTAGGTTTAATACCGCTTTACTCTGTAGCAGGGGCGTTGCTAGGTCTCCAAAAAGATGTGGGGCTAGAGCCCAGGGCAGCGGTCACCGACCTTTTTTTTTACAGCCCCGCCGGGGGGGGGGGGATGGGGGTAACGGTTGGTGTTGGCGCTTCAATCATCATGACTGGTTAGGCAGCAAGAGACTCAGGGCTATTGGCCCCAGATTCGGGGCTATAGCCCCAATAGCCTCCCCCTAGCAACGCCTCTGCTCTGTAGATACAATATTGAATATACAATTTATAATCTTATAGGCAATACCCATTTGCCTTTGACTTTTATTTCAGTGTAATCTGTGTGCCGTTATCACTGACTCGGGGCAAAATAAAGCCTGCTTTGTTTAAATGTAGCCTGTCTGCAGTCTGTGCTGTGTAGTGCAGACCGTAACATGTCTGCAGCCCGGGACTGAGAAATACAAAACAAGGCATCTGCTTCAGGAGCATTAATGACCTCACCTACCCTTTGTTATAAGCATCTTCTTCAATCTTTGCCTTTATCTCAGCGCTGATCTCCTCAGGAGAGTTCACCATCAGCGATGGCGTTCGGACCTCAGATCCTTCCATCTCCATGCCAGACTTTGTACTAGACCAACAGATTAAGACGCGTATTAGCTGCATCCTACTACATCTTGAACCTTTTCCCACAAATTGTTACAGTGGATACTTTAAGAGCCTGCACATGCATAAGAGTGGGGACTTTATGGTGCTCAATATCTAAGCAACTGAGCAAAGAAATATTTAAGGATAAAAAAGATCTTTTATCGATTTACAAAAAAAAGATTTAAAAAAAAGGGGCATTTCATTGAGGCCCAAACAGGTTAAAAAAAAAAAAAAAACAGTACAATTCATGTCAGACACAAGCTTCTAATCCCCTTGACATAATACTGGACAATAATGGATGGCATCATGAATTACTAAAACTCCATAACTGGATTGGTGGGTCGAAGCAATTGAGGTATCTACGCATTTCGCCACTAAGGCTTCATCAGGAGTTTGTATCTTGACAAATTAATGTAAGAAACTCTCATAGTCAGTATAGAAGGTTGAGTGTTTTTTTGGAGTCAATCCAGATAGATACTGGCAACTGAGCGTCATGTATTGACATCCACTATATTGTCAAAAGTATTGGCACACCCGCCTTTACACACGCACATGAACTTGATTGGCATCTCAGTCTTAATCTGTAAGGTTCAATATTGAGTTGGCCCCGCCCTTTGCTGCTATACCAGCTTCAACTCTTCTGGGAAGGCTGTTCACAAGGTTTAGGAGGGTGTCTATGGGAATGTTTGACCATTCTTCCAGAAAAGCATTTGTGAGGTCAGGCACTGATGTTGGACGAGAAGGCCTGGCTCGCAGTCTCCGCTCTAATTCATCCCAAAGGTGTTCTAATCGGTTTGGGGTCAGGACTCTGGGCAGGCCAGTCAAGTTCCTCCACCCCAAACTCACTCATCCATGTCTTTATGGACCTTGCTTTGTGCGCAGTCATGTTGGAACAGGATGGACCATCCCCAAACTGTTCCCACAAAGTTGGGAGCATGAAATATTCCAAAATGTCTTGGTATGCCGACGCCTTAAGAGTTCCCTTCACTGGAACTAAGGGGCCAAACCCAACCCCTGAAAAACAACCCCACACCATAATCCCCCCTCCACCAAATGATTTGGACCAGTGCACAAAGCAAGGTCCATAAAGACATGGATGAGCGAGTTCGGGGTGGAGGAACCTGACTGGCCTGCACAGAGTCCTGACCTCAACCCGATAGAACACCTTTGTGATGAATTAGAGCGGAGATTGAGAGCCAGTGCCTGACCTCACAAATGCGCTTCTGGAGGAATGGTCAAACATTCCCATAGACACTCTCCTAAACCTTGTGGACGGCCTTCCCAGAAGAGGTGAAGCTGTTATAGCTGCAAAGGGCGGGGCCAACTCAATATTGACCCCTACGGACTAAGACTGGGATGTCATTAAAGTTCATGTGCGTGTAAAGGCAGGTGTCCCAATACTTTTGACAATAGAGTGTACATACACACACATACATATATATATATATATATATATATATATATATATATATACACACATATATATATATATATATTTTTTTTAAATGATGCAGTGATACTGTGTAATGTATATATGTAATGTATATGATCCCACAGTGGGAGGACTGGAGAAAACTGCTCTGGGAATAACATTCACTGCACGCTGATGCTGTTTGTCTATTAAAAACCCAAACGTCTTATAATGGATGAATGGCAGCAGTCAACGCCTAGCACTTGAAAGACGTCCGTTTGACCCCCTTCTCTTAAGATTTACAGCAATCAGAAAGCTTATCTCGCCCTCGGCAGTTCCATCGATTGCGTCGTGTCAGCAAGTCTATTCCTTCGGCCAAGCAACAATTTCCTGCCCCCGATATCCGAGGGTGACCCGCCGCATATGTGGGAGGGCCGGGTGGGTCCTCCTTATTTCCAGAGTGCCTGACATCCTGTGTTCCCAGTGGAAACACAACCATCAGAATCTGCTTTCCCCCGCAGGGCGTGTCTTTTCTCCAATTGGGAACTTTCATCTAAAACTTTGGAAAGTGACGGTGAGATCACAGGACATTGAGGAACGCCATCCTGCCATGAATCAGAAGGGTACCACGCTGGGCACAATCTGCCCATTATCTCTTTTCATGGAAAACCAATGCGATATTCACAGCTAATCGCCGCAGCCTACTATGCATTACTTCACGGGAAAGTATTTAGCATTTATCAGAAGGATGCAGACAAAGAATTTTGAATTGCTTCAAATCACAGTAAAAGGGAAAATGTTTAACGCTGAATTCCAGGCAGATATAAAAGATACAAAATGGTTGCAGCTCTGTATTCATTAAAGTGGTTGTAAACCCAGTCTGCAACTTTCACCTACAGGTAAGCCTAGATTAAGGCATTTTTTATTGCAAATATCTCCTAAACCTTGTAGGTTTAGGAGATATTGCAAACACCTACATCTACAAGGTTTAGGACATATTTGCAATAAAAAAATGCACCGATGTCTACGGTGCATGCGCGCTGTAGACAACGGCGCAGGCGCACTGAGCGTGACGTTTTCTGAATGGCAGCATGCCGTAAGTGTCGGCTCCCGCGCGCTTGCGCGAGAGTGACGTCACACGCCGTCACGCAACTCCGGGCCAGTCACAGAGCCGGAGTTCGCGGACCCCGGAAGAAAAGGGTCTTTTATTTTTTTGCAAATAAGTACACCGATGTGTACGGCACATGTGCGCCGCACACATCGGCGCAGGCGCACTGTAAATGCCAGTTTTATGAATGATGAAGCTGGTGACGTCATCGCCGCTCCAGCCAATCACATCGCCAGAGCGGCGATACCCGGAAGAAGCTCCAAAGGGGACATGGCGGCGGAGGGGAACGAGGAGGACTTCGATTTCAGGTAAGTGCCACATAATGAGCTAGTATGCTATGCATGCTAGCTCATTATGCCTTTCTCTTGCAGGGTCTTATCTTATCCCATTTTTTCTGGGGGGGGGGTTTACTTCCTCTTTAACTGCTTGTCCACTGCCCACTGTCAAATGACGGCGGGCGAAAGACCCTATTGTTCTGGGCGGACGTCATATGACGTTGCGCCTTCCGAAGCCACTAGGGGGCACACGCGCCCGCCGCGTCACTGACGGACCCGATGTACTTGCCCGGCGGCCAAGATGGCCGCCGAGCACCCGCGATTGCCCAGTAACTGAGCAGGACCGTGGATCTCGGTGTGTGTAAACACACAGATCCACGTCCTGTCAGGGAGAGGAGACCGATGGTGTGTCCCTTGTACATAGGGACAACCATCGGTCACCTCCCCCAGTCACTCCCCTCCCCCCACAGTAAGAATCACTCCCTAGGGAACACATTTAACCCCTTGATCGCCCCTAGTGTTAACCCCTTCCCTGCCAGTCACATTTATACAGTAATCAATGCATTTTTATAGCACAGATCGCTGTATAAATGTGAATGGTCCCAAAAATGTGTTAAGTGTCCGATGTGTCCACCGCAATATCGCAGTCACGATAAAAAAAAATCGCTGATCGCCGCCATTACTAGTAAAAAAAAAAAAATGAATAAAAATGCTATAAATCTATCCCCTATTTTTTAGACGCTATAACTTTTGCGCAAACCAATCAATATACGCTTATTGCGATTTTTTTTACCAAAAATATGTAGAAGAATACATATCGGCCTAAACTGAGGAAAAAATGTGTTAAAAAAATGGATATTTATTATAGCAAAAAGTAAAAAATATTGTGTTTTTTTTCAAACTTGTCCCTCTTCTTGTGTTTATAGCGCAAGAAATAAAAACCGCAGAGGTGATCAAATACCACCAAAAAAAAAGCTCTATTTGTGGGGAAAAAAAATGCTAAAAATGTCATTTGAGTACAGCGTTGCACGACCGCGCAATTGTCATTCAAAATGTGACAGCGCTGAAAGCTGAAAAATGGCTTGGGCGGGAAGGGGGTGAAAGTGCCCAGTAAGCAAGTGGTTAAAGTGTTTGTAAACCCTTTTTTTGGACTTCTACCTATAGGAAAGCCTAGAATAAGGCTTGCCTATAGGTAGTGGAAATATCTCCTAGACGTGCACCATTTAGGAGATATTTTACCTGTAGTCCGCCGAAAACGTTAACGGCGCATGCGCGGGGAAGAAAGGAAACAAAGTGCCGTTTCTTCCCTAGCCTGTGCCGTTAATGGCGGCTCCCGTGCGCATGCGCGGGAGTGACGTCACGCAGCTCCAGCGAATCACAGAGCCTGAGTCCGCGGCACAGAAGGAAGAGGGGCCAGAAGATGGACGCTGCCTACACAGGGGACATCGCTGGATTCTTTTGCAGGTAAGTGTCACATAATGGGTTAGTATGCGATGCATAGTAGCCCATTATGCTTTTCATTTGCAGACAGCAAAAGAGGAAGTAAAACCCATCAGGGTTTACATCCTCTTTAAAGCGGAGTTCCAACCAAAAATAGAACTTCCACTTTTCGGAACCCTCCCCCCCCCCTCCGGTGTCACATTTGGCACCTTTCAAGGGGAAGGGGGGTGCAGATACCTGTCTAAGACAGGTATTTGCACCCACTTCCGGGAATACACTCCTGCAGAAGACACGCCCCTACCCGTACTCCCCCGCCGTCTCCTGGGAAACACACTGTTCCCAGGAGAGAGCAGGGACCAGTGACGGCGCGCCGCGCAACTCGCGTATTCGCAGTAGGGAACCGGGCAGTGAAGCCGCAAGGCTTCACTTCCTGATTCCCTTACCGAGAATGGCGGCGGCAGCATCCGAGGACCGAGCGACTGCTCGACCTCGTCTGCCGACAGCGCGGGCGCGCTGGACAGGTAAGTGTCCATCTTTTTTAAAGTCAGCAGCTGCAGTATTTGTAGCTGCTGGCTTTTAAAAAAAAAAAAATTTGGTGGAACCTCCGCTTTAAAGCATCATTAAATAGATTTTTTTTTTCCTAATGTAAGCAGTGTAAGTCCCCGAATTAGATTTGGTATCAGCCTCTTGCAGTCTCTGTACAGCAGCATACCGCTCCAACTTTGAGATATGAATGAGGGACACCTATCAGCAAAAGTATGCAGGCATAGGACACACCCCTTTGCCACACCCCCTTAAAGGAGAATTGTACAAAAAAAACATGATTGGTTAAACCAATGATTGCTTTTTTTTTTACCACTACTATTCCTTTATACTGGATTTTGGAATTTACAAATGCAGCAATTTAGAAATCAGATGAAAGGTTCTAGCGCTGGAAAACACTTTTTGATAGATAAATAGTGCATTTTATATACAACTATATAGATCAGACCAAAATGAGGGACAAATGAGGAGGAATGAGGGAGATTGCTCCAAATCAGGAACAGTCCCTCGAAATCAGGGACAGTTGGGAGTTATGCAACAGTGCTCAGACTGATAGGAGAAGCAGCACAAGCAGCCAATCAGTTGTGATGCAGTGTTCAGAAACATGCTTAAAGGAGGGGGCCAGGTCACTGCTGAGAGCTCCTAGGCTGGGATGTAGTCCGGAAGCTCTGTTAAAGGGGTTGTAACGGTTCGTTTTTTTATTTTCTAAATAGGTCCCTTTAAGCTAGTGCATTGTTAGGTTCACTTACCTCTTCCTTCGATTTCCCTTCTAAATGTTTTTTTTTTCTTTGTTTTCTTTGTCTGAATTTCTCACTTCCTGTTCCTCCTCAGTAAGCTGTTCTGGCTGACTAAACACCGCTCGGATGATGGGGGCAAGCTTACTGAGGAGAAACAGGAAGTGAGAAATTTTAGAAGGGAAATCGAAGGAAAAGGTAAGTGAACCAACAGTGCACTAGCTTAAAGGAACCTATTTAGAAAATAAAAAACAAACCTTTACAACCCCTTTAAACCGCTTCTCTTCTCATTTTAGTGAATGGCCGTGTGTCTTTTTAAATTTCCTTTCACTGAATAGTTTTTTCCCTATACCAGGGTCACCAATGAGGTATTTGTACATCTCTATCATATCCCCTCTCAAGCGCCTCTTCTCCAGCGAGAATAAGTTCAATGCTTGTAGTCTTTTTCCATAGCAGAGATCCTCCGGTCCCTTTATTAGTTTTGTTGCCCTTCTCTGGACTCTCCAGTTCCAGCACACCTTTCCTGAGGACTGGTGCCCAGAACTGGATGGCACACTCTAAGTGCGGCCGGACCAGAGTCTTGTAGAGCGGGAGAATTATCGTTTTATCTCTGGAGAGAATCCTCCTTTTAATGCATGCCAATATTCGGTTTGCTTGGCTTGCAGCAGCTTGACATTGCATGCCATTGCTGAGCCTATCATCTACTAGGACCCCCAGGTCCTTTTCCATCCTAGATTCCCCCAGAGGTTCTCCCTTTAGTGAGTAACCTTTTGTATTTTTGGCACCCAAATGCATGATTTTACATTTTTCAATATTAATGAAATCATGCGAGAATGGGGAATGAAATCATGCGAGTTCAGTTGAACTCGCTCAATTTCATACTTGCGTGTCAGTCCCGACTTCGGGGGGCGATTTCAGAGACATCATTGTGGGTTGCTGCAGAGATGTCTATACAAATCGCATCCAGAAGTCGCCAAAAGTAGTACAGAAACTACTTTTGGGAATTGGTGCGGCACCGCAAAGTCGGTGTCGCACCGATTCGGACGGTGCCATTGCCGGCAATGGCTGACGATTTGGCTATGGAGTTGACATGGCGAATCTCTGCAATGTGAACCTAGGCTAAACCTCATTTGCCATGTAGTTGCTTAACCCAGTGTTTTGTTTAGGTCTTCTTGTAAGGTCTCCACAGCCTGTGTGGAAGTTATTGCCCTGCTTAGCTTTGTATCTTCCACAAATACTGAGATTGAGCTGTTTATCCTATCCTTCAGGTTGTTTATGAATAAATTAAATAGGATTGGTCCCAGGACAGATCTTTGGGGGACCCCACTTTCCATACCAGACCATTTCAAGTACTCCCAATTTATCACCACCCTTTTGACTTGCCCCCATAGCCAGTTTTTAACCCATGTACTCATCCTATGGTCCATGCCTACAGACCTTAGTTTGTACGGTAAACGTTTGTGGGGAACTGTATAGAATGCCTTTGCAAAACCCAGATACACCACGTCTACAGGCCTTTCTTTTCCTAGATAGCAGCCCACTTCTTCATAGAAGGTTAATAGATTGGTTTGGCAAGAACGATTCTTCATGAATCCATGCCGATTACTGGTTTGGCAAGAACGATTCTTCATGAATCCATGCCGATTACTGGTTTGGCAAGAACGATTCTTCATGAATCCATGCCGATTACTGGTTTGGCAAGAACGATTCTTCATGAATCCATGCCGATTACTGCTAACGATACCGTTTTCATTACTGAAATCTTGTATATAGTCCCTTATCCCCCTCCAAGAGCCTGCATACTATTGATGTTAGGCTTGTTTTGGTGTGACATCAAGAGGCTGCCGGCTGTTCTGGGTTCAGCTGGCACACCACATAATGACGTGCTGCTAGGCCGATCCCCTCCTTTACTGAATTAAAGGCTTTGCCACCTGGGGATATGATGTGCATTTCCCAGAAGGCAAAGGGAGAACAGTGCACGTCATTCACCTAGGCAAATAACATGCAAGAGGGGGTGGGGCTGGGCAATTCAGACAAAAAAAAGCCTTATTCATGCAGAGGATCGGAAGAGGGGAGGAGAGGGAGGATGATGTATTGGAGGGTAAAAATCCGCTTTAATGCCTGGAAAGCGGTATGGCTTCTGTATCATGAGACCGCTAATACTGGCTTTCACAGCAGTCACATGATTAGAAGCCTGTTCCACTGACTCCCAATCAGAAGCCTTGACAGAGAGCTGTCAGGGACAGCTTGGTCGGGGTGCTGGAGCACATAGTGAGAACGCTCTCAGCACACAAGCCACCATGGATGCATATGTGTAGTGACTAGGAGGTATAACCCATCTTTCTTGCCACCACATATATGCATTACAAGGTCAGCGAGAGATTAAGATAACTATCTGTGAAGGTTGGGGAAGCAATAAAGAAAAAAAACAGCACAGGGTGATAAAGATGAGCCAGCTTGGGAGTAAAGAAGGGAGCTAAGGAATGAGAGGGGTGTAATAGGATTTGCTCAACTTTTAGCATACGCAACACTCAAAACTTAATTTAATCAGAAAACAAATCCACCTCTTTGTGTCCTTTGGGGGACCCCACTGTTGCCCCTCCCCCCCCCCCCCCCACTTGTCAAGGAAGGACAAGGAACCTTTGTAATTTTTCTCAATTTTTTATTTCAATTTTTTTGCAGGAATTTGGTGTATTTTCTTTTTTTTTTTTTAGGGTTGAACTCCACTTTAATCAATATCTGAATGGTTAACTATTCCACAAAAGCCCAGCAGCCCAACATATTACTGGTTTATAGGAAAAATTCCCCCCAGCCCAGTCTCCCCCTGCCACGTGTACATCTATACTGAGGTGAAATGAAGAACTTACTTTTCTGATAGGGGGGAAAGTGTTGGGGTGGTGGGTAGACTGTTCCTGCTGTTGGGTGATTCTGCCTAGACGGAACAGAGAATTATAAGAATATCAGAATTTGAATTCAAAACAGATGGATTATCAAGACTACTCAGATATCAGACACGGACACGGCCAACTAAATTCAGGCAGCACTTACTAGAGAAGACAGTGCGGAGATAGGGGATGAGTTCGGGGACTGTCCAGGAATGTTCAGCAAGTTAAATTTCGGAACTACGGCGACACTCACTCGTCTTCGTGGCATATTCTGGAGGGAAGAAGCAAACAGCATTGTGAGTGAAGAATTGTGATCCTTCATTTTGAACTCTTTTCAAGCGGTGATAAAAGCCGACAACTTCCTGAGAAATGTTCTCTACTCCTGTTCAGGACATCTTTCCATCAGTGCGCCTCCATGTCAGTGTATGCATAAAATACATTATATATGTAGCTGGGGTCGCTATGCTTTAAATTTAGGGGCAGTTTGGGCAATAGTATGGCCCAGATTCTACAATTCTGTTCAATATGGACTCTGCTCTGCCTTGTTGTTGCCTGGTGTATAGTTCCCCTGGGCCTGAGGTGGCACTGTTGCCCGGGTCTCGGGTTGAACCGCAAGGTGGAGTTGTGGTACGATTGGTGTCCTCTCTCGGCTACCGTGTGGTAGGCTGGTTCTGCCTGCTGTGCATGCCATGAGAGGGTACATAAAAGGGCAGATGCCAGAAGGGAGAGGTGCCCACGGTGGAGTGTGCCCCATGGGGGTGGTGTGCCAGGGGGATTCCAAGGACCCCTGGTGGCGAAGTCGCGCCCTATGGCCTTGCTGGCCGAGGGTGGTGCGTGAACTGGTCGAGGAGTCTCAGGCACCTTTAGCTCAAGGCTACAACGTTCCAGGTAGGCCCAGTACCTTCAACTGGGTCTACAACCAACACACTGGAGTCCCAGGGAACCCGTGTGAGGGTGGCCCGCTCTGAAGGAGAGGAAACCGGGGGAGGACCCGTCCGATGGATCAGTGAAGGAATTCATGGTGAAGGAGAGGCCTGGTTGCCTATCAGAGGGAAGAACTCGTGAGTTGTAATATAGCTCCTGTAGTGTGTCCCTTGACACCTATGGTCTTCATTAATCTATGGGAGTTTCAAAGTTCTAATTCAGTTACTAAAGGATTCTGTGGCAGAGAATTACTTGGACTTGTCCGTGAAGGGGACCAACTTAAAGGAACTGTTTGTGTTTCACTCCGGCTGCTAGAACTGTGAGAGGGATCTATCCGGGTGAGCAATTCATACTCAGGCTTGAGTGAAGAATAGGGTAGTAGGGTGTCGTGTGCCTGAACCTGTCCCTCCACCTACTTTGTCTCTGTCTTCAACCTATTCCCAAATCTGTTTCAAGCAATATAAAAATAAACTCGTCTGTTTGGAGTTTAAACACTGTTTGGACATTGGCTTTCTTGGGAGGAAGAACACAGACTTTTCCCTGTACTCTGGGGACGAGAACCAATGGAGGTAGGTAACTCGCTGCAGGACTCAAAATTGGAAGAACAATCGCTCAACCTCTTAAATCAGGAGGATCCGGGCATGTGGCACGGTGTGCCTTTATCCCTGCAAGAGGAAGGTAGGCAGGAGAAAAGGGTCCGTGTGCTATATATCACACATACATACAAATTATATATATATATATATATATATATATATATATATATATATATATATATTTTACACACACACTATATTAGGCAACTAACTCTTAGTTATATAGAAGCCCATAGAACAAAAATGATATAAACAGTGTGTTTTGGGGATGCATTTAGCAATTTCGATTTACTTAGAGAAATCACGGACGTTTTTTTTTTACATACATGCTATCCCAATGCTTATTGCTTCTCATCATATATTGTTGTACATTTTATATGTTTTTTACAGTCATTACTATTCTTATTCCACAAAATGAAATCCAGGGACACTGTACTGACCACACCCATTTTAACCAAATCACAGCCACATTTGTAGCCACACCAACAAAACCACACCCCCATTCTTGACACCCTCAAACAATTGGTCAGAGGCTTTTGGAACAAGAGGCGTTTAAGGTTTTCTTTTTTCAAATTCAAGTTCAAGGTGTAAAGAGAAAATTAAGTACTGTCCGTGATACTTTTTTTATTTGCACTAACATACAATTTTTCAGGACAAGCTTTCGGGGTATGTCCCCATCTTCAAGGTTCAGTACTGCTTGGACCTTGAAGAAGGGGACATACCCCGAAAGCTTGTCCTGAAAAATTGTATGTTAGTGCAAATAAAAAAAGTATCACGGACAGTACTTAATTTTCTCTGTCACAATTGCACTAATACGGCTACAATTACGTCAAGGTGTAAAGACAAATCAGATTTCAAAGAAAAGGCACCAAGATATGCATGCGTAGTTAAGGTGGTTACCTTGAAGGTAACAAGAAGAAAAAGCACAAATAACTCCAGTGGCTTCACTTTGGGTTCGCACCTGCGCAGTGCTACTGATGGGTTGGCACTTGTGCAGTACAATGTGTATACCACACTGCCAGGTGGCTGGGGACAGTGTCAGGGACCCATGTTTTCCCAAGAACAGAAACCTCAAAACAGTTCACCATGGTCAGGGGTCAGACTTGAAGACCAGTAGTAATAGCAGTAGGGCTCCCGTGCCATCCACCAGGATGACCTTCTTTTGTACTGGTTGATAACATAGGATCAGGGCCGCCATCAGGGGGGTACAGGCAGTACACCTGTAAGGGGCCCAGAGGTCCCCAGGGGCCCGGATGGCCCCCCTTTTTTTGTAAGGGGCCCAGAGGTCCCCAGGGGCCTGGAGTTCCCCAGGGGCCCGAATGTCAACCCCCCTTTTTTGTATTTTTTTTAATAATTTTTTTTATTAAAATTGTATTTATTTATTTTATTTTTTTTATTTTTTTGTAAGGGGCCCAGAGGTCCCCAGAGGCCCGGAGGTCCCCAGGGCCCCGGATGGAAACCTCCCTTTTTTTTTATTTATTTTTTATTTTAAAAAAATATTATACATTTTTTTATTATTTTTTTTTTATTTATTATTTATTTTTATTTTTTTGTAAGAGGCCCAGAGGTCCCCAGAGGCCCGGAGGTCCCCCCCTCTTTTTTTTATAAAAATGATTATTTTTTTTTTTTTTTTTTATCATTTTTTTTTGTAAGGGGCCCAGGAGGTCCCCAGAGGCCCGGAGGTCCCCAGGGCCCTGGATGGCAAACCCCCTGCTTCTCAATTCGTGGCAGCCCCCGCTTCTCAATTTGCGGCAGCCCCCTCACTTCTCAATTTGCAGCGGCAGCAACCCCCCCGGTTCTCCTCTGCTCCAGGGGGGGCCCCATGTCTGAAGCTGTGTAAGGGGCCCCAAAATTCCTGATGGCGGTCCTGCATAGGATCACTCGCGTGGGGTCTAAGCACGATTTACGAAAAAGCTCCTGATGGTGGAGATGGGTTTATCTGCGTGTTAGTACAAGGTCCTGGTCCTCAAGATTGCCCATCCATGAGGTGAGCATACTGGGTCCAGTAGCAGATATAGCAGGTAGGGATTAAGCAGAAGAGTAGTCAGTAAACAAGCCAAAGGTCGGTAACAAGTGGCTGCAGGTTAGGGCCAAACAGAAGCGTAGTCAAAGGAATAAGCCAAAGGTGGTAACCAGTGGTTGCAGGTTGGGATCAAGCAGAAACGTAGTCGTGGAACAAGCCAAAAGTCGATAATGAATGGATGCATGTCCAGATCACGCAGAAGCGTAGTTGAGGAACAGGCCAAAGGCTGGTAAATGAGTGGTAGTGGAGAGGAGAACAGCTGCAGGGTATACAAAGGAGAAAGATATCGGCCAGAGAGAGCACAATAATCTGGCAAACAGGAAGCGAAGAGACATGGCTTAAATCAGGAAGTTCATGGGAAGAGCAAAGAGTTAAAGGTTCAGCAGAAACAAGAGACAAGGCAAGATTGTTTTAAGAGATCAGACAAGAAGCTGTCCAGCATCTCGGGTGGCACAGCAAGAAAAGCCACTGCTGGACACAGCAGAGGCTGTGGGTTCAGATCCCTGTACTGACACCACCGATACAGCACTGCAACAGTGCTGTATGGTAACTGTATGTCATGTGGATGGATGTTAACTTTGTTCATGATGTTTTTTTTAATCTAATGGAGTCAGTTATTCTTAGTTTTATGAATACAATCACAATAATGAAGATTTTGGAATCTATGGTAATTTAATGGTCTTCATAAGCCTTTCTAAATACCATTTTGTGTTTTATTTGTATTGATGAATTTTATTGCGATTTGATAAGCATATAGATTGTTGCATCTTTGTTATGTAGCTCTGAAGAAGAGAGAGATCTTTGAGCCCCTGAAACATGTTGACCATTTTTTTGTCTTCTTGTATGAATTAACATTAGTATTAAAGGTTTTTGGACACATAGTTCCTTGGTCTGGCGCTCTCATTTGACTTTTTATACCTCATTTTTTTCTAAGGTGTTCTTTTCTGTTGACTTTATTTAATATCCTACCTTGCCAATAGTCAATGACATCGAACGAGAAGAGCGTGGAACACCATCTTCTGTAAGTGAAAGGAAAAAGGTCATCAATTTTCATTTAGGGGCAGCCAACCCAAAAGTGATATTTAATTTATAGGTGGGTCTTGGTGATCTGAGATAGCCCCTGATGTGTCTTCAATACCAGAATAGGAGGATCTCCTGGACCATAAATCCTGGCTTTGATCCTGTCCACCTGGAAATGGTGGGTGTTCCGTCTACCTTTGTGTGCTCCAGCTCCTCCCAATACAATTTTCAAAATATAAAATACATTTTAAAAATCCAACAGGGATGGTGGGAGTCTCTCATAATGGGTAAAAATGGGGGTGCAGAGCCAGGAACAAAGCGCAAAGATCTCAACAATAGAGTCCCCAAGGAACAGAAGAGACTGCCAGGGTTAGAACTCTATCTACCAAACACTGAAATAGTATTTCTGGCTGGACTGACCCTTTAACATGATTATCATGTTGTGTTTAAAACTCCAGGATTCCTTGCATTGGCCAGGTAAAGTATCCTGGGGCTTGTACAGTATATGGTCAAAAGTTTGTGGACATCTGACCCAGTAGTGTATTTAGGTTTTGTGCTGCCCTAGGCCTGACTAAACTCGTGCACCCCCCTAATTTAAATATGACCCAACACTTGCTGTCAAGGCCACACCCCTTTCTGTTTAAGACCCGACCTGAAATTTTAGAGTGAGGACACTAGTTCTGAGGGCCTGGGGGGAGGGACAATGGATTCCCTTAATTTGCATAGATTTCCTGTCACTTCCTGTTTGGCTATGGGGCAGGAAGTGAAGGGAAATTTCTCCAAAGTGACAGGGATGGTAAAAAATAAACTTGACAGGGGCTATAACCCTCCCTTACTCTATACAAAATGAAAAAAAAAAAAAAAGTGTTGCCTATAGTTATACTTTAAGCACAAATTTCTCATAATTTTATGGAGGGGACTAAGAAAACATAACCATGCCAATGGTGCAGCGGAAAACATAGCACAGTGAGGAAGATTTGTGGTCCAGGATGATAGGACAGTCAAAATTATAAGCAGCACAGCCCCCCCCCTGTTGCGGAATGCCGGCCGCCCGCATAACGGAAAGCAGTGCGGCCGCTTTATGGGGGCTTTAGAATAATTTGCCTCTCAGCCCAGTCCGCCCCATTAGACTGGCGCTACACTAACAGTGTAGCGCAAGCCGGTAGGGGCTCTTTCTGTGCTGCCCCCCTGCAAAGTGCTGCCCTAGGCCTGGGCCTTGTTGGCCTAGGCCAGAATACAGCGCTGATCTGACCACCAAACCTACTACTGTCGTGGCAAAATTGGTTGTATGCAGAGCACACAGCCATTTTGCCTTGTGCTAAATAAGCACAACTTCGTCTCAATGATATAATGCATCTTATGCCGTGTACACACGACCGCTTTTCTCGACGAGAAAAACAGCATTTTTTTTTTCGCCGAGAAAAACGATCGTCTGTGGGCTTTATGACGTTTTTCTCGTCGAGAAAAACGGCATAAAAAACGACGAGAAAAATTAGAACATGTTCTAAATTTTCTCATCGTTTTTTCCATCATTTTTTTCCGCGGCAGTTTTCCCATAGGGAGACACTGCCGCGGAGCCCACAGACGGTCGTTTTTCCCGTCAAGAGAAAAAATGACGGGAAAAACGACCGTGTGTAGGGAACCCTTGGAACCGAAGCGGTTCCCTCGTTTTTCCTGTCATTCACGGCGGTTTTTTTTTTTTTTAAATATTCTTTATTTATATTTCAAAAAGGGATACATACAATACATCGTTTATACATTTTCCATTACATTTCTATTCATATTATTTTCCTCATCCCATTCCATTAATTAGATCCTCTCACCTCTAAACCTCAATGTCAATGGGTTCCCTTCCCTTTTGGCCTTCACGTGTCTCCCCGTGACAGGAGGGACACATAAAGTTCCTTTCCTCTATTAAACGTCTTTGATTCTCACGCCCTTGTTTTCTTCTCCCTTACATTTTTATCCATTCCCCCTCTACCTCCCTCCCAAATCAAACCCCAAAAAAGAAAGAAAGAAAGAAAGGAAAAGAAAAAAAAAAAAAAAAAAAAAAAAAAGAAAAAAAAATTAAATAGATAAGTAGATAACTAAATAAATCTCTCTCTCCCCTCCTCACCCCAACCTCCTCCCCCGTTAGGTAAACCATAACCTCCTCAATACTTCTCTGGCTAGGTGGACGAACTTACTTCCCCATTAATCTTTTCCCTTCTTCTGTCTGCGTAAATTTTTCCCATGTTGACCAGATTTTAATATGTTGCTCTTTTCTGTCTTGGGCCGAAGCCACCAACTCCTCTATCGCCCCCACTTGTCTGACCCTGTTGAGCCATTCTGCGATTGTTGGAGGGCTAGAGCTTTTCCAGCATCTCGCTATACACGCCTTAGCCTCATTGACCAAGTGACATAATACTGACTTTTTATAGGTCTGTGTGGGTATTTGCGTTATATGCAATAGGAAAAAACCCGGATCGTCCGGCACCGGGTAAGGCTCAATTATTTGAGCGATCCTTCCTACCTCTAGCCAGTATTGTCTGATCTGAGGGCATGTCCAATATATATGGAACAAAGTTCCCCGCTCCCCCTTACATCGCCAGCACTGATCTGATGCATCAGGGTAGAACCTGCCTAATTTTGATGGTGTATAATACCACCTCATCAGTAGTTTATAATTTAATTCTTGCATTTTAGTGCATATTGATGAGTTTAATGCCAAATATATTATCTTCTGGTATTGAGCTGGTGTAAAGGTCTTATTTAGGTCCCTTTCCCATTTTCTAAATACTGGCAGCTCAAAATTCTCTGGTGGGGTCATTAACATCGTATATATTTTAGATATTATTCGGTTGGTGGGTTCCTTCTCCTCACAGTATGTTTCAAACCTAGTTAGTTCCCGTTTAAAATTACTCATTGGGCCCAATGTCTCCAGGTAGTATCGAAGTTGTATTGCCTGCCAGTGTTCTACTTCAAATTGACCTCTTGATTTCGTCAGGTCTACCATTGTGGGCCAAGTTTCGGATTGCATAAAATGCGATACCTGAGTATAGCCCTTCTCTCGAAGTCTCCGAAATGCTCTTGTCTCCATCCCTGGATCAAAGCTTGGGTTTCCCAATATTGGATATAATGGGGAATGTCTTGATGAGTATTTAGGGTTCAGACATATTTTTGCCCCTATAGATAATGTTGGTCCTATCAAAGGGTGTTTTTTAAGTGAGTCAGGTAACCTTGAATAACACCAGAGTGCCCTGCTCAAAGGCACCTGGCTAAATTCTTGCTCCAGTTTTATCCATAGTTTGAATTCTACATGTCTGCACCAGTCTATGACCCTTCCCAAATGGACTGCTTGGTGGTATTTAGACACGTCTGGGACTGCTAAGCCCCCATGGCATTTGGGGAGGGTCATTTGACTTCTGCTAATCCTTGGTCGCTTGTTGGCCCATATAAACTTAGTGAAAAGTGCATTTACTTGCCGAAAGTAGGCCCTATTAATTCCTATTGGTACAGCTTGGAATAGGTACAAGAATTTTGGCAGAATGTTCATTTTGATGGCGTTACATCGGCCGAACCATGAATGGAATCCTTGTTTCCATTTGTCTAATAGGGAGCTAACTGCATTATATAGTGAGGGGAAGTTTGCAGCAAAAACCTTCTCTAGTCTTGATGGTATATTTATTCCTAGATATTTTAGTGACGACCCTACCCATTTAAAGTTGAAATTGGGTTGTATGTTTTGCTGGACTTCTGGGGGGAGGGCTACCCCCATCGCTTCCGATTTTGCGTAATTAATTTTTAAATTTGCTAGTCTCCCATATCCTTCTATTTCCTTCATCAGGTTTGGCAGTGAAATGTGAGGTTGTGATAGGGAGAACATCATATCATCTGCATAGGCAGATATTTTATATTCTTGGGCACCTATTTGGAGACCCTGAATATCTGAATTTTGCCGAATCCTATTCAGTAGGGGTTCCAGGGAGAGAGAAAACAGCAACGGAGAGAGTGGGCACCCTTGGCGCGTTCCATTTAAAATTTTAAATGTCTCCGAATAGACTCCATTCACTTTTACCGAGGCCTGGGGTGTAGCATACACCCCGGCTATCCAGCTCCGCATATGTTCTCCCAATCCCATTTGCCTCAATACTTCGAACATAAATCGCCAACTAACCCTGTCAAACGCTTTCTCCGCATCGGTACTCAAAAAAATACAGGGCGTTTTTGATATGTTAGCATGGTGTACCAGATTGAGGACTTTTACGGTATTGTCCCTGGCCTCCCGGGTTGGGATAAACCCAACCTGGTCTTGATGTACCATTTGATTCAAAAGCGGCTGAAGACGGGAGGCAAGTATTTTAGTGAAAAGTTTTAAATCTGTGTTTAACAATGAGATCGGGCGGTAGCTCCCGCACTCCGCCGGGTCCTTCCCTTCTTTCGGAATGACCGAAATATATGCCATAAGGGCATCCGGCGGCAGTGCGGGGGCCCGGCCGATCCCATTGAATGTCTTTGTCATGTACACCCCTAGTATTGGGAGAAAATATTTGTAGTATTGGATAGTAAAGCCATCTGGGCCCGGTGCCTTCCCTCGTTTAACTGTTTTTATCACTGTCTCTAGTTCCCCCACTGAGATAGGTATCTCCAATTTATTACGGTCCGCTGGTGGCAAACAAGGTAGATGTGCTGATAGAAGGTATTCTTCCATTGTGGCCTGAGACGTCTGAGTTGGGGTCAGGTTATAGAGGGATGAATAGTATTCTCTAAATCTCTGGACAATATTTTTAGGAAGTGAAATCAGTTGTCCATTTTTTCCCTTTATATGGGGTACGTATACTGTCTTCCCTTTCTCTCTAAGTTTCCCTGCTAATATTTTACTACATTTTTCCCCAAGTTCATAGGTTACCTTTTTCCCTATTTGTATTGCCGCTTCTGCTTTGTATCTAAGTAGCTCTGTCAGTTGTCTCCTCAAATGGGCCAGTTCTATCCCCACTGACGGCATCTGTATTTTCTTAGGTTGTACCTCTAGTGCCTGGATTTCTCTTAACAGTTTAGCTATTTTTCTTTCTCGTGCTTTTTTTAATCGGGAGCCATGTTTTATTAATACCCCTCTCATTACTGCCTTATGCGCCTCCCATATCATTCCCGGGTCACTCCCCGGGGTGTCATTCGTCAGGAAATATGCCTCCATTTCTTTTGCTACATCTTCCCGAATTTCGGGGATCTGCAGTAGGCTCTCGTTCAGACGCCAACGCCACTCCGGTGCGGTAGATGAGTCAGACAGCACAATATGTAGCGTCACTGGCGCGTGATCTGACCATGTTATATTCTCAATTTTTACTTCCTTCACCGCCGTCAACAGATAGTGTGGCACCATGAAGAGATCTATACGGGAGTACAGTTGGTGAGGGTTGGAGAAGAATGTATAGTCCCTTTCCCCTACATGTAGTAATCTCCAAACGTCTACCATCTGCAGGTCCCGCAACTTCTGCAGAATATTCTTCCGGACCCCCCCTGGTGTGGATGAGGTCCCCGTTGATGTGTCAACCTTAGGTTCCAATGTTATGTTAAAATCTCCCCCTAGGATCAGCTTCCCTTCTGCAAACCCCGCCAGTTTATCCAAAGTTTTGCTCAAGAAGGCGTCTTGATGTATATTTGGTGTGTAAACAGTTGCCAGTGTCACCTTTGTACTTCCAATCTGTCCCTTTAAGAATAAGAAACGACCCTCTACGTCTACTATTTTGTCCACCAGGGACCAAGATATTCTATTGGAAATTAGGATTGACACCCCTTTTGACTTTGATATCTGACTACATGCGTGGTATGTACATGGATAAAACCTATTTTGTAGGTATGGTAGTCCGCCCATCTTGAAATGTGTCTCCTGCACGAATGCTACATCTGAGCGGGCTCGTTTTAACTCGCTCAGGAGCATTCTCCTCTTTTCTGGGACGTTAAGTCCTTTAGCGTTGATGGTAGTTATCCTTATTTCCTCCATCCCGGTAGATTCAGAGGGTGAAGCACGGAGAGAGAGAAAAAAAAAAAAAAAAAAAAAAAAAGAAAATTGCAAACCCCCCCCCCTTTCCAATCCCCCCCCCTGAATATTCAACTAACCCCTCCCCCCTTACCCCCACCCCAAAGGGAGGCACCCACTTCTGAACCTTTACCCTACGGTTCACGTGGGCGCAAGCCTAATTGGGGTGTTGTGTTGGTACAGCAGAGGTGCACCCCCAACCCTCCACCCCGGACGCCCCTTTCGTCTATCTCACTCCAGCTCCTCTCTCCATTTTTTTCCCTTCTTCCCCTCTCTTCTTCCCTCCCCTTACTTTATATTATCCTAGTTTCGAGGGGGCATCCATCATTCAGTTTTATCCTAATTTATCCCAGTTTTTTCTTCCTTTCTCTCCTCCCTCTTCCCTTCCTTCCTCTTCCCTTTTTCCCCATTATCAACCATATATCTAAACAGCTAGTGTTTACTGTATATAGAATTTAAATTCCCTTACATAGGTTACATTTTGCTTTTTAGGAATTTGATATAACTAATTTTAAATAAGATAAGCCAGGACCACTTTCCCTCCTTTCTCCCCGTTCCCCCATTCCATCTGTTTTGTTTTCCCTTTGCTTCCTATATCCTAATCCCTCGACCCCCCCCTTCTCATTTTCCTTCCCTAATGATAGATCTTCCGAGTACTAGCTTATTCCTATTCCTGCCTGGGGTTCCTTTCTCAATCTAACCATTAACCTCCTCAGTTGTATCCAAGTGTGTGTACCTTCTATTCTATCCTATTGTGTACAAGTGTAATGTGATATATACGTGCCCCCCTCCTCCTACTCTCTAAATATCCCTTTCTTCTCATTAACCCCTTATTTTCTACCCCCCCCTCCCTTACCTATTATCTCCCCTCCCTCCTATATTATCTCGATCTACCCTCAATCTACCCACTTATTATCCTAATCCCTCCCTGTGTCTCTGTGTTTAACTCCTAGCTACTCCTTTAGTACCCAATACCTCCCCCCTATTTCCTTTATTATATATGTACGTGACTATATGTGTATCCCTAAATCTACTAGGGAGAAAAAAAAAAAAGGTGTGGCACTTATACAGTACCTAAAACATTCACACCCCACACACTTGGAAATTTCTTCCCTCTTTTCCATTCAGGCCTCTGCCTTCCCTAAGACATTCTGTTTAATTATAGGGAACCCTATCTAGTTACTTTTACCTAGTACTCCTATTGGTTTCTTCTCATTTCTTCTAAATTTCTAAACCTCCCCTCTTATTGATATCTCCTTCCCATATTCCCTCCTTTCCAGAATTAAACCGAATCACATCCTTCTCCCCCTTCCCTTCATCGTATATCATCACATATTATTTATACCTTATATATACCTTATTTATACATTTATATATTATATCCTCTGAACCCCTTCTAACCTCACCCCCGAAAAAAAAAAAAAAATTGTTTCCCAACACACAAAAAAAAAAGGAGCACAGTGATCTCCAGTGTTATATAGAAACAGTAAATAAATTGGGGGGGGGGCAGGGGGTGAAACCCCCCAGTCCATCCCTCCCTCCCTCCTACGGGCACCCCTCCGTCTTGAAGGGGGCCAATATGTGTATACATGTGTATATAATTTTAGAGGATACTCACATATATCATACATTACATCTTATAGTATATTCCGCTGCAACACATCCTCTCCCATTACCCTTAACATTATCCCCTTTACCCCCACATCTAATAATCAACAACACACAAAAAAAATAAATAAATAAATAAGTAAGTAAATAAATAAGTAAATAAATAGTTTCCCCTCCCCCTTCTCCTAAAAGGAAAAAAAAAGGGGAGGGGGAAGAAAAAAAGAAAGGGATTTATCACCCGTATTTACCAATATATATATAAAAAAGGGGTCAGAGGACAAAGCGATAGCAATCCCCCATATTTCCGTGTTCCCCAAATCCTGAAGGGGGGGGACCAAAAAAAAAAATGGAAAAAGGGGTGCATGTAATTACACCCCGACCATATCTGTCTCCCGTCAGTTCGATCATCTCCTGAAACACCCGTTCCTTTCCCTCTTGAGTCTTTCTCAAAAAGAAAAAGGAAAAAAAGAAAAAAAAGGGGGGAGGGGGAGGGCAAACGGAGACATCCTCCCCAAAAAAAAAAAGAAAAAGAAGGCGAAAAAAAGAAAAAAAAGAGGGATATGAATACCTCTTCAAGGCAAGACCCACCAAAAGTTCAGAAAGTAGAATTCTCCCACATAAGGGGGACAAGGGGGAGATAAAGGGGAAACAAAATAAGAGAGGGGACTCCCCCCTCCCCTCTCCCAGGGGGGCTGGTGGACCAGGTTGAATCTCCCACCAGGGGGGTCCTCTGATTCTAGCCCCATTGTTACTATTAGGGGGTCAGGAGCTAGAGAGGAGAAAAACAGAGAGCATTGTTCCTATCTTCACTTCTTTAGAGGAGGGGGGATAGTAGAGTGTTTCTTGCTTCCTTCTCCCTTTCCCCTTACAGCCTCGGGTCTCCTATCCCTCATTGTCTCCATTCTTCTCCCAGTTCCTGGGATTTCCTGCAGCCAGTTTGGGATCTCTATAGCTTCCATCTCCATGAAGGAAAAAAAGTCTAATAATTCCCGCGGGTGCCGCAAAGTAAATGTATGGGAGTCTTTCTTCACTATTAATGCAATGGGGTACCCCCATCTATACGATCCCCCCAATGATTTAATTTTATCCAGGAGCGGGCGTAGCATAGCCCTACGTTGCAATGTAGCCCGTGAAAGATCTGGCAGGATTTTTACCCTAAATCCTTCTTGTTCTATTTCACCTTTTTCCCAGGCCATGCGACTTATTAGTTCCTTGTGTGCGTATCGGTGAAAACGGCCTATAACATCCCTTGGTCTGTCTATGTTTACTGAGGGGGGTCCCAGGGCTCTGTGTAGTCTCTCAAATTCCAATGTTTGAGGTGGCGCTGGGGTAGCCAACTGCTGACATATTGCTAGGACTGTTGCCTGTAATGTCTCTCCCCCTACTGTCTCGGGGATCCCCCTAAACCGTAGGTTCAAACGACGTCCCCGGTCCTCAATTTCCTCCAGTTGCAGCTGTATTGAGGTAACATGTAATGAGTTAAGACCCTGTCCCAGCTCCAGTTGCTGTACCCGATTCTCTAGGGTAGTTACCCGACCCTCCTCCCCTGACAATCTCTCTGAGAGAAGCTTCACTTCAGTATGTACTTGATCCCACTCTTTTCGGTGCATTTCTTCCAAACGTAACATCATTGTTTGTATGTCAGCGCGGGTCGGGAGGGATTCTATGTCTGCACGCGTTGGCAGGGCTTGCAGCAGAGCTCTAAGGTCCAGTACACCAAAGTCAGGAGTTCCCTGTATCATCCTGTCCTGGGGGCTATGCTCCTGCCCCCCTTGCCTACTCTGCTTCCCCCCTTCCATAGACCCCCGTACCTGCACCTGTGGGGTGGGTGCTGTCGCTGCTGCCGATGCTGCCGACTCCTCCAGTGCTTCGGGACCGTATGTCTCTTCGTTCTGGTGTCTCTCTGGGCACTTACACTGTTCTGTCTCACCGCTCGCTGCCCCACGTGACTCCACCGTTTGTAGCCTGGTAAGCGCGGCTCGTGTGCGGGGGAAGAAGGATTCAATCTCCGGCTGCGACCCCGTTTTTTTCGCTGCTCTCTCCCTCCTCTTCATCCCAGGTAGGCTGGGTTACTGAGCCGTACACACATGGAGCTATACAGGAGGCTATGCGGCCATTATCCTCGCTGGGTGTCCGGGTGGAGAGTCAGAGGGCTACAGCGTGTTCCTCCTCACTCTGCCATCTCAAAACCACACCCCCCCTCTATGGTCACGGCGGTTTTTTAACCGCCGTGAATAATGATCGTGTGTACGCGGCATTAAGCTAAAATTCACTCACCATTGGCGACTCTGGCGGGACATCTGACAACATACATTAATAAAAGTTTCCACAACACTACATAGCTACAAGTATGTGGACAGCTCCGAATTATAAGGGTCAGGTGTTTCCAGTGAAGAGTACTGTTAACACTACAGTGTACAAAGACAAAGACATTGTAGACAATTGTGTGCTTCCAACTTTGAGGGAACAGCTTGGGGAAGATACTTTTCTGTTCCAACGTGATTTTGCCCCTTTGCACTAAGCAATCTCCAAAAAGACATGGGGGGGGGGGGTATTTACTAAAACTGGAACGCCCAGAATCTTATGCAGATGTGCATGGTATCCAACCAGCTTCTAGCTTCAGCTTGTTCAATTAGGCTTTGGCAATAAAACCTGGAACCCGATTGGTTTCTATGCAGAGCTGCACCAGATTTTGCACTCTCCAGTTTTAGTAAATAATTCCCCCGATGGTTTGACCAGTTTGATGTGGAGGAACCTGAGAGTCAGGTTTTCTCATCCAACATCAGTGCCCGACTTTAGAAATGTTTTTTTTTCCTGAATGGGCACTAATTCCCAAAGACAGACAATCTTGTGGAAAGCCTTCGCATAGAAGGAGGTGGGGCACCCATAATACTACCATAGGCGTGCGCACAGGGCACACCCTAATCACCCTGTTCGCATTAGCATTATTGCTCTGTGCGCTACTGGTGTGATGAGATATCTCCCATTGAGCGAAGCTGCTTAAAGGAGATATATATATACACACACATACATACATACATACATACATACACACATACACACACACACACATATATATATATATATATATATATATATATATATATATGCACACACACGTGTTTTTGAGCTTTGTTGTGCACACCCTAATACAATAGGCTGCGCACACCTATGAATACTACCCATGACTTCGGAATGGGATGTCCAACCTCATGTAGATAATGGTCAAGTGTTGACAATTTTTGGCAAGATAGTGTAGTTCCCTATTAGATAGAAAATAAAAATATTCCAAACTCTAATGTAGAAAACTGTAGGGTCTCGGACATTGTGGGTAAACACATAATCCTTATATTGACAAATCTTAAAAAAAAAATATTGCCCAGCCAATAGGATTT
Organism: Rana muscosa; assembly: GCA_029206835.1. Taxonomy (NCBI): domain Eukaryota; kingdom Metazoa; phylum Chordata; class Amphibia; order Anura; family Ranidae; genus Rana; species Rana muscosa. Next base: position 194,846,208 of record CM055119.1, read on the forward strand.
GTCCTTGTATGGTCTACGCTTTTCTAGAAGAAGGGAAAAAAGACATGTTGGGTAGACTGCTGGACCAGAATGTAGAAACGATGGGGCTTAAAAACCAAATTTCAGAGGCAGCTCTGTCCTCCGGGGTATCCTTGGGGGCCTCTGGAGTCATTTTTTAGAGTGTAGAAGGGAGGAGAGAGCTAAAAAAAAAATAATATAAATTTAGTAAGGGGGAGCCCATATTAATACCCATGACTTGGAAATGGAATGTACAACAAGCTCATATTAGGTAATGGTCAAGTGTTCACAGTTTTTGGCAATATAGTGTAGTTCCCTATTCAAAGGAGAAAATTGAAACTAGGAAAATGGACTTTGTAGGGACACGCATAGAATATATAAAATTAAAGTTTTTAATTGGATATAGTTAAAATCATTGTGTACAAACACATATTAAAACACATCATAATGTTAGTTCCCTATTAGATGGAAAACCTAAAATATACCAATCTCACTCTAATGTAGCAAACTGTAGGGTTCCGGACACTGTGGGAAAACCCATAATCTTTATTAACAAGTCTGACACAAAAAAATATTGCCCAGCCAATGGGATTCTTCCCTTTATTTTCTAAGCTTTTCTAGCCGTTTCCCGACCGTCTCCTGTACATATATGTGGGCAGAATGGCACGGCTGGGCAAAGTAACCTGTATTTACGTCACTTTGAAATTCCCGTGACCGGGCCCGCGGACTCGATGTCCGCCGATGTCCCGCAATCGGGTCACAGAACGGGGAGAGGCAAGTGTAAACAAGCATCTCCCCGTTCTGCCTAGTGACACTGTCACTGATCGTCTGTTCCCTCTCATCGGGAGCAGCGATCAGTGACATGTCACTTGTAGCCACACCATCTCTCTCAACAACAACAACGGAGGAGGAGGAAAAGAGAGAGATATCTCTCTCAACAACAACAACGGAGGAGGAGGAAAAGAGAGAGATGCCTGTATAAACGTGAATGGCCCCAAAAATGTGTCAAAAGTGTCCGATGTGTCCGCCATGTCGCAGTCACGATAAAAAATCGCTGATCGCCGCCATAACAAGTCAAAAAAAAAAATTATTAATAAAAATGCCATAAAACGATCCCCCATTTTGTAGCTGCTATAGCTTTTGAGCAAAGCAATTAAAAGCGTATTGCGATTTTTTTTTACCAAAAATATGTAGAATACGTATTGGCCTAAACTGAGGGGGAAAAAAAGTTTTTTTATAGACTTTTTGGGGATATTTATTATAGCAAAAAGTAAAAAATATAGCATTGTTTTCAAAATTGTTGCTCTATTTTTGTTCATAGCGCAAAAAATAAAAACCGCAGAGGTCATCAAATACCACCAAAAGAAAGCTCTATTTGTGGGGAAAAAAAGGATGTAAATTTTGTTTGGGAGCCACGTCGCGCGACTGCGTAATTGTCAGTTAAAGCGACGCAGTGCCGAATCGCAAAAAAGTGCTCTGGTCTTTGGCCAGCCAAATGGTCCAAGGCTGAAATGGCTAGAAGGGGGAAAAAAAACACACACACACACACACACACACACACACACACACACTTTAGTGGACTGCTAGATCACAATGTAGAAAAAAATGGGGCATGGAATCCAAATTTTAGAGGCAGCTCTGTCAACCGGAGTATCCTTGGGGGGCTTCTGGATTTGTTTTAAGAGTATACAAGGGATGAGAGAACGACAAATCTGATATGAATTTAGTAAGAGGAGTTTTGAGTTCTCGATACGCACTGGATGCCTTTTCTAACCCCTTAATATGTACAATATAGAATTACTGGATCTATATCATCCCTTTTACACTTTTCTAGTAGAGGGGAAGGAAGGCTCTGCTTAGTTGACACCAGCACAACTGTATCTGTGATATACGCCATTTACCACTTCCGCTGTAATTCCGACTGGAATTCTGATTGGCCAGTTTTTTATATTCCATTAACTCTGCATGGTCCTTCTCATAGGTCCTCTTCAAATTCTCTACATACTGCATCATCACCTCCGTGGCTTTTGACATACGCTTTTCCTGGACACAGGAGGAAGATATTAGAAGGCTGAGAGCGATAGCACCATCAGATGTTCAGCTTTTTAGTACCTTTACCTGTCGCACAGCGCCAACCATCTCGGCCCGGCTAGAGAGTCTCGTGGTGAGGCGGTGAAGGACAGCGATGTCTTCTAGCAGCTTCTGAAAAGCTTCACGGTGTTCACTGTTCTGCCAGATCGACACTGAAGACTAAAAAAGGGAATATGCGTGTTATGTGTTGATGAAAAAACTAAAAGCTTTTCAAAATGATACATATTTTAAAAAAACTTAAATATACAACCTAATCCACATTTGCAATCCCTTTCAAAAAAACAAAATACTTTATATACGGAAATATTTACAGTGCCTTGAAAAAGTATTCATACCCCTTGAAATGTTCCACAGTTTGTCATGTTACAACCAAAAATGCAAATGTATTTTATTGGAAAATTAAAGTGATAGACCAACACAAAGTGGCACATAATTGTGAAGTGGAAGGAAAATGATAAATGGTTTTCAAATTTGTGTGGCGTGCATTTGTATTCAGCCCCCTTTACTCTGATACCCCCAACTAAAATCTAGTGGAACCAATTGCCTTCAGAAGTCGCCTAATTAGTAAAGAGTGTCCACCTGTATGTAATTTAATCTCAGTATAAATACAGCTGTTCTGTGAAGCCGAACAGGCGGGTGAGGGGGGTGCAGATATGGCGGGAGGAATAGTGCCCCATTATTGCTGTCAGTGGGAGAAACGGCAATCCATCGTTGGTGTCAGTTGGTAGATTAGTGTCTTGTATCAGTGGGAGGAATAGTGCCCCAAGGGCTGGATAAAGGCAAGCAAAGGGCTGCATCCGGCCCATAGTTTGATCACTGCTCTAGTGCAACCGCACAGTCTATTTGCCTTTAGTAAATGAATCCCATTATGTAGGCGAGTGCCCTATATAAATTAAACTGGCATGTGGGCAGGGCACTGACACCGGAGATCCCAATTCTCGGCTACTGTCAGTTGATAAAGCTCAAAACTAAGGTAGAGCAGATATTTGTCCATCCAGCAGTGCTTCCAGAAATGAGAATACAGGTACTAGGGAAGAAATTGAGATTTCACTTTGCCAAAAATTTTGGTGAACATAATCAGGACATTTCAGATGCACTTCACTAGTTTAGCAACATTCATTGAATAATGGTTGAGGTAGTTCTGGTGTTTAAGGGTGTAACTTTTTCTAAATGTGTTTGCCGGTGATTCCTTTAAAAAAAACATGTTTCTTTTTCTGGCACCCTCATCCATCTTACCATGACGGCTGTTCTGAAGGTCTCAATCTCCTTCTCGTTGTTGTCCTCGGTCAGGTTGCGTTCCCTTTCAGCTTGATTCAGCCGGGACTCCAGAGTGTAACTGTCATTCCGAAAGGCCAGAGAGAGCTGGACAAACACATTCTGTAGAACGACAGACACAGGGAATTGCAAAATATTATTTTTGGTGGGACTTCTGGCGCATTTGGGGCAGGATGGGCACAAATATGACAAATATGGAAACTTCCCTGGCGTGGTCAAGGGGGAAGTGAGTAAAAGGTTCACTCCTTTAACAAGTTTTCTCCTCATATCATTATTTAGTTTAAGACAAATATATATATATATATATATATATATATATAATTATAGAGCATAGATACAAGTACTGTAAATGATACAGATTGCATACAAGGGGCGGGTATACGTGGTCTTTACTATTCTTGCAGCCCCACTCCTTTTTCTTCAATTTTCTTATTACCCTCACCTATTGAGTAAATTCTCTTCTACCTAATCTGTTGAGAATGGCAGTTGTACACATTTGGGGACTGCAATTATGGGGTACAGCTATAGGAGAAGCTATTAGAAGGTCTTACCCAGAGGTAGAGGTGGAGAGTTGGGGTGGTGAGGTCTTGCTATCCACCTTTCCCAATCAGGGAATGCTTTTCATTCATATCACAGATGTGGTATGACATAGCCATGCCATTAAGTTACATAATAATTAGGTCTGATTACAGAAATCATCTGCCAATTGCCATGTTATAAAACCTCGTCCAGAGGCAAAACATGTTGGGTTGAGGATTTTTTGTGATTTTTTATGTTTTAGCGATTTTTATTTAAAAAGGTTTGCTACAGAGACAATGACATAGTAACGTCACAGAATATGCAAGCAATAGAAATTGCTTAAACAACAACCAAAAGGCTGTTATACCCTTCCGGGGAATGGAAGGTGAATGCAAGTAGCAGCAATAATAACGCAACATGTTACATAAATTGAAAGAACCATCTGGTCAGGTCATACATGAGCTAACCACGCATAAATCGGGCGGCACAGTGGTGTAGTGGGTAGTATTCTCGCCTAGCAGTAAAAACCAAAGGAGTTCTATACCAGCACTTGACTATTTTGTAGGTATTTTACTAATTTAATTGTATTCTTCACTTTGAGTGAGCACTTTTTTCATTGAGGAGAACCGGACCCTGCGGCAGGAGGTAGGTGCTGGTGGAAGTAGTGGTGGATTAGGACAGTATTGCTATAAGGCTGGGATGGGCACTGTGGTGTGTTTAGCAGTCAAGCCTCTCAGTGGCCACAATGACCCTTAGGACTAGTCCGAGCCTGTAGTTAGTGGGGATAGGTCATAACATTGACCCCACCCCAACCACAGACACCCCTCCATCCAGACAAACAGGATTTGTCAACAGAAAATACATTTGCTGGTTGGTGATATGCTATGGTTTTCTACCCTCCGGATGGTGAAACTTGTGTAGAGGATTGTAAAATGTTGCCTCTGCACCAGAAAAATATCTCTCTATAAGTTTATATGCCTGGCAATTCTTTTTAACTTGTACTCTTGACTGTACTATGTGTTTGACTTGTACTATGTTTTGTAGATACTTAATAAAAGTTATGTTTAAGGTGGTTTGACGTGTAGGTTCAGCACATCCCTGCTGGTTGTTTGGCAGGCCACCCTCTATTCTGTGGAATTGTTGCTTTTGGGACCAAAGCCTGGAGGTCTAATTTTATAAATGGCAGGGTTCTTGTAACATGAGACTGACTATGAATCACTGCCCCAGGAGGAATGCCAGGTGTCTTCTAATGAAATTATTATAACACAAAAGGATGGAAATATTGAGGCATTTAGGCACCTTGGAAAGCCTTGATACAGTATGTATAGCAAAAAAAAAAAAACAGTTTGCGGTTTGAGAATATGGTCTGGACCTCATTCACATAATGATGTAGAATTTTTGGCAGGCTGGGATAAATTATACGGTCCATGGAGTATTTATTGGACTAAGAGTAGTTAAATCAAAAACTGAAGCAAGAACAGACTAACATCATGAAATTTAAGATGTTGAAGGACAGACTTCATGTAGACCAAGGGTGTCCAACCTCACATTAAAAAGATCCACAAAGTCGCAGCAATGCGTCCGGACCGAACCCACTCCAATAGGTCGCAGAGGGATTGACGGGGGTCACTGCCGGCTTACGCGTTTCGAAGACAAGTCTTCTTCGTCAGAGCTCAGCAGTGTTTTCTCTCTCAGCTCTCCTGAGAGGGATATAGATATAGATATAGATATATATATATACACTGTATACATATACACATACATATATATATATATACATATACACATACATATATATATACACACACACACACACACACACATGTATGCATCACCCAACAAATGAACAGAGAACTCCCAGAGGGGCCTGCAAAACCCTCCCACCTCTGGGCGGTCCAATGTGACCGCCCACAGGTGGTAGTAATAGGGCACATAAAAAAGAAGGATATATGCCCTATTACTTTACTATTACATAGCTGCTACTTTGTGGATTCTTTTAATGTGAGATACTCACGTATGTTTGCAAGTAGTTTTCTTTTATTCATTTTTAATAAATCCACCCAAGGATAATGCACAAGGCTGGTGCGCCTTCCTTTTTTCTCTTAAACACAGAAGGCTTCTGTGTTTACAAGTGGTGGTGGTAAGCGGAGGGTGAGTGGAGTGCCACATGAAATGGCCTGGTGGGATGGATTCGGTCTGCCACGTTGCTTAGTTTATCAAAAAACGTGTCTAAAATTGCACTAGTTTGACTCTTACTTTTATAATAAAAAAATAGTTTATTACTCCGATAGGAACATTATCTATATCAGCGATCATTAACTTGTGATCGGCCCAACTTTTCTGCTCATTAGCTCTTCTTATTGTTTGTGCGTTGTGTGACCCAAGACAAGTCCTCTTCTTCCAATGTGGCCCAGGAAGGTCCAAAGGTTGGACGCCTCTGATGTAGACAATCAAAAAAACTATCAAAGCTAAAAAACACAAAAAGTTTGTCTGTGATCCAAGATTTCACACAAAATAGAGTGTATACCTGGTCCGAAAAACATCACAGATGTGATTATCAGACTGACACAGAAACCACAGAGACCGCACATGAACAGGATGCAAACGGGAAGAAACCTAATAACCCTGTGGAAACTATGACAGAGCCTAGGAAACAGCAGAATAGAGGTAGAGGTCATCGAGGGAGAGATATAAAGGGGCAATAGAGGTACATACAGTGGATTTTTTACCCCAGCCCCCTCAACATCTAAAAATCACTAAGGCTGGATTCACACCTATGCAGTTTTAGTGCTTTTTGCAAATTTACAGATTTGCACTAAAGAACGTGTTCCATAGGAAACCCATGTTAAATGGACTGCAGTGCAAATCTGCAAAATGCACTAAAACTGCATAGGTGTGAATCCAGCCCAACAGTGGGGATAAATCGGGGTCCAAAGGGGGAAAATAGTAGATCAATTGACTCCTGGATGTGGGACCCCCGAGATCCCCAACGAAGTCAATGACAGATTGAGAATTGCCAACCTGTCACAGACTATTTTGAATGAGGGCCAAGTAAGAGTCCTGGAAAAAGGCTCATCATTTGTTCCCACCATGGATTTTTAGTTATTTGATGGAGTGAAAAACAAATTAGTTTGCACGTAACCCTATGACTAAGGCCTATGACTAAGGCTGGCCATAGATGGAATACATTTATTTCCTGCAACCACGTGTTACAGGAAAGAAATTTGCTCTATTCCCAGATCAACACAGACGATTGTTGACAGGGGAATCCCTCCCCTGGAGCCATTATGCCCCCCCCCCCTGCAGATTCGTTCCGTTTATTAGTCACTGGGTTACGTGAAAACTAATTTATGTCTTTCACTCATTGAAATAACGCAAAATCAATGGTGGGAACAAATGACAAGCCTTTTTCCAGGGAGGGCGGGGTAGGGGAAGCTTCCAATGCACTATTCCCAACTGACACGTTCCTGCAAAAATGGCTGTATTTTCAGTTGGGTGCTGAAGCAACTACCAGCTGAAGCAACCTACTGCGGTCAGAAATGTCACCAGCACACCAGGATGTCCAAAACTTTAAACGATCACATATGTAGCACACGGACCTTTTCCTGCCTTCAGCTCACTTGCAGGTCAAGGCACACCGTGCTATATGCCCGTACCCTCCTGTTTGAGGAGGTTGAGCGGTGTTACCAATTTTGGGTCCTGCAGCAAGTTCTCCCAGCAGGCTGGTTCTCATCTCCTAGAGTATAGGGACAAGTCTCTATTTTTCCCCAGTAAGGCCAATGTCCACACCACTTTAACTCCAAACGCTGAGTTTATTTCACAAGCAAGTTCAACAGACAGGAAAGGTGGATGAGAGAAAGGACAGTAAGGTTTGGGAGATAGGTCCAGGCAAAAACTGGTATGCTAGTCGCTACTCGATCCAGAGTAGGTTTAGCTCACCCGGATAGTCCCCTGTAAGAGCGGATCCTAGCAGCCGGAGTGATGCTCGAACGTTCACTTTAGGTTTTCCTTGAGATACGATCGGGAGATCCTCTGCCACAGAATCTTTAAGTCACAAACTTCTCAGCTGTTGCAACACAAGGTCAGGTGCCAGTGATAGCACGTTGCAAGGCCTTTGGTGGATCTTTGAATCCCTCCAGAAGGTAACCAGGCCCCTCTTTCACCGAGAACTCATACCGGTCCATCAGAAAGGTCCTTCCCCAGTCTCCTCCTCTTAGAGCGGGTCCACCCTTTCCCGGGCACCCTGGGATTCTTCTTTTGGAGGTAGGCCCCAGCTAAAGGTGCTGGGCCTACTAGTGGAGTTGCAGCCCCAGGCTAAAAGGTGCCTGAGACCCATGCACGCGCGCACCCCTGGTCTGGAGGGCCAGGTGCGCGAACCGCTAACACTCCAGACTCTCACCGACACCCCAAAAGAATGGCGTCTGCCCCTTATTTATCCTCTCCCAGCATGCACAGCAGGCCAACCACACACACCGTACTTCTGCCGAGAGAGGACACCCTAAGGCATAGCAATGTCATCCACGGTTCAACCCTGACCTGATATGGCAGTGCCACCTACAGGCAACAGGGAACTGTGCGTCAGGCTACATCACACAGGCAGAAGCGAATACTAACAAATCAAAGTGGTCCGAGCCTGGCTACTAGCTCAGACCAACCCCTAAATTTAAGCACATAGCACCCCTGAAAAGTAAAGGGGCGCTACACATAGTTACAACAAAAGGCGACGTTTCGGAGCCACACAGGACCCCTTCATCAGTCATGTGACCTGGGGTTGGGGAAGCCACCCCACCAGGAGAACTCAATTATTGTTAGTGGTTATAACAGCCGCTAGGAATAATCACATGTAAAATCTGAGAGGCTGGTTGTACCCAAGTTGATCGAACTTTGGTACATTCAGGCCTGTTTATACATGGTTCAAATCTTGACCAGTTCCACAGTTCCTGGCCAAGATTTGAACTGTCAATGGCCGGCTTAAGCCCCGGTGGATGAGGCGAAATGCATTAGGAAGTGTGGTTTGGTGGAGACATGTAGGCTGAGCGATCATACTCTCCCTTTTTTCTCAAGGTGGTGATATCCAATTATTTGTGAAATTGGTTGAACATGATCTGAACCAGTTATCGGAAAGGGTAAAAGCAAACTGCTCGAATCTGAAAACCAAGGAGGAAACGGCAGTGGAAGAGCTTAGAAACAATAGCGAGCCGGTGATAAAATCTGCCGACAATGGTAGTAATATAGAGGTAATGGACCCTCCCTTCTATATTAAATTGCACCTTGACATATTGGGTAATGAGAGGAATTATGAGACATTAACTCAAGATCCAACACAAGAGTATCTAATGGAATTTCAACACATCTTAAAGGAATGGGTTGATAATGTAGCAGCCTACAAAATAGGCTGCTAGGTTGGTTAGGTAAATTTAGTTATTTTGGTTCCTCTAATCAGTGGAGCAGTATGTGATTGTTTTGGTGTGCTTCGAGTTCCACTGCAAGTGCGGCCCATCCATTGTGGGTGCACAGGCGCCACCTCCCCTATCCATGCATGAATTCCTATGGCGGGGTGTTTTTTGAAGCACCCGATTAGAGCGAGATGTTCTGTTCACCAAACTTCTATTCTGATTATCTGTATTGTTTAAAATAACCTGAAAATTTTTGTATTTTACATAAAAGACAATCATATGTGGAGTACAGGCTCTATCTAGCGTTCTTTTTTGGTATTGCTGCAGTTATTCTGTTTATTAGACTCACTGTGTGTGTAGTTTAGGAAGTTGTTAGCAAGCAGGGAATTCTGGGTAGAATCTTCACAGAAAGTGAAGCAGCCACCATTCTTTGAGAAGACACTGCAGGAAGCAAAACATGTCTTGCTCAATCTATCTCCATCACCCCTTAGAGAACTTAAAAAGTATGTTTTTACCATCTCATCTTGTATTGTATATCGTTGTTTCTGCAATGTATGCTGTATTGTATGCAATAGTGTACTTATTGAGGTCTATTTCTGTTATTTTGTAGTTTCACCTGGCTTGTTCTAATAAAACTGAGATCAAAGAAATATGGTATCTGAAGATTATGGGACAAGAAGTTTTAGCTATATGTCCTAGAGACAGAACACCAGAGGCTCCAATAAGCTTCAAAATAGGGTGGACTCGCGGCGCAGAGCATTGCGTCTGGAGCCAACCCAGGTGTGTTGCAACAGCGAATGAATATTCGGGGGTGAGCGCTACAATTATAAAATACTGTGCAAGGATGAGTTCAAGTACATTATCATTTACCATCCCACTATAGCCACCTTTTATGCACTTCTCAATGTGCATAAACATCTTGAGAGACCTCCCGGCCGACCTATAGCATCAGGGAATCAAACTCTCATGGAGGGGGCAAGCAGGTATATTGATTACAGTTTAGGACCTTATGTACAGCCGCGGCCCTCTTATATCGAAGATACAAGAGCTTTTGCGAACAAGCTGTCAGATTTAGTGGTTTCAGAGGATACCTTCCTTGCCAGCTTGGATGTAGAAGCCCTTTATGTTAATATTGGGCATTGTTTGAGTTTAAATGCGTGTGAACATTTCCTCTGGAGAGGTCTTTTATACCCATAAAGTTTATACTGTAGCCCAATTATTTCCTATTCAATGGAAATATACAGTATATAGACAATGCATAGGGACAGATTGCGCACACCCATCTACACCACCCTATTTTTAGACAATTGTGTTCACAGAGGATAGTCTTCACTACATGCATCTTGTTATGGACAAGGTTCATTGACGTGTTGGTCCTATGGAGAGGCACTGAGGAATCATTCCAACAATTTGTGGAATCCCTCAACGACAATGCTTTTGAGATATATTTCGCTAGTGAGATACATTGGGAGCACATCAACTTTTTAGATCTGAAAATAAGTAGAGATGTGGATGAAGCGATACGTACTACCATCTATTTCCTCCCCCACGTACCCCTTACCCTGACTTCTCCGTCAAGATCGATGGCACATCTATCAGTCCCGTCCCCACATGCCAGGGTGCTATGGGTAACCTTAGACTCTGAACTGACCTTTCAGGCCCACATCCAATCCCTGTCCAAATCATGCCGCCTTGGCCTACGCAAAATCTCTAGAATACACCACCAAGTTTCTAATTCACTCCCTGGTTCTCTCGCCTCGACTACTGCAACTCCTTCCTCATTGGATTACCTTTACATAGACTATCCCACCTTCAGTCCATAATGAATGCCGCTGCAAGACACATTCACCAAACCAACCATTCAGTGTCCTCCACCCCTCTCTGCCAATCCCTCCACTGGCTTCCACTCACCCAACAAATAAAATTCAAAGTACTAACAATAATTTACAAAGCCATCCATAACTCGGCCCCCAGTTACATCACTAACCCCTAGTCTCAAAATACCAACCAAGCCGCTCTCTTCTGTCCTCCCAAGACCTCCTGATCTCTAGCTCCCTTATCACCTCCTCCCATGCTCACCTCCAGGTTTTTTACAGAACTTCTCCCATCCTTTGAAACTCCCTACCCCAATCTGTCCCCTAATCTTTTCATCTTTAGACGATCCCTGAAAACTCTTCTCTTTAAAAGAAGCCTATCCTGCTTCTAACTAATACACTGTTTTACTTTCTCCATCAGCTCATCCCCCACAGCTATTATTACCTTTGGTATCAATTGACCCTCCCTTTTAGATTGCAAGCTTTAATTAACAGGGCCCTCTGATTCCTCTTGTACCAAATTGTAATGTAACTGTAATGACTGCCTTCATTTTGTTAAGCGCTGCACAAACTGTTGGTGCTATATAAACCCTGTATAATAATAATCTATCGCAAACCCACGTCAACAGTCTTCTTCACTGAAAACCAAGTCTCTTGCTATGGTTGAGTCTGAGGTGGTTAGAAAAGAAGAAGAAAAAAAAAACTTCACTGGACAAGCAGCCCCCCTAAGTCCCTCAAACGGGGGATCCCCATAGGGCAATTCATGACGGCAAAGTGTAATTGCTCTACACAAATAAAATTTGAACGAGTGTGTGGTGTGCTCATAGAGATTCTTCTACTCCAGGAAGGACCCGTGGAGATCATATAATAGGGCAAAACCAATGTCGAGAGATTTGCTATTGGGCCAACAAAGTTATGATAGATTTTATGTAAATGGTCAGACATCACTGAAAAAAAACATTCAGGGATTTCTAAAAGCATATATAGCTGGACTAAAGTATGTTTTTCATATCTGTGCTTCAAGTTTTATACATGCAATAATGCAGAATTGTAATTTTTTCAGCAAATCTTTATCATGCGACTCACCTCAACTTCCTTCTCAGTCAGTGGCGGAGCACTGCAATGGAAACAGATCATATTTTAAATCAATTTAGCAGAACGCATGTAGATGTCAAGGGGATGGGGACATAGCGGAAAGTTAATGAGATAAGAGGAAGAGCGATATCGGATCATCCTGGAGAGGCTATGGTCACTTTTATTATCAGGTAGTTTTTATTGGACCATAAGGAAATGTTTTGTTTGACAAGAAAGTGGAAAAAACAAACAGAGAACAAAACAATGGGGCTTACAGTACATGAACGTGGATTGCGTCTAGACATATGCGGTTTATTATTATTAATATTCGGACAATTTTTTTTATATTTACATTGAACTTCAAATTCTAACTACACATATTGCTGAAATCAAAAGACAGGCCGGTTTCACACTGGGGCGGTGGCGGTATAGCGCCGCTATTTTTAGCGGCGCTATACCGTCGGGATTGCAGAGGTATTCGGCCGCTAGCGGTGCGGTTTTAACCCCCGCTAGCGGCCGAAAAAGGGTTAATACCACCCGCAAGCTGCGGTTTGCGGGCGGTATTACCGCGGTATCCCATTCATTTCAATGGGAAGGAGCGGTGTAGGAGCGGTAAACACACCGCTCCTCTCACCGCTCCAAAGATGCAGCTAGCAGGACTTTTTTTTTTTAAGTCCTGTTAGCGCACCGCTCCAGTGTAAAAGCCCTCGGGGCTTTCACATTGGAGCGACAGGAGCCGCTGTTTAGGCTCGGTTTGCAGGCGCTAGTTTTAGCAAAACAGCGCCTGCAAACCGCCCCAGTGTGAAAGGTGCCTAAATAATGCTGTTTTTGTTAAGCTAAAGGGTGATTTAAAGATTAAGTGTAATTGTTTGAAGATTTTTTCGTTTGTTCACTTTGCTGCATTCAAATCGAAAACAATAACATTTTCGTTTCGACTGATTCGAAAATGTATCAATTTGAATTTCTAATGCCAAAAAAAAAAAAAACACTGTAAATTCCGAATACGAATTCTGAATACAAATTGAACGAATCAACCAAATTGAACTCAACTAAATAACTAGATTAATAAAAAAAATTCATCATGCACATGTCTAATTGCGCCATTAAATGTCTTAGCATAGACTAGTCAAGCTTGGACTTCCAACATAACCATGATATTCAGAATTGAATTGGGGTCATTGTAAATAAATTATGAATTTAAAGCGGTAGTAAACTTGTTAAAAAAAAAAAAAAAGTTTCTTCCTACAGGGAAATATCATATTGTGCTAGTATGTCCACATACTAGCACATTATGAGAGACTTACCTTGAAACAAAGCCCTCCAGCAGGACGCTGTTACCACTGCAGAGGCTTTCATCTTCACTAAAGCCCCATACACATGGTCGGACTTCCATCGGACTTTTCCCTGGATTTTTGTCTGAACGGAGTTGGCCGGGCACACCCATAGCATACAGGACAGGACTTTTCTGCAAACTTTCCCAAAACTTTTTGCAACATCACATGGTTTTTCTGCTCTTTACCGCCACCCTTTGGTCAACTTCTGCTATTGTTGGTCGATTTTAACATTAGTTGTTTTGTCCATCGGACAAAAGTTCTATGGTTTTCTGTACACTCGGTTGGACTTTGCTCCATCGGACTTTTGTTGGCCAAAAGTTTGTCTGTTTGCAGACCCAACTTTTGTCCGATGAAAACAAAAAAAAAAAAAAAGGAAAAGATTGTCCAATGGAGCGTACACACGGTCGGATTGTTGGTCCAACTTGCTCAAAATGAAGTTTGTTGGCCAAAAAGTCTGACCATGTGTACGGGGCTATAGTCTTCTTTCTGGGTTGGTGGGCTGCCTGCGGCTTGAATGGCTGAGCCGTGATGACATCACTCCTGCAACATGCGCACAGGAGTCTCAGCCATGGCACACAGCTCTGAAGGAACGGCACGGGTATGCCATTCCTTCAAAGCGCATGCACTGGTGACGTAACCGACTGCTGCTTGCTAGAATATCTCCTAAACAGTGCACGTTTAGAAGATATTCGTTTTACCTACAGGTAAGCTTACCTATAGGTACAAATAAAGAGAGAGTTTACTACCACTTTAATAATATACTCTTCACATTTAAAACAGTGGTCTGTATTGTTGCGATTTCCCTAAAAATGCATAGTGTTACAACTGATGTGTAGGATTGAACAGGAGATACCAAATATCTACCATAGGGGCTGTATCCTCCAAGTAGTCTGTTTATGACTAAAGCTAGCGATTTAAGGTTTTTATGGGTAGAACCAGATGGACTTGTGCCTTTTTTCAAGCTATATGCAAGGGTAGGGTCACTTATCTATCCATTCCAAACCATCTCAAATTTTTGAGAGTTTCCTCTATGAGTGCAGGTTAAGCTTTCAAAATGTAGAAAATAATTAACCTCGTCTACCCAGGCCTGTGCTGTAAAGGCTTGGCGAATACCCGGTGTTCTATAGTTTTTCTGGCCAAGAATAGGATCCTGGTTACCGCTTGTTCCAAATGAGGGTCTTCATGGGGAAGGTCCAAGAAGCTTCTGACATTTTGTAGAGCTCCCTCTACAAGTGTAAGTTAAGGTTTTCAGTGTAGAATAGAATTCATCTGGTTTATCCAGGCCAATGTCCAAGGTGCTTGGTGGGAAAAAGTGTTGTGCTATAGTTTTTTAGGTCAAGTATAGGATCTTACATTGTTAGTTCCAGATGAGGGTCTTCACGGAGAAAGTCCAAGAATCTTTTTAAATGCTCTCTTTACGACTCGAGTGTAAGTTAAGCTTTCTAAGTGTAGAATAGAATTCACCTGGTCTATCCAGGCCCATATTGCAGGGGCTTGGGGGGGATAACCGGTGTTGTGCTATAGTTTTTCAGGTCAAGTATCCAAGTGATTGCTAGATAAAGGTGATGGTCTTCTCAGGGAAGTTCCAAAAATCTTAAATTTTTATAAATAATGTAATATTTTACAAATAATTTCAAATTTCTAAGTGTCAGATTTCATCTTGTCTATCCAGGCACATGTTGGCGCCTAGAACCAGTGCTGAGCTATAGTTTTTCTAGCCAAGAATATGACTCTGGTTTCTGCTAGTTCCAAATGAGGGTCTTCATGGGGAAGGTCCAAGAATCTTCTGAAATTTTGGAAAGCTCCCTCTACGAGTGTAAGTTAAGCTTTAGTGTAGGATAGAAGTCCAGGCATGCATTGTAGGGGGTTGGGGGGGATAACCAGTATTGTGCTATAGTTTTCCTGGCCAAGTATAGGATCCTAGCTACTACTAATTGTAGATGAGGGTCTTCAAGGAGAACATCCAAGATAACCAAGATACTCCTCTTTGGCTCAGGAGAACAATTAAAACTCGAAGAATCATTTTTGGCGCATTTTGTTGGCGTCTAAAACCAGTGTTGAACTATAGTTTTTCTAGCCAAGAATAGGACCCTGGTTTCTGCTAGTTCCAAATGAGGGTCTTCATGGGGAAGGTCCAAGAATCTTCTGAAATTTTTGAAAGCTCCCTCTACGAGTGTAAGTTAAGCTTGAGTGCAGGACAGAATTCCAGGCATGCATTGTAGGGGGTTGGGGGGGATAACCAGTATTGTGCTATAGTTTCCTGGCCAAGTATAGGATCCTAGCTACTACTAATTGTAGATGAGGGTCTTCAAGGAGAACATCCAAGATCACCAAGATACTCCTCTTTGGCTCAGGAGAACAATTAAAACTCGAAGCATAATTTTTGGCGCATTTTGTTGGCGTCTAAAACCAGTGTTGAACTATAGTTTTTCTAGCCAAGAATAGGACCCTGGTTTCTGCTAGTTCCAAATGAGGGTCTTCATGGGGAAGGTCCAAGAATCTTCTGAAATTTTTGAAAGCTCCCTCTACGAGTGTAAGTTAAGCTTGAGTGCAGGACAGAATTCCAGGCATGCATTGTAGGGGGTTGGGGGGGATAACCAGTATTGTGCTATAGTTTCTTGGCCAAGTATAGGATCCTAGCTACTAATAGTTGTAGATGAGGGTCTTCAAGGAGAATGTCCAAGATCACCAAGATATTCTCCTGAGCCAAAGAGGAGTAATTAAAACTCAAAGCATGATTTTTGGCAACAAAGACAATTATTCAGTAATGAACTAATTTTGGGCACTGCCAGGGCATCTGGATAAGATCCTGCTGTTCTGAAGTGAATTGGGGCATAAAGGTTAGCCCCTGCAGCAGATGCAGTACATTCTCAGGGAGGTCCAAAATACTCTAAGAAACAGGAATAACTGTATAAGTGGAGAGGGATATTAACATCTGAGGAATTCTTTGTAGTGCTTTTCTGTAAGGCTGGGTTCATACCATAGGCCTATTGCATTAGGGTGTGCACCCCAAAGCTCAAACACACATGCCTTTCTCTGCAGCCTAAGCTGCACTGGACAGTGAAAGAACTGGATAGAGCTCTGTGCTGAGCAGCTTCCTGTTCATTCACAAACTGAAGCCTAGTAAACCCAGTTTACTAGGCTCAGTTATGAATGAACAGTGTGTTCACTGTGTTCATTTAGAAAAGGAAGGGGCTGGTAAATTGCATATTTACTCGCCCCTTCCCCCACTCTCTATTCTTGGAGCGCAACACAGGGGAAGCCCAGGCAACAGGGGAAATCGGCACTGCACGCAGTGATTAGGGTGTGCCCAGGCACACACCCTGCGCACGCCTATGGTTCATACCAATCCCTAGACATGTGCACTGCCGAAAAAATTATTTTTTTTGTTTTGTTTTTTTTTTGCGAAAATTCTAAAATCCGGAATAAGGAAATTCGGAATTCCGAATTCCCTAAAAAGCAAAAAAAAACTAACAAATTTTTCGAATTTAAAAAAAAAACGAATGAAACGAAAACTAATTTTCGATTTTCCGAATTTCGGGAATTTGGAAATTCTAAAAATTCGAAAATTCGGAAATTCAACTTTCCAAATTTCCCATTTTTGAAATTTTAGATTTTCTAATTTTGCAATTTAGAATTTTCCAATTTTCGAAATTCGAAATTTCAGAAATTTAAAAATTCGGAAATTTCGGAATTAACGAATTTCTCAAAATTTGTTAAAAAACTAATTTGAACTAAGCGAATTGCACATGTCTACCAATCCCTTTGGACTGTTTAGAGCAATGTATCGCAACACATACACAACGTTTAATAGGTCAAAAGCGGAATTTCAGCCCAACCTGAGTTCTGAAACACATCCCCATCTCCATAACATAAGTGCTGGGTTTTGTAGTCCAGAAGGGGAGAACGCAAGCAGGACTGACAACAATGCATGGTATTTCAGAGCAGCAGAGGTAGCACTGTCAGTTGACTTAAAAAATACTAGACGCTCACTGGATTTTTCATTACATTTATAACATTGTCCTTTAAGGGTGCCAAATCAAAAGGTTTCTACCTGGTGGGAAGACTCTTGTGAATGCGCAATTTGCGTAATAAGATATCAGGAATGTGCGGCATGACGTCCGATTTTTCCTTCACCTCTTCTCCATCCTCCTCACCATTCTCATGGACCGGCGAAGACCCTGAAAGTAAAAGCATAGAAGTACAATAAGGCTTGCCCAATCTGAGCCTCAACCACGATGATCGAGGAGGCCAGGGCTGACTTAGATGGTCGTGACCCGCTCTCACAGCCAAGGAACATGCACATTCTCACGTACAGAACGCAACAAAACCCTGTTAGTGGGGCAACATCTTTGTCTTCAGTTGGTGGAAAAAATAAATTTGAATAGAGTTAGAAGGTTAGAACCTCTTTTAAGAACAATGTAAAAAAGGGTCTCAAAGACATGTGATCGTTATACAATCTTGGGTCTCAAAGTGATCATTATACAATCTTGGGTTTACTTGTATAACCTGTGTACAAATAAATACTTCCAATCAGGGCCGCCATCAGGAATTTTGGGGCCCCTTACACAGCTTCAGGCATGGGCCCCCAGGAGCAGATTGGGGTTGACATCCAGGGCCCTGGGGACCTCTGGGCCCCTTACAAAAAATAAAATAAAAACATTTATAAAAAAAAAGGGAGGTTTCCATCCGGGGCTCTGGTCCCCTTACAAAAAAAAAAATTAAATAAAAAAAAATAATAAAAAAACAAACAAAAGGGGGTTGACATTAGGGGCCCTGGGGAACTCCGGGCCCCTGGGGATCTCTGGGCCCCTTACAAAGAAAAAAGAAGGGGTGCCATCCGGGCCCCTAAAGCCTCGTACACACGATCGGATATCCTATGGATTCTAATCCGATGGTTTTGTCCATCGGAAATCCGATGAAGCTGACTTCCATCAGTCTTGCAAAAAACCGACCATCAGTCAAAAAACTGACCGTTCCAAACGTGGGGACGTAAAACACTCCGATGAGCTGAGAAAAATGAAGTTCAATGCTTCTGAGCATGCGTCGACTTGATTCTGAACATGCGTGGGTTTTTTATCCGATGGACTTGCCCATAGACGATCGGAGTTTTCGATCGGTTTTTTTATCCATCGGAAAAATTTAAAACATGTTCTATTTTTTAAAACCGATGGAAAAAAGACCGATGGGTCCCATACACGATCGGTTTGTCCGATGAAAACCATCCATCGGACGGTTTTCATCGGTTAAACCGATCGTGTGTACAGGGCTTTACAGGTGTGCTGCCTGTACCCCCCTGATGGCGGCCCTGCTTCCAATGCTTTTTGAGGTTCTACTCTTTCTTCAAGGCTGAAACTTATGCCTCGTACACACGAACGCGATTTCCGACAAGAAAACAGCGTATTTTTTTTTTTCAGCAGGAAAACGGATGAAATTTGTCTTGCATACACACGGTCACACTAATCTTAGCTGAAATTCCGACCGCCAAGAACGCGGTGACGTACAACACGTACGACGAGCCGAGTTCAATGAAGTTCAAGAGGCAGTTCGGCTCTTCTGCTTGATTCCGAGCATGCATGTTTTTTTTTTGCGTGTCGTAATTGCATACAGACGAACGCGATAGGAATTTTTCCTGTCACGGAAATTTAGCTCCTGCTCACAATCTTTTCTTGGCCGGAATTCTGACATAAAAAGTGCGATGGAGCATACGCACGGTCAGAATTTGCGACAAAAAGGTCACATTGCACTTTTCCCCTTCGGGAATCGCGTTCGTGTGTACAAGGCTTTATGCTCAGTTCTGGTGGAGTCTTTCCAAAAATGCCCTTAAAGCGGAACTTTACCCATAAGAACTTGATGAAAAAATAATATTCTTCGGCAAGGAACATACATTCCACATTAAGAAATGATGCTACCAAAATTAGTTCTGAAAATTGCCTCCAGCATTGCAACCGTCACACTCAGGCATGAAATTGGGCGGGGGCCTGTGCCCCAGGCGCAGCATTGAGAGGGGCGCCGCTGGTCTCCGATCTTTTCCCACTGCCGCACCCAGAGCACCCGATCTCTTCCATATCACAAATGCCAGAGCTGCAGCTTGTGATGTTGAGGAGGAGAGCGGGTGCCGGGGCACATTGGAGCCATGTCTTTCTTCCAGACAGCCAGTGCAGGAAAGTGAGCACACACTGGACTGTCCGCCATCTCCCCAGCCCGCCTCACTTCTTACACAGTGCTGGGACAAGGTCATCTAGAGCCCAGGGAGAGCATGTCAACTTGCGTCACCACCCCCCCTCCCAAGATGTATGAGAATTACATGTCAGCAAAAATTCTAGCCCCCCCCCCCCAATTAAGCGCAAATGTGCATGCTTAGTTCAAATCCCCTCATTCCGTATATGCTCCCAGTACAATTCCCAATTCCCCAACCCCCCCCCCCCAAAAAAAAAAAGTGTCCCCCTTCCCAGCACAAAATCCTACATCGCTCCAATTTCCCCTCTGAGCAAAAATCCCCCCCCCCCACTCTAAATCCTCTTTCCCAGCACAAATTCCCCATCCTTGCACAAATCCACCCCCCCCCCCAAAAAAAAAAGACACATTTCCCCTCCTAGCACAAATGCCCCCAATCATCCGTACTTGCACAAATCCCCTTTCCCAAACAAAATTTCCCCTCCTAACACAAATCCCCCCCCCCCCACCATATTACCTTTTCTATCACAAACCCCCAAATTATCCCCTCCCTAAATTTCCCCTCTTAACCCAAACCCCCCCTCCCCCAATCACCATATTACCTTTTCTAGCACAAGCCCCCAAATCCCCCCCCCCCAGCTGTAATACTCCCCCCCTCCCCATTTCCTGTCTCAAAACGAATAGCCCCAAAATCACAACTCCTAGCACACCTCCAATTTCCCCTCCTATGATTCTTACCTCCTGTTGCCCCCCCCTCCAAATCCCATCCCCCAATCTCATTGTGGTGCCCCTCCCCCCCATATGATACCACAGTGCCCAGGGCAGCCGCCCCTCCTGCCCACCCCTTATCCCAGCCCTGGCCTTACAACACGAGCCCCACTGTACATAGATCACCTAGAGGGGAATGTTTTTCTTTTTTTCTCAACAAAAGTGAAGTTACACTTTAAGCTGCCCACACGTGAAGTGTTTGATATTCATCAGCTTTTTAAAAAGGACTGGCACTAGGAAGATTCAGAAACGCAGCTTTTTATTGACAATGTACAATTAATGGTTCAGCCTGACTTGATCGGAGTGGGGGGGGGGGGGCTGCACAAAGTTTTTTTTATTTTTAAAAGTTGCGATTGATTTTCTCCCAGTTTGGTCAGATCAGTTCAGTTATAGCCAGAAGGGAGTATGTGACGGCTTGGAACCATTTGCTTTGCGGCAAACGACTCATTATACTTCAAAACCGATCTTCCCCGAATTGTATGCCTGTGGCCAGCGTTACATGAAAAGACAATTCATAGCAGATTGAGCAAAAGACATTGGTGTTCTTCCTCCGAAAGAAGAAAACGGCAATAGAAGTATTCTGACTCGCATACAAAACTCCCAGATCGAAACTCATTATAAACCCATTAACCACTTCAGGTCCCCCCCATAGCAGTTTTACGGCTACAGCGCGGCACCTCTGCGCCCGATCACGTATATATATATATATATACACACACACACACACACACACATATACATACACATGATCTGACTCTTCTGGGTAGTAGAGTTGGGCGGAAAAATTTGTCCTGATCACCTGTTCGCCCCTTCATAGCATATAGCAAAGCTGGTTGTTAAGGACGCAGCGGCCCGCTCCTTAACAACGGATGACTCAGCTGTGAATGGGCTTCCTCACTGACAGCTGAATGAAAAAAACAAAAAAAAACAAAAACATTTCCTGCAGTATTAAAAAGTGAAAAATAAAACAGTGTGGGGGCTCCCCCCCAAAACTCATACCAGACCCTTATCCGAGCATGCAGCATTGCAGGACAGAAACCATTCAAGGCCACATGCCCTCAACATGGGGGGGGGGGGCTGGCACTTTAAAAAAGTAAAAAAATTGTTGGGGTCCCTCCCAACCATACCAGGCCCTTCAGGTCTGGTATGGATTTTCAGGGGAACCCCACGCCAAAAAAAAAGAAAAGGCGTGGGTCCCCCCCCCAAAATCTACACTAACCCTTATCCAAACATGCAGCCTGGCAGGCCAGGAAAGGGGGGGGGGACGAACCCCCCTCCTAAACCATACCAGATGCCCTCAACATGGGGGGGAGCCCCCTGCCCCAAAGCACCTTGTCCCCATGTTGATGGGGACAAGGGCCTCTTCCCGACAACCCTGGGTGGTGGTTGTAGGGGTCTGCAGGCAAAGGGCTTATTGGACTCTGGAAGCCCCCCTTTAACAAGGGGGACCCCAGATTCCGCCCTTCCCCTATGTGACCGAGTATGAGGTACATTTTACCCCACCTCATTCACCAAAAAAAAAAAAAAAAAAAAGTGTAAAAAAAAAAAGACAGGAGGCAGTTTTTGACAGTACCTTTATTAAAAAAAGCATACCGCCACACCAGTAGGTCCAAAAAAAAAAAAAAGGGAAGCTCTGCCCATGACGAAGGCCAACTGCCAAATGCCTGCGCCGTCATTTGACAGTTCTTAAAAAAGGTAAGGGCGGGTCCACCTGGCGACGTCATCTGGTGGCACCACCCCCTTGTGACGTCACCGAGCCAGCATGCACCGGCCGCTGATTGGTCATCAGCAACCTGCACTCGGCTCTGGACATTAATCAGAGCTAGCCCTGTGTATGTAAACACACAGGGCTCTCTTCTGACAGCGGCAATGTGCTGTTTTTTCTCCCAGCAAAGCACATTGCTGGTTAGGCACACATTTAACCCTTTGATGTTAACCCCTTCCCAGCCAGTGTCATTAGTACAGTGACAGTGCATATTTCCAGCACTGATCACTTGTATTAGTGTCACTGGTTCCCAAAAAATGTCAAAAGTGTCAGAATGTCAGCCGCAATATTGCAGTCCCGCTGTAAGTCGCTGATCGTCGCCATTACTAATAATACATTTATCCCGTAGTTTATACGCTTATTGGGATTTCTTTTTAAAACATGTAGCAGAATACATTTTGGCCTAAACTGATGAAGAAATTAGAATTTTTACTTTTTATTTAATGTGTATTATAGCAGAAAGTAAAAGCTTGATTTTTTTTCCCCAAAATTGTTGGCTTTTTTGTTGAAAGTGTAAAAAATAAAAACCGCAGAGGTGATCAAATACCACCAAAAGAAAGCTCTATTTGTGGGGACAAACATTTTTTTTGGGGTACAATGTAGCACGGTGCGTAATTGTCAGTTAAAGTAACAGTGCCGTATCGCAAAAAATGGCCTGGTCATTATTTTCTAGACATGTGCACTGCCGAAAAATTCATTTTTTTAGTTTGTTTTTTTAGTTTTTTTGCTTTTTTCTGAAATTCGAAATTGGGGAAATTTGAAAAATGTTTTTTTTCGCTTTTTTCGGAAATTCCGAATTTTCTAATTCCCAATTTCCAAAAAAAACTAAAACAAATTTTTCGAATTTCCGAAAAAAGCAGAAAAACGAATTTCCGATTTTCGGAAATTCTAAAAATTCGGAAATTCAACTGTCCAGATTTTCTAATTTTGCAATTCCGAATTTTCTAATTTTTGGAAATTCCGAAATTGAAAAAATTCCGTAATTGAAAAAATTCCGAATTAACAAATTTCTCTAAATTCGGGAAAAACGAATTAGAAACTAAACAAATTGCACCTGTCTATTTATTGCTGCCTGTGTCCCCATTAGGGAGATTCCCCCTCTATTTGTCCTGTTTACACCGAGAGTGAAAGTTAAAGGGGTTGTAAAAGGATAATTCTTTTTTTTTTTTAAAACAACAAACATGTTATACTTACCTCCATTGTGCAGCTCGTTCCTCCTCTTCTGTGGTCCCTCGGCGGCTGTCTCGGGTCCCCCCCCGCAAGAACTAACCCCCTTCATGCAAGCACTCTCCCATGCGGGTTAGTTCTTGCAGGCGCGCTCCCGTGATACAGCCAGCTATAGCCGCTCACGGTGCGCCGCGTCGTTGGATGTGATTGACAGCAGTGCAAGCCAATGGCTGCGCTGCTTTCAATCAACCAATGAATGAGCCGAGAAGAAGGCGCGTTCATGGCACGGGACTTTCGAGGGGTCAGGTAAGTAAACGGGGGCGCTAGTCCTCGGATGTTTTTTCACCTTAATGCATTAAGGTGAAAAAACATGCACCTTTACAACCCCTTTAACCAGCTGTCAACCGGCCGGCAGGAAGACACTGTTATCCTGGGCGTCGCTGGGGAGCCGCGATTGCCCAGTAACCGAGCAGGACCGTGGATCTGTGTGTGTAAACACAGAGATCCACGTCCTGTCAGGTAGAGGAGACTGATGGTGTGTCCCTTGTACATAAGGACAACCATCGGTCACCTCCCCCAGTCACTCCCCTCCCCCCACAGTAAGAATCACTCCCAGGGAACACATTTAACCCCTTCCTCGCCCCCTAGTGTTAACCCCTTCCCTGCCTGTCACATTTATACAGTAATCAATGCATTTTTATAGCACGGATCGCTGTATAAATGTGAATGGTCCCAAAAATGGCCGCCGCAATATTGCAGGCCTGACAAAAATCGCAGATCGCCGCCATTACTCGTAAAAAAATAAAAAAATAAAAAAAAAAAGCTATAAATCTATCCCCTATTTTGTATCTGCTATAACTTTTGCGCAAACCAATCAATATATGCTTATTGCGATTTTTTTTACCAAAAATATGTAGAATACGTATCGGTCTAAACTGAGGAATATGAAAAAAAATGTTTTTTTTTTTTTTTTAAATGGATATTTATTCTAGCAAAAAGTAAAAAATAGTGTTTTTTTTCAAACTTGACGCTCTTCTTTTGTTTATAGCGCCAAAAAGAAAAACCACAGAGGTGATCGAATACCACCAAAAGAAAGCTCTATTTGTGGGAAAAAAAGGACGCAAAATTAGTTTGGGAGCCACGTAGCACGACCGCGCAATTGTCATTCAAAATGTGACAGCGCTGAAAGCTGAAAAATGGCCTGGGCAGGAAGGGGGTTTTCGTGCCCGGTAGGCAGGTGGTTAAAAGAAAAAAAAAATTTTGGGTTGCCACCAGAACAGGAGTGGAGGGGAAATCTGCCAATGGGGACACTAGTTCTGGCGATTCCTCACTTTGGAGGGATTTCCTCTCACTTCCTGTTGTTGCTATGGGGCAGGAAGTGAAGAAAAATCTCCCCAATGGGGCATAGATGGCAAAGAAAAAATCCTGACGGGGGTTAGAACCTTCCCTTATTCTAACCAAAATGAAAACCGCTTGGCCTATAGTTCTACTTCAATGTCCTGGCTTACATGTGAGCTTTAGTAAACCCAAAACTAAAAATTATTATGATTATATTATTATTATTATTATTATTATACAGGATTTATAATAGCACCAACAGTTTACGCACCGCTTTACAATCTAAAGGAAGACAGTACAGTTACAATAGAGTTCAATACAGAAGGAATAGGAGGGCCCTGTTCATGGAGCTTACAATCTAAAAATGTAATATATTGCAGCTTACCAATCATTAGATGTGGTGGCTGCATTAGTTTTCTTTTTCTTAGGCTTTTTCCCCTCTCTATTTTCACCTGGTGATCTGGCCAGTAATACACCTCCTGTATTAGAGTACCCCCACTCTGGATGAAGGAGCACGGGAGGCACAGCAGGATTGACAGTCTGGGGGAGGGAAGTGTTAGATGGACTAGCAGCAGTGCCGGTGTTCTGCCGAACTGATTCCGAGCTCGACTGCGCAGGCGGAATTTCGAGGCGATGGAATTCTCTGAGCGTGAACAGCTGTTCGGCAGCTGTAGACGCGCTCGCTCCTGATGCTAGGGGAACCAGCTTGACAAGAAAGCGGCGGGGGCGGAGACTGGGACACGCCGCTCTATAGGGCAGCATATAACAATTATATGTACAACACTTGCCCTATAGAGCGGCGTGTCCCAGTCTCCGCCCCCCGCCCCTTGCGGCCGCTCATGAACATTTTAAAAAATACAGAGCGGCGTGTCGTGTCCCTTCAACTTGCTAGTCTCCGCCCCCGCCGCTTTCTGCGCGGCGTGTATCGTCGGGAGCAAGCGCGTCTACAGCTGACGAACAGCTGTAGATGTTCGTAGATTTCTGTGTGTTCCGAGTGCGCATGCGCAGACGCGCTCGGAACTATATCAATAGGGAAACTAGGTCGACAAGACACAGAGACAAGGTCATCTAGAGCACTAGGGCGTACATGCCAATTCGCGCCTCCCCTAAAGATGTATGAGCATTAAGTGTCAGCAAAAATCTCCCCCCCCCCCCCAAAAAAAATTAAAAATAAAAAAAATCAAGCACTAATCCGCATGCTTAGCTCAAACCCTCTCATTCCGCGTATGCTCCCAGCACAATTTCCCAATCCCCCCCCCACAAAAAAAAGTTCCTAGCGCAAATCCTCTATAGCTCAAATTTCCCCCCAAGCACAAATCCTCCCCCCTGCTCTAGTGACCCCCTCCCAGCACAAATTCCCTTCCCCCAATCCCCCCTCCCAGCACAAATTCCCATCCCCCATCCTTGCACAATCCCCCCCTGCCCCAAATTTCCCCTCCAAGCACAAATCCTCCCCCCTGCTCTAGTCCCCCCCTCCCAGCACAAATTCCCTTCCCCCAATCCCCCCTCCCAGCACAAATTCCCTTCCCCCAATCCCCCCTCCCAGCACAAATTCCCATCCCCCATCCTTGCACAATCCCCCCCTGCCCCAAATTTCCCCTCCAAGCACAAATCCTCCCCCTGCTCTAAATCCCCCCCCACCCCAGCACAAATTCACTTCCCCCATCCTTGTACAATCCCCCCCAAGCACAAATACCCTCCCCCCATGAATAAATAAAAGCTGATCATTGTAAGCACCCCCGTCAGTAGTAACTGGTTTGTTTCATCCCTGTAACTGCTACAGGACAGCCTGTTCTTTTGAAAAACAGGACTTGCTGGCTGGATCACCAGGTGAAAATAAGGGGCAAAGAAATATAAAAAAAGAAAACAAATGCAGCCGCCACATCTAAGGATTGGTGAGCTGCAATATTATTATCATTTTGGTTTAATATCACTTGAAGCTGCTAATTGCTGTACCTGCCGCTGTCACACTCCTGTCTGGAACAAACACTGTATGGTACATATAATAAAAGCCAAATATAAAATAGGATAAAAAAAAAAGAAGGTAAAACCTGCTGTCTCCATGGAGTGGGTGCCGCTGGGTTCCCAGGAATGAGAGTCGCTCCATTCCACAGCGGCAATGATAAGCCCAGCAGGACATGAATAAGCCTCCCATCAGGCCTTGTGGTGGCTTATCACCGGCAACAGCCTTCATTTCTACAGCTACAAATGCTCCATAAATACCCTGAATGGATGCAGGGAGAGGGCTGCTTATTGTACAAGGATGAAAAAATACACAAAACCCTCCAACGCTAGCAAAACCAATACAGCATCTCCCCTCCCCCACCTTCTTCATCTTTCATCTTCCTTTAGTTAACCACCTGGTGAATCAGAAGCTTCAGCCTCCCTCTAGCAGTGGTTAACCCTTTCGGGTTTGTTACCAACAGTGGCGGCTGGTGGATTTTTAGTTCAGAGGGGCAGCAAACAACCACCCCCCCAGGGGCGCGGCACTAACAACCCCCCACGCGTCTGCATCCAGCAGCGGCTCCAGGCTGGCGGGTGCGGTGTCCGGGCAGCGGCTCCAGGCTGGCAGGGGTCCCGGCAGCGGCTCCAGGCTGGCGGGTGCGGAGTCCCGGCAGCGGCTCCAGGCTGGCGGGTGCGGGGTCCCGGCAGCAGCTGCAGGCTGGCGGGTGCGGAGTCCCGGCAGCGGCTCCAGTAGGGTTGCCACCTCATTCCTTTAAACCCGAACACATATGAATTACACAGGTTCTGAGGCCAATTTAATGCAGATAAGGCACCAAGTGAGTTTAATTACCACCTTAATCAGCCACAGAACCTGTGTAATTAATATGTGTTCGGGTTTAAAGGGATGAGGTGGCAACCCTAGGTTCCAGGCTGGCGGGTGCGGGGTCCCGGCAGCAGCTCCAGGCTGGTGGGTGCGGAGTCCCGGCAGCAGCTCCAGGCTAGTGGGTGCGGGGTAGCGGGTCCCGGCAGCAGCTCCAGGCTGGCGGGTGCGGAGTCCCGGCAGCAGCTCCAGGCTGGCGGGTGCGGAGTCCCGGCAGCGGCTCCAGGCTGGCGGGTGCGGGGTCCCGGCAGCGGCTCCAGGCTGGCGGGTGCGGGGTCCCGGCAGCGGCTCCAGGCTGGCGGGTGCGGGGTCCCGGCAGCGGCTCCAGGCTGGCGGGTGCGGGGTCCCGGCAAACTTCTCCAGGCTGGCGGGTGCGGGGTAGCGGGTCCGGGCAGCAGCTGCAGGGTGGCGGCCGGCAGGCTTCCTCTTTGGCTCCAGCGGCTTCCTCTCTGGCTCCACATCAGGCGTCCAATAGGATAGCCTGACGTTTGGGCCAATCGGGAAACAGGTCTCACACCTGCTTCCTAAATGGCGGAGGAGAAGATTTATTGTGAAAATAGCAAAAATTAATTCGCTATCCTCACACAACTGGTTGGGATCGGGACGCAGTGCTCTGCGCCCCGATCCCAACTTTTTTTTAAAGCCTATTGGAGCCTCTGGCACTAATTATGTGCTTCAAAAAACACCCCCCCCCCCATCCCGCCAAAGGATATCATGTGCCTGGCGTCCTGATAGGGGCCAGGCGCCTAGATTCGGATTGGATTAAGTGTAGAGGCAGAGCAGTGACATCACAGTGCTGCTCCTTCATCCAGGGTGGGGGCGTGCTAATACAGGAGGTATGTTGCTGGCCAGAGCACCAGGTAAAGGGGGGAAAAAGACCTCTGCTGGGTTTTTTTTATACAGTTTGTTAGATCTTTGTTAGATCAGGTTAGATCAACCGTTGTTTGCGTTCGATCTCACACAGAAGAAGCAATATTAACAGTTATTTTCTGGGGGGGCTAACCTGTCGACAGCCCCCACTTATCAAAAAATTTACCAAACAGATAGCTATTTTAGAAGCTATTTGTTAGATCCGGTAAGATCAAGTGGTTTTAACGTTGGATCTCACATAATTTCAGAGATATTCCGCATAAAAATAGAGATATTAGGTGGTACATAAGGACAGGTTGGCCCCCCACATGCAATTTTCAGGCCAAAAATAATTCAGGCTAATAGATATTCATTAGATCCGGTGAGATCAAGTGGTTTTAACGTTAGATCCCACATCATTTCAGAGATATTTCACAAAAAAATAGGGATATTAGTTAGGTTTTACAGAAGGTACATCCATCTTCAACCGTCTCTGGATGGTCTCTGAAACCGTCTTTGAATGGTTCTTCAGCGGATGCCTGTAGTCTCTTCTCGCACCTCCGTTCACCACCCTGCCTCATGGTGATCTCTTAGACCAACAAGCTAGCTAGCCCCCCCCCCCCCCCCTTCTTGCAAAGCAGAAGTAGTAGCTCCATCCCCTGTAGAAATCAATGGTGCCATTTTGTTATGAGACTTCAAGTCCCGTGGTCCTCTGCTGCTGCTTGATTGGCTCCCTCTCCCTGACAATAGAGAGAAGAGAGCAGAGCGGATGCCTGTGAGTGAGTGCCGCTCGTTGCTCAAGGAAGAGGAGAGTTAGGGGGAGAAATCCCCCACAGGGACAGGCATAATCTCCCTCAGTGAGTGCCTGTGTCAATGTCTATTAAGTCTGACGGTTGCTGGCAGGGATGGCGGGAGGTGTGAGACCATGGGTGACAGAGTAGCCCCGCTACACACTCCCCCCACCAAAGAACCTTTGATCCGCCAAAGGTGGTAAAGAGTCTATGACCTGTTACAAGCTTTTGATATACACACGGAAAAAAAAAAAAAAAACAGGTTAGTGTGCACAGGAAACCATACCCTGGCAGAGGAACATCCTACCAATTAGCATAGGACTAAGGAGGTTGTCCTGCCTCGCTGTTTTCATCTTCAGCAAGGGGTACAGACTGAGATTTAGTCACTGGCTGGAATCTTTGAGAGGCCGTGGGTGTGGACTGTAAATCTGGCTGTGGTGGCACATGAACTGCTTCCGACAGAGGCAACAAATGATTGCGATGCCAAGTCTTCAGCGGGCCTGTCTTTCCCTCTGGACGGATTTGATATACTGGGAGTCCTGGCAGATGCTTGCAAACGACATAGGGCTACGACTTCCAGCGGTCAGCCAACTTGTGCTTTCCAGGGACACCCAGGTTTCTCAGCAGTACCTTGTCATCCGGCTGTAGGTCCTGCACTCGTACCTTGAGGTCAAAGTTTATTTTGTTTCTCTGTCCTCTGGCATATGAGGCAGCTTGAGCCTTATCATAGGCGGTCTTAAGACGTCTCTGCAGGTGATCCACATACCCTCTGTGGGAAGTTGCTGAAGTATGGTCGAGGGATGTGCCGAAGGCCAAGTCTACTGGCAGCCAGGCCTACTGTCCGAACATCAAACTATAGGGAGAGTAACCTGTGGCATCATTGGCGGTGCTGTTATAAGCATGCACAAAAGCCACTATATTCTTGCTCCAGTGCGGCTTTTGTTCTGAATTTAGAGTTTCAAGCATATCCAGGAGGGTTCCATTGAATCTCTCTGGTTGAGGATCTCCTTGAGGATGATACAGGGTGGTTTTAAACTTCCTGATGCCTAACAGGTCTAAAAGTCGCTTAATGAGACTACTCTCAAAATCTCTCCCTGGATCAGAGTGGATGCGTTGGGACAGAGCATAGTACACAAAGAATTTCTCCACGAAGATCTTGGCCACCGTGGATGCTTGTTGGTCCCTCGTGGAAAACGCCTGCATACTGAGTGAAATGGTCAGTCACAACCAGGAGATTTCCCTGTCCGCTAAGATCAGGCTCCAAGCACAGAATGTCAATGCACACCAGCTCTTGGGCCCTAGGTGGCCATGGTTGTCGTGTAGGGTAGTTAATACGGTCTCCCTATGTTTTGCAGGTAGGAATAGCTGCAATTTTTCTTCAGAATCATCAGAGGGGCCCCTTCGGTAGACCAACCCTTGGTGCACCTGAAACCGATCCCACTCTCGGTGCAGCAGACGGGTTTCCTTTGGGAAGTCAGTGAGGAGCAAGTTGGCTCTCCAAGGCCTTCAATGCCAAGCTACAGGGAGGGTCCTCCAACTGGTCCCTCTGCAGGTCATTCTTTGACAGCTTCGGGCAGACCTTCATCCCTGACTTGGGTGACATTGCAACAACATCTGGGGACACCAGCAGCTTACACTCCAATGTCTTCGGCCCTGGATCCTCCTCCAGCTTGATGTTTTGCTCATTGACATAAGGCTCGTACCCCTTCAGGTGTCAGCTGGGCCTATTCTTCTAGAGGGCCTCTGGAACAATGGGGCCTTCTTGACAATGCATCCACATCTTGTTTCAGGCTGAAAATAAACCCTGATTGAGTAGCCAACCATCTGTGACCCATGGCGTCCAACTTGGTGGTAGTGAGGATGTAGGTGAGAGGATTGTTGTCGGTCTTGATCACGAACACCGCTTCATACAGGTAATCCCCCAGCTTATCCACCACCACCCACTTCAAGGCCAGGAACTCAAGTTTGTGCATGGGGTAGTTCTTGGCAGGGGGCCAAGTTCCGACTCATGTAGGCAACAGGCCATAGATGACCGTCATGCTCTTGATATAGCACCCCACCTAACCCATCTCGACTGGCGTCAACGTGTATCTCGTATGGCTTGGTTGGATCTGCATAGGCCAGGACTGGAGCGGTTGTTAGGCTTCACTTCAGCTGCCTAAAACCTCTTCACACTTCAGAGTCCATTGTTTCTGAATGGACTCTCTGGGTTTTCTGGGCCCTCCAGCTGATCTGACAGGCTTCACCAGATCAGGGTCAGTGCCTTAGCGAATCCCTTGACAAATCTTCTGTAATAAGAGCAGAATCCCAGAAATGACCTAAGCTCAGTCACGTTGGTAGGCCTCGGCCAGGAGGTGACAGCTTACAGCTTCTGGGGGTCGGTGGCCTCTTCGTCGGCAGACACAATGTGGCCAAGGTAGTTGACTGAGGGTTGATAAAACTGGCACTTTTCCAGAGACAGCTTCAACCCCCTCATCATGCAGTCTCTTCAAGACCTTCTCCAGATGCTCTTCGTGCTCTTTCAGGGTCTTGCCGAAAACGATGATGTCGTCTAAGTACAATAAACACCTTGATTAATTTCACGTCACCCACGGTCTTCTCCATTAGCCTTTGGAAGGTGACTGGGGCACCAGACAGGCCTTGATGCATACGGTCAAATTCAAAGATCCCCTCCGGGGTAATAATAATGGTCTTCTCCCGATCCTCAGGGTGCATGGGGATTTGGTAATACCGACTCTTCAAATCCAGCATTCTGAACCATATTGCTCCTGACAGGCTTTGCAAGGCATCTTCTATCCTTGGGTGGTATATTGGTCAGGAATGGTCCTTCAGTTCAGCGTCCGGTATTCAATACACAGCCTCAGTGACCCATTCTTCTTCCGTACCACCACTATTGGGGAAGATTATGGATTCTGGGACTCTCAGACGATACCTGCCCTCTTCAACTCTGCCAGTTGTTCACGCAGATCCTCCAAGTCCCCTAAAGGAATCCATCAAACTCTTTCCCTGAACGGCTTATGCACTTGAAGAGATGGCTCCGGTATTGGGCACTTTTTGCACACCCCACATCAAATTCACTTTTGGAGAACACAGCCTGCCATCTCAGGAGCTGAGTCTTGGCCCTTTCTTTCCATTCAGGCAAAAGAGGAGTATTCTTCGGATAGAACTCCTCCACAGAGATCCCATCCTTTGCTCCCCCCACCAAATCAGACGGCAGGGCTGAGGTTGCCAAATTCACTTTTCCCAGAAACATCTGAGCCGGCATCTTCACTGGCGAGGCTGTTATGTTGCGGCCACTAACCAAGATCTTCCCGTGACTTCTTTGCAATCCTTTGGTTGAAACCACCTTGGGAATTATCTCCACTCCCATGTCTTCTCTCTGTCCGTCTGCTTCAAGGACAATGAAAGGGCCTGGTTGCTTCCAATTTAGCTTCACAGATGCTATTAAACAGGCCACTTTACCAGGCTGTAACACTTTCTCACATCGGTCCAAGCACCAGATCTTTCCCGCTCCTTTAGCTGGGGCCTTCTGTTCTTGTACCAGGCGCTGGTAGGCTTGTCTCAGCACACTTGTAGTTGAAGTGCCCGGCTCCAGACAAAGAGGTGTCAACAGCCTTCTGACAAGATCAGTATTGGTCCCTATGATGAGAGAACTCTTACTGGCCCCTAGTGGGCGAGGACAGACCACTGTCAGAGTGTCAAAAGTCTCGGCTTTCCCAGTGTGAGGGGGTTAGCTCGGCAGCGGGTGTGTGTGACCCCCGGGATGGGCTCCCCACACAAAAACAGGCCCAGCAAACGGAGGTTGTGGTTTTCAAAATCAAAAAAAGGTGCGGTTTATTTTCTATTTACAGTGACAAAACACAGCAAAGCCAAAAGAAACATAAACAAAATAAATCCTGGTCAACTTGACCTCTGACTAAACATACAGGTTTCCTAACTAACAACTGGGATCAGCCTAGTGCTGTCCTAGTCCCTAAGTCCCTGGTTTTAAATGTCCAAGCAAATAGCCACACAGGCTTTGTCTCACCGCACAGGGGTTCACTCTCCCTAGACAGTCCACACAGGTCTGGTTCCAGGCATGAGCTAACATCTAATGAAGCTGGGAGTTCTTATAGAGGCCTAAATGAGCTGACAAGCTTCAGCTGGTCTCATCAACTCCCTGTCTGCACGACGCCCCACACTCTCCCTAGACATATGAGTCATCCATGAGCCCACTAGCCTTAGCTGGGCTTATACAACTCTCCACCTAGTTGTATAAGTCGGCGTAAAGCCTGAATCTGGGCGAAATATATCTACCCCCCTGGATGCAACCAGGTGACTTTACCTTCCTGCTGTCACATACCCCCCCCTCTTGTTTTAACCTCGGGGTTGGAACACCAGCAATCAGGCATTCATGTACTCGAGACAAAGCATCCACATTCCCCATTTGAACGCCAGGGCGATGCTTTACTGTGAAGTTGAATTCCTGGAGGGCCAGGAACCACCTATTCACTCTTCTATTTGTTTCCTTGTTTTGAGCCATCCACTTTAACGGAGCGTGATCCGTAACCATGTCAAAGTGCCTACCTAGCAGGTAGTACCGAAGGGAATCTAGAGCCCACTTCACCGCTAAACACTCCTTTTCAACGGTGGCGTAATTTACCTCATGGGACTTCAACTTCCTGCTGAGGTAAATGACTGGGTGCTCTTCCCCGTTCCAGACCTGGGACAATACTGCTCCTAACCCCACATCTGACGCATCACTTTGTACGACAAAGTCTTTAGAGAAGTCGGGTGAGTACAACACTGGCTGGCTACATAAGGCTTGTTTCAAGAATTGGAATGCTGCCTCAGCCTCGGGGGTCCATTTAATCATGACCGACCCTTTCCCCTTCGTTAGGTTGGTTAGGGGCACAGCCTTAGAAGCAAAGTGGGGAATGAATCGCCGATAATACCCAGCGATTCCCAGAAAGGCTCGTACCTGCTTCTTGCTGTTGGGACGTGGCCAACTCTGGATGGCCTCGACTTTGTTGAGTTGGGGTTTTATTACTCCCCTCCCAATGGTGTACCCAAGATATTTGGCCTCCTCCTGCCCAATGGTACACTTCTTGGGGTTAGCCGTAAACCCCGCTTCCCGAACAGAGTCCAGGACTGCTTGCACTTTTGGCAGATGTGAGGCCCAATCTGTGCTATGGACAATTACGTCATCCAGGTAAGCCGCAGCATACTTCCGATGGGGCCTCAGCATCTGGTCCATTTTCCGCTGGAATGTGGCCGGCGCATTCTGTAACCCGAACGGCATTCTTTTATATTGGAACGCCCCGTCTGGGGTTACAAATGCGGTTTTCTCTTTGGCCAATTTGGCCAGGGGGATTTGCCAATACCCTTTTGTGAGGTCAAGAGTCGTCATGTATCGGGCTGTTCCCAGCCGGTCGATCAACTCATCTATACGTGGCATGGGGTAGGTGTCAAATTTTGTAACTTTGTTCAACTGACGAAAATCGTTACAAAATCGCCAGCTCCCATCCGGTTTAGGCACCAACACAATGGGACTAGACCAATCACTTTGGGACTCCTCTATCACCCCTAAGTTCAGCATTTTCTGTACTTCCTCCCGTATTGCCTCCCGTCGGGCCTCTGGGATCCGATAGGGTTTTAACTTCACCCTTTCACCGGGCGGGGTAATGATGTCATGCTCTACCCCAAATGTTTGTCCCGGCAGCTCAGAGAATACCTCCTTGTTGCGAAGCACAAACTCCTTAACCTCCTGTTGTTGGGGTTGTGACAAGGTGGCTGCTATTCCAACCTCAGGAATCACGCAACCAGTTTGAGCTGGTGACCAAGTGTCTGCGACTAGGGACTCTCTATCCCTCCAGGCTTTCAACAGATTAACGTGATAGATCTGTTCGGGCTTTCGCCTTCCTGGTTGTCTGACCTTGTAATTCACTTCGCTCACTTTTTCCATTATCTCGTAGGGGCCTTGCCATTTGGCAAGGAATTTACTTTCAACCGTAGGGACAAGTACCAGTATCCTATCCCCCGGGGAAAAGGTACGGGTCTTGGCTCCACGGTTGTACACTCTCTGCTGTGCTAACTGCGCTTGGGCCAAATGTTCCTTCACGATGGGCATTACCTGTGCAATTCGGTCTTGCATCAGGGCGACATGCTCAATCACACTCCTGTGGGGAGAACTCTCACTTTCCCAAGTTTCCTTGGCAATATCCAACAGCCCTCTTGGGTGTCTCCCATACAGTAACTCAAAGGGGGAGAATCCCGTAGAGGATTGGGGCACCTCCCTAATAGCAAACATCAGATAAGGAAGTAGACAGTCCCAATCCTTTCCATCTCTATCCACCACTTTCTTCAACATTTGTTTTAGGGTTTTGTTGAATCTTTCAACCAGCCCATCGGTTTGGGGGTGATACACAGATGTACGTAATTGCGTCACTTTGAACAATTTACACAGCTCCTTCATAACCCGGGACATAAAGGGTGTACCTTGGTCCGTAAGCAGTTCTTTACAAATACCCACCCGGCTAAACACAAGAGATAGCTCTTTGGCTATGGTTTTGGCCGAGGTATTTCGGAGAGGGATCGCTTCTGGATAACGGGTGGCATAGTCCATTATAACTAATATGTACTGGTGCCCCCTAGCGGACTTGATTATAGGACCTACCAAATCCATGGCGATACTCTCAAACGGGACCTCAATGATGGGTAGAGGGACCAGCGGGCTACGGAAATGTGGCATCGGGGCCGACCTCTGACACACAGGGCAGGAGGAACAATAATTTTCTATGTCCTTCATCACCCCCGGCCAATAGAATCTCTGTAATACCCTCTCTCGGGTTTTCTCTGTCCTCAGATGACCTCCAAGAATGTGCCCATGGGCCAACTCCAACACCAACTTCCTGTAAGGTTTGGGCACCACAAGCTGCTCAACGGTTTCTTCTGCCCTTTTTGCCACCCGATACAGTAGGTCCTTCTCTACGCTGAAGTATGGGTAAGTGCAGGTATTATCTGGGTTCACTAACTCGCCATCTATTTTCACTACGTTTTCCCGTGCCTTTATTAGGGCGGGGTCTTTCAACTGTTCTGTGGCAAAGTTTTCCCTGTGAACCTCAAGATCAGAAAACTCCACAGACGGTAGGTTTTCGTCTGAGGAGGTGGGCTCCTCTCCAGTTTCTTGAGTCTCCCCTGCCAATACTGATAAGGGAAATTCCGGAGAGTCCTCACCACTCTCAGGGGAGTTCTGGCTATCACATTCCTGGTACATAGGGGCACCAGTGGGGGGCTCAGGATCATCCCACAGTTCCCAGAACTTCGGAAAATCCCTTCCCACAATGGCGTCATACGGTAACTGAGATACTAAGCCCACTGGATGAGAGAGGGTACCTTTGGGGGTCTCGAAACACACTGTAGTCACTGGATACTCTCGGGTGTCCCCATGCACACAAATAACAGCTACCTTGCTATTCCCAGAGACCTCTGTTTTAACTAACTCAGCCTTTATCAGGGTCACAAGGCTACCTGAATCCAGCAATACCACAACATTTCTACCATTAACACACATTTTGCATAAATGTTTCTCAGTTCCTCGAATGGCAGTGCATGCTACTGTCGCACACAGCGACTGACGTCTGCCCGTCAGAAAGTCACACTGCATGGGTTCCTCCACAACCGGGCAATTGGCTGCAATATGTCCCGCTTGCCGGCAGCGGTAGCAAACGATCCTTCTTGCCGCCTCTTGAGCCGCTGATTTCCCAGGCTGTTCTCGCCAAACTTGGGGTAGAGCTCCCACCCTCTCACTCTCTCCACCCTTACCCCTTGGAATCCTCTTATCCGCCCCTGGGGATGGTCTGGTCTTAGGGTGGAAAGTCCGAGTGTCTCTGGAAGAGGCCGTCAGGTTCTCTGTAGCCAAGTATTTCTCCACACGATCCACAAGACCATCGGCCGTCTCTGGGTCTCCATGGCTTACCCACTTTTGGATGGCAGTAGGAAGAGCTCTCAAAAACCGATCCATTACAACACGTTCCACAATCTTTGGTGCGGACAAAGTCTCTGGCTGTAGCCACTTTCTGCTCAGGTGAATGAGATCATACATTTGAGACCTGGGGGGTTTTCCAAGCTGGAAAGTCCAGTTATGCACACGCTGAGCCCGGACAGCCTGGGTGACACCCAGCCTTGCCAATATCTCAGCTTTTAGCATCACATAGTCTTTTGCTTGGTCAGGCTCTAGGTCATAGTAAGCCTTCTGCGATTCACCAGTTAACAGAGGAGCCACCAGTCCAGCCCACTGCTCCTCAGGCCACTTTTCTCTTTCAGCAGTCCTTTCAAATGTGGTCAAAAATACCTCTGGATCATCCTCTCCAGTCATTTTTGTCAATAAACGACTCACCCCAAAGGACGCGGTATTAGTGGGACGGCTTTCCTCACTGGTCTGCGGACGTTGCTGCATTACTGCTTCCATTTGTTGTAGTCTCTGCTCTTGCTTCTGTAACAGGTCTATGAAGCGGGCCTCAGATTGCTGCTGGGCTTGTTGCTGAGCTTCCAGACTCTGTTGGTGAGCTTGCTGCTGGGCTGCAAGGCTCTGTTGATGAGCTTGCTGCTGGGCTGCGAAGTTCTGTTGTTGAGCTGCAAGGCTCTGTTGATGAGCTGCAAGGCTCTTTTGCAAACCTGCATTTGTCTGCTGTTGATTGGCATTTGCTAGAGCCAGCTGCTTCAGTATCTCCTCCATGCTGGCTTAAAAAAAACTGCCACTGGTTCTCCACCAACTGTGAGGGGGTTAGCTCGGCAGCGGGTGTGTGTGACCCCCGGGATGGGCTCCCCACACAAAAACAGGCCCAGCAAACGGAGGTTGTGGTTTTCAAAATCAAAAAAAGGTGCGGTTTATTTTCTATTTACAGTGACAAAACACAGCAAAGCCAAAAGAAACATAAACAAAATAAATCCTGGTCAACTTGACCTCTGACTAAACATACAGGTTTCCTAACTAACAACTGGGATCAGCCTAGTGCTGTCCTAGTCCCTAAGTCCCTGGTTTTAAATGTCCAAGCAAATAGCCACACAGGCTTTGTCTCACCGCACAGGGGTTCACTCTCCCTAGACAGTCCACACAGGTCTGGGTCCAGGCATGAGCTAACATCTAATGAAGCTGGGAGTTCTTATAGAGGCCTAAATGAGCTGACAAGCTTCAGCTGGTCTCATCAACTCCCTGTCTGCACGATGCCCCACACTCTCCCTAGACATATGAGTCATCCATGAGCCCACTAGCCTTAGCTGGGCTTATACAACTCTCCACCTAGTTGTATAAGTCGGCGTAAAGCCTGAATCTGGGCGAAATATATCTACCCCCCTGGATGCAACCAGGTGACTTTACCTTCCTGCTGTCACACCAGCCACAGAGGGATCGAAGGTCAGCTTGACCAGTAGATAGCCATCATAGGGGAAGTTATGAGTCACAATGCCCCATATCTCCAGGTGTTTGAGGTCCCTGTCATAATAGTCTCTGTAGAGACAGGTCACTTAAGCTCCAGTATCCAGAAGGGCCTTGGTGTAGACTCCCTTTATTTGGATGGGAACAACAGGAGGAGGTCCCATCTGCTTGTCAGGGAGCAAGGAGGAAGTGGTGGCCCTGGCCTGTTCGGTGGTTTGTATCCGCGCTCCTCTCTTGCTGAGATTCTGATTGGGCTTAAGTCTACGCTAAGTTCTGGGAGTCTGGTGTGCATTGACTCTCCAACGCCGGGCAGCATGTGTCAAAAGAAGCAGGACACTGGGTTGCTTGGAGGCAACAACGGGGGAGGGGGGGGGGCCTCTGCAAGGGTTTGGACTTCCGCTGCTGTCTCTTCACGTCATTGGTTTTAGACCAAGTTACCGTAGATGGGCACCCGGTTGGCTCCTTCACCAGGTTCCTCCGAAGTTTCCCTCTGGATTCTGGCACTGTGCTCCAGGCTTCACTGGGCTTGGACACACCTGTCGATTAATGTCCCACATAATTTCAGCATACCTCTGTATGCTCAATGGCACTCCTCAGTGGTACACGTGATACTGCTCATTATCGGCTCAGATATAGACACTAGTATGGATATCCGTGCATTGCTACCAAATATCCATAATATCCCTGTAATTATGTATAATCCAACATTAAAACCACTTGATCTTACCGGAGCTAACAAATATCTATTAGCCTAGATGATTTTTGGCCTGAAAATTGCATGTGGGGGGGCCAACCCGTCCTTATGTACCACCTAATATCTCTAATTTTATGTGGAATATCTCTGAAATAATGTGAGATCTAACGTTAAAACCACTTGATCTTACCGGATCTAACAAATATCTATTAGCCTGAATGATTTTTGGCCAGAAAATTATGTGTGGGGGGCAAGCCCGCCCTTAATAATCACCTAATAAGTCTCTAATTATGTGAGATCTAACGTTAAAACCACTTTATCTCACCGGATCTAACAAATCGCTTCCAAAATAGCTGTTTGGTCACTTTTTTGATAAGGGGGGGCTGATGACGGGTTAGCCCCCCCCCCCCAGAAAATAACTTAATATTGCTTCTTCTGTGTGAGATCCAGCGCAAACATTTTGATATGGGGGGGGGGGGGGCTAACCCGGCAGAGGTGGAAAAAAGCCCAAAAAAAGAAAACAAATGCAGCCGTCACATCAAGTGATTGTTAAGCTGCAATAAATAATTTTTTTGGTTTGGGGTTTAACCACTAATTAGCCACTCAATCACTTCTGTGGGTTGACGGAAGCGTTTCCTTTGTGTGGAAAGAGAAGAGTGGTGGAGAAAGGTCGATTGAATGAAAAAGGGGCCATGGATGTATATGGTTATGCTGATTGAAGAGTTTTATCTCACACTATAATTGATTGAGGTGAAGTCCTGCTAATATCTGGAAACAGTGATTTAAGCCTGTGCGAGGCCTGAAGGAGGAAAAACGTACGGAGGAAAGATTTCCTTTCTATGGCTGGTGGTCATTCTTTGGCCTTAGATATCTGGTGAGCACAGTTACATGACACTTCGGATAAAGCACTTTGATTGAAGCACGTTGCACTTTATAGGAAGCACAGTGTTGGAGTATTAGAAGACCCAAATTATTATATTGTTTACATAATATCTATATAGACTTTTGATCCTTTGTTGACACTTATGCACTTTTAAATATTTTTGTATTTGTTCATAGTCTTGTTGCACCCTTTCACTTTCTTTTACGTTGGGTATCTATTTACTTGGCATAACATCATCTTTCACATTATAAAAAAAAAAAATTGGGCTAACTTTACTGTTTTTTTTTTTGTTTTATTCATGAAAAAGTTTTTTTCCCCAAAAAATTGTGTTTAAAAAACCTCTGCGCAAATACCGTGTGATGAAAAATTGCAACACCCACCATTTTATTCTATATGGCCTTTGCTAAAAAAATAAATCTCTCTCTCATATATATATTTTTTTTTTTATTATCTCTATATACTGTATATATCTATCTATAGAGATGTTTGAGTGTTCTAAGTAATTTTCTAGCAAAAAAAAGTCGATTTTTTTTCACGTAGGAGCGAAGTGGCAGCATTGCCCCGGATACGAAGTGGTTACAGCGGAGGTCCGGTGAGAAAAAAAAAATTAAAAGTCCGCAGCTACAAACACTGTAGCTGCTGACTTTTAATAAGCACACTTACCTGTCCAGGTTGCCCGCGATGTCGGCCGCCTGAGGCAGATCCATCCTTTGGAACTAGGTCCCGGCGCCGCCATCCTCACTAAGGGAAACAGGCAGTGAAGCCTTACGGCTTTTCACTGCCCGTTTCCTACTGCGCATGCGCACCGTCCTGTGCGTCCCAGGAGGCAACGCAAGGAGGAGAACACAGAACCTCACCGCGGAAGAGGAAGAGGCAGATTAGGACGATCTGCCTAGTAACAGCAATTTCTGGTAAGTATTTTAAAAAAAATTAATTTTTTTTAGACTTTTTGGCAATTTTTTTTTTTTTTTTTAGGGTGAACCTCCACTTTAATATCGCT
Organism: Rana muscosa; assembly: GCA_029206835.1. Taxonomy (NCBI): domain Eukaryota; kingdom Metazoa; phylum Chordata; class Amphibia; order Anura; family Ranidae; genus Rana; species Rana muscosa. Next base: position 194,887,379 of record CM055119.1, read on the forward strand.
TTGATACTGATTTAAAAAAGCTGGAGTTGATGTTTGTGATAACCAGATTCCAGGTTGCGTTTTAGAAACATCTGCTATGTGGTCAATACCTCTACTTTAACCCGTTGGCGCCGGCCGCATGCAAATATGTGGCCTTTCGGCGGGCGGGCCTTGGCGCAGAGCGACCTCATATTTGCGTGAATTGGTGTGTATACAGCTGTGCCGAGAGCATGCTTCCGTCACAGTTACTGGCAGCCAACGGAAAGCTCCCAATCGCTACTTGCGATCGGGAGCTTTTCAATCATGTGACCGCCAGGATAGCCAATCAAAACTTGAAGGGTCGGAATGGCGCCGGCTCCAAGAGGTTAATTAAGGGCTAATCATTCACAGTCTTGGTGAGTGAATTTCCAACCTTCCCTCTGTATTTTTATCAGTGGCAGATAGTTAAGAATAAACACTGGGCAACATAGCACTGGGTACCTCCAACCTCATACCTCTTTCCTGCTCAGCTGCCTCGCTGAGTTCCGGAAGCTTCTGGCATAAGAGGTTCTGACTTCTCATCATCTTGTGCTCCTAAGAGGAAAAGATTCATTAGCAACACTCAATACAAAGTCATGTATTTATTAAACTTTATGTACTGTAGTGCCCTACAGAGGACACCAAGCCAGTCCCCACCACAAATCCCGGCTCCAGGGGAGCTTGCACTCTAATGCCGATTTCATAATCCCATTCTCACTAAGGTCAGCTAATATACAGCGGGTAAAATAAGTATTGAACACGTCACCATTTTTCTAGGTAAATAGATTTATAAAGGTGCCAAAATGTCTAAAACTTTCACCACGTATCAGTAACAACCCATGCGTATAGAAATGAAGTTATGTCTAATAAAATGGAATGACACAGGGGATAAGTATTGAATACACGAAAAGGAAAGGGAGGTGCAAAAAGGCACGGAAAGCCAAGACAACAGCTGCAATTATCAGTAATTAGAAAGCAATGCTGCCCCTTGTCAGTGAAAATTAATGTCAGCTGGTTCAGTCTCAACTGATGGCCTTTAAAAAAGGTGTCTCATTACCAAGGTGTCACACAAGAAACATCTCATGATGGGTAAAAGCAAAGAGCTCTCTGAAGACCTTTGCAACATTTTTGCAAAACATACTGATGGCATTGGCTACAGAAGGATTTCTAAACGTTCCAGTGAGCACTGTTGGGTCCATAATCCGGAAGTGGAAAGATCATAATTTCACTATAAACTGGCCACGAGCAGGAGCTCCTCAAGATTTCTGACAGAGGAGTGAAAAGCCAGCGCATTCACGGTGCAGGATTTTCAAGGGGTCAGGTAAGTAAACGGGGGCTCCGGGGGGGGGCGCTAATCCTCTGATGTTTTTTCACCTTAATGCATAGAATCCCTTTTTCAAGGGCCCAAAAGAAATTAGACAGTTGAATCAGAATCTGTTTCATGGCCAGGTGTGGGCTACGCCATCAATTAAGGAGAAGGAAAAGGAGGAAAATGAGGAAAAGGAGGAAAAGGAGGAAAAGGAGGAAAAGGAGGAAAAGGAGGAAAAGGAGGAAAAGGAGGAAAAGGAGGAAAAGGAGGAAAAGGAGGAGGAGGAGGAAAAGGAGGAGGAGGAGGAGGAGGAGGAGGAGGAGAAGGAGGAGAAGGAGGAGGAGAAGGAGGAGGAGAAGGAGGAGGAGAAGGAGAAGGAGAAGGAGAAGGAGAAGGAGGAGGAGAAGGAGAAGGAGGAGGAGAAGGAGGAAAAGGAAAAAGGAAAAGAAGGCGGAAAAGGAGGAGAAGGAGGAAAAGGAGAAGGAGAAGGATAACGAGGAAAAGGAGAAGGAGAACAATGAAAAGGAGAACAATGGAAAGGGGAACAATGGAAAGGGGAACAATGGAAAGGGGAACAATGGAAAGGGGAACAATGGAAAGGGGAACAATGGAAAGGGGAACAATGGAAAGGGGAACAATGGAAAGGGGAACAATGGAAAGGGGAACCAGGGAAAGGAGAAGAACAAGGGTAAGGAGAAGAACAAGGGTAAGGAGAAGAACAAGGGTAAGGAGAAGAACAAGGGTAAGGAGAAGAACAAGGGTAAGGAGAAGAACAAGGGTAAGGAGAAGAACAAGGGTAAGGAGAAGAACAAGGGTAAGGAGAAGAACAAGGGTAAGGAGAAGAACAAGGGTAAGGAGAAGAACAAGGGTAAGGAGAAGAACAAGGGTAAGGAGAAGAAGGGTAAAGAGAACAACAAGGGAAAGGAGAAGGAGAACAAGGGAAAGGAGAACAAGGTAAGGAGAAGGAGAACAAGGTAAGGAGAAGGAGAACAAGGGAAGGAGAAGGAGAACAAGGGAAGGAGAAGGAGAACAAGGGAAGGAGAACAAGGGAAAGGAGAAGACAGAGAAGGAGAAGAAGACAGAGAAGGAGAAGAAGACAGAGAAGGAGAAGAAGACAGAGAAGGAGAAGAAGACAGAGAAGGAGGAGAAGACAGAGAAGGAGGAGAAGACAGAGACGGAGGAGAAGACAGAGAAGGAGGAGAAGACAGAGAAGGAGGAGAAGACAGAGAAGGAGGAGAAGACAGAGAAGGAGGAGAAGACAGAGAAGGAGGAGAAGACAGAGAAGGAGGAGAAGACAGAGAAGGAGGAGAAGACAGAGAAGGAGGAGAAGACAGAGAAGGAGGAGAAGACAGAGAAGGAGGAGAAGAACAAGGGTAAGGAGAAGAACAAGGGAAAGGAGAACAAGGGTGAGGAGAAGGAGAACAAGGGTGAGGAGAAGGAGAACAAGGGAAGGAGAAGGAGAACAAGGGAAGGAGAAGGAGAACAAGGGAAGGAGAAGGAGAACAAGGGAAGGAGAAGGAGAACAAGGGAAGGAGAAGGAGAACAAGGGAAGGAGAATGAGAACAAGGGAAGGAGAATGAGAACAAGGGAAGGAGAATGAGAACAAGGGAAAGGGGAAGGAGAACAAGGGAAGGAGAACAAGGGAAAGGAGAAGGAGAACAAGGGAAATGAGAAGGAGAACAAGGGAAAGGAGAAGGAGAACAAGGGAAAGGAGAAGGAGAACAAGGGAAAGGAGAAGGAGAAGACGGAGAAGGAGGAGAAGACAGAGAAGGAGGAGAAGACAGAGAAGGAGGAGAAGACAGAGAAGGAGGAGAAGACCGAGAAGGAGGAGAAGACCGAGAAGGAGGAGAAGACCGAGAAGGAGGAGAAGACAGAGAAGGAGGAGAAGACAGAGAAGGAGGAGAAGACAGAGAAGGAGGAGAAGACAGAGAAGGAGGAGAAGACAGAGAAGGAGGAGAAGACAGAGAAGGAGGAGAAGACAGAGAAGGAGGAGAAGACAGAGAAGGAGGAGAAGACAGAGAAGGAGGAGAAGACAGAGAAGGAGGAGAAAGGAGAAGACAGAGAAGGATGAGAAAGGAGAAGACAGAGAAGAAGGAGAAGGGAGAAGGGAAAGGAGAAGTAGAGTTACTATAGAAGAAAAGTGACTCTACCAACATGTGAAATTTAAACGACCTATGTAAGGTATTTAAAAAAATTTAAACAACCTATGTATATAAATAAAAATGTTATGCCCACTTCTGCATTACTTGTGGTACAGCCTTCATATATATATTTATATGTGTATATAGTTGTTTGCCTTTTTTGAGTTCTGTTTCAAATCTTCGGGTATTGCAAACCATGAAAAGGTTTCAGCTGGAGAGACAGTGCAAGACCTTTCTTTCTGCATGTGAATTACGCTGCTGGCTATTTCGCAATGCGATCTTTGCAGGTTGTTGATATCAATTCAGGAAGGAAAAGCCTGTTGGAAAGAGGATCCTCTTGTGTGATTTATTCCACCAGTCCAGTTCCTGTGTATTCCCTTCTAATCTGACATGATAATTCATCAGCTCCTTCCTGTTTACGCTCTGGCATTACACGGGGCTGAGCAGGTTCAGGAACACTTTGAAATGTAGGACTCCGAGCCCCATTCCACTAGCGGCAGCCTCTAATGCCAGATATATTGTTATGTCTGGAGATGGCGACCATCATTATCCACTAACACAACCGCCAGAGACATGGCTTTATAAAGGCATTCAATGCTATCGTAAAAGTATCCTGTGGTTAATAAAAGGAGTCCCAGCCATGCGCTACACAAGGCTTCTGTGCTTAGCAACGTCATCCAATATAGTTTCTAAAAGAAAACCAACACTGGCTTAAAATGAGCCAAAAATAACTATGATGTTTCTGCAAACGTACCTAATTTATTAAACAAAAAGCACAAAATAGAATCAGAAGTGTATTTAGATGGAAATAGTGCTTTAATATTGGTGTTCGTTCAAAACAAAGTAAATCTACAATAGCTGACACGTTTTGGAGACTCAAAGATCTCTTCTTCAGGGCTACAAGACAAATCTGAACATGGTACAAGAATGGTTACAGAACCACAAAATCTTACATCATTCGTATTTTGCTTGTGTGTTTCTACAACTATTTTGTACTATTTTTTTTAGTTGTCTTGTCTTCCTGGCTTTCTAATCTAACTCTTTCCTCCCCAGCCCGATTGTCCCTGGCCCGCCCCTTTTATTCATTCGATTTTAGTTCTTTCAGTCATTAAGGCTGAAGCCTTGTACACACGGCCGAGAATCTCGTCAGGAAAAAACTTGTCGTTTTTCCTGACGAGATTCTTGGACAAGAATCTTGTCCCGGCCGAGTGTACACACGTACCTTTCAAAAGAACCGCCGTTCTTTTGAATGTCACGAACGCGGTGACGTCATCGACGACGAGCGTGCGCTCGTCACATTCGATGCCGTCGCCGCCATCTTGCTTCACCCTACCTATGCCTAGGAAGCTACCGCGCATGCGTCAAAGTAATTTCGAGCATGCGCGGGTTTCCACGGCGACAGGTAAGTGTACACACACTCGGGTTTCTTGTCGGGAAACAGGCCGACGAGAATCCCGACGAGAAAAAAGAAAGCAGGTCCTCTTTTTTTCTCGTGAGACTCTGAGCAGTTTTCTTGACGAGAAACCTGAAAGCCTCGTACACACGGCCGGTTTTCTCGGCAAGAAAGCTCTGCAAGCAGTTTTCTTGCCGGTTCTTGCCGAGAAAATCGGCCGTGTGTACGAGGCTTGAGAATCATGTGGCCGTAACACAAAGCGGTCTGCGTGCATATGCAGTCTGCCCAGGAATGTTCACTGCTCCAGTCTGACATCCATACATCCATCTATTTATCCATCCATCCAGGCATTTTGATATTTGCATAACTCCTCCCATGAGCCAGCCCACTGTTTGCCTCAGAGATTAAAAATTAGAGCGGAGTACTGAGGCAAGGTGCTGTGATGTTTTCAGGAGGATATCTAGAGCACCATGTGGGCCCTTGTCACTAGCCATGACTGGCATCATGGTCAATCAAGAGGAAGCTTTAAAGTGGAGCTCCACCCTAATTTTTCACTTTTGGTAATCGGAACCCTCCCCCCCTCCGGTGTCACAATTGACACCTTTCAGGGGGGAGGGGGGTGAAGATACCTGTCTAAGACAGGTATTTTCACCCACATCCGGGAGTCCTCTCTCCGGGAATCTGCGGTAGTGACGTCACTTCCCCCAGACTTCCCGTAGTGTTCTGGGAGACACTCGGCTCCCAGAACACAGGAGGACGAATCAGAACGGCGCAGCGCGACTCGCGCATGCGCTGTAGGGAACCGGGCATGAAGCCGCAGGGCTTCACTTCCTGGTTCCCTCAGCGAGGATGGCGGAGGGAGCAGCAGAGCGACGAGCGATCGCTCGTCCTCTGCTGCGGACGTCGTTGGACTCCAGGACAGGTAAGTGTCCAAATATTAAAAGCCAGCAGCTGCTGTAGCTGCTGGCTTTTAATTTTTTTTTTTTTTTTTCCGGCGGCGCTCCGCTTTAAGATTCATAAACAAACAATATTGGCACACTGAGGCTCAGGGTGGTTAACATTATGCAATAACCATAATATCAAAGTAAAGTACAAAACAATCTGTAAAAGTCCTTGGTGCCACAGGATGGCTATTCTAAGTGGCTGCCAGCTTGTGTGAGCTAGAAGGGCTCTTTAGCTTTTATGGTTAGTGCTGCCTTAAAGCGGAGTTCCACCCAAAAATGGAACTTCCACTTTTCGGAACACTCCCCCCCTCCGGTGTCACATTTGGCACCTTTCAGGGGGGAGAGGGGTGCAGATACCTGGATAATACAGGTATTTGCACCCACTTCCGGGCAGTGACTTTCCGTCCCCCGCTGTGTTCTGGGAAACACACGGCTCCCAGAACAGAGCGGGGACCAGTAGAATAGCGTAGCACGGCTTGCACATGCGCAGTAGGGAACCGGGCAGTGAAGCCGCAATGCTTCACTTCCCGATTCCCTCACCGAGGATGGCGGCAGGGGTAGCCGAGAGACGAGCGATTGCTCGCCTTCGGCTGCCGACATCGCTGGACTCCAGGACAGGTAAGTGTCCATTTTTTAAAAGTCAGCAGCTGCAGTATTTGTAGCTGCTAACTTTCAAAAAATGTTTTTTCGGTGGACCTCCTCTTTAAATTGTGAAGCAACAAGTAGGCAGGTGCAGTCTATTTTCTCCACTGTAGGTGGCGCTCAACCGCAGCGGCATTGCAGTAGGAGGGGAAGTCAAGAGGAACATGTTTCCTCTATGGATTCCTGGGTCACTGGGGAAGCTATATGATTGGATGCTGCTACCTCATGTGACTGGCAGCCATCTTGGGTCAGGCAGAGCCTATTTATGACCCTGGCTTCCAGGCTTGGCGCACATCCTTTCTAGGGACCTCTTCAAGTGGGCACGGACTGGCCAGGCCACCTTCAGCCCCCTCAGGACAGATGCTGTCGGTACACCGGAGACTTGCCCTGCTACCCATCGCTGTTACATTCTGTGAGTATTCCCGGTGGGGTGCATTCCCGGCGGGCAGCAGTGGCCGCTCATGCAGGGCGCACAGGCACCGCCCTCCCTAATCTCTGCATTCGTCCCCCTAATCTTCATGCAGGGCGCTGGATGCATGGATTTCCATGGGGTTTTTTTTTTTGGAAGCACATGATTAGGGCCTGAGGCTCCAATTGGCTTCAAAAAGGGTGTGACCTCCTGTTTTTCCTCCTGGCTAATCCCAACCAATCAAAGGGTCCCGAGACCGAAGACCCCATTTGCCGGATTCCAGGACTCCTGATTGACCGGGAGGAGACCACCGGGAAAGAGACACAGGAACAAAGGTACTGCGGGGCTGGCGGGCGACGAGCAAACAAAGCGGCGATCAATCGAGCGATGAGGGAAGGGGGGTGGAAGGGGTTGGAGGAGGGTTTGGTGGTGGTCGAATGAATAGCTGGATCAAGAAATCTGAGCACCAGCGGGCCTGTTGTGAATTGCCGAACTAACTTTTTTTTATCAGGTAACTTCTATTGTAAGTTTTCTTTTAACAATTACACTGAGAAAATAACTAACAATGCAACGGGTGTTTCTGTTCAAAAGAAAGACACAACACTGAGTACAATACAGTATAAAAAGTATACAGTAGAATGACAGTGCATTTCAACTTAAAACTGTTATTTGCTGTATATAGCGAGAGGCATACCCAGGACCTTCAACAGATAACCAATGTACAGCCATTGCCAAAAGTTTTGAGAATGACCCAAATAATTATTTTCTACAAAGTCTGCTGCCAGTTTTTCTTATGGCAATTTGCATATACTCCAGAATGTTATGAAGAGTGATCAGATGAATTGCAATTAATTGCAAAGTCCCTCTTTGCTATGAAAATTAACTTAATCCAATAACCAACATTTCCACTGCATTTGTGAAGAAGGCTTCAGGGCGCCCAAGAAAGTCCAGCAAGCTCCAGGACCGTCTCCTACAGTTGTTTGAGCTGCGGGATCGGGGCACCACCAGTGCAGAGCTTGCTCAGGATCGGCAGCAGGCAGGGGTGAGGACATCGGCACGGCATACACAGGGAGAAGACTTTTGGAGGATGGCCTCCGGTCAAGAAGGGCAGCAAAGAAACCACTTCTCTCCAGGAAAAACATCAGGGACAGGCTGATATTCTGCAAAAGGTTGAGGGATGGGACTGCTGAGGACTGAGGGAGAGTAAGTTTCTTTGATGAATCCCATTTCTGATTGTTTGGGGCATCTGGAAAAAACCTTGTCCAGAGAAGAAAAGCTGAGCGCCACAATCAGTCCTGTGTCATGCCAACAGTAAAGCATCCTGAGACCATTCATGTGTGGGGGGCTTCTCAGACAAGGATGGGGGCTCAGTCACAATTTTGCCTAAGAACACAGCCATGAATAAAGAGTGTGTAGCGGGCAGTTCCTCCCCTCTCCCCGTCCCCTCTATTAAAGTTCTGCTCGCAATGTCTCTGGTCTAGGGGTATGATAGGGGAGGGAGAGGGTGCGCTACGCCTGGCTTCCACCACAGGTGTACAAGTGGTATCAGCAATGCCTTCCTTTACCTTCGGGCCTGTGTTGTGCATCGGATCCTCCCTCCAAGAGTCTCCTAGAACCTCGTCTGCCAGAAACTTGAGCCACACACCATTAAAGTCCAACACTCCTTTATTTAGAACATAACATTGACTCCCTTGGCTATATAACAGAAAACGAGGTGTGTGTACGAATAGGCCCAGACACAAGTTCGATCCTCCACTCTCCTCCAAAGAGTGGGTTATGGTCTCCGCACGAGGGAAATTCACCTTCCGGACGGTCTCCGACAAGAGGCTCACCCGTCACCAGCAGTATGCTGCACCGGGTCTTTAGATGAGGAGCTCTTCCCGGTCCCATTACGCCCACCTCGGATTCAGGCATCCATCTCCGGAGTACCCTAGGATCCTTCCCTCGCGGAACTCAGTGTTGGGCACTGAGCTCCAGACCGCCGTCCGAGTACCTCACCCCAGGCAAAAGGTGCCAAGGGTGGAACACGATCTCCGGTGGTCCTCTAGGCCTAGTCCGCCTAGAGGACAAACACGAACTCCGTCCGCAGGCTAAAGGTGCCAGGGACCAACAACCCCGTGACCAAGATGGCCGGCCCCTTTTATCCCCTCTCCCAGCAAGCACGGCGGGTTCCCCGCCCCACCATACCGCTGCCCAGAGAGGACAAAAGTAAGCTCAGCACACAGCGGTATCCGTCCGTCGGCCCACAGTGACAGCGCCACCCAGTGGACCTCCGGAGACACACCACTGGTGTCACTGAAAAATTCAAAAACTTACGGCGGGAAAGTAAGTACCCGCTACAAGTGGTACAAAAATATCCTCAGAGCAACTTCTCCCATCCATCAAAGAACAGTTTGGTGAGGAACAATGCCTTTTCCAGCATGATGGAGCACCTTGCCCTAAGGCAAAAGTGATAAGTGGCTTGGGGAACAAAACATTGAAATTTTGGGTCTATGGCCAGGAAACCCCCCAGACCTTAAAGAGGAAGTAGTAAACCCAGATGGGTTTACTTTCTCTTTATTTCCCTGCAAAGGTAAAGCATAATGGGCTACTATGCATCGCATAGTAGCCCATTATGTGTCACTTACCTGCAGGAGAAGCCCACGATGTCCCGGTCTTCCTCACTAATAGCGAGCGGCCATTCTTCACCAATCTTCTTCCGGGGTCCGCAAACTCCGGCTCTGTGACTGGCCTGAGTCGCGTGTCATCACTCTCGTGCATGCGCGCGGGAGCCGTCACGGCATGCTGCCATTCAGAAAACGGCACTCTCAGTGCGCCTGCGCCATAGATGCATTATTTATTGCAAATATCTCCTAAACCGTGTAGATGCAGGAGATATTGCAAGCACCTACTACAGGTGGGTACAGGCAGTACACATGTAAGGGGCCCGGATGGCAACCCCCCCTTTTTTTTCTTGTAAGGGGCCCGGATGGCAACCCCCCCTTTTTTTTTTTCTTTCTTTCAAGGGGCCCGGATGGCAATCCCTTTTTTTTCCGTCAGCACCCAAAGCCCCCCCCAGTTCTCAATTTGCGGCAGAACCCCACTCCCTCCCCCGGTTCTCAATTTGCGGCGGTAGCACCCCCCCCCCCTCGGTTCTCTGCTCCAGGGGGCCCATGCCTGAAGCTGTGCAAGAGACCCAAAATTCCTGATGGCAGCCCTGCCTACAGGTAAGCCCTAATCTAGGCTTACCTGTAGGCATGGGCGTCCGCTGAACTTTTTACAGGGGGGGGGCATCATTTTAAGGTCATCCATGCTCGGTCCCTTTTTGAAAATGTTATAAAGGGAAGGGGCTTAGTCATTATGACATAAAGCGCAGGCATGCAAAGGTTTGAGAAACCTGATGCAAAAGCTTAATAGAAGCATCAAGCTGCCATTGTCTGATTAGCAATTTCAAATTTTTTTTAAACCCCCCCCCCCACTAAAGGCCGAATAGCGCCACTAAAACAATGGTAAAGCGCCGCTAAAACTAGCGGCGCTTTACCGATAACATGGCCAGCTGGCAGTGTGAAATAGCTCTTGAGGATAATTCTGCTTCATTCCATGTCCATATAAATATAGTGTGTCTCCACATGGACATGGACCGCTGCGGGGGCTTTGATCTGAGGTAAGTAATACTTAACCACTTCCATACTGGGCACTTATACACCTTCCTGCCCAGACCAATTTTCAGCTTTCTGCGCTGTTGCACTTTGAATGACAATTGCGCGGTCATGCTACACTGTACCCAAACGAAATTTTTATCATTTTTTCCCCACAAATAGAGCTTTCTTTTGGTGGCATTTGATCACCTCTGGGATTTTTATTTTTTGCTAAAAAATAAAAAAAAAGACCGAAAATTTTGAAAAAAAAAAAGTTTTTTTTGTTTCAGTTACAAAACTTTGTAAATAAGTTAGTTTTCTCCTTCACTGATGGGCACTGATGGGGCTGCACTGACGGGCATGGATAAGACGGCACGGATGGGCACCGATGAGGTGGCACGGATGGGCACTGATGAGGTGGCACGGGTGGGCAACGATCGGCGGCACGGGTGGGCAACGATCGGCGGCACGGGTGGGCAACGATCGGCGGCACGGGTGGGCAACGATCCGCGGCACGGGTGGGCACTGATGGGCACGGATAGGCGGCATGGATGGGCACTGATAGGTGGCACGGATGGGCATGGATGGGCACTGATAGGTGGCATGGGTGGGCACTGATAGGTGGCACTGTACTGTACTAATGGATGCCAATCAGTGTCAAACAATGCCTGCCAATCAGTGGTGCCCATTGTGGGCATTGATTGGCATCCATTATCCCTGGTGGTCTAGGGTGGCATACCATTAATGGTGGGCTTCCCTGGTGGTCTAGTGGCTTCCCTGGTGGTCCAGTGGGCATCCTCGGGGGGGCTGTGCTGATAATCTAATCTAATCTCTGTCAGAGGAGCAGCCGATCGGCTCTCCTCTACTCGCGTCTGACAGACGCGAGTGAGGAAAAGCCGATGACCGGCTTTTCCTGTTTACACTGTGATCAGCCGTGATTGGACACGGCTGATCACGTGGTAAAGAGTCTCCGACGGAGACTCTTTACCTAGATCGGAGTTGCGGGGTGTCAGACTGACACCCCGCAGCAACGATCGCCGCGATGCGCGCCCCCTGAGGACGTCATATGACGTCCAGTCAGGATTTTAGAACCACTTTGCCGCCGTCAATCCGCTATAGGGCAGGCGGCAAGTGGTTAATGAGCTAGTATGCTATGCAGTGGTGGAATGTCCATTAGTGGCACCCCTCTCACCCATGCATTCGGCCCCCTCATCTACATTTGGGGGCACCGGATGCAAGGATTCCAATGGGGGGGGGTTTAAGCACGTGATTAGAGCTCTATTAGGCTTCAGAAAAGGGTGGGCTCGGGGCGCAGAGCTCTGCCCGTAACCTAGATTGGGTAAGTGCCGGATGACCGACCGACCGCGAGACCCCCGGTGACAGAGCAGGAGCTGGGGGGGGGGCACCACCAGCCAACCAGGTAAGGGGGGGGTTGTTGTTAGAGGATAACCATAGTGACCAATTTTTTTTACATTTCTTAGGACATCCCCTATGTTTATATGTGAGCTCTTCTCTCTGTAGATGTAAATGTAGAGCTTCACGCCATTGTAAAAATGTTGGGGGTGTAGGCGAGATCCATTTTTGCGGGCCAGGAACAAAGATCTCAACAACATTAAATGCATTTCCGCAAGGAGGGTTTTTTCCAGGATTCTGGAGCAAATTCTGGATCTAAAGACACATGGAGAAGAGATGCTTGAGGGGGGATATGATTTCAATTTACAAATACTATACTGGTAACCAGACAATAGGGATAAACATTTTTTGCTGAAGGTAGTTTAACAAGACACGTGGCCACTCATTAAAATTAGAAGAAAAGCGGTTTAACATTAAACTACGTAGAGGGTTCTTTACGGTAAGAGCAGCAAGGATGTGGAATTCCCTTCCACAGGCGGTGGTCTCAGCGGGGAGCATCAATAGTTTCAAGAAACTATTAGATAAGCACCTGAACGACCACAACATACAAGGATATACAATGTAATACTGACATATAATCACACACATAGGTTGGACGGACTTGATGGACTTGGGTCTTTTTTCAACCTCGTCTACTAACTATGTGACTATGGGTTGAACAAACCATGTTAAGTGTTGTAAAAATAGACGTCCAATATCAATGAAGTTAGGGGCAACTCCATAACATATGAATAAGAGTCCCAATTTGGAGATACTGCCCTCCCCCCAAAAGTGTTGTTTCTGCAGAGTATAATGCACTGCGTGAATAAACAATTGGGTCAATTTTTGAGAAGGGGAAAGGGATACTTGAGTTATAATTTCCAAAGCCTGAGTCCATTCATTATCTATTGCCGAACTTTACCTTTAATACAAGTTCTGTTCCTGCAACCAGACCTCTGTTTCATGCTGCACCTCCCCACAAACACGTTGCTTGGCTTTCGAACAATGGATTGCTATGCTTCTGCCGAGCCACCTCCTGCTACAGTACTTACCTGAAACCTTGTGATGTCTGTACTTCATGCCAGCCTTTCAGCTTCAGGGTACTCAGTGTCCCCAGTACACCCAGTGACTTTAGTGACCCCTCAGCATCTTGTGTCATCTGATAACCACAGTGCACCCTGTGACACCAGTGACCTCTGAGCATCCATCATCCAGTGCCCCCAGCACGCCCATGTGCAACCCTTGACTCTAATGACCCCCTGAGCATCCTGTGTCTTCTGACACCTGGCCTGTCCTCTCAGTGGATACAGACCCTTGTCTAGGACAACAGACAGGAAAGTGCTAGATTAGATATATTTCTGTCTGCAAAAGATTCCAAAGACCATTTAGAACAGCCTTTCTCAACCTGGGTACTGTGGAACCCTAGGGTACCTCCAGAGGTTGCTCAGGGTTCTTTATGCAATGAGCAATTTCTGCCTCTCAGATGAGTAACTAATGACAGTAATGCACTTTTAGCTATATGTAAGAGGTGGGGGGGGGGGGCCCATCCCAATGACCACAAATGTTATGCCCCGTACACACGACCGGTTTTCCTGACATGCCAAAAACCGACGTTTTTCCCGACGTGATTCCTCTCAAGCCTGCCTTGCATACATACGTTCATTAAAAAAAAACACTCGACCAAAGCGCGGTGACGTCCAACACGTATGACGGCACTATAAAGGGAAGTTCCATTCAAATGGCGCCACCCTTTGGGCTGCTTTTGCTGGTCTTGTGTTAGTAAAGTTTGGTGAGAGACAATTCGCGCTTTTCAGCCTCGTGCTTTTCAGTCCGTTACAGCGTGATGAATGTGCTTTCTCCATTACGAACGCTAGTTTTACCAGAACGAGCGCTCCCGTCTCATACTTGATTCTGAGCATGCGCATTTTTTTTCCCCTCGGAAAAGCATACACACGACCGGTTTTCGCGACGAGAAAAAGACTGACGGGAAACACGAAGGGAAAAAATTGAGCAGGTTCTAAATTTTTTGCGGGCAGTTTTTCTCGTCGGGAAAACTGCTATGGAGCATACACACGACCGTTTTTCCCGACCAATCTAAAAAATGGCAGTTTTCTCGTCGGGAAAACCATTTGTGTGTACGGGGCATTAGGAACATTCTTCTCAGTGGTCATCACACTAATGTCTTGTGAGCTGTATATAGAGTAATTATCAGAAGAGGTTCCCTGAGCCGGGAAAGTTACTTCAAGGGTTCCTCCATGTTGAAAAGTTCTAGAGAGGCTGATTTAGAAGATCTAATATGGCATCACTGCTCTGGTTACCAATGATCACATGAGCATTGCCAGTAGAGAAAATCCATAGTAGAACCTACCTCTCTCAGTTTGGTCAGTTTCTGCAGTCGGACGGGTTGGATGTGAAAATCTTTGAGCCCCGAAAATTTGGACAGTTTGTTGTTGCTTTTATCATGGAAAAACGTTTCTTTGTCCGGTGAATCCAAACTGGATTTCTTTTTCTGCTCCGGATCCAAGCTGTCCCAAGAGAGGGCCCTCAAGAGCGGAGGTCGGGATCCAGCTGACGCATGCTCTAGTCGGGAATCTGCTGGAACCGTGTTTGACCCTGGAACCAGGAACGCCACACCGGAGACCCCTGGAGGCTGTGCTTGGCTCCCTTGTGGTGAATCATTGTCTTTGGATTTCTTAAGGATTGACTTGGCAGAGTCACACTCGGGGCTGTTTAGGGGTTTGTAGGGTGAAGGCTTACTAACATCCGAAGGTCCAGCTTTGTATGTGTTCGTCACATGTTTAAGGGGGTCAAAGTTTTCCTTCTGTTCAGACAGGGTCTCCTTGGAGGCTACTAAGGTATGGGGGCGAGGGGTCAGTCTGCCCTGCGAGATCTTCCTCGACTCTTGCTGAAATACTTTCGTGGCATTCTGAAACAGGAGAAAATGAAATTATTCCTCAAGAATCAAGACAAGGTAAGTTATTGCCTATAACCAGGGCTTTTTTTCACAGAGAATAGGTGCAGGAACAGTGTATAACAGTGTAAATTTGCTGTCCCCTCAAAATAACTCACAGCCATTAATGTCTAAACCGCTGGCAACAAAAGTGAGTACACCCCTAAGTGAAAATGTCCAAATTGGGTCCAATTAGCCATTTCCCCTCCCCAGTGTTATGTGACTCGTTAGTGTTACAAGGTCTCAGGTGTGAATGGGGAGCAGGTGTGTTAAATTTGGTGGTATCGCTCTCACTCTCTCATACTGGTCACTGGAAGTTCAACATGGAACCTCATGGCAAAGAACTCTCTGAGGATCTGAAAAAAATAATTGTTTCTCTACATAAAGATGGCCTAGGCTATAAGAAGATTGCCAAGACCCTGAAACTGAGCTGCAGCACGGTGGCCAAGACCATACAGCGATATAACAGGACAGGTTCCCCTCAGAACAGGCCTCGCCATGGTCAACCAAAGAAGTTGAACGCACGTGCTCAGCGTCATATCCAGAGGTTGTCTTTGGGAAATAAACATATGAGTGCTGCCAGCATTGCTGCAGAGGATGAATTAGTGGGGGGGGGGGGGGGGTCAGCCTGTCAGTGCTCAGACCATACGCCGCACGCTGCATCAAATTGGTCTGCATGGCTGTCATCCCAGAAGGAAGCCTCTTCTAAAGATGATGCACAAAAAAGCCTGCAAACAGTTTGCTAAAGACAAGCAGACTAAGGACATGGATTACTGGAACCATCTCCTGTGGTCTGATGAGACCAAGATAAACGTATTTGGTGTCAGATGGTGTCAGGCGTGTGTGGCGGCAACCAGGTGAGGAGCACAAAGACAAGTGTGTCTCGCCTGCAGTCAAGCATGGTGGTGGGAGTGTCATGGGTCTGGGGGTGCATGAGTGCTGCCGGCACTGGGGAGCTACAGATCATTGAGGGGACCATGAATGCCAACATGTACTGTGACATACTGAAGCAGAGCACGATCCCCTCCCTTCGGAGACTGGGCAGCAGGGCAGTATTTCAACATTTCAAAAAGGGAAAGCAATCAAAACTAAAATGAAAATAGTCCTTCAAACTTCAGCAGCGCTATAAGCTTTAAATTGTTGCATAAAAAAAAGTAGTGATCTGTAAATCCAAATGGAACCGAAGTTCAAAACAAAACTTTGCATGTAGCAGTTCATAAGCCGTGTAGGACACCTTGCTACATTGGTCATCGGCTCTGGTTTCTTCCCGGGAACCACCACGGACGATCACAGCTCTCCGACAGGTGGTGAGACTAACAGAACCGAATGTACCATGCTACTATTTTATTGGATGCTTTTTTCAAACATTTGTTTGTATGTTTAATGTATTAAGGGAAGGGGGTCTTTTAGATAAATAAAAGCTTTAGACCCCATTCACACAGGGACGACTCGTCAGGCGTCTCAGCCGTCTGACAAGTCGCGTCCCGTTCTCATAGGTGTGCGCAGCCTGTGGCATTAGGGTGCGCACCTGAAAGCTCAAAAACACGGTACCAATCTCTCACTGTGTTCATTCAGAAAGGGAAGGGGCCAGTAAATGACATTACCCCTTCTCCCACTCATCCTGCAATATCATCTATGTGTGCCCACTGCAGTAGCCAATGGGAGAGGAGGGAAGCCAACCATACTGTGGGAGGGGGCACCGGGCAGCAGGGGGAATCTTCACTGCAGGGAGTGATTAGGGTGTGCCTGGGCACATCTGGCACACCCTGTGCGCACGCCTATGCCCGTTCTGTACAATGGAACCGTTCTAATCGGAGCGACTGAAGGGGCTTTCACACTGAAGTGGTGCGCACTGGCAGGAGGGTAAAAAAACTCCTGCAAGCCGCATCTTTGAGGCGCGGTAAAAATACTGCTCCTATAGCGCCCCTGCCCATTGAAATCAATGGGGTAGCGCCTCCAAAACGCCAGCAAAACGCTGCAAAGCAGCGTTTTTGCAGGGGCGTTTTTAAACCCTTTTTCGGCCGCTAGTGGGGGTTAAAATCACCCCGCTAGCGCCCGAAATTTGCTGCAAAAACTACGGTATAGCGTCGCTAAAAATAGCGGTGCTATACCGCCAGCGCATCCAGCGCTTCAGTGTGAAAGTAGCCTAATACAAGCTGTACACTCACTACTTTACATTGTAGCAAAGTGTCATTTCTTCAGTGTTGTCACATGAAAAGATAGAATAAAAGATATACACAAATGTGAGGGGTGTACTTACTTTTGTGAGATACTGTATATACGCACACATACTCACACACACACATCTTTCTTCAATCCCTTCCATGTCTTCTATATATATATATATATATATATATATATATATGATTTCTCACCTGCATTATGGCTGCAGCTGAAGGGAACACGGATCCTGTGTAAACAAAAGCAGAGTTGTAATAGGCCAATAGGTGATATTTTACTGATTTACCAAGCAATACATTAAAGATCAATCCCCCCGTACTGGACATATAGGTTGCGGGTGGGTGGGAGTTTTTTCACCTGATGCCTATGGGCTCAGTTCCCAAAAGATAACCCACAAGGAAAAGGATCTTCAGTTTCAAAAGAATGACAGTTCTTTTCAGCTGTGTCCAATGAGATTTAGAAATGACAGTCACATGACTTGACCCTAGGGTGACCACATTTTTAAACTACCATTCAGGGACACCCCCCCTTCCCAAAAATCAGCTTGTGCTGTAACAAATCACAGCACAGTGATTGGACACAAGAGGCGGGATTTATGACTTCTCCAATCACAAGCAGGGGGCGGGGATTGTGCTTCTCCAGGCATTCCCGGCCAGGACAAGTACTGTCAGTGAGTAAAGCGGTGATGTGGTGGCCTTTTTTGGGGGCATCAGATTGGCCCGGGGGGTGGCTGTGTCAGTTTCATTCCGGGACACTGTATTGTCCTGGAATGAATGTGCCCGGGACAGACCTGCAAAATGCGGGACTGTCCCGGGAAATTTCGGGACACGTGATCACCCTACTTGATAGGGGTCCTTGGACTCGGGCGACCAAGCCCATTCAGAAAAAATGTTGGCGCCTTTCCCCAGGTGCAGTGTAGAGCCTTCCTTAGACATGAATAAACACAAGTACAGCCTACAGCATAGCTCCCAACTGTCCCGGATTTCGCGGGACTGTCCCTGATTCGGAACAAAGTCCCTCTGTCCTCCTCATTTTGGTCAGTTCTATATTGTTGTATATAAAATGCACTATATATATTTCAAAAAGTGTCTCCCGGTGCTAAACCTTTCATCCAAATTCTACATTGCTGAATTTGTACATTTAAAAAGCCAATATAAAGGACTAGTAGTGGTAATAAAGTACTTGTGGGTTTAGCCAAACCTTTTTTTCCCCCCACATATAATTCTCCTTTAACCAGTTGTCAACCGGCCGCCGTCAAATGACGGCGGCAGGAAGACACTGTTATTCTGGGCAGACGTCATGACGTCGCGCCTTTAAAATCCACTAGGGGGCATGCGCGCGCCGCGTCACTGGGGACCTGATGCGCGATTGCCCAGTAACCGAGCAGGACCGTGGATCTGTGTGTGTAAACACAGAGATCCACGTCCTGTCAGGGAGAGGAGACCGATGCTGTGTCCCTTGTACATAGGGACAACCATCGGTCACCTCCCCCAGTCAGTCCCCTCCCCCCACAGTAAGAATCACTCCCTAGGGAACACATTTAACCCCTTCCTCGCCCCCTAGTGTTAACCCCTTCCCTGCCAGTCATGTCTATACAGTAATCAGTGCATTTTTATAGCACGGATCGCTGTATAAATGTGAATGGTCCCAAAAATGTGCCAAAAGCATCCGATGTGTCCGCCGCAATATCGCAGTCATGATAAAAATCACTGATCGCCGCCATTACTAGTAAAAAAAATTAAAAAAAATAAAAATGCTATAAATCTATCCCCTATTTTGTAGACGCTATAACTTTTGCGCAAACCAATCAATATTTACGTTTATTGCGATTTTTTTTATCAAAAATATGTAGAAGAATACGTATCGGCCTAAACTGCGGGAAAAAAAATGGATATTTATTATAACAAAAAGTAAAAAATATTGTGTTTTTTTTCAAACTTGTCCCTTTTCTTTTGTTTATAGCGCAAAAAATAAAAGCCGCAGAGGTGATCAAATACCACCAAAAGAAAGCTCTATTTGTGGGAAAAAAAGGACGCAAATTTAGTTTGGGTACAGCGTCGCACGACCACGCAATTGTCATTCAAAGTGTGACAGCGCTGAAAGCTGAAAAATGGTGTCCTTTGCCTACATACTTTTGCTAATAGGTGTCCCTCATTCCCATCTCAATAAGTTGTGAAGCGTGCTACAGGCAGGGATGGACTGGCCATCGGGACTACCGGGAGTTTCCCGGTGGGCCGATGGCTCAGTGGGCCGTTTTTTTTGTGGGCCGTTTTTTTATGCAGTTCGGCGGCAGCGGGAGCGTGGCAGCAAACAGCGGCAGGGATTCGGGGGAAAGTGGCCAGTGAGGAGGGCAGTTGGATGTAAAAGCCTGAGGAGGGAGAAGAGCTCCACCCCCTCAATGACCACCGAAGAGGCGAAACAGGAGCGAGCGCGGCCACCCCGGCGCCCCCAGAACCTCGATTCCCCCACCTCCTCTCTGCTCCAGGAACCATGCGGCCTGGGCCGGAGGGCAGGCTGACTGGGAGCCCGGAGGAAGAGAACATGCGCTGCTGTAAGGAGCAGAGCAGCGTGAGCACCCCCCGGATCAAGAGGGAGACTCGGCGCTGCCGCTGCTAGCCATCAGGTACCCGGCATCCTACACAAACATGCCAGAACACTGAGACAGCGGGGAGGTGAGCAGAGGAGGGACTGCAGAAAGGGACAGTGCTATGTGGTCTGTCTCAGCTCCTCCCCCCTCTGTCTCTCAGCTCCTCCCCCCCCTCTGTCTCTCAGCTCCTCCCCCCCTCTGTCTCTCAGCTCCTCCCCCGCTCTGTCTCTCAGCTCCTCCCCCGCTCTGTCTCTCAGCTCCTCCCCCGCTCTGTCTCTCAGCTCCTCCCCCCCTCTGTCTCTCAGCTCCTCCCCCCCTCTGTCTCTCAGCTCCTCCCCCCCTCTGTCTCTCAGCTCCTCCCCCCCTCTGTCTCTCAGCTCCTCCCCCCCCTCTGTCTCTCAGCTCCTCCCCCCCCTCTGTCTCTCAGCTCCTCCCCCCCTCTGTCTCTCAGCAGCTCCTCCCCCCCCTCTGTCTCTCAGCTCCTCCCCCCCTCTGTCTCTCAGCTCCTCCCCCCCTCTGTCTCTCAGCTCCTCCCCCCCTCTGTCTCTCAGCTCCTTCCCCCCTCTGTCTCTCAGCTCCTTCCCCCCTCTGTCTCTCAGCTCCTTCCCCCCTCTGTCTCTCAGCTCCTTCCCCCCTCTGTCTCTCAGCTCCTTCCCCCCTCTGTCTCCTCAGCTCCTTCCCCCCTCTGTCTCTCAGCTCCTTCCCCCCTCTGTCTCTCAGCTCCTCCCCCTCTGTCTCTCAGTTCCTCCCCCTCTGTCTCTCAGCTCCTCCCCCTCTGTCTCTCAGCTCCTCCCCCTCTGTCTCTCAGCTCCTCCCCCTCTGTCTCTCAGCTCCTCCCCCCCTCTGTCTCTCAGCTCTCCCCCCCCCCTCTGTCTCTCAGCTCCCTCCCCCCTCTGTCTCTCAGCTCCTCCCCTCTGTCTCTCAGCTCCTCCCCCCCCTCTGTCTCTCAGCTCCTCCCCCCCCTCTGTCTCTCAGCTGCTCCGCCCCCCTCTGTCTCTCAGCTGCTCCGCCCCCCTCTGTCTCTCAGCTGCTCCGCCCCCCTCTGTCTCTCAGCTGCTCCGCCCCCCTCTGTCTCTCAGCTGCTCCGCCCCCCTCTGTCTCTCAGCTGCTCCGCCCCCCTCTGTCTCTCAGCTGCTCCGCCCCCCTCTGTCTCTCAGCTGCTCCGCCCCCCTCTGTCTCTCAGCTGCTCCGCCCCCCCTCTGTCTCTCAGCTGCTCCGCCCCCCTCTGTCTCTCAGCTGCTCCGCCCCCCCTCTGTCTCTCAGCTGCTCCGCCCCCCTCTGTCTCTCAGCTGCTCCGCCCCCCTCTGTCCTCTCAGCTGCTCCGCCCCCCTCTGTCTCTCAGCTGCTCCGCCCCCCTCTGTCTCTCAGCTCCCCCCCCGTCTCTCAGCTCCCCCCCGTCTCTCAGCTCCCCCCCCCGTCTCTCAGCTCCCCCCCCGTCTCTCAGCTCCCCCCCCCGTCTCTCAGCTCCCCCCCCGTCTCTCAGCTCCCCCCCCCCGTCTCTCAGCTCCCCCCCCCGTCTCTCAGCTCCCCCCCCCGTCTCTCAGCTCCCCCCCGTCTCTCAGCTCCCCCCACCGCTCGTCTCTCAGCTCCCCCCCCCGTCTCTCAGCTCCCCCCCCGTCTCTCAGCTCCCCTCCTCTGTCTCTCAGCTCCCTCCCCTCTGTCTCTCAGCTCCTCCCCCCTCTGTCTCTCAGCTCCTCCCCCCTCTGTCTCTCAGCTCCTCCCCCCCTCTGTCTCTCAGCTCCTCCCCCCCCTCTGTCTCTCAGCTCCTCCCCCCCTCTGTCTCTCAGCTCCTCCCCCCCTCTGTCTCTCAGCTCCTCCCCCCCTCTGTCTCTCAGCTCCTCCCCCCTCTGTCTCTCAGCTCCTCCCCCCCTCTGTCCTCTCAGCTCCTCCCCCCCCTCTGTCTCTCAGCTCCTCCCCCCCTCTGTCTCTCAGCTCCTCCCCCCTCTGTCTCTCAGCTCCTCCCCCCTCTGTCTCTCAGCTCCTCCCCCCCTCTGTCTCTCAGCTCCTCCCCCCCTCTGTCTCTCAGCTCCTCCCCCCCTCTGTCTCTCAGCTCCTCCCCCCTCTGTCTCGCAGCTCCTCCCCCCTCTGTCTCGCAGCTCCTCCCCCCTCTGTCTCTCAGCTCCTCCCCCCCTCTGTCTCTCAGCTCCTCCCCCCTCTGTCTCTCAGCTCCTCCCCCCCTCTGTCTCTCAGCTCCTCCCCCCCTCTGTCTCTCAGCTCCTCCCCCCCTCTGTCTCTCAGCTCCTCCCCCCCTCTGTCTCTCAGCTCTCCCCCCCTCTGTCTCTCAGCTCCTCCCCCCCTCTGTCTCTCAGCTCCTCCCCCCCTCTGTCTCTCAGCTCCTCCCCCCCTCTGTCTCTCAGCTCCTCCCCCCCTCTGTCTCTCAGCTCCTCCCCCCTCTGTCTCTCAGCTCCTCCCCCCCTCTGTCTCTCAGCTCCTCCCCCCCTCTGTCTCTCAGCTCCTCCCCCCCTCTGTCTCTCAGCTCCTCCCCCCTCTGTCTCTCAGCTCTCCCCCCTCTGTCTCTCAGCTGCTCCACCCCCCTCTGTCTCTCAGCTGCTCCGCCCCCCTCTGTCTCTCAGCTGCTCCGCCCCCCCCCTGTCTCTCAGCTGCTCCGCCCCCCTCTGTCTCTCAGCTCCCCCCCTCTCTGTCTCTCAGCTCCTCCCCCCCTCTGTCTCTCAGCTCCCCCCCTCTCTGTCTCTCAGCTCCCCCCCTCTCTGTCTCTCAGCTCCCCCCCTCTCTGTCTCTCAGCTCCCCCCCCCTCTGTCTCTCAGCTCCCCCCCTCTCTGTCTCTCAGCTCCCCCCCTCTCTGTCTCTCAGCTCCCCCCTCTCTGTCTCTCAGCTCCCCCCCTCTCTGTCTCTCAGCTCCCCCCCTCTCTGTCTCTCAGCTCCCCCCCCTCCCTGTCTCCTCAGCTCCCCCCCTCCTTGTCTCTCAGCTTCCCCACTCCCTGTCTCTCAGCTCCCCCCCCCCTCTGTCTCTCAGCTCCCCCCCCCCTCTGTCTCTCAGCTCCCCCCCCCTCTCTGTCTCTCAGCTCCCCCCCTCTCTGTCTCTCAGCTCCCCCCCCCTCTCTGTCTCTCAGCTCCACCCCTCTCTGTCTCTCAGCTCCCACCCCTCTCTGTCTCTCAGCTCCCCCCCCCCTCTCTGTCTCTCAGCTCCCCCCCCTCTCTGTCTCTCAGCTCCCCCCCCCCTGTCTCTCAGCTCCCCCCCCTGTCTCTCAGCTCCCCCCCTCTGTCTCTCAGCTCCCCCCCTCTTTCTCTCAGCTCCCCCCCTCTGTCTCATTCACTCCCTGACTCTTAGGCTGCTTTCACGCTAGTTTTTAGCAGCACTTTACTGTCGTTTTAGCTGCGCCATTCAGCTTCTAGCAGGCGCTTTTAACCCCCGCTAGCAGCCAAATTAAAGGTTAAATGCGCCCGTGTAGCGCTGCTGCCGAAGTGCTTTGCAGGCTCTTCAGCAGCGGTGGCCATTCCTTTCAATGGGCATGAGCAGTGTTTACATCGCTCCTCCACCGCCCCAAAGATGCTGCTTGGAGGACTTTTTTTAACGCCCTGGCAGCGCCCCAGTGTGAAATCACTCGAACTTCCACACTGGGACTGCGGAGGCGTTTTTCATGCGCTTTACAGGCGCTATTTTTAGCCCAAAAGCGCCTGAAAAACGCCTCAGTGCGAAAGGGGTCCTACACTCACCCCCTCTCTTTTACACTCACTCCCTTTCTCTTACACTCACCCCTCTCTCTCTCTCTCACCCACCCTCTCATGATATACAATAATGGATGTAGGGGCCTTTTTGGGGGGGTGCAGCATTTTATTGAATTAAAGTGGGCCGGTCTGGATGAAGTCCAGGGCCAAATTTTTGTCCCAGTCCAGCCCTGGCTACAGGTATATTCGAAAAATAGAAAATGAAACCTTTTTATATCATATTGTGAGTGGGGAAGGGTTAGACCCTTTGTCAGGTATGTATTGCTGTCTGTGTCCCCACTGGGGAGAGCCACCCCTCTATTTGTTCTGGTGACCATCATCACAGAGAGCAAAATGTAAAAAAAAAAAAAGTTTTTCTTCAAAATGGTCACATTTTTTTGTTTATAGCGCAAAAAATAAAAACCGCAGAGGTGATCAAATACCAAAAGAAAGCTCTATACGTGCGGAAAAAAAAGTCAATTTTGTTTGGGAGCCACGTCGCACAACCGCACAATTGTCAGTTAAAACGACGCAGTGCCGAATTGCAAAAAATGGCCCGGTCATTAAGGGGGGCAAATCTTCCGGTCTGTAAGTGGTTAAAGTGTTACTAAACTCAGCACCCCGCAGTCACTATATCTGGTCTCCCACAGTACACAGAACATGGAAATGCAATTATTTTAGTGAATATAAACTGCTAAATACCTTTTCTCATGAGCAGTATATAGCAGTCTTGTGCCTTCTATCAGTGTCTGGTTAAAGCTTGTAGGAGGAGTTTTCATTCTCCTCTGGCTGTCCTATCAGGCTGCAAGACCCCTGGACCCTCTGTCTTGAGATTGGCCCTGTGCTGATCACATGCACTCTCCCAAGAAAAAAAAAAAACTCTAGCAATACACACCAAACTGAGCATGTGCAGAGTGTCTCATAGGGCTCGGTCTTATCAGGAGATGGATTGGGGACAGTGGAATAAGGGGAGGATCAGAGAAGACAGGATCAAACGGCCTTTTTACACAATGGAGGATTAACCCCTTAGTCTCCACAGTGAGTATAACAAGCATACTTTACTGCCTATACAGACTGATTTTACTGTTGTGGGTTTAGTAACACTTTAAGGTACAAAAACCTTTACAACCACTTTGATGCAAAGTCGGCTTTAACCTGGTAATTATCGTGGGCATTGTTCTTTTTTTTTTCCAAATAACTGAGCAATTTGTCCGGACAGCTAATATACCTAATATAGTCACAAGCAAGTTGCAGTTTCCCTGGCTGCTGGAATGCCTAAAGGAACGGAAAAAATAACCCCTGTGTGCCTGGCAGTGATTGGAGGAGAGAGGAATTCTGACAAACATGCTGCATCTCATTTATTCCGACTATTATTAGTCTTCAATTTCTGCACATTAAAGCCAGGGTGAAATTACCACTAAAAAGTCTCATAATTCACTTGGCAACCACATAAATATTGAGCGCGGCGGGGAGCAACCGAAGGTCGCAGATTGGGATTTATTTGCACCATCAATCTTCAGCCCTCCAGCCAGTAGAGTGGACCACGTCTGCTCATGATAACAGTTATGTGAGGATCTTGAAACGTTGAAGTGGTCCTTGTATAAAGAACTGACAATCTAATGGTAAAATCTTAATTGCTGTTCCAACTTGGTGGTGAAAGTGAAACAAGTAAAAACTTCGCTTGGATTGAATAGCCAGGGCAAGCCACATGGCACCGAATGCATCTCGGACTATACAATGCAAGAGAGTGTATTCTACAGCCGAGCTTTAACCACTTGCCGACCAGATCACGCAGGTCGGCTAGGGTTGCCACCTGTCCAGGATTCACCCGGACAGTTCAGGTTTCTAAATCATGTGTCCGGGTTTCAGTCCACCTGAAAACCGGGACACATTATTCAGACCAGGCTGTGGCTCCCCAAGTAACCGAGATAGGCATGCACAATTCTGTTGCCGCTGCTGCTGGCGGCTGTTTGGGAGCAGGTTTGGCATCACTGAAGGGTGGGGTGATGATGTCAGCAAGAGCAATTTGGCCACACCCACTGGTGCGCTCTGTGCGCTACATTACTACTCTGTTTGGGGAACCCAGGTCTTTTATAATTCTATAGTGATTACTGCAAAAAAAAAAAAAATTGCACAAAAGTTTTCGGGTTTGGCTTGAAGAAAAGGTGGCAACCCTAAGGTAGGGTGACCAGACATACCCGGTTTCAGTGCAGAATAAAAAAAAAAAATTCAGAATTACACACACCCCCCCCCCCCGCGTTCCACCGCTCTTACTATAGGGTGACCAGACATCCCCGGTTTCTGGGGACAGTCCCCGGATTGAGGACACTGTCCCCAGACCAAGCCTGTCCCCGGTTTTGTCCCCGGATTGGATTTGAACAGGGGCTGGGGCAATTTCAAAGACAGTTCGTGCAGAATTAAAAATAAAAATTCTGAATTACACCCCCCCCCCCGCGCTCCGCCCTCCTACTAGCTTAGGGGGGTGTATTTTTTTCCCATATCTGTGCCCCTTTCTGATGATCATGTGCTGGTCAGAGCGGAGGGAATATTTCTTCAGTTTCGGGTGCCCATCCAGCTCCGCTCTCATGTTCTTCTGCCTTGGCTCAAGTCCCGGCCAGCCGCCTGCCTGCTTATCTCCTTGCCTTCCCTGGTGGAGTGATCTTCCTCCGCTCCCCACCCAGTAGTAGCCGGGGCTCGGAGAGTGAGACTTGACAGGCTGTGAGGCGGGTGGCGGCGATGGGCAGAGAGTCGCAGATTGCCGCCATTACTAGTAAAAAAAAAAAAAAAATACGTTCCCAGATTTAATTTTAAAAATCTGGTCACCTTACCCTAAGGTTGACTCTCCTGCGCAAACCGCGATGTCCACCGGTTACCCACAATCGCGGTGAGGAGAGGCGGGACGGGGAACTGCCTATGTAAACAAGGCGGATCCCCGTTCTGACAGGGGACATCTCAGATCTGCTGTCCCTAGTGATCAGGAACAGTGATCTCTGTCATGTAAGACCATCCCACCTACAGTTAGAACACACCCAGGGAACACCGTTTAATCCCTTGATCGCCCCCTAGTGTTAAGCCCTTCCCTGCCAGTGCCATTTTTACATTGATCACTGCATTTTCATAGCACGGATCAATGTAATAATGTCACTGGTCCCCAAAAAGTGTCATTTGGGGTCCGATTTGTCCGCCGCAATGTTGTAGTCCCACTAAAAATTTCAGATCGCCGCCATTACCAGTAAAAAACAATAAAAAACAATTAAAGTCCCTAAATCTATCCTGTCAATTGTAGACGTGATCATTTTTGCACAAACCAATCAATATACGCCTATTGTGATTTTTTTTTTTTTTACAAAAAATATGTAGAAGAATATACCGGTATATATCGGCCGAAACTGATGAATAAACATTTTTTTTTAAATATATATATTTTGGATATGTGTTATAACAAAAAGTAAAAAAAAAAAATTGTTTGTTTTTAAAAATTGTCGGTCTTTTTTTTTTGTTTATAGCGCAAAAAAATAAAAACCGGCAGAGGTGATCAAATACCACCAAAAGAAATCTCTATTTGTGGGAAAAAAAGGACGTCAATTTTGTTTGGGAGCCACGTCGCACGACCGCGCAATTGTCCGTTAAAGCGACGCAGTGCCGAATCGCAAAAAATGCTCTGGTCATTAGGGGGCAAATCCTTCCCGGGGGGTAAAGTGGTTAAAAAAAAAAATTCTGATAACAACCTAAAATGTTAGAACCCCTGTCTAGTTTTTATTGCTCCAAAAAATGACACATTAAAGAGATGCTGGGACTTCAAAACGTATTTTTTTTTTTTAGTAAATTGCAGAAAAAAAATCATTTAACCACTTGACCTCCTGAAGATTTACCCCCCTTCATGACCAAGTCATTTATTGCAATACAGCTCTGCGTTACTTTAACTGACAATTGCGCGGTCGTGCGACGTTGTATCCAAATTTTTTAAATGCATGTCTTTTCTTCCCACAAATAGAGCTTTTTTTTTTGGTGGTATTTGATGACTTCCGCAATTTTTCTTTTTTGCGCTATAAATAAAAAAGGGCCGACAATTTAAAAAAAATATATATATATATATATATATATATATATATATATATTTTTTTTTTTTACTTTCTACTATAAAACATATCCAATAAATATGTACTCACTGGATTCTGCTACATATTTTTGCTAAGAAAAACCCCAATAATCATCTATTGATTGGTTTGCGCAAAAGTTATAGTGTCTACCACCAACTATGGAATATATACTGGAATTTTTTTTTTTTAAATGCCAGTAATGGAGGCAATCAGCGACTTATAGCTGGACTGCGATATTGCGGCGAACATTCTCACTCTGACACTGGCTGGGAAGGGGTTAAACATCTAGGGGCGATCAAAAGGTTAAATGTGTGCCTAGCCAGTGTTTTGTGTACTGTGAGAAGTGCTTTTACTAAGGGAAGTAATGGACTCCCTGCTTTGCGGGGAAAGAAAATCCATTAGTTCCCCGCTGACAGGTCAGAGCTCTGCCTTGTTTACATAGGTAGTCTCTATGCCAAGAGCAGAGGGGGGGAAAGTGGTTCAACAAAATACTGACACAAGCAGAGGGGGGTGATCCTTTTTCCAACTCAGTGATTCTGTTGTTGAATTTTTTTTCTGACATGTTCTATCTTTCACTTGGATGTTATATATAAATACGGCTGGGTAAAACAAAATCTGTCTGTCTTCATTTCAGGCTGCAAAGCAACAAAATGTGATTCTAAAGAGTGGTGGTCCTTTTCTATACCCCCTGTATGATTGGTGCAGTCAGTAGAAACAAGCAAATATCTACAACAGTGGTCTCCAAACTGCGGCCCTGGGGCCAGATGTGGCCCTTTGCTGGCTTTTATCCGGCCCTTGGGGCACTATTTTATTCACTGACACCAACGGCCAAGAACATGACAAAAATGATAGGGCACAAGTCCTCCCAATGACACCAATGATGGGGCCCAAGTCCTCCCAATGACACCAATGATGGGGCACAAGTCCTCCCAATGACACCAATGATGGGGCCCAAGTCCTCCCAATGACACCAATGATGGGGCCAAGTCCTCCCAATGATGGGGCACAAGTCCTCCCAATGACACCAATGATGGGGCCCAAGTCCTCCCAATGACACCAATGATGGGGCACAAGTCCTCCCAATGACACCAATGATGGGGCCCAAGTCCTCCCAATGACACCAATGATGGGGCCAAGTCCTCCCAATGATGAGGCACAAGTCCTCCCAATGACACCAATGATGGGGCCCAAGTCCTCCCAATGACACCAATGATGGGGCCCAAGTCCTCCCAATGATGAGGCACAAGTCCTCCCAATGATGAGGCACAAGTCCTCCCAATGACACCAATGATGGGGCCCAAGTCCTCCCAATGACACCAATGATGGGGCCAAGTCCTCCCAATGATGAGGCACAAGTCCTCCCAATGACACCAATGATGGGGCCCAAGTCCTCCCAATGACACCAATGATGGGGCCCAAGTCCTCCCAATGATGAGGCACAAGTC
Organism: Rana muscosa; assembly: GCA_029206835.1. NCBI lineage: Eukaryota > Metazoa > Chordata > Amphibia > Anura > Ranidae > Rana > Rana muscosa. The sequence goes on from CM055119.1 coordinate 194,916,152, forward strand.
CTCCCAATGATGAGGCACAAGTCCTCCCAATGATGGGGCACAAGTCCTCCCAATGATGGGGCACAAGTCCTCCCAATGACACCAATGATGGGGCACAAGTCCTCTCAATGACACCAATGATGGGGCACAAGTCCTCTCAATGACACCAATGATGGGGCACAAGTCCTCTCAATGACACCAATGATGGGGCACAAGTCCTCCCAATGACACCAATGATGGGGCACAAGTCCTCCCAATGACACCAATGATGGGGCACAAGTCCTCCCAATGACACCAATGATGGGGCCCAAGTCCTCCAAATGACACTAATGATGGGGCCCAAGTCCTCCCAATGATGAGGCACAAGTCCTCCCAATGATGGGGCACAAGTCCTCCCAATGACACCAATGATGGGGCACAAGTCCTCTCAATGACACCAATGATGGGGCACAAGTCCTCTCAATGACACCAATGATGGGGCACAAGTCCTCTCAATGACACCAATGATGGGGCACAAGTCCTCCCAATGACACCAATGATGGGGCACAAGTCCTCCCAATGACACCAATGATGGGGCCCAAGTCCTCCAAATGACACCAATGATGGGGCCCAAGTCCTCCCAATGATGAGGCACAAGTCCTCCCAATGATGGGGCACAAGTCCTCCCAATGACACCAATGATGGGGCACAAGTCCTCTCAATGACACCAATGACGGGGCACAAGTCCTCTCAATGACACCAATGATGGGGCACAAGTCCTCTCAATGACACCAATGATGGGGCACAAGTCCTCTCAATGACACCAATGATGGGGCACAAGTCCTCTCAATGACACCAATGATGGGGCACAAGTCCTCCCAATGACACCAATGATGGGGCACAAGTCCTCCCAATGACACCAATGATGGGGCACAAGTCCTCCCAATGACACCAATGACTCCCAATGACACCAATGATGGGGCACAAGTCCTCCCAATGACACCAATGATGGGGCCCAAGTCCTCCAAATGACACCAATGATGGGGCCCAAGTCCTCCAAATGACACCAATGATGGGGCCCAAGTCCTCCCAATGACACCAATGATGGGGCCCAAGTCCTCCCAATGACACCAATGATGGGGCCCAAGTCCTCCCAATGACACCAATGATGGGGCCCAAGTCCTCCCAATGATGGGGCCCAAGTCCTCCCAATGATGGGGCACAAGTCCTCCCAATGATGGGGCACAAGTCCTCCCAATGACACCAATGATGGGGCACAAGTCCTCCCAATGACACCAATGATGGGGCACAAGTCCTCTCAATGACACCAATGATGGGGCACAAGTCCTCTCAATGACACCAATGATGGGGCACAAGTCCTCTCAATGACACCAATGATGGGGCACAAGTCCTCTCAATGACACCAATGATGGGGCACAAGTCCTCCAAATGACACCAATGATGGGGCCCAAGTCCTCCAAATGACACCAATGATGGGGCCCAAGTCCTCCCAATGACACCAATGATGGAGCCCAAGTCCTCCCAATGACACCAATGATGGGGCACAAGTCCTCTCAATGACACCAATGACGGGGCACAAGTCCTCTCAATGACACCAATGATGGGGCACAAGTCCTCTCAATGACACCAATGATGGGGCACAAGTCCTCTCAATGACACCAATGATGGGGCACAAGTCCTCTCAATGACACCAATGATGGGGCACAAGTCCTCCCAATGACACCAATGATGGGGCACAAGTCCTCCCAATGACACCAATGACTCCCAATGACACCAATGATGGGGCACAAGTCCTCCCAATGACACCAATGATGGGGCCCAAGTCCTCCAAATGACACCAATGATGGGGCCCAAGTCCTCCAAATGACACCAATGATGGGGCCCAAGTCCTCCAAATGACACCAATGATGGGGCCCAAGTCCTCCCAATGACACCAATGATGGGGCCCAAGTCCTCCCAATGACACCAATGATGGGGCCCAAGTCCTCCCAATGACACCAATGATGGGGCCCAAGTCCTCCCAATGATGGGGCCCAAGTCCTCCCAATGATGGGGCACAAGTCCTCCCAATGATGGGGCACAAGTCCTCCCAATGACACCAATGATGGGGCACAAGTCCTCTCAATGACACCAATGATGGGGCACAAGTCCTCTCAATGACACCAATGATGGGGCACAAGTCCTCTCAATGACACCAATGATGGGGCACAAGTCCTCCAAATGACACCAATGATGGGGCACAAGTCCTCCAAATGACACCAATGATGGGGCCCAAGTCCTCCCAATGACACCAATGATGGGGCCCAAGTCCTCCCAATGACACCAATGATGGGGCCCAAGTCCTCCCAATGACACCAATGATGGGGCCCAAGTCCTCCCAATGACACCAATGATGGGGAATTGTTTACTCACTGATGCAGGGACAATTTGTACTTCCGATGGTCCGGGCGGCGGCCCCCCCCCCCCCCCCGCTGCTCTAGAGTTTAGTAAAAAAAAAAAAGGTAAAGCTTCACTTTGCAAATAATACCCCATCAAATGCAGGGAAATAATAAAAAAAAAAATTACCTTGCACGAAATTGGATGATGGAAGTCAGCAGAGCTTTCTCTTATTTCCTAAGCTCTGGAGCAACTACACTTGCAAAGTGCACAGTCTATTTGTCTTTAGTAAACCATCCCCAGTGTGTGTTCTTGTAGATCAGGGGTCTCCAAACTTTTTAAACAAGGGGCCAATTTTCTGTCCTTCAGAATTTAGGGGGGCAGGACTGTGCCCAGTGGTAGTAAACAATGTCCAATCTGATATTTGGGGGGAGAAATAGTTGGTGTCTGTGGGAGGAATAGTGCCCCATTGTTGGTGTCAGTGGGAGGAATAGTGCCCCATCGTTGGTGTCAGTGGGAGGAATAGTGCCCCATCGTTGGTGTCAGTGGGAGGAATAGTGCCCCATCGTTGGTGTCAGTGGGAGGAATAGTGCCCCATCGTTGGTGTCAGTGGGAGGAATAGTGCCCCATCGTTGGTGTCAGTGGGAGGAATAGTGCCACCATTCGTGGGTGTCAGTGGGAGGAATAGTGCCCCATCATTGGTGTCAGTGGGAGGAATAGTGCCCCATCATTGGTGTCAGTGGGAGGAATAGTGCCTCATCATTGGTGTCAGTGGGAGGAATAGTGCCTCATTGTTGGTGTCTGTGGGAGGAATAGTGCCCCATCATTGGTGTCAGTGGGAGGAATAGTGCCTCATCGTTGGTGTCAGTGGGAGGAATAGTGCCTCATAGTTGGTGTCAGTGGGAGGAATAGTGCCCCATCGTTGGTGTCAGTGGGAGGAATAGTGCCCCATCGTTGGTGTCAGTGGGAGGAATAGTGCCCCATCATTGGTGTCAGTGGGAGGAATAGTGCCTCATAGTTGGTGTCAGTGGGAGGAATAGTGCCCCATCGTTGGTGTCAGTGGGAGGAATAGTGCCCCATCGTTGGTGTCAGTGGGAGGAATAGTGCCCCATCATTGGTGTCAGTGGGAGGAATAGTGCCCCATCATTGGTGTCAGTGGGAGGAATAGTGCCCCATCATTGGTGTCAGTGGGAGGAATAGTGCCCCATCATTGGTGTCAGTGGGAGGAATAGTGCCTCATTGTTGGTGTCTGTGGGAGGAATAGTGCCCCATTGTTGATGTCTGTGGGAAGAATAGTGCCCCATTGTTGGTGTCAGTGGGAGGAATAATGCAAAGGGCCACATCCGGCCCTCGGGCGGCAGTCTGGAGACGCCTGCTCTAGAGCAACTGAACTTGAAGAATATAAGTGCACGTGCAAAGTGCACAGTCTATTTGCCTTTAGAAAATCAACCCCACAATCTTAAATCTGAGCAATTATTTTCTGCTTTTGAATTGTAGAAATATGAAAAAATCCATTGGCAGTGGGCACCGGGCACCGGGCATGAAGCACCCCGGAAGCAACGCAGAGCTAAACACACAATGAAACGCACAGGCAGAAAATATTTCTATAGACTCTCCACAAGTCTGATTGAGACGTCTCGCTATGGCAGCGCAAACTGTTTGCAGACGTTACCTGGAGTTGGAGGGAAGGTGAAAGAATTACTCCGCGATGAGACGGGTGACACTTTGGGGCTCAGCGACGGAGAAGAAACTGCTAATAAAAAGAAAGAAATACAATAGCAACATTTTTTTTTTTTTTACAGAAAAGCAGATCTCCGGCTCACACTAGAAAGCTGTCTTTTGTAGAACGCTGGAGAGCCGGACCGCTGCTTTCCCTCGGAGGGCACGGCTCTGGATATCCAGCAGCTTGGCACTCCGCCTGCACAGTGCTGCTCCTGAGTGTTGATTGTATCCCTGACTGTACACAGGGCCGCCATCAGGGGGGTACAGGCAGTACACCTGTAAGGGGCCCGGATGGAAACCCCCCTTTGTTTTTATGATAAGGGGTCCAGAGGTCCCCAGGGCCCCGGATGGAAACCCCCCTTTTTTTATACATTTTTTTTTTTCATTTCTTTATTTTTTTTAAAAGGAGCCCAGAGTAGGGTGACCACATTTTTAAACTACCATTCAGGGACACCCTCCCTTCTCAAAAATCAGCTTGTGCTATAACGAATCACAGCACAGTGATTGGACACAAGAGGCGGGATTTATGATTTCTCCAATCACAAGCAGGGGGCGGGGATGGTGCTCCTCCAGGACAAGTACTGTCAGTGAGTAAAGCGGTGATGTGGTGGCCTTTTTTGGGGGCATCTGTGTCAGTTTCATTCCAGGACACTGTATTGTCCTGGAATGAATGTGCCCGGGACAGATCTGCAAAATGCGGGACTGTCCCGGGCAATCCGGGACACGTGGTCACCCTAGCCCAGAGGTCCCCAGGGCCCCAGATGGCAACCCCCCCCTTTTTTTTGTTCTTTTGTCTTTTTTTCTTGTTCGTTAGAACCCAAAGCCCCCCCCCAACCTCAACAATTTGCGGCTGCAGCACCCCCCCCACTTCTCAATTTAAGGCACTCCCCCCCGCTTCTCAATTCGCGGCACCCCCCCCCCTGCTTCTCAGGGCAGAACACCCCCCCCCCAGGTTCTCCCCTGCCCCAGGGGGCCCATGCCTGAAGCTGTGTAAGGGGCCCCAAAATTCCTGATGGCGGCCCTGACTGTACAGATAGAGTGTCAGAGGACTGGATATTCACCGATTCAGATCTTCGGCGGTCTGGCTCTCCAGTGTGCTGCTGATAGAGACCAGCTTGTACAGTACAAAGCGCACACACAATGTAAAAATGATTAAAAAAATTATGCCACATGCTTTACTTGTTATGCAGCCTGACTGCATGACAAGTAAAATACTTGAGGATTTGAGGGCTTTATGTGAATTTGCCAAGGAAGAGAACTAAAATTATTAGTGCGATAAATTATTACATTTTTTTAGAAATAGAGGCTGCTGAAGAATTCTGATTTTCTGGGCAGCTGTGTCAGAAGAATGTGAACTTTGCAGAAAGGCAGCATTCTTGTATTGCTTTCTTTGTGTTAAATCCCTGGTGATCCTGCCATTCCTTCGGATTTACTATTTTTTTTAAACTGATCATACTAAGCAGGAGAACACACCATGGTCAGTTTTTTTAAGCTGTAATGGAAACTCAGCCTGCTCTCCTCTAATGATCGAACTTGTCCTGACTCCTCAGCCCCCCCCCCCCCTGCTCTTCCTGTACAGTCATTCACTGGGAAGATCAGTGTGCTACGGTTTCTCCTCCCCCAGCTCTTATGGACAGAGGGAGAGTGATCACTTGTAAAAAAGGGAAAAAATGTGTTTCGTTTTTTTTTTATATCTATACAGATGTTTTGCCTTGCATTCCTATTTTAAACTGAATGGGTTGTTTTACAAGGTGAGGGTTTTCATATACAGTAATACCTCGGATTGCGAGTCACGCGGTTTTCGAGCGTTTTGTAATACAGGCTTTTTTAAATCCTGACTCAGTTTGCGAGCATTGTCTCCGAGACACTCTGTTCCTCCGAGCTTCTCCCCCCCCCCCCCCCACCTCTGGCTACATGAGGTACTGCATACAATAGCAGTTACTGTAGAACTAATTAGGGAGAGAAGATTACCATTGACTCCTATGGGGAAACTCGCTTTGATATACGAGTGCTTTGGATTACAAGCATTCTTCTGGAACGAATTATGCTCGTAATTCAAGGTATTACTGTATTTCAATTTTGCTCAATATAAATTTTATTGTTTTAAAAAAAAAAGCAGTACCTTATTTGGTTTTGATTAGCTGCTACTGGTAAAAAAAAAATTGATGTTACCTGACCTTCCCACATGCCCTTACCCACTTTCCATGGTTTAACCCCAGTTGCTCAAGGGGCGGTACCACCCCTCTTACATGGCTGAAGCCGCTTGGAAAGGGTGGAAGTTCCACCGCCGCCATCTTGGCGACTGGTGGACCAACGAGGGTGGAAGCACAGCTGCTGCCATGGAGCTGTGTCAGTGTATTTACACATAGAAGAAGGGTGGATGGAGCGCCGCACTCCAAAAGAACAGCCCAAAAATAAGAGTTATGCCCTGTACACACGATCGGAATTTCCGATGGGATAAAATCCGATGGAATTTTCCGTCGGAATTCCATTCAAGCTGTCTTGCATACACACCGTCAGGCCAAATTCCGACCGTCAAGAACGCGGTGACGTACAACACTACGACGAGCCGAGAAAAATTAAGTTCAATGCTTCCGAGCATGCATCGACTTGATTCTGAGCATGCGTGTTTTTTTCTCCGTCGGAGTTCCACACAGACGATCGGAATTTCCGATAGAACATGTTTTATTTTTTCCCGGTGGAAAAAAATCCTATTTCTAAACTCCGACGGAAAAAAATTCCGATGGGGCCCACACACACGGTCGGAATATCCGATGAAAAAATTCCGTCAGACTTTTTTCATCGGAAATTCCGATCGTGTGTACAAGGCATAAAGCAGCTTCAACCCGACTCCTTCTAGGCAATGCCCCCGACATGTTTCACCCCACCCAAACAGCTTAGTCGTTGGGGCTCATAGAGCGTCTCCTATGACTAAGCCCTTGTGGGCAGGGCAAAACACATCGGGGGTGTGACCTGGAAGGAGTCAGGCTGAAGCTGCTTTCACTCTTTTACTTCTGGGCAGGGCACTGGTGTTCCATCCTTTTTTTATTTTCTGTGTGTACACAGAGCCAGTACCGGCTCTCGACACCAGCACTTGCACTCAATGTGAATCACTGCAGTATTATGGGATGATTGCTTGTAGCAGCACCCCAAGTTTACAGGGTTCTTGGGTACACTTATTTATATTTGACGTCTAATTTCTGACTGACCTAACGCGGGCCGGACAGTGACAGCAAAAGGGCCAGGTGTGGTCTAAAGGGCCGTACAACGAACAGGCCGGCTCTAGAAAGTACATCCTGTCCTGTTTCCTTTTTACATTTTAGAATGGGGTGCCTCAAGACTGTCCATATTTTTAAAGGGTGCCTCAAAACTGTCCATAATTTTGGGGGGTACCTCCCTATTGTCCATAATTTTAAAGGGTGCCTTGAATAAAAAAGGTTGAGAAACTGATCTACAGCTCTGCTTTAAGTAGGATCTGATAGAGCCGCAAATACTCACTCCTCTCTCTAAAGTATACTTGATGCTTAGTAAGAAAAACAAACTACAATCTTAGATGGACATGAATATTAGATGAATGTTTGGTTATTTTATTTTATTTATTTTTTTCTCCTCGTCACTCTCCTTTCTCTCCATAGGAAGGGAGGGGGAGGGGATTAAAAGGGAAAGGGAACGGGATTATTATGTACAGGTGAAACTTGAAAAATTTGAATATCGTGCAAAAGTTCATTTATTTCACTAATGCAACTTAAAAGGTGAAGCTAATATATGAGAGAGACTCATTACATGCAAAGCAAGATAGTTCCAGCCGTGATTTGTCATAATTGTGATGATTATGGCTTACAGCTAGGGATGAGCTTCGTGTTCGAGTCGAACATACGTTCGACTCGAACATCGGCTGTTCGATCGTTCGACGAAGATCGAACGATTTGGGCCGTTCGCGCCAAATTCGAGTGACGCGAACGGCCCACAATGCACTACGCCATCGCAGTGTCATCCAGGCGCTGTGATTGGCCAAGCATGCACTGTGACCCCGCATGCTTGGCCAATCACAGCGCCGGCAGCGAGGAGAGCAATGATTGGCCACAGGCAGGATGCCTGTGGCCAATTATTGCTGAGGGGGTTTAGTACACGCCCCACACTATAAAAGGCCGCCAGCGCGGCGGCCTTGTGTAGTGTGTTCCGGCGCAGGGAAAGAGAAGCATAGGCAGGGACAGTGTCATTTTTTTCCTTTACTAATCCTGGATTCCTTGTGTTTAGGGACAGAGAAGGATAGGTAGGGAGAGTGTCAGTGTGTCATTCTGTGCTAAACCTTGTTTGTAGGGACAGAGAAGGACAGTGAGGGAAAGTGTCAGTGTGCTATTCTGTTCTAAACCAATCTTGCTGAACCATATTTGAAATCCTTGAGTTTAGGGACAGAGAAGGACACTCGTGGAAACTATCAGTGTGCTATTCTGTGCTAAATCTTGTTTGTAGGGACAGAGAAGGACAGTGAGGGAAACTATCAGTGTGCTATTCTGTGCTAAACCAATCTTTCTGAACCATATTTGAAATCCTTGAGTTTAGGGACAGAGAAGGACACTCGGGGAAACTGTCAGTGTGCTATTCTGTTCTAAACCAATCCTGCTGAACCATATTTGAAATCCTTGAGTTTAGGGACAGAAGGACACTCGTGGAAACTATCAGTGTGCTATTCTGTGCTAAATCTTGTTTGTAGGGACAGAGAAGGACAGTGAGGGAAACTATCAGTGTGCTATTCTGTGCTAAACCAATCTTTCTGAACCATATTTGAAATCCTTGAGTTTAGGGACAGAGAAGGACACTCGGGGAAACTATCAGTGTGCTATTCTGTGCTAAATCTTGTTTGTAGGGACAGAGAAGGACAGTGAGGGAAAGTGTCAGTGTGCTATTCTGTGCTAAACCAATCTTGCTGAAGCATATTGCAAATCCTTGTGTTTAGGGACAGAGAAGGATAGGCAGGGGACAGTGTCAGTGTCATTGTTGCTAAGCCTCCTGCACAGTATACACCTGAAGGTAGCCCTTATTGCTGTTTTTCCCATCTCCCTGCAGGCCATCCATTAAAATGTCTGGAAGGCAAACAAGGAGAGGCAGACAGTCAGGAGGCAAAAAAAGAGGGCAAGCAGGCTCTGTGTCTGGGGGCAACAGTGCTGGTCGTGGACGCGGTGCATTGCCATCAGCACATGGCCATGGGACACGCTTGTCCTTCTTTTCGGCAGCTGGACATGTTGAGCCACATCATGCCGAAGACTTGGTAGAGTGGATGACCAAGCCCACCTCATCCTCCTCATCCTCTCTCACCCAGGCTCAGGGTACTGGCAAAGCAGCTGCCAAAGCGTCCTCTTCTCTGGTATCAATGTCATCATTAGTCACTCCTTCCCTAGACCCACCATGTCCTCCTCCTGAGGAGTCACCCGAACTGTTTGAGCACAGTGTTGGGTACATGCTCCAGGAGGATGCCCAGCGTTTCGAAAGGATCTGATGATGATACCCAGATAGAGGAAGGCAGTAGCGTGAGAGCAGAGAGAGGGGATGCTCAAGAAGGACACCAATCTGGCAGTCATGCTCCAGCAGCTGCAGCATACTGCCAGATTGGCTCCAGTGATGAGGAGGGAGGGGATGATGAGGTCACTGACTCCACGTGGGTGCCTAATAGGAGAGAGGAGGAGGAGGAGGATGAGGAGGAGGCACATCTCCAACGAGGCAGGATGCCCTTGGGTGGCCAGCGTATGGGCAGCACACCGGCGGAATCACACCGCAGAGCTCCGCCTGTGCAGGGCGCTGCCTCTGCCCGTCATTCAAAAAGTTCTTTGGTGTGGGCTTTTTTTTGAGGCGAGTGCATCAGATCGCACAGCTGCTGTTTGCAACATATGTCTCAAGCGTATATCGCGTGGCCAAAACATCAGCCGCTTGGGCACCACATGCTTGATCAGACATATGTTGACCTGCCATGCAGCTCGTTGGCAAGCCTACCTTAAAGACCCACACCAAAGAACAAAGCGGACCTCTCCTTGCACCGCATCAGCTGGGATCTCCAACCCCACTATACCTTCAGTCCTCTCTGAAACCTGCACTGAGAGGAATGAAGGTGTAGAATTAGGTGTGTCACAGCCAAGTACTTGCGGCCACTCTGCTAGCAGTACACCAACGTCCGATTCTAGCAGGCAAATTTCCCTGCCCCAGCTGCTGGACCGTCGAAAGAAGTTCACTCCCAGCCATCCACATGCCCAGCGGTTAAATAATAGCTTGGCTAAATTGCTAGCGCTTCAACTGCTGCCTTTTCAGTTGGAAGACTCGGCCCCCTTCCGTGAGTTTGTGCAATGTGCGGTTCCTCAGTGGCAGGTTCCCAAACGCCACTTTTTCTCACGGAAGGCGATTCCGGCTCTCTACCGGCATGTGGAAGGCAATGTCTTGGCCTCGCTGGACAGGGCGGTCAGCCGTAAGGTGCATATTACCGCTGGACAGGGCGGTCAGCGGTAAGGTGCATATTACCGCTGACTCATGGTCCAGCAGGCATGGACAGGGACGTTACCTTTCTTTCACGGCCCATTGGGTCACTCTTTTGGCAGCTGGGAAGGATGCAGGACAAGGTGCAGTAGTGTTGGAGGTTGTTCCACCGCCACGCCTCCAAAATGCTACTACTGGTTGTGACACACCTCTCTCCTCCATCCCCTCCTCTTCTTCTTCCTCCATGGCCTCTTCCTGTGGTTTGTCCTCGGAACCAGCGGTGCTCCGTAGGCGTTCAAGGGGCTACGCAAGTACGCAGGCAAAAAGATGCCATGCCATGCTTGCGCTGGTGTGTTTGGGGGACAGGAGCCACACTGGGGCAGAGGTCCTGTCTGCTCTGCAGGGGCAGGCCGAGAGGTGGTTGACGCCACGCCAGCTTAAGCCAGGAATGGTGGTTTGCGACAATGGCACCAACCTCCTCTCCGCCCTCCGACAGGGACAACTGACCCATGTGCCCTGTATGGCTCACGTCCTTAACCTGGTGGTGAAGCGGTTCTTGGGCAGGTACCCGGGCTTACAGGATGTCCTGAGGCAGGCCAGGAAAGTCTGTGTGCATTTCCGCAGATCTTATAATGCCAGTGCTCGCCTGGCTGAGCTGCAAAAGGAGTTGAACCTGCCCAAGAACCGCCTTATATGTGACATGCCCACCAGGTGGAACTCAACGTTGGCCATGCTGCAGCGGCTGCACACGCAGCAGAGGGCCATCAATGAGTACCTGTGCGACTACGGCACCAGGACAGGGTCAGGGGAGCTCGGGTTTTTTTCACCACGCCAGTGGGGCATGATCAGGGATGCATGCACTGTCCTGGCACCATTTGAGGAGGCCACGAGGATGGTGAGCAGTGACAGTGCATGCATCAGTGACACTGTACCTCTTGTCCACCTGTTGGAGCACACGCTGCGTGGAATAATGGACAGGGCACTTGAGGCAGGAAGAGGAGGACTTCCTTGCCTCTCAAGGCCCCCTTTACCCAGACAGTGTTCCTTCTGTCCCACCCATCGCACAGGAAGAGGAGGAGGAGGAGGAGGAGGAGGATTGTGTCAGCATGGAGGTGGAGGCTGGCACTCAGCATCATCAGCAGCAGTCTTTTAGGGATGATTTACAGTCCCAAGAAACCAGTGGACTTGTACGTGGCTGGGAGGAGGTGGCTGCGGATCATGTCGTCCTTAGTGACCCAGAGGACTCCGGACTGAATGCCTCAGCTAACCTACGCTGCATGGCCTCCCTGATCCTGCAAAGTCTGCGGAAGGATCCTCGTATTCTTTGGATCAAGGAGAGGGACCATTACTGGCTGGCCACTCTCCTTGATCCACGGTACAAGGGTAAGGTTGCGGACCTTATGTTACCGTCGCAGAGGGAGCAGAGGATGAGACAACTCCGGGAGGCCTTGCAGAAAGGTCTGTGCAACGCGTTCCCAGAGACTGGGAGGTTACAAACTCCTGGTCCTGGACAACGAATTGCTGAGGCTTCGGGCAGTCAAAGAAGGAGCGGTGGGGAAGGTGGCCGTCTGACCGATGCGTTCAGACAATTCTTTAGTCCGCAGCCCCAAAGTATGATCGGTTCCAGCAACCATCGCCAGCGTCTGATATACATGGTGCAGGAATACCTAGGGGCAAGGTCAGACTTGGACACCTTCCCCACCGAAAATCCTCTGGCTTACTGGGTCTTGAGGATGGATCACTGGCCAGAGCTTGCACAGTATGCAATTGAGCTACTGGCCTGTCCTGCATCCAGCGTTCTTTCAGAACGCACATTCAGTGCTGCTGGAGGATTTGTCACGGATCACAGGGTGTGCCTGTCCACCGACTCGGTTGATCGACTGACTTTCATCAAGATGAACCAGTCTTGGATCACCACCAGCTACCACACACCTGATGCTGATATAACAGACTAATTGATTTTAAAATGTCACATCCCTTCAAGACTGATGCTGATGCTGAGTGCCTGTGCTGTTATGTTGACTGGCTATCCTCCTCCTCCTCCTCAATGATCCGATTAATGATGATAGCTTGGAAGATCATTTTGGTTTATGGGTGCCGCCACCAGTGGCTAAGGCCCAATTTTTCAGCCCCTGTTTAACAGGGGCGTGTAATTACAATTTTTGATGCAATACTTTGCAACAGGCGTCATTGCTGTGCTCCAAGTACAGTATCTGTGAGGGGTTGCAGTGTTGTGCCACCAGTGCCTGTCAGGCCTTACAGTGTTGTGTCAACACCACCACCACCACCACCACCACCACCAAAGGCCCAATTTTTCAGCCCCTGTTCAACAGGGGCATGCAATTATAATTATTGATCTAATAATTCACAGCAGGGCCCATTGCTGCGCCCACCAAGAGTAACTGTCAGCCCTTACAGTGTTGTGGCACCAGCACCACCATCAAAGGCCCAATTTTTACTACCACTGTTCAACAATTATATGTTATTACAATTCCTGATATAATAGTTGACAGCAGGGCGTTCCAGCACCCACCAAGAGTAACTGTGAGTGCTTACAGTGTTGTGCCAACACCAACACCTAAGGGGCCAATTTCTGCAGAGTATATACGGCAGGTCCCTACTTTCAAACATCCAACTTACAAACGACTACTACTTGCAAACGGAAGAAGACAACAGGAAGTGAGAGGAAATCTACCCCTTGGAAGGAAAATTATCTCCTGTAAGAATTAATATGGGAGAAAGGTGTCTCCTCTCTACTGATGCTTTATCACCAATGATGGGGTAGCTATGCCATTTTTCTTAAAGATTTTCATCCATATTACCGGGACCAGACATTACATTAAAGTCGCAAGCAGTTTTAAATGGCTTTTTTTTCCTTTAGAAATGTAATTTTGTGCAGGGACAGTTCTAAACATGGGAAACACGTGGCACTTCACAGGCATACTTTAGACACCCCCCAGGTACAATATTTAAAGGAATATTTGACTTTTTTTTTTTCACTTTATGCATCATTAAAATGACTGCTCCCGAAAAACGGCCGTTTTTAAAACTTCTTTTTGCATTGATACATGTCCCCTGGTGCAGAACCCGGGTTCCCAAACTCTGTTTAGGACAATAACATGGACAATAGTCGTTATAATTAGCACTTTAGAATTCGAACATTCGCATCCATTGTATTTAATAGGGTTCTAATGTTCGTGCGAACTTTCGGTCCGTTCGCGGGTTCTGGTGCGAACCGAACCCAGGGGTGTTCAGTTCATCACTACTTACAGCTCATGAAAACCCCAAATCCACAATCTCAGAAAATTAGAATATCACATGCAATCAATAAAACAAGGATTGTACATAGAACAATATCGGACCTGTGAAAAGTAGAAGCATGCATATGTACTCAGTACTTGGTTTGGGCCCCTCAATGCGACGTGGCATGGAAGCGATCAGCCTGTGGCACTGCTGAGGTGTTATGGAGGCACTGCTGAGGTGTTATGGAAGACCAGGATGCTTCAATAGCGGCCTTCAGATCTTCTGCATTATTCGGTCTCATGTCTCTCATCTTTCTCTTGGCAATGCCCCATAGATTTCCTATCATAGATTCTCTATGGGGTTCAGGTTAAGCGAGTTTGCTGGCCAATCAAGCACAGTAATCCCACGGTCATGTGACCAGGTTTTGGTGCTTTTGGCAGTGTGGGAGGTGCCAAGTCCTGCTGGAAAATGAAGTCAGCATCCCCATAGAGCTCGTCTGCAGAAGGAAGCATGAAGTGCTCCAAAATCTCCTGGTAGACGGCTGTGTTGCCCCTGGACTTAATGAAGCACAGTGGACCAACACCAGCAGATGACACGGCTCCCCAAATCAACACAGACTGTGGAAACTTCACACTGGACTTCAAGCATCTTGCAGTGTGTGTCTCTCCATTCTTCCTCCATACTCCGGCTCCTTGGTTTCCAAACGAGATCCAAAATTTCTATTAATGTGCTTTGATACAGCACTTTGGCAACATCCAACTTCTTTTGCAATTACCTTTTGAGGCTTTCTCTCCTTATGGAGGGTGTCAATGATGGTTTTCTGCACAACTGTCAGGTCAGCAATCTTTCCCATGATTGTGATTCCTACTGAACCAGACAGAGACCATTTAAAGGCTCAGGAACCCTTTGTAGGTGTTATGGCTTAATTAGCGGATTAGAGTGGGACACTTGGAGCCTAGAATATCGCTTTTACGCTAAAAACAGCACCTAAAAAGCTCACGAAAACTTATTTCCATTAAAATCAATGAATGCTTTCACACTGGGGCAGTGTACTGGCAGGGCTGTGAAAAACTCCCCTCTCCATTGACATGAATGGAAAGCTCTTCAAAAGCGCCTGAAAAGCGCATCAAAAGCGCTCAGTGTTTTTACTGGCAGTTTAGAAGCGCCTCAGTGTGAAAGTGGCCTAAGCCATAATCATCACAATTATGACAAATCACGGCTTGAACTATCTTGCTTTGCATGTAATGAGTCTCTCTCATATATTAGTTTCACCTTTTAAGTTGCATTAGTGAAATAAATGAACATTTGCACAATATTCTAATTTTTCGAGTTTCACCTGTATGTATATAGCTCACAAAGGAAAATATAAAAGGAGGCTGAAGATAAGTGAAACCTCAAACACAAGAAACACACGTTGACACATACACACATATACACAGATAGTATAAACAAAATAAAAATAAATCTGAAATGGTCTTAAATTTTTTAATTATGAATTTAATATTAATTAATGGGGTTACTCACGTTTGGAAACAAGGAACACACAAACAAGATAAGTGCACACGAAATATAAAAGGGGGATTCACCCAATGGGGAGAAATTTTGATACAATTTTTTTTTGGGGGGGGGGGGAGAGGAGAAAATAAAAAGGGAAGGGAGAATTATTATTCTCTCCCTTCCCCTCTTTTTTTTTGTTGTTTTGGCTTTCTTTCCATTTATGAATGTTATGCATTTTGTCCCTGTTATGGTGGATGTTTTGTATACATGTATGTGACATAAAGATATACATAGAAAATAAAGAATTATATAAAAAAAACGAAGTAGGATCTGATAGCAAATACCTGTAGGAGAGTCGGAGAGGCTGCATCGCGATCGCCTCCCTCGCCGTGTCAAGAATTTCTCGCTAACTTTCTTGGCCTCCTCCAGTATCTCCAAGTTCTTCTTTGTGTCCTCCTCGGTTATCCTGATATCGGGTAAACTGTCGTGTACCAGGTCAATCACGTGCCCTTTGTTGTCTGAAAGAGAGCTTTAATGAGCTGAAACCAATGGACACAGTTTGATAGCAGTTGTGGTAAGAAGAGTCAGCGTAAAAAAAGACCATCGGTAATTGGATTTGGCAGAGGCGCCCAAAGTGATTCTTCAAAGGATACTGTACGGCACGAGTCTGCTTTAGTAAAACATCCAATTACCTTATTTCCCTAGGTGGAGTGTAGAGTTTGCCACAGTGATGTCATCTAGGTGGCTTGCTACATGTGGTCCACCTAGATGACATCATTGCCACTGGAAACAAGCATTATTGGTTATGTTGCCATATGCTGGTTACATCTACATGATTTTTATGATGTTTTTACTCAGGTTTGTAAAATAAAATATTTTAAATGTGTAGGGATTGCTATGCTAAATTTAGGGGTGATCTGAGTGGTAGTTGGCTCGAATCTTTCAATTTGCTGGACTCTGCCTTGCTGCTGTTTTGCCTGGTGTGCAGTTCCCCTAAGAAGTATGGGTGGTGCTGTCACTTGTACTCGGGGTTGAACCACAGGTGACGGAGTATTGATTTGGTGTCCTCTCTCGGCAGCCGTACAGTGGGAATGGTCTGCCTGCTGTGCATGCCGGGAGAGGATACACAAGGGGCAGACGTCGCCTGGGAGGGGTCTTCTGTTCGTTCCAGAGTTGGAGTCCTGGTGCTTGGACCATGGCCCTCCAGGCCATGGGGCCACGTGTGCATCAGTCCCAGGCACCTTTAGTCCTGGGACTGCAACTTCAGCCCTGGGCCCAGCACCTTTAGCTGGAGCCCACTTCGGGAGGAGGAATCCCAGGGTGCCGCCTTGCGAGGGGACCCGTTTCTAGAAGAGGAGGCTGGGGGAGGACCGCTCCGAAGGACTGGTGAGAGATCACAGTAAAGGAAAGGGGCCCAGTAACTCTTCAGAGGGATGTCATCCATCCGAAAACAGGGATCTAAACAACGGTACCATTAGGAGGTTTGGGACACTATAGATTCTGTGGCAGAGGATCTCCTGAACGCATCCGTTAGGGAATCTAATAGACTGTTCAAGTTACACGCTGGCTGCTAGTGCCTTCGGGTGACTATCCAGGTGAGCTGTACCCACTCGGGATCGAGTGGCGAAGAAACAAGAGTACCTGAACTGATCTGTCTTCCTAACACCTTTCTCTCTTTTCCTCATTTTATGGATGTTCATGCATAAAGAAATAAACTCTACGTTGGAGTTGACACTGGTGTGGACCTTGGAGTTACTTGGGGTATAGAGACTTTGTCCTCACATTCTAGGGACAGAAACCAACTTTGAAGGGAACCTCGCTGCAAGACCCGTAAGTGAAAGCAAGTGTGCTTAACCTCTGCAAACCAGAGGGTACGGGCATGGTGGGGACTGTGCGCCTTTTTCTCCTGTGAGCGAGCCAAAGATAGAAGAGGAGAAAGAGGGCCGATTGCTACAAATGTATTTGTGCTTCTGTGCTCACCTCAAATTCATATCCTTAAAAATTCTACCCTTTATGGGAGGGAATTCTTCCTCCCGTTTTTCCAAATTTACTATAATGCCTCGTACACACGACCGATTTTCCCGACGGAATTCCTCTGAAGCCTGCCTTGCATACACACGGTCACACAAAAGACCGCTGAACTTTTGAATGCCAAGAACGCGGTGACGTCAAAGACTACGACGAGCCGACAAAATTAAGTTCTATGCTTCCGCGCATGCGCGTCTTTTTTTTCCCCTCGGGAAAGCATACAGACGACCGGCTTTCTCGGCAGGATTTTTTCCTGATGGAAAAAAAGAGAGCTGGTTCTCTTTTTTTTTCCCGGCAGTTTTCCTGTCGGGAAAACTGCGATGGAGCATACACACGGCCAGTTTTCCCGGCCAAAAGCCGTCATGGCAGTTTTCTCGTCGGGAAAACCAGTCGTGTGTACGAGGCATTACACCATTTTCTCTGTGAAGGTCCTCATTGATCTAGGTCATAATTTAGCTGGTGGTAGTTGGTCACACTCAGTTGGACTTGTCCGGTTTTTATCACTCATCCAAGCCGCTTCCTAAGGTAAGAGCTGTGAATGTTTTTTGAAAAAAATTCTCTATTAAGTTATTATCTTCTAATTCAGCCATGTAACCTAGACAATGAACAGCCACCCCAGACTTCACAGCACCATGGTGGTCACTGGGTTATGGAAATTAGAGGGGTGCTTTCACCAATCGTCACAACCCTGCCCTGTTCTTTGGCAATCCAAATCTGCCTTGACCAGGCCTTTTTTTTTTTCAGAGAATAGGTGCAGGTACTCCCCCCTTCCAAGTCACCCCTCGTCTCTGCCCAATACCCACCTCTGAGCACTTCCCCTTCCACCCCCCTACCCACCTCCCAGTACTGCCCCTTTTAGAGAGTACAGTACCTTGTGGTGCTCAGTAATTTGTATAGAATTTGTTAGTGATAATAAAAGCAATAAAATAGATCCCCTGTAGCATAAAATAGACCCCTCCAGCCAACAATAGACCCCTCCAGCCAACAATAGACCCCTCCAGCCAACAATAGACCCCTTCAGCCAACAATAGACCCCTCCAGCCAACAATAGACCCCTCCAGCCAACAATAGACCCCTCCAGCCAACAATAGACCCCTCCAGCCAACAATAGACCCCTCCAGCCAACAATAGACCCCTTCAGCCAACAATAGACCCCTCCAGCCAACAATAGACCCCTCCAGCCAACAATAGACCCCTCCAGCCAACAATAGAACCCCCCAGCAGCAATAGAACCCCCCAGCAGCAATAGAACCCCACAGCAGCAATAGAACCCCACAGCAATAACAGACGCCCTGCAACAAATTACTCCCCCAGCATCAATAGACCCCCTCCCTCAACCGTAGACCTCTCCCAACAATTATTGACCCCCTCCAGCAACAATAGATCCACCACAACAAAAATATACCTCCCCAGCAGCACAAGACCCCCTGCAACAAAATACTCCCCCAGCATCAGTAGAACCCTCCCAACATCAATAGATCCCCCACCAGCAACAGCAGACCCCGCCCCCAACCGCAGAAAACTCCGGCAACATTAGAAAACTCCGGCAACATTAGAAAACTCCGGCAACATTAGAAAACTCCGGCAACATTAGAAAACTCCGGCAACAGACCCCACAGCGGCAACAGACCCCACAGCGGCAACAGACCCCACAGCGGCAACAGACCCCACAGCGGCAACAGACCCCACAGCGGCAACAGACCCCACAGCGGCAACAGACCCCACAGCGGCAACAGACCCCACAGCAGCAACAGACCCCACAGCAGCAACAGACCCCACAGCAGCAACAGACCCCACAGCAGCAACAGACCCCCCAGCAACAAATTACTCCCCCAGCATCAATAGACCCCTCCCTCAACAGTAGACCTCTCCCAACAATTATTGACCGCCCTCCAGCAACAATATATCCACCACAACAAAAATATACCTCCCCAGCAGCACAAGACCCCCTGCAACAAAATACTCCCCCAGCATCAATAGACCCCTCCCAACATCAATAGACCCCTCCCAACATCAATAGACCCCTCCCCAGCAACAGCAGACCCCGCCCCCAACCGCAGACCCCGCCCCCAACCGCAGACCCCGCCCCCAACCGCAGACCCCCGCCCCCAACATTAGAAAACTCCGGCAACATTAGAAAACTCCGGCAACATTAGAAAACTCCGGCAACATTAGAAAACTCCGGCAACATTAGAAAACTCCGGCAACATTAGAAAACTCCGGCAACATTAGAAAACTCCGGCAACATTAGAAAACTCCGGCAACATTAGAAAACTCCGGCAACATTAGAAAACTCCGGCAACATTAGAAAACTCCGGCAACATTAGAAAACTCCGGCAACATTAGAAAACTCCGGCAACATTAGAAAACTCCGGCAACAGACCCCACAGCGGCAACAGACCCCACAGCGGCAACAGACCCCACAGCGGCAACAGACCCCACAGCGGCAACAGACCCCACAGCGGCAACAGACCCCACAGCAGCAACAGACCCCACAGCAGCAACAGACCCCACAGCAGCAACAGACCCCACAGCAGCAACAGACCCCACAGCAGCAACAGACCCCACAGCAGCAACAGACCCCACAGCAGCAACAGACCCCACAGCAGCAACAGACCCCACAGCAGCAACAGACCCGCCAGCAGCAACAGACCCGCCAGCAGCAACAGACCCGCCAGCAGCAACAGACCCCCCAGCAGCAACAGACCCCCCAGCAACAAATTACTCCCCCAGCATCAATAGACCCCTCCCTCAACAGTAGACCTCTCCCAACAATTACTGACCGCCCTCCAGCAACAATATATCCACCACAACAAAAATATACCTCCCCAGCAGCACAAGACCCCCTGCAACAAAATACTCCCCCAGCATCAATAGACCCCTCCCTCAACAGTAGAACCCTCCCAAGATCAATAGATCCCCCACCAGCAACAACAGACCTGCCCCCAACAAAAGATCTGCCCCTGCAACAATAGACTGCACTCCTTACCATTACCTACATTCAGTGCTGGGGTGCCAGAACTGTGTTCCCCCACATTCCCGCTGAAAAAAAAAAGCCCTGGCCTTGACACATTTCATGACAACAGTGATTGGTATTAGGTAACTGACTTACTCATGTGGTTACCAATATGTTCCTGCCACTCATTTGAATTGAGGAAGGCACTATACTACTCCTGTTTGCCAGATTACTGTGCTCTTTCCAGCCAATTTCTCCCTCTTGTCACTCCTGTTGTATCTCCACTACTGCTCATTATTGACTCTTGGCTTGTTCCTTGACTACACTTCTTAATTCCAACCTGCAACCACTTGTTACCAACCTTTGGCTTGTTTACTGACCACAAGTCTGCTTGATCCCTACCTGCCGTATCAGCTACCGGACCCCGGCTTGCTCACCACCTGGTGGGGCGATCCTGAGGACCACAACCTGATACTAACATGCAGCAAAACCCATCTCCACCATCAGGAGCTGTGGTGAATACCGGTTAGTGCTTAGACTGCGCACCTCGGGTGAGCCTGTCACACCTGCCAGGATGACTTGCTACTGCCTTTATTCTGCTGGTTGGTGGGAGCCTCTCTACTGCTATAGCTACTGGTCTCCGAGCCTGACCCCTGACCGTGACAGTTACACTGCATTGCGTACCATAGATAAAACAGGTTGAGTCACACGGTGAATAAATGTATTACGCCTTTCATGGTCCCTTCCAGTCAGGATCTTCTCAAAATGTGAAAGAGCACAGCAACATGGTACTGCATACATTATATTGTGAATCAGCTTACAAAAAAATGTCCTCCAACTTGTTAAATATGAACTGAATTCTGGAAGATGTTCCCAAAGAAAGGCAGGTGGAGGGCAAAGGACTAGTCACTAGTGTTTGTGGTTTCTCTGCAGATCTACTTTTCTAGCCTTGTTCTGCATTGTGTTTCTGTAAGGAGGCAGCCATCTTGGTAGAGGCAGGGCTTTGCTTCCTCATGTCAGATTCTCCAGCATAGAGAACAGTGAGCAGCACAGTAGTGACATTATTAAATCGCACTCTAAATTTTCAAAGACTAGCAGTCAGAGGCAGCAGTGACTTCATTTCCAACGCTGTACTGAGTGGTACCTGTCTTTAGGGCTCTATGTGTTCAGGGACGTACTGCAGTTAGATGATCCCAATAGGCCTAAAGCAGCCCAAACATGAATCCATTTTTTTTTGGTCAACCAGCGGGGTGAGTGAAAAAAACTGACCCAATTCCTCCATCCACCCATTCGGGCTGGGTGCGGGAATCCTCAAGCTGAGCTGTTGCATTCTGACAGCGGGGAGTCTTCCCTGCCTTCAGAATACACTGATCAGAGCTGCCACCTATAGCCGTCAGCACTGATCGAGAAGCAAAAATCCAACAGGGTGGTTGTAGGGAAATCTGTACATGTCTGTCTGCCCATACATAGATCGCAATTTGGCCAGTTCAGCAGTACCACTTTAGTGCTGATAACTGGCTTTATTACTAACGATTAGGATGGATAATTTCCTGTAGGCGTGTAAAATGGTCAACAGGAGATAAACAAGATGAGTGTAAAACAATGATGGTCTTCCATCTGCCTAAAAATTGTTTAAAACTGCTATTCCCTAATGTCCTCCACCTTTAATGGCCCACTCTCTTCCACCTTGGCTCCTGTCCCGCTCCTCACTATTCCATATACAGGGAATCACTGTCATTAAAACTCAGACGTTTTGGAGACTAGAGCGTGTTCCTATAAACAGTGTTGAGTGTTTTGCTTCCGCAGCCAAATACTTTCTCTCCGCTGCCTGTGGTATGTCCTGGCAGGGGATGCGCATTTTTTGGGGTATTTACCATCAAAGAGGAGAAAATCGTGCCAACGCTGCTATCCAAATTGTGATGGCCACGCGTGCATCTTGACCACCCAGACTGTGCTTGGGGATTTATGACACCTTAAGGTGTCATTCTATCCAAAAATGGATCGTTCAATTGATGATTGTATCCAGGGCCGCTGATAGAAATCATGGGGCCCCGTACAGCCTACCTGACGGGGCCCCTTCAGCTCCACCCCTGGTCCCGCCCCTGGTCCCTCCTTCGGTTCCACCCCTGGCCCCTCCCCAGATTCCGCCTTGAAACAAAGCGCAGGTTTGTCTACAAGTAATATTTATTTTTCTCCAGACAGTTATAAGTTTGATTATCCAAAAGAAATACTGTTTTCAGATGAGAACAGACCGCTATTGTAATAAAAACCATTAATGAATGAATGAAGTGGTATTCTGAAATAATTAGGGAGATTAAACAAATGATAAAAGGTGGAAAAAAACAACAAGCCAGGTTTCCATGCCATGCCGCCAGTGCCAGATTGTGCTGCAGACAGTGCCACCCATGCCATGCCGCCAATGCCATATTGTGCTGCAGACAGTGCCACCCATACCACCATTGGCAGCATGGTTGGCACTGTCTGCAGCACAATATGGCATTGGCGGCACAGGTGGCACTGTCTGCAGCACATTACGGCATTGGCGGCACGGGTGGCACTGTCTCTGCAGCACATGCGGCCAATGCCATATTGTGCTGCAGACAGTGCCACCAATGACGCTAATGCCATAACGCATGTGCTACCTGCTGCCACCAATGCCGCCAATGCCATATTGTGCTGCAGACAGATAGCACATGCGTTATGGAATAGCGTCATTGGTGGCACTGTCTGCAGCACAATATGGCATTGGTGGCATGGGTGGCACTGTACCTGCAGGCAGCTCATGCGTTATGAGCCAATATGGCATTGGCGGCATGGGTAGCACTGTCTGCAGGTAGTACATGCGTTGTGCGCCATAACGCATGTGCTACCTTCAGACAGTGCCACCCATGCCGCCAATGCCAAGTATAGATGCTGCTGCAGCAGTTCTTGAATCCCCCCCCAAGCAAGTACACACCTGTTAGCCGGGCCCCAGCCAGGAGTCACTTCCTCCCTGATCCTGCAGAATGCTGCCTGGACTCGCTGGAGTGTCACAGTCTGACACTGTCACAAAATAGCCAGCCTCTTCTGCCAAAGCCTCTTCTGCCGAAGCCGCCGCCGCTGGCTCTGCTTCTTCTCTCTGCCCTGTAAAGAACAGAGCAGAGCGCCAAGTGCGGAGGGAGAGGAATCACTCCGCGGCGCCAGGGAAGGACACGCTGGCCGGGACTTGAGCCAGCATTAGGAGCGGGCGCGGAAGAGAAGAGATTCTTCCGCGCCCGAAATAGGAAAAAGAGTCCCTTCCTGCTGCCACCTACATGAACGGAAGACCGAAGGTCTTCCGCTATTAAAAAAACCCCAAAAAACGTAAAAAGCAATGGGGGGCGGGTCTAAAGATGTTCGGTCAGGGCTGTAGAGTTTTTTTGTTTTTTTTTTCCCTACATTAACTAGTTCTCTGTGGAGGTTGCCGGGCCCCCCTGCTGGCTGGGCCCAGTTTTTTTGTGCTGAAAATGCCCCCCTCGGCTTATACTCGAGTCACCTTTTTGCGCCTGATCTCCCAGGTTTTGCGGACCCGGTACCGGCCGGCCGTAGGTCCCCTGGCACACATGTAGCCCCACTCTTCCTCTACAAGTGTGCAAAGTTTGTTGTCCAGGGGACCTACGGCCGGGGAGCACCGATTTTTCAAAGCCGGGCACCCCTTTCATAGACACTCATGTTAAACGGTAATTTTTCAGGTGACTTTGGGGACCCGGTACCGGCGGTCATAGGTCCCCCGGACCCGAAACTTGGCACACATGTAGCCCAATTTTTCCTCTATAAGTGTGCACAGTTTTTTGTCTGGGGGACCTACAGCCGGGGAGCACCCCTTCCATAGACTCCCATGTTAAACGTCAGTCTAGTCATGGACACAGTGAGGCATGGACACAGTGAGGCAAATTGAGGCACAGTGAGGCATGCAGATGGACACCCTAGGCTTATACTTGAGTCAATACGTTTTCCCAGTTTTTGTGGTAAAATTAGGTGCCTCGGCTTATATTCGGGTCGGCTTATATTCGAGTATATACGGTACTCCTGATGTGTTCTTCGTAATGCAAAACAAATGAAACTCAAGAGTGGAGCTCCCTTGCATTGATTTCATTGGGTGGGCAGGGCTGGGAACTCTCTGAACAGATATACAGTAGATGCTGAGTGGAAACTCACAGTGCTAATACAATACTACTCAAACATAACCCCCATCTATAAGACTACAAAAATCATTGACCATTGTTTAATGCACTCTATATCAGGGTATCTCAACCAGGCATCCATGGAACCTTAGGGTTCCTCCAGAGCAGGGGTGCCCAACCAGTGGCCCGGGGGCCAAATGTGGCCAACAGGGCCCTCTGATGTGGCCCGCGACCTCCTGCTCTGGGATGGCTGGTTAGCAAGCCCAGATTGCAGGTTGCCGACCTGCCACCCGAGAGCATCAGTATTGTAAATGAAGCCAGCGGTAGAGAAAGCAAGTGGCTTTTCAGACGGTGCACCACACCTGCAGGATATAATAGACGTCTATGGCAAAGTGCAGATAACCAGCGGGAAAACCACAGGTACACTGCGCCTCAATAGACCGCAGACCATCAGTGTAAAAGCAGCCTTAGGCCCCTTTCACGTGATCGGTCTGACCCAATCGGACCCTCCATTCACCTCTATGGAGCAGCAGATGTAAACAGACTTTTGTCCGTTTACACCTGCCTACCTCCAATCCGATCTGCTAAAAAAAAACTGAAGTGGATCTGCCCCCTTCTATCTGATTGGATCGGAGGGCCCATAGAGTAGATTGGGCTGTGTCTGTGTCTGCTTTGCATATGCAGACTGGACACAGACATGTCATCTGCCCACTCCGCTCATTGTGGCCCACAACTGGTTACTAAGTTGCTTAAGTGGCCCTCTGCCTTCAAAAAGTTGGGCACCCCTGCTCTAGGGGTTCCTTGAGCAATTTCTGCTTCTCAGATAAGTTCCCTCTGACACCATTGATCTTTTTAGATATCTGTAAGGGGGTAATTCTTCCCAATGACCGCAAGTGTAGTAAGGAGCATTCTTCCCACTGACCATCTCACTAATGTATAATGAGTTGTAGATATAGTAATATTTAGCAGAGGTTCCCTGAGACCGAATTTTTTTTTCAAGGGTTCCTATGTGTTGAAAAGGTTGACAAAAGCTGTTCTATATAATAAAACAAGGGTGCACCAGCCTTGTGCATTACCATAGGTGCCATTTACTGATAAAAAGAGTACAGTTATACACAAAAGCTGTGTAGTCATAGACTTGTACATGTCCTGTCTGGGGTACCTGGATGACACTCAATGGCAGAATAAAGGGCTAACACAATATACCCTCTTCCTCAGAGCTAACTTAGCTGCCAGACTCATGGCCTTCAAACAGTAAGCTACTAAAGGCCTAGAGTCTGGCAGAGAAGTTAGCTCTGAGGAAGAGGGTACAGCCCTCGAAACATGTTAGCCCTTGATTCTGCCATTGAGTGTCATCCAGGTCCTCCTATTGAACATCCAGCTTTTGATGTGTATCCAGTGAATGACATTTATGCTATGTACAAGTCTGACGCCCCTGATGACGCATGTTTATGACGAAACGTTGGGTGGAGCTAGGAACGTGTGACGCAGGACGCGGACGGAGACGCGGTCGCCATATTGTTGGTAGGGAGCGCTGGTCCTTTCCATATGCCTGATAGAATCTTACCAAATGTGAGTGTATACATCCTTTATATTCCAAATAAATCAGTTATTGCTGGGATATCTGCGCAATGAGCGTTCCTTTTTTCCTTTTCATGTTTATGTGAATATCGGAGTGCTCTGATTGCACTGTAGCTTAGTCACTACTGTAGGCTCCAATAGAGGAAGTGACCTTGATATACCTCTCTGGTCCTATGAAAGGAGGATCATTAAATATCTTGTGTGGAGTGGATTGTTGTTTGAGGAGGAGGGATCGAAGGTGTCACGATCTATTGTATTCAATGTGTATACCCCATACACTGATGGTAAGAGTCAGTTATATCGGGTGATGGTCTCTCTATCCTTATTTATACAAATTCAATTCAGATATGGATCTCTGTTTAGATTGTGCCAGAAATCAACATTGATGAACTCTATGCTTTCTATTCATATTTTTTACTGATTTTTTTTAGCGCTACACCTTTATCTTTCAAGTCTATGACTACATGGTCTTTGGGAGTATAATTGTATAAATAAATAAATGGTACCTACAGTAATGCATGAGGCTGGTGCACCTTCCTTGTTGTATTAGTTAGAATCAAAGATTTCCCTGATCTGAAGAGGGCAGCAAAGACTGAAACGACGATAGCATAGTGCCCAGGTACAAGTTCTTCTGATCCAGAACTGGTTCCTATTGCCTCATATTATACTAGCGCTGATGTGTTATTTCTCCTCTTTATTCTTGATACACAGTCAAAAAGATCAATACACCTGGGTTCATCACACACCTAACTTTATAATTAAAGAGGAAGTACCGTATGTACCGCACTGTTAGACAGGTGAATTTGTTTTGTTGCTGATTGGTTGGTAAGTTGAGCTTGGCTATTCTGTGTGTTTTTTATTGACATGCGTCCGCCCATCCAGTGCTCCTTGCTGTGAAGACCAGTCATAGATGGGGGCAGTGACATTTTTGTTAACCGTATATACTTGAGTATAAGCCGACCCGAATATAAGCTGAGGCACCCAATTTTACCACAATTAACTGGGAAAACTTATTGGCTCGAGTATAAGCCTAGGGTGTCCATCTGCATGCCTCACTGTGCCTCACTTTGCCTCACTGTGTCCATGTGCATGCCTCACTGTGTCCGTGCCTCACTGTGTCCGTGCCTCACTGTGTCCGTGCCTCACTGTGTCCGTGCCTCACTGTGTCCGTGCCTCACTGTGTCCGTGCCTCACTGTGTCCGTGCCTCACTGTGTCCGTGCCTCACTGTGTCCGTGCCTCACTGTGTCCGTGCCTCACTGTGTCCGTGCCTCACTGTGTCCGTGCCTCACTGTGTCCATGCCTCACTGTGTCCATGCCTCACTGTGTCCATGCCTCACTGTGCCCATGCCTCACTGTGCCCATGCCTCACTGTGCCCATGCCTCACTGTGCCCATGACTAGACTGACGTTTAACATTAGAGTCTTTGAAAGGAGTGCCCGGCTTTGAAAAATCGGTCCTCCCGGCCGTTGATCCCCCAGACAACAAACCTTGCACACTTGTAGAGAAGAAATGGGGCTGCATGTGTGCCAAGTTTCGGGTCCAGGGAACCTACGACCGGCCGGCAGCGGGTCCCCAAAATCACAGGAGAAATTACCGTTTAACATGGGAGTCTATGGAAGGGGTGCCCGGCTTTGAAAAATCAGTGCTCACCGGCCGTAGGTCCCCCGGACAACAAACTTTGTACACTTGTAGAGGAAGAGGGGCTACATGTGTGCCAAGTTTGGGGTCCAGGGAACCTACGGCCGGCCGGTACCAGGTCCCCAAAGTCCGGGAGATCAGGCGCAAAAAGGTGACTCGAGTATAAGCCGAGGGGGCACTTCAAGCACAAAAAAATGTGCTGAAAAACTCGGCTTATACTCGAGTATATACAGTAAACCCCGGCCGTTTTTTTTTCTTTTTTCAAATCTAACATTCAGTAGCTCAATAAAAGTCATAATCAATAGAAATCGCCCCCTAAACGAGGTCTGCGAGTACCTTATTTCGGGTGTTTTTCTTCTCGATTTCTAGGTATTGGCCACGGCATTTTTAGTGCTGTTTGCAGAATCTATTACCTACGTCACTTCCGCACTTACTGTGTTTGCCTTACAAAATCTTGCGCATGCGCCGTAGCGCCCTAACAAGCCTCGATGTGTGACATCTTATTCAGTCACAGGGGGGAGTGTCAGGAAGACAAGAATCATTGCATCATCGCGAGACTTCCCCTCTGTGCCGTTCAGAGGGGAGTCTCACTCACAGTCATTTCCCCACAAGCAAGAAATACAGAAACGGCACAATTTACATGCCGTTAATTAAAGAGCATACTGCGCAATCGCGCATTGACGTCATCGCCAATTAAAAGACGATTTACACTGAAACTACACAAGTAAGTGCACTTTCACAGGCAGCGATCAGCTGCCTGTGTTATCTACTATCTGCTAAGATTAACTTCACTCTGAGGGTTTACAACCTCTAACTCTCTCACAGGGGACTTTGACTCTATATATTTTTATTCACATTTGTAATCCAAACCTGTGGCATATACACTATATTTTCAAAAGTATTGAGACACCTGCCTTTACACGCACCTGAACTTTAATGGAATCCCAGTCTTATTCCATAGGGTTCAATATTGAGTTGGTCCACCCTTTGCAGCTATAACAGAAGTGCATTTGTGAGGTCAGGCACTGATATTGAACTAAAAGGCCTGCCTCTCAGTCTAATTCATTCTAAAGGTGTTCTATCGGTTTGAGGTCAGGACTCTGTGCAGGTCAGTCAAGTTCCTCCACCTCAAACTCGCTCCTCCAGGTCTTTATGGACCTTGCTTTGTGCACTGGTGCGCAGTCATGTTGGAACAGGAAGGGGCCATCCCCAAACTGTTCCCACAAGGTTGGGACCATGAAATTGTCCAAGATGTCTTGGTATGCTGACGCCTTAAGAGTTTACTTCACTGGAACTAAGGGGGCCAAGCCAAACCCCTGAAAAACAACCCCACACCATAATCCCCCCTCCACCAAATGATTTGGAGTCCTGACCTCAACCCGAGAGTTGAGGTCAGGATAAAGGCAACCAAAGGGACGCATGTGCCCCCTGGGCCGCAGTTTGGAGACCACTGCTATAGACTATCATGGGAGCGACAGCTGAGTCTGCTGGGGCTCCTGACAATTATATATATTATTAATTACTACAGTTTTTAAAAGAGGATGGATAGAGCTGAAACTCGAAAGTAATTTAAAGGAAAATTGCTTCGGTCAGTTATATTTTTATTTGGCTATTTTATACCTTTTTTTTAATATACCGTATATACTCGAGTATAAGCCGAGTTTTTCAGCTCATTTTTTTTGCTTGAAATGCCCCCCTCGGCTTATACTCGAGTCACCTTTTTGCGCCTGATCTCCCGGAATTTTGGGGACCCGACACCGGCCATAAGTCCTCTGGACCCCAAACTTGGCACACATGTAGCCCCACTCTTTCTCTACAAGTGTACAATGTTTTTTGTCCGGGGGACCTACGGCCGGGGGGACCACCGTTTTTTCAAAGCCGGGCACCCCTTCCGTAGACTCCCATGTTAAACGGTCATTTCTCCTGTGAATTTGGGGACCCGATACCGGCCGATCGTAGGTCCTCTGCACTTGAAACTTGGTACACATGTAGCCCTATTTTTCCTATATAAGTGTGCAAAGGTTTTTGTTTAGGGGACCTACGGCCGGGGAGCACCTATTTTTCAAACCCAGGCACCCCTTCCATAGACTTCCATGTTAAACGTCAGTCTAGTCATGGGCACAGTGAGGCATGGACACAGTGAGGCATGGACACAGTGAGGCATGGACACAGTGAGGCATGGACACAGTGAGGCATGGACACAGTGAGGCATGGACACAGTGAGGCATGGACACAGTGAGGCATGGACACAGTGAGGCATGGACACAGTGAGGCACGGACACAGTGAGGCACGGACACAGTGAGGCACGGACACAGTGAGGCACGGACACAGTGAGGCATGCAGATGGACACCCTAGGCTTATACTCGAGTCAATAAGTTTTCCCAGTTTTTTGTGGTAAAATTAGGTGCCTCGGCTTATATTCGGATCGGCTTATACTCCAGTATATACGGTAAGTACATACCGTAGCAAGGATTGTTCAGGATAATAAAATGCACCCAAACTTAGAAAACCCCTTTTAATATTGAAAGGAAGCAAAAGCTACTCACCAACAGAGATCAGGGAACCTGTAGAGGAGGAAGATGACCGGGACTGGCGGCCGGACCGGAAGGAGGGACTGTGTGGTCTGAGTGAAGAAGAAGAAGTGTAGACAAGACGCATCATTTTCCTTTTGGTCTGCTGAACCATTGATTGATAAGGCATGTTAAAGCAGAACTTTTTTAGTATTGTATGGAGAGGTTTGGTCGATTTTTATTTCTTCTTTTACCCTCTTTAAAAGCGAAGTTCACCTTTAAATTTTTTTTTTATTTTTTTTTAAAGAGCACGTATTTGCATTCATAATTTTTTTGCACAGGAGCCTGCAAAGTATTGCACCCGAGATGGTGGCTGCAATGTCAGGCTCTTGCTCTAGACCAGGGGTCTCAAACTGGTGGGCCTCCAACTGTTGCAGAACTACAATTCCCATGAGGCATTGCAAGGCTGATGGGACTTGTACTTCCGCAACAGCTGGAGGGCCGCCAGTTTGAGACCCCTGCTCTAGACACAACTTTATTTAAGAAAGGATCAGGGGGGCAATTGAAAGAGTATTCAATGCGTTTCAGCAGTCCAAAAACTGCTAAGAAGACCTTTGCAGATAATCACACTGGAAATATAATTAAAAGAGCAGTTATGTTCTAGTCCCTGTACTTTGTTTTCTATCTCAAGTTACTTTGCAATTTAAGGCGGTGCCAATCAGAGCTGTGTCCTGATTGGCCATGGCACTAATAAGCAGAATTGTCTCCCTACTGGTTGTGACCCTAATGCTCCATATGTTAGGTAGGTGTAGCGTCGTGCAGTAAGCACAGAGTCCTGATTTCCCAAAAAAGATGCATTGTAAAAGTAGTTCAACCATACAACTTAGGCCTGGCAGGGAGGCTCACCCAACTGGGATTACTTACGGCACAGTGAAGAGATAGCAGTATGTAGACGCCGTGTTGCTAACAGCATCTTCTACGAGGAGCGGAGTGCGACCTGGCCGGTCCGACCCAAAGCGGAAGCTTCCATGAAAAGGTAGACATAGTCCCTGCTCTCTCCCTCCTCCACTGGAACCTATTGCTAGTGCTATCTCTGACAGACAGGGAACCTGTCCCTACGCTAGCCACTTGCATAAAGCGTGCCAAAACCTGGGGTTAGAATCCTAAATAGTTTCTGCCTGACCCAACATGGCCACCAGAGTCACACGGGACAGATCACTGCCCCATGCGGCCAAGGAAGTCATAGAGAAACCCAGTTTCCCTCCACTTCCTCTCCCCTCTGCATAGCCGCTGTGATCCAGTGCCACCTGCAGTTGAGAACATAGACTGCACCTGCCTACACTTATGAAAGAGACAGGGGACTTGGTGCTGGATCATGGGAAAGGAAATTGTTAAAAGAAGTTTGTGAAAAAAAATTTTTTTTAGAATTATACTTACCTAGGTAGATGCTGCATCTGCCCCCACCCCCCACTGAGAACCGAGCTATCAAAGACCGCTGATCGCTCTGTTCTCATTGCTTTATGAGCAGAGAGCTGGTGACTGTCAGTTCCTGGCTCTCTGCTCTGCCCCTCCCCTCGCTCATTGGAACGCTGGGCTGTGGAAGTGGTGGAAGCGGCCGGCTCAGGCTCTCAGCAGCTCACCGAGAGGCTGGGTTAGGTGCCGGTCCAGACATCTGGGTGGACCCCGACCATATGGTTGTGATCTTTCCCCAGCCTGGACCGGCTTTGTGATGTCAGCCGACTGCGGACTTCAGCCCGCTGTCTGCTGAAAATGGGTCAGAGGAGTGCAGAATGTACTGCACTCCGGCTGTACTTCTTTAAATGAAATCTTCCAATGTGTTCCAGTGGCAGATATCTAAACAAGGGATTTCTCTACACATTGGAGAGATTTTCTTTCACCTCTGTTTGTGCCCCTGTAACAGGAAGTGAGAGAAAATCTCCCCAATGAGATACAAAGTGAAAAAATGGCAATAGTTGCACTAATGCAAAAATAAATGATCACTTACGGGTTTCTTTCCAGGCAGTTTCCCTCACAGAAATCGGCTTCGGGGAGAATTATAGCTGGAGGGATACAGGCTCTTCCCCCCATCTCTACCTCCTGAAATAAATCATGGAATGCTTTAAACTTTTTTTTATGCTATATATATATCAATAAAAATAATACATTTTCTGTAATGCCACGTACACACGACCGTTTTTCATGACGAGAAAAATGTCATTTTTTTTATTTGGTCATTAAAAACGATTGTGTGTGGGCTCCAGAGCATTTTTCACGACGTGAAAAATGACAATTAAAAATTTGGAACATGCTCTAATTTTTCTCATCGTTTTTCACGTCGTCGTTTTTTTCTCGTCATGAAAAACGGCCGTGTGTGGGCTTTAACGACGTAAAAAAAATGCACATGCTCAGAAGCAAGTGATGAGACGGGAGCACTCGTTCTGGTAAAACTAGCGTTCGTAATGGAGATAGCACATTCGTCACGCTGTAACGGACTGAAAAGCGCAAATAGTCTCTCAACAAACTTTACTAACACGAGGATTAGAAAAAGCAGCCCAAAGGGTGGCGCCATCCGAATGGAACTTCCCCTTTATAGTGCCATCGTACGTGTTGTACGTCACCGCGCTTTACTCAAGCATTTTTCTCCACGATAGTGTGTAGGCAAGGCAGGCTTGAGAAGAATCACGTCGAGAAAAACTTCTTTTTTTAAGACATTAAAAACGGTCGTGTGTACGCGGCATAAGGTCAGCGTATTCCCCAGATCACCATAAAAAGAGGCATAACTGTGGGAATTGAGTGCCAGCCCCTCTTCATGTTCTGCTCCTCCAGTCGTATAAAAAGAAAAGAAAAAAGGAAAGTTGCGGATGTTTTGAACTATGAAGTGGAACTCCGCCTGCGCAGATAATGGAAACGCAGCCAAAAAGTGAATCCCAATAATTTTATTAATGTGGAAATGCGGAAGAATGTTGCTGTATTTAGATTCCACTCAGCATAACAGTAAATTAAAACCATTCAGACGGTAAGAATAGCTTTAAGAAGTCATTCCAAAGGAAATAAAAAAGGAAAGAACCTTCAAATGTGACTGTAAAAGGGTTGCGAGATCTACAACCCTTCAAGCGCTATTAAACCCAAAATCAAACATATTGCAGCTTACCAATTCTTGGATGCGGTGGCTGCATTCATTTAAATTTTTAGGCTCTCTTTTGTAGAGCACCCCCTGAAGGGTCCACTAAATCATTAACTTGACAGAGGTTAGTATAAACCCATAGAACTAGGGGGAAACTGCTGCAGTTAGACTCCCGGAGTGACACGTTTAGGTTCAAGTTTGCCTGCAGGTCTTTACTGTGTAAGAAAAGAAGCAATCCTCAAGAGGAAGGGTAAGGACCTGGATGGTAAGGTCTATGCACATTTTTGTGAGACAGAATGGGGTGGTCCCAAAATGATTGTTTCTGCCGGCTTTGCTGGGGCCCTTACAGTGGTGCACAGTTGGTAAAACTTGGTGGCTTCTGCTTGCTTTCAGTCAGGAGGATAGCTATAGAGGAGGCGTCTGGGGAAGTTAATATGCAAAAGAGCTCAAATAGTTGCAAAGGTAGAGTGATTGTAAAGGCAGTTTTGGATTAATGGTGCTATTTTGGATGGATGTTATGGTAGTGATAGTGAAAGACTGAAAAAACTGGATTATTCTGTTTTCTCTGGTAACATGGATGAGCCTGACATTGGCAACAAGAGACCACTTATCAGCCGAAAAGAGAGAGAGATCGGCTCTAATTGAATTTGCCGCACCGCCGCCTTGCTTCCTGCCCGCTGCCTGTTTTTCTCCCCGAGAATCACGGCACTGGATTCCAGGGGGGGGGGGCAAACGCCCTCCCTTGCCCTATGGAGCGGACGCCCATGACTTATTAGTCTCTATGGAGTCTCTCTCTGGTACCCAAGCCAGTGAGATGACCAGGCATGTACTGGCCATCGGGACTACCAAGAGTTTCCCAGTGGGCTGATGGCTCAGTGGGCCGGTCAGATGCAGTCCTGGAGCCGCTCCTCTCTGACAGTGATTGATCGCGTTTTCACTCCTGTCAGGAGGAGCATCTGCCATCACTTGCTAAGGGGGGGGGGGGGGTTGGCTTTCTACTCCCTCCAGCCTGCAGGGGGAGATAGACAGCCGGCAGACTTTCCTTCCTCTCTCCACTTATCACTTGTTCACTTGTCACTTATCACATGACTGGGGCCCGGGACTTGGCTACAGTAGCATTCAGGGCAAGCGAGGGAGTGCTTTCCTGGGGGTAAGTGGAAGACTTTCCCACCAGCAACAGAGTCACCCATATGACTTGAGCCTGGGGGGTATACAGGTTTTGATTTTGGGTGAAGCACCTTTACATGACAACGGCGCAGGCGCACTGAGTGTGCCGTTAGTGAAGGCGATCATGCCGTCACTGCCAGCTCCCGGGAGTGATGTCATCGCTGCTCCGGCCAGTCACAGCGCCGGAGCAATGATACCCGGAAGTCACTCCGGGTATCATGGCGGCGACGGAGGAGGCGAACGAGGGCCGCTGCGGGGGCTTTGATCTCAGGTAAGTAATTCATAATGAGCTAGTAATGCTATGCATACTAGCTCATTATGCCTTTGTCTTGCAGGGTCTTTTTTTTTTTTTCTCTTGAGGAGGGTTTTCTTCCTCTTTAAAGGAGCAAACAGTGCTCACTCAGCAATGAGGTACAGTTACATGGTATCCAGTCAGTGAGTACAGATTGATTGAGGGGTTTAATTGTTACCTTCTAAATTCCAGTATAATGACTAGAAGTCAACTAACATTTTCAGAGAACTCAAAGAGCAGGTGGTATAGTGCAATCCGAACCAACCCATGGATTCCAGATCTTATGAAGCTTTTTTGGACATCCTCTGGCCTCATACGTCAATTTGTATAAAGGTATAGCTTGATTGACTATATTGAGCCAGAAGGCTATAGTAGGTGAGGATTGGGATTTCCAATGCATAGTTATTGTTTTCTTTGCGTAGAACAGGATAATTCTTAGAAAGGTTTGTACATTCTTAGATATATTTTCATCCTCTATATATCCTAGCAGGCATCTCAGGGGATTACAAATGTTAGGCAATTGAGTGAGAGAGCTGATAAGGGCCGTGACCTCAGACCAGAATTTCCTAATCGGCGGGCATTCCCACATTAAGTGGAAAAATGTACCATCAGCCATGCCGCATCGGAAACATGTTGCAGAGAGTAGTCTCTTTAGTCTATGGAGTAAACAAGGGGTAAAGTAGGACCTGTATAATAATTTGGTTTGAACGACTTTATCCTAGGAAGAGATAACAGATGATACCTGGAGGGGAAGCGCTTCCTGCCAAATATCCTCCGTCAGCTCTGGTATGTCAGAGCGCCATTTATTTTTGGTGGTGCTAATCCTAGTTGTAGTATGAAGGAGAGTTTTGTAGTACGTGGATACAGGTTTAGTGTGAGACGGGTCAGTCAATAAGTGTTCGAGTGGGGAGGGTTGGATATCTATATTTCGAAGGCCAAACTGTCGTGGCGGTATGGCGTATATGTAGATATCTGAAATATGCCGTAGGAGGAAGGCCATAGTACCTACAAAATTCGGCAAAGGGAAATCAATCTAACCCCCCTGCTTGAACCAAAACCCACCGTCTGTTCTGCGGAAGAATTCTGGTAAACCTGGGTTACCCCATAAGGGGGCATTAGGGGAATACGTATTATGCGTACTGGATGGCAGTAGCTTCGAAAGTTTGAATATCCGTAGGGTCATAGAGAGAACTTTCGTGCCCTCCCTTCCCCTAGTGGAGAGACAATGTACTAGATTTTGGAGAGATTCGTAGGAAGTAAGGATGGCTGCCTCCAGTGCTGTTGCCGCATTGTTCTCCTCGGGGTAGAATCACCAATGTGCATGGGCCAGCTGTGAGGCCACATATAATGTTTAAAGGCAAGGGAGCGCCAATCCCCCCTCCAAAATGGGTAGTTGTAATGTGTCTTTTGCTATTCTAGCTACCCCTACCCCCCCAAACAAATTTATTAAGCATCGTGTCAATTTCCTTAAATTTGCTTTTGGGGGTGTATATTGGGAAGTTACTCAGAATATACAGGAAACGTGGTAAAAAGATAATTTTAAAAATATTTATTCTACCCAACAGTGTCAGGGGAAGATTGTTCCAGGTCTAATGCCCCGTACACACGACCGTTTTTTCAGACGAGAAAACTGCTATTTTTTAGATTGGTCGTGAAAACCGGTCTTGTGTACGCTCCATAGCAGTTTTCCGACGATAAAACTGCCCGCAAAAAATTTAGAACCTGCTATTTTTTTTTCCCCGCCGTGTTTCCCGTCAGTCTTTTTATCGTCGCGAAAACCGGTCGTGTGTAGGCTTTTCCGAGGGGAAAAAAAAAAACATGCATGCCCAGAATCAAGTATGAGACGGGAGCGCTCGTTCTGGTAAAACTAGCGTTCGTAATGGAGATAGCACATTCGTCACGCTGTAACGGACTGAAAAGCACGAGGCTGAAAAGCGCGAATCGTCTCTCACCAAACTTTTAAAAACACAAGATCAGCAAAAGCAGCTCAAAGGGTGGCGCCATTTAAATGGAACGTCCCCTTTAAAGTGCCGTCGTACGTGTTGGACGTCACCGCGCTTTGGTCGAGCGTTTTTTTTTAATGAACGTGTGTATGCAAGGCAGGCTTGAGAGGAATCACGTCGGGAAAAACTTCGGGTTTTGGCATGTCAGGAAAACCGGTCGTGTGTATGGAGCATTAAGCGTATTCCTCATCCACATAATGAGTGGATCTAAATTAATTTTGGTGTATGAGGAGATAAGCCGTTCCCTTTTGAGAATTTAGTGTCAGAGAAAATGTTCCGTACATGTGCAAGAGGTGAAGGGGTGAATTCTCGGCTTTCTGTTCAGCTCTTTGCCCAAGTTGCATCTTGAATTTCTTATTCTAATCTGGGGGGTGAAGAAGTTTAGAAGAGTAAACGACCACTTACCCTTGCTGGTGTAGGGGTAGGAGGGTGCTGGCCATCTGCCGCCAGTTCTTGGTTTCCAGGGACGGTGGGCATCCTGAAGGGCAGGGTGGAAGGGCCCCCGGTTCCAGACTGAACTCTGACCCCGTCCAGCTAGATGAACACGAGAAGCGTTCCAGGATACTCATCTGCTACGTGCTGCCAAAAAACACACAAGCAAAGATAAAAATCTACCTTATAATATTAAGGACAGTCTAATAACAAACAGCTCAGGACAGCGATATTAAGAAAAACACGCAGATCTTCTGGCCTTTTTAGTATATAAAATATTAAAAAATTGCAAATTATGTAAGCAGTCTTCTTAATTTTTCTGCTTAACAGCATAATTACAGATACAGTGGGTCATACAAGGCCAACAGTCCAATCAGTTTTCCACATTCAGTCATTATTTCCAGGGATAGGTCTCTGTTGAGATGGAGAACCACAATACTCCATATATCCAATTATGACCATGCCACCCATGAGGCCAATATAAGCCAAACACTCACTGTTCAGTATTTACCGTGTATACTCGAGTATAAGCCGAGTTTTTCAGCACATTCTTTTGTAAATCCCCCCCCCCCTCGGCTTATACTCGAGTCACCTTTTTGCGCCTGATCTCCTGGACTTTGAGGACCCGGTACCGGCCGGCCCCAAACTTGGCACTCACGTAGCCTCACTCTTCCTCTACAAGTGTGCAAAGTTTTTTGTCCGGAGGACCTACGGCCGGGGAGAACCGATTTTTCAAACCCGGGCACTCCTTCCATAGACTGCCATGTTAAACGCTAATTTCTCTGGTGAATTTGGGTACCCGGTACCGGCCGGCCGTAGGTCCCCTGGACCCGAAACTGGGCACACATGTAGCCCCATTTCTCCTCTAGAAGTGTGCAAAGTTTGTTGTCTGGGGGACCATTGGCCGGGGAGCACCGATTTTTCAAAGCCGGGACCCCCTTCCATAGACTCCCATGTTAAACGTCAGTCTAGTCATGGGCACAGTGAGGCATGGACACAGTGAGGCAAAGTGAGACCTTGGCAGAGTTCAGACCTTGGCGCAACAAACCCGCGTGGTGGAGTCAGGAGGCAAGTCCGGGTTGGCTGTGAGGTGCCAGCCTCACTTTAATGGAGTCAGAGGTAGAGTAGTCGATCCAAACAAGCTAAAGGGCCTTAAATTTGTCGAAGGCGTCATTGTCCAGGGCAATCATCTCCTCCATGCGCATGATTTCGTTGACCATGGAGACCCAGACTGCCAGGGGTGGAGTGGGAGTGGTTTTCCAAAACAGGGGTATAAGTTGTCTAGCGGCTGAGAGGAAAAAACGTAACAGGGAGCCCTTTTGAGAGGCTATCAACCCTGGGAGCATGGATAATAAGGCTATTTCTGGGGTGGGCGATAATTTTCGGTCAACGATGAAGCTTTATTAAAGTGATACTATAGGTTCACGTTTAAAAAAATAAAATATCAAACATGTCATACTTACCTCCACTGTGCAGTTCATTTTGCAGAGTGGCCCCAATTGTCCTCTTCTGGGGTCCCACGGCGGCTCTCGCGGTTCCTCCCCGCTATAGGTAACCCCCTTTGGGAAGCTCTCTCCCGAAGGGGTTACCTTGTGGGTGCGCTCCCGTGTCATACACTCGACGTACATAGCCGTGTGGAGTGTATGACTCGGCCTCGCCCCGGCGCCCGCTTCATTGGATTTGATTGACAGCAGCGGGAGCCAATGGCTGTGCTGCTATCAATCTATCCAATGAGGAGCCGAGAAGCCGTGGGGAGAATGACGCGGGATCGTGCCCACGAAAGTTCGGCGCTCAGGTAAGTAAAACGGGGGGCTCGGGGGGGCCGGACACTGCAAGGTGTTTTTTCACCTTAATACATAGGATACATTAAGGTGAAAAAACATGAGGCTTTACAACCCCTTTAAAATAGATCTAAAGGCTGAAGGTTTTTTACCTTCATGCATTATATGCATAAAGGTAAAAAACCTTTAGTGAGCAGCTCCCCCCGCAGCCTCTCCTAATGCTTACCCGAGCGCGATCCCAAACAAACAATGTGCATGAAAACAGAGTCTCTCCCGGGTCTCTCTCTCCTCATTGGCTGAGAAACAGCAGTGGAAGCCATTGGCTCTCACTGCTGTCAATCACAGCCAGTGAAAAGAGAGCAGGGGGCAGGACTGAGCCACGCTTTGTGTGTCCCATAGACACACAGAGGCAGCTCGGGAGCGAGCACATATGAGTGCCCCCAGAACAAGCATCTTGCTATGTGGGCACTCAGCAAGAAGGAAGGGCCAGGAGCGCGGGTGGGGGACCCGAGAAGAGGAGGATCGGGGCTGCTCTGTGCAAAACCATTGTACAGAGCAGGCAAGTATCGTATATACTTGAGTGTAAGCCGACCCGAATATAAGCCGAAGCACCTAATTTTACCATAAAAAACTGGGAAAACGTATTGACTCGAGTATAAGCCTAGGGTGTCCATCTGCATGCCTCACTGTGCCTCACTGTGTCCATCTGCATGCCTCACTGTGCCCGTGCCTCACTGTGTCCAATCTCCCTACCTGATCTCCGGCGCTGTGTGACTACACTGACGTTTAACATAGGAGTCTATGGAAGGGGTGCCCGGATTTGAAAAATCGGTGCTCCCCGGCTGTAGGTCCCCTGGACAACAAACTTTGCACACTTATAGATAAAGAGTGGTGCTACACATGTGCCAAGTTTGGGGTCCAGGGGACCTAGGGCCGGCCGGTACCGGGTCCCCTAATCACAGGAGAAATTACAGTTTAACATGCGAGTCTATGGAAGGGGTGCCCGGCTTTGAAAAATCGGTGCTCCCCGGCTAACAAACTTTGCACACTTGTAGAGGCTGGCTGGGATCAGGCGCACAAAGGTGAAGATGTACACAGACTCAAATATAAGCCGAGGGGGGCATTTCCAGCATAAAAAAAATGTGCTTAAAAACCTCGGCTTATACTCGAGTATATACAGTATGTGTTTGTTATTCTAAAGAAATAAGAAAGAGAGAAAACTAATAAACTCAAAGAAGCGAGAAATTTACATTAATGATTCTATAGAGAAAATCCTTAAAGTCATGTACCCAATAAGTCCATAAACCATAGACATCAGGATCACATTGCAGTTTGTCTCTTAAAAGCTCATCTTCTAGCTGTCAGTTGGTAAAAAAGTTTGGTGCGTCCTACATCCGTGTAATATACAGTAGTGATGGTCATCTCCTAGCAGCCGATGTGCCAAAAAACAACAACAAATGCACACAAAAAAAAATCGCACATAAAAGTCGCACAAAAAAAATCCACAAAAAAACTTTCGGTAATACCAGTGTTCTATCAATGATAATTTCGTGCATATACATTCAAAAACTAAAATGTGATAATCACTATTGTGCAATGCCAAAAACAAAAAAGGCACAAAGAATGCAAAAATAAAATAAAAAAATGCACAAAAATTTCACAAAGATGCTGTGAAAAAAAAAAAAATCTGAATATTAATACCAGTGTTTTATCAGTGATAGCTCAGTGCATATACATATCAAAGATGAAAAGTGCTGTAAAAATATGCAGGTCGAAGTCCTTATTCAACTGTGACCATTTCCAAATCCTTGCACTTTAAAGGATTCCAATCCACCGCGTATCTTTATGTAGCGACCTCACCTCTCACTCCTCTTCTCGGTCAATGGTTCTCGTCTAGGGGACCAGGGAGGAGAGTGTGGCGCACCACCAGCTCGTATCCTCTTGTGTGTAGAGGTGTGAGCTATAACCTTTTACCTTCGGGCCTGTGCTCCTGTCCAGAGCCAAAACTTCCTTCGAGGATGATTCCTACCCTCTACGCAGGTGGAGGTAGGACCCTTTTTTGCCCCCAGAAAGTCAAGTTCCACAACACTGAAAGTCCAACACTTATTTATTCTTCAGAGCAATAAATAGTCCTTTGAGAGCGACTGGTCAGACAGAACAGTTCAGAACACAGTGGGGAGGAGGTCCAGGCACAAACTTGAACTTGGTTAGTTTCTCCTGTTCCGTTATAGCGCAAACAGGCTTGGCGCACAGTCGCTGCCACCGACCGTGAGGGGGTCCCTGCCACAGACCTGGTTGTTGGGTCTCTGCCACCGACCTGATTCACGATGGGTCTCTGCCACAGACCATAAAAACGTGGACTAACTTCAAGAAATGGCCCCTGTCAGGGAGAGGACATCCATCCGGACAGTTACCAGAGGCCTCGCCGTCGCCAGCAATTGCTGCACTGGATCTTCGGAAGGGTCACCTCCCTGGCCTCCTCGTCCCAGATGCGGGCGTCCACACCGGGGGACACCCTAGGAGCCCTCGATCTAGGGTGACCACGTGTCCCGGACTGCCCAGGACAGTCCCGCATTTTACAGGTCTGTCCCGGGCACCTTCATTCCAGGACAATACAGTGTCCCGGAATGAAACTGACACAGCCACCCCCCGGGCAAATCTGATGCCCCCAAAAAAGGCCGCCACATCACCGCTTTACTCACTGACAGTATTTGTCCTGGCCGGGAATGCCTGGAGGAGCACAGTCCCCGCCCCCTGCTTGTGATTGGAGAAATCATAAATCCCGCCTCTTGTGTCCAATCACTGTGCTGTGATTCGTTACAGCACAAGCTGATTTTTGGGAAGGGAGGGTGTCCCTGAATGGTAGTTTGGAAATGTGGTCACCGTACCTCGATCCCTTGCGGGACCCAGTCGAAGGTACTGGGCCCCAGGCCTCCAGAGAGTACCTCACCCCAGACCGAAGGTGTCTGGGGTGGAACCGCAACTCCGTCCCCGGGCCTAGGGCACCCGGAGACCACCATCACTCACCCCCAGGCTGAAGGTGCCTGGGAGTGGACCCCGAGCGGAAGATGTCTGCCCCTTTATACTCTCCCCCAGCATGCACAGCAGGTTCCCCACCCCGCTGTACTACTGCCGCGAGAGCACACAAAGAGCGCAGCCCTCCAATGGCGATTCAACCCCGGCCCATGGCAACAGCGCCACCTATAGGCCGCAGGGAACTAGACACCATTGATATCCTCCACTGGCATAAATTGGTCAAGGAATCCTAACAATTGTTGCATCTGAGCCTGATATCACTCAGATGCCTCCCCTAAATATGACCACCCGCTACATTTATGATTCCAAAAGAAAATATGCTCCGCCAATAATGCAATAATCCAATAATGCCCTCACCAGAGCCCAAAAGCCCGCTGGACCACAAAGCCTGTGTAATAATATTATTACCATTTCCCGGCATGGGGTTCCAAGATTTCTCCTTTCCAGCTCACAGACGCTCCTTCCCCTCAGCAGGATACACACCAATCACCCAAAAAGAAGGTAAACTCGGTGATCGTGCAACACAGTTTTATGAAAAAAGTTCCTTTTTAAAACCAATTCCCAAATATATGCGCTTACATGTCAGGGTGCCCAGACCGGCACCAGCTCGACCAGCATAAACGTTTTTGTTCAAAGGATAATAATATCAAAGGCGCCGTCTGTCTCTCCAGATTCCGGCGTGCGTCTCACTGCTCAAACGGACGTGACGTCAAATGCGGTCACGGGAATAGCAACGGCAATTCGACCTCTATGCATTTCGCTGTATAGCTTCATCAGGAGTAATTGTAAACTGTGTTTACTACGCTTCAGTTCGTAAATGAACAGGAAACCACTGAGTAATTGTCACAACAAGTTAGCCTGCACTTCCTGCTTGGATGTTCTTACCTCCTCCTTGCTGCAGTGTTTCTCTACCAGATTCCTTTCACATGTGTGGTTGGCTGTGCTCACCTATGGGCGTCGTCTGCTATTCCTTGGACTTTTATTTCCTTCCCTTCCATCACTTCCTGGCCCGCCTCCTCGTTTGCTTGTCTATATAAGACATGCTCAGTAGAACGCACATTGCCTGAGCAATAGCACATGTCTCAGAGTGCCTGGTTGTGGATTGCTTCTAGACTGGGGCTTAGTTTATCGGCTGTGCTTGTTCACTGCCCACCCTGATCTTGGCTTGTCTTCTGGATTCCCTTTCGTCTGCTGCTTGTGGTCTCTGTATCCTCAGCTGGGTGTACCTGGGGGCTGTGACCTGGTCCCAGCTTGCTGCAAGTCTATCCCCACCATCAGGGGCCTCTGGTGAGGACGCAGGCAGGGACTCCATGCCCTGGGGAACCCTGAGTTGGCGATCTACAAGAGCTCACTACAAGTACTCGTGCAAATGCTTGGTATCGGCACTGCTACTGATACTAGTATCGGTAGCAGTGCAACCCTAATCTTGGCTGTGTGCTTAGGGTCGTTGTCCTGTTGGAAGATGAACCTTTGCCCCAGTTTGATGTCCAGAGTGCTTTGGAGCAGGTTCTCATCAAGGATGTCTCTGTACATTAATGCATTTATTGTTCCCTCGATCCTGATTAGTCTCCCAGTTCCTGCTGCTGAAAAACATCCCCACAGCATGATGCTGTCCCCACCATGCTTCACAGTAGGGATGGTATTGGCCAGGTGATGAGCGGTGCCTGGTTTCCTCCAGACATGATGCTTGCCATTCAGGCCAAAAAGTTCAATCTTTGTTTCATCAGACCAGAGAATTTTGTTTTTCATGGTCCAGAGTCCTTCAGGTGCTCCTTCAGGCGGGCTGTCATGTGCCTTTTACTGAGGAGTGGCTTCCGTCCGGCCACTCCCCCATACAGGCCTGATTGGTGGAGTGCTGCAGAGATGGTTGTTCTTCTGGAAGGTTCTTCTCTGTCCACAGAGAAACGCTGAAGCTCTCTCAGAGTGACTATCGGGTTCTTGGTCACCTCCCGGACTAAGGCCC
The DNA here is from genome assembly GCA_029206835.1 of Rana muscosa. Taxonomy (NCBI): domain Eukaryota; kingdom Metazoa; phylum Chordata; class Amphibia; order Anura; family Ranidae; genus Rana; species Rana muscosa. Next base: position 194,960,087 of record CM055119.1, read on the forward strand.
TTCTCCTCCAATGCTCAGTTTGGCCGGGCGGCCCATCAAGGAAGCGTCCTGGTGGTTTCAAACTTCTTCCATTTACAGATGGAGGCCACTGTGCTCATTGGGACCTTCAATGCTGCAGAAATGTTTCTGTACCCTTCCCCAGATCTGTGCCTCCATACAATCCTGTCTCAGAGGTCTACAGACAACTCCTTGGACTTCATTGCTTGGTTTGTGCTCTGACATGCACTGTTAACTGTGGGACCTTTATATAGACAGGTGTGTGCCTCTCCAAATCATGTCCAGTCAACTGAATTTACCACAGGTGGACTCCAAGTTGTAGAAACATCTCAAGGATGATCAGTGGAAACAGGATGCACCTGAGCTCAATTTTGAGTGTCATGGCAAAGGCTGTGAATACTTAAAGAAATAATTCCGGACGGCTGCACTTCCAAAAATCCCTTTATTGGAGCTTCTTTTGACAAGTGGTTGACAGATTGAGCAGGGGACAAAGAGGTAGACGTGTTTCGCGCAAATGGCAGCTCTTAGTCAACAGATGGAGGAGAGGACAAAGAGGTAGATGCGTTTCGCACAAATGTCAGCTCTTAGTCAATAGATGGAGCAGGGGACAAAGAGGTAGATGCGTTTCGCGCAAATGTCAGCTCTTAGTCAACAGATGGAACAGAGGACAAAGAGGTAGATGCGTTTCGCACAAATGTCAGCTCTTAGTCAATAGATGGAGCAGGGGACAAAGCGGTAGATGCGTTTTGCGCAAATGTCAGCGCTTAGTCATTACCTGGTAATGACTAAGCGCTGATATTTGAGCGAAACGCGTCTACCTCTTTGTCCCCTGCTCCATCTGTCAACCACTTGTCATATGAAGCTTCAATAAAAGGATTTTTGGAAGTTTAGCCGTCTGGAATTATTTCTTCACGTTACACAGCATGCGAGCTGGGCTGGCACCTGACTAGTGTGTGTGGGGATTGACTAGAGACTCACTCACCTGGAGCAGCTTTTCTTGTTTCGAGAGATTGTCTTGTGTACATGGGATTTTTTTATTTTTAATAAAGTTGCAAAGATTTCAAACAAACTTCTTTCACGTTGTCATTATGGGGGATTGTTTTGTAGAATTTTGAGGAAAATAATGAATTGAATCCATTTTGGAATAAGGCTGTAACATAGCAAAATGTGGAAAAAGCGAAGCGCTGTGAATACTTTCCGGATGCAGGGCCGCCATCAGGGGGATACAGGCAGTACATCTGTAAGGGGCCCGGATGGCAACTCCTCCTTTTTTTTTTGTAAGGGGCCCAGAGGTCCCCAGGGCCCCGGATGGTAACCCCCCCTTTTTTTATTTTTTTATAAAAAAAATTTTTTGTAAGAGGCCCAGAGGTAACCCCCCCCCCTTTTTTATGTGTTTTTTTTATAAAAAAAAATATATAAATTTTTATTTTATTTTTGTAAGGGGCCTGGAGGTCCCCGGATGGCAACCCCCCTTTTTTTTACTAAAAATATATATATATTTTTTATAATTTTTATTTTATTTTTTGTAAGGGGCCCAGAGGTCCCCAGGGCCCCGGATGGCAACCCCCCTCTTTTTTTTTTTTGCTCGTGGCACCCCCCGCTTCTCAACTCGCGGCCTCTCTCCCCCCCCCCCCCCGTTCTCCTCTGGGGGGCCCATGCCTGAAGCTGTGTACGGGGCCCCAAAATTCCTGATGGCGGCCCTGACCGTATGCGTCTGAGCAGCGCTGTGTTTGCATGCAAAAAGCAGCATTTGACAACAATACCATCTACACAAGCCCTAATCGTCATGATCATCGTCAAAATCTCTGCCTTAATATAGAAAATTTTACAAATTGCATCCATCGAGGAGGAGGATTTGTACAAAGCTCTTTTAAAAAAACTGCAAATATTTCATTCTTGCCCAGTCACCCTGAAAGCACTGGAGATTTCCAGTCGGCCTGCTCCGTGAGAATGCAATAATAATAATTATAATAAGGTCCATTTATTCACGTTTGCAGCCGCCGGGGACAGATGCAAGGTCTTATTTTTTTTCCCACGATGGCTGACGGGCTGCATGGATAAGCTTTGTTTTTCTGTGTTGTGGTTTGTTATTATAAACTCGGCTTAAATTAGAAGTATAAGAAAGATCCCCCACGGGTTCTGAGCGGCAGGCAGATGGGGATAGCTTGACAGCCGCTGTCCCAACATCCTGTCCTGAGACGAAAAGCATCAAACGCAGAAAAAAAAGCTACAGGCTTAGCCATAGAAGCCAAAAATAATGGTCATATAGATGAAAATAATGACCCTTGTAGCAAACTATGATGCCGTGTACACACAACCGTTTTTCATGACGAGAAAAATGCACTTTTTTAATTTGGTCATTAAAAACGATCGTGTGTGGGCTCCAAAGCATTTTTCGCGACGTGAAAAATGTCCATTAAAAATTTGGAATATTTTTTCTCATCATGAAAAACGGGCGTGTGTGGGCTTTGGCGACATGAAAAAAAAACGTGCATGCTCAGAAGCAAGTGATGAGACGGGAGCGCTCGTTCTGGTAAAACTATCGTTCGTAATGGAGATAGCACATTCGTCACGCTGTAACGGGCTGAAAAACGCGAATCGTCTCTCACCAAAAACTTTACTAACACAAGGATCAGCAAAAGCAGCCCAAAGGGTGGCGCCATCCAAATGGGGGGGGGCTCTCCTGACAGGGGGGGGGCTGCGCTGATTGTTTATCAGCACAGCCCCCCCACGGATGCCCACACTGGACCACCAGGGAAGCCGCCAGGATCACCAGGGAAGGGGGCAACATGTGGATGGCCAGGTATGTACCCCATGGCCATCCACATAAGAAAAAATATTCACAATAGATGCCAATCAGTGCCCACAAATGGGCACTGTCTGGCATAATTATGGACAAGATAAAAAAGTGATGCCCAGCAATGCCACCCATCAGTGTCCATCAGTGCCACCTCTCATTGCCCATCCTTGCCTATCAGTGCCCATCTGTGCCACCTATCAGTGCCGCCTATAAATGCTTATCAGTGCCGCCTATGAGTGCCCATCAGTGCCGCATACCAGTGCCGCCTATCAGTGCCCATCATCAGTGCCACCTCATCGGTGCCCATCCGTGCAGCCATATCAGTGCCCGTCATTGAAGAAGAAAACGTACTTATTTACAAAAAAAATTTACAGAAACAAAGAAAAACTAAAAACATTTCTAAATTTTCAGTCTTTTTTTATTTGTTGCGCAAAAAGAAAAAATCGCAGAGGTGATCAAATACCACCAAAAGAAAGCTCTATTTGTGGGAACAAAATGATAAAAAAATTGTTTGGGTGCAGTGTAGCATGACGGCGTAATTGACATTCAAATTGCAACAGCGCTGAAAGCTGAAAATTGGCCTGGGCAGGAAGGTGCGCAAGTGCCTGGTATTGAAGTGGTTAAAAACGGTCGTGTGTATGCAGCATCAGACTTGTGCACAACGGAAACATTTGTTTAGTTTAGTTTTTCTTCGGTCCTGTTGATTCGTAATTTTGCTAAGCGGGATTTTCCGTGTTCGGACTAATTTGTATTTTCGCAAACGACATTTTCCGTTGAATCAGAATGATTCGTATTAATGTAAAAGCCCGTACACACGGTCAGACTTTTTGCCAACAAACTTCAAAATGAGCAAGTTTTTCCAAAAATCCGACCGTGTGTACACTCCATCGGACAAACTTTTTCGGTTTTCATCGGACAAAAGTTCGCTCTGCAAACGGACAAACTTTTCGGCAACAAAAGTCCTACGGTGCAAAGTCTTATCGTGTGTACAGAAATCCATCAGACTTTTGTCTGAAGTACAAACACGCATGCCCAGAACCAATGTTAAAATCAACCAACAATAGCAGAAGTTGACCAAAGGGTGGCGGTAAAGAGCAGAAAAACCACATGACGTTGGGAAAGTTTTGGGAAAGTTTGCAGAAAAGTCCTGTGGTGTGTATGCTATGGGTGTGCCCGGCCAACTCCATTCGGACAAAAAGCCATGGAAGTCCGACCGTGTGTACGAGGCTTAAGCCTTAAGCCTCGTACACACGGTCGGACTTCCATCGGACTTTTCCGTGGTTTTTTGTCCGAACGGAGTTGGTCGGGAACACCCATAGCATACACACCACAGGACTTTTCTGCAAACTTTCCCAAAACTTTTTGCAACATCACCTGGTTTTTCTGCTCTTTACCGCCACCCTTTGGTCAACCTCTGCTCTTGTTGGTTGATTTTAACATTAGTTGTTTAGTCCATCCGACAAAAGTCCGATGGTTTTCTGTACACACGGTAGGACTTTGCTTCATCGGACTTTTGTTGGGCAAAAGTTTGTCAGTTTGCAGACCCAACTTTTGTCCGATGAAAACAAAACCAAACGAAAAAAAGTTTGTCCGATGGAGCGTACACACGGTCGGATTGTTGGTCCAACTTGCTTAAAACAAAGTTTGTTGGGCAAAAGTCCGACCGTGTGTACGGGGCTTTATTTTTAGTTGATTTATAATTCGTACTTTCGGTAGGGTACGTTGTTCGTTGATTTGTAATTTTCCGTGTCTCTCTCACAATGGCGCTGCCTATTCTGTCTAACGTGCTTCGGATGGACTCGTACTTTTCAAAATACATAGCGGTTATTTTAAACGATTCAAAATCTCGTATTTTACTTTCGTTTTTTACATGCGGCTATAGCCTCCGCCCCTGTACACCATTTTGAGAAGGAGTTCAGCACGGTGAGGGAGGAGCAGAGAGCAGAGCAGAGTGTTATTGTGCTTCAAATGGATTCGTACATTCGTAACTTTTTTCGTAACAAATTATGCCGAAGGCATTCGGGCATTCGCTATTTGCGATATAATTTATTTTGGATTCGGTTTTATTCGTAATTGCTTTGTTTGGAAATTCGAATGCTTCCGAATGTCCGAAAGTTGCTAAATTCGTCCGAATTCCGATTCGTTACGAAACAAATTGCACAAGCCTACAACCTATCCATTGGTATAGCTTAGTGAATTTAGACTCATTAAAAATCTCCATAGGCGACGTTTAACCGCTTGCCGACCGCCGCACGACATTTTACGTCGCCAGAATGGCACGGCTGCGCAAATGGGATTATATATACGTCCCCTTTAAATTGCCGCCCTCTGGTCGCGCGCGCGCCACCGGCGGCGCGCTCGCGACCCTGCCGCGAGCTCCGTGACCGTGCCCGCGGGACCCGCAGACTCGATATCCGCCGGTGCCCCGCGATCGGGTCACGGAGCTGAAGAACGGGGAGATGTCAGTGTAAACGCAACATCTCCCCGTTCTTCCTAGTGACATGTCACTGATCGTCTGTTCCCTCTCATCGGGAGCAGCGATCAGTGACGTGTCACTCGTAGCCACGCCCCCTAACAGTTAGAATCACTCCCTAGGACACACGTAAACTCTTCAGCACCCCCTACAGGTTAACCCCTTCCCTGCCAGTGACATTTTTACAGTAATCAGTGAATTTTTATAGCACTGATCGCTGTAAAAATGACAATGGTCCCAAAATGGTGTCAAAAGTATCCGATGTGTCCGCCATAATGTTGCAGTCATGATAAAAATCGCTGATCGCCGCCATTACTAGTAAAAAAAAAAGTTATTAAAAAAAAAGGCCATAAAACTACCCCCTATTTTGTAAATGCTATAACTTTTGCGCAAACCAATCACTAAACGCTTATTGTGATTTTTTTTACCAAAAATATGTAGAAGAATACGTATCGGCCTAAAATAAGGAAAAAAATGTTTTTTTATATATTTTTTGGGGATATTTATTAGAGCAAAAAGTAAAAAATATTGAATTTTTTTCAAAATTGTCGCTCTATTTTTGTTTATAGCGCAAAAAATAAAAACCGCAGAGGTGATCAAATACCACCAAAAGAAAGCTCTATTTGTGGGAAAAAAAGGACGTCAATTTTGTTTGGGAGCCACGTCACACGACCGCGCAATTGTCAGTTAAAGTGACGCAGTGCCGAATCGCAAAAAGTGGCCAGGTGCTTGTGGGTAGGTGCAACGTGGTGTGACAGCAGTAAATACTAAGACCCCTTTCACACTGGGGCAGTTTTCAGGCGTTTTAGCGCTGGAAATTGCCTCTCTCCTAAGCGCCTCCCTTTCATTCAAGTGTGACTTTTCACACTGGGGCGGTGCGCTTGCGGGACGTTCCGAAAAGTCCTGCAAGCAGCATCTTTGGGGCAGGATGGGAGCGCTGTATTTAGTGCTCCCAAAACGCCCTGCCCATTGGAATGAATAGAAAGCGATTCTGAAGTGCCTGAAAAGCGTTTCGGAAGCGCCGCAACACGGGAGTTTTTAACCCCTTCTTTGGGGTTAAAAACGCCCTGCTAGCGGCCGAAAAGCGCCGCTTAAACAGCAGTAAAGCGCCGCTATAACGAGCAGTGCTTTACCGGAAACGCTGCCGCAGCCCCAGTGTGAAAGGGGTCTAAGGGGTTGATTTACTAAAGAAAGCAGTGGGGGCTCGTCCATTAGGGGCACCCGGGCGGCGCCCCCTCTATCCACGCCACCGCCTATATGAATAGATGGAGCTCATGCTATGAATTAATCTATCCATGGCAGACGCAGCCACCCCCTATTTATGCGTCCGGCCCCTTTCAGGACGCCGGGCACGTGAATAACAGCAGCACCTTGTTTAGAGTTATAGGCTCTAATAGGCTTCAAAATAGGGTGGGCTCGTTGCGCAGAGCATTGAGCCATGAGCCCACCCAGGTGTTACAAAAGCAAATGAATATTCGCTATTGAAACACTGATCCTCAATCCGGCCAATCAGAAGCGGGTCTGAGACCTGTTTTCCGATTGGCCAAAAAGAGAAGAGTCCCAATTGGCCGCCGAGGAGGAGGCAGGAAGCGGAAGCCGCCGCGATGCCCATGGAGAGCAGGGGAAGGGAAAGCCGTCGCCGCAGGCGAGCAAGGGAAGCCGCCGGTGAAGCCCAGGAGAAGCGCTGCCCACCATAGATGGGGTAAGGGCACCAGATCTGACCGACCGACAGGGGGGGTGGTACTGTTTGCTGCCCCCCCCCCCCAAAAACAATTACCACCGGCCACCACTGAATGATAGTGCAAAATCTGGTGCAGCTGTGTATGGTAGCCAATCAGCTTCTAACTTCAGCTTGTTCAGTTGACAATAAAACCTGGAAGATGATTGGTTTCTATGCAGAGCTGCACCAGATTTTGCACTCTCCAGTTTTAGCAACCCCACATGCCTTGTACACACGGACGGCTTTTTCCGTCGGAATTCCGTTCAAGCTGTCTTGCATACACACTGTCACACCAAATTCCAACTGTCAAGAACGCGGTGACGTACAACACTACGACGAGCCAAGAAGTTCAATGCTTCTGAGCATGCGTCGACTTGATTCTGAGCATGCGTGTTTTTTTTCTCCGTCGGAGTTCCACACAGACGAGCGGAATTTCCGATAGAAATTTTTTCCGGCAGAAAAAAAAAATAACATGTTCTCTTTCTAAGTCCGCCGAAATTTCAGACAGAAAAAGTCTGATGGGGCAAACACACGGTCGGAATATCCGATGAAAAAATTCCGTCTGACTTTTTTCCTCGGAAATTCCGACCGTGTGTACGCGGCATTAGAGTCCAGTTGCAGAAAACAGAACTTTATTGAAACTGAAGATCAGTAATGCACAACAAACCAGGCGGGAAGACAACCCGGCCGGGTGCACTCACAGGATGCACAGCGATAAGTAGTAGCAGTAGGTCTCAGGCATGCCAGCAACATCTGTCTTGAGGCCGGTCTGTACCCAAGTAGGGTGACCACATTTCCAAACTGCCATTCAGGGACACACCCCCTCTCTCACCTTCCCCAAAAAAAGATGAGGGGGGGGGGGGCGGGGGGGAAATGTAGTCTCGGGTTTGATGGTGAATTTGGCGGCAGGTTATTTGTCAGGTGAATGTGCCACCAGATGCAGTGCCGCTCGCCACCCATAGCCTGCCACCAGATGCAGTGCTTCTGTCACTCTGCATGAGCCACGTGCGTAGAAGAAGGAAATGAGTGGCGTCACTATCTGGAGAGTGAAGATCACACCAGTCCCTATCACATTGAGTACAATCGATCTGCTCCGTTTTCCATGCCGTGTTTGGTGCAGAGCAGGAGAGCCGGAGCTGCTTTCGGAAAAGGCGGTAAAAAAATAAATAAAACGTTGTTCTATTTCAGGGATTACAGCAACTGCTCAGTTTTACAATTTGTGATTTCTTTTTAATCTTTCTCTGTAAAAAAATAACTCCGCCAGGTTTGTTTAGGCGCGCGCTCTAACGTAACATATCACCAACGCAAATATGGGTTTAAATAGAAATTTTAGTATATAAAAAGACATTCTGTAACCATAACACTGCGATAGCTGAACTATGCCTTGTCCAAATAACATTTTTCTACATAACAGACGAGGGCTTTCTATGAACTGTGACTCATCGACCAATCAGAGAAGACTGGACGGTATTAATGTGGTGAACACTCACCCAGGACTATCTAGCTGCATCTGTTTTGTATGCTGCTATTGCCATACGGCAAGTTTTGGCCTGAATTGTTACCTGAAATGCAGAGGTGAGAGCCAGTGGCGGCTGGTGCTCAATTATGGGGAGGGCAAACAAACGACAAGCCACCCCCCCCCCGGTCTGTCAATCCGGCCTCCCTCCGCCTGTCCGTCCACCCATCAGCCCCCTGCACTTACCCTATCTAGGTATTACCCTCCTCCTTAGCGGCTTCCTTCTTGGCAGACAATACGCTTCTCCTCTCGGCCAATCGGGTCTTCCTGATTGGGAGGAGAATCAGGACTACAATAGCGAATAGCGGGCCACCCCCCCCCCAAGAAAATTGAGCACCAGCTGCTACTGTGTGGGATGTGCCTTTACAAGGGGAAGACATGGATCCTAGTCCTTGCTTTGCAGGAACACCAGATCCATGCCTTCCCTCTTGTCAGGACGGCGAACTGCCTTGTTTACATAGGCAGACCGCTGTTTTGCCTCTCTGCTAGATCATCGGCGGGTGCAAGCGGGCATCGATTCTGCAGTACCTGCTGCTGGGCTCTTGCTCTGCATGCGTGCCCCCTACCCAAAAGAGCCGGATCACATATATATACATGATCCGGTGCACAGGTGCCACCCTGTAGCAGTAAATCTGCTACGGGGCGGACCTGAAGTGGTTAAACACAACAGGGAATGAGAGGAAATTGGGTTATGTCTTTACAAGGCACCAACCAGCCCTGCACTTACCCTATCTAGGTCGCGGGTAGCTTCGAATCCTTCCTGCGTCTCCTCCTCCTTGGCGGAATCATTGCGACTTCCACTGCGTCTCCTCCTCCTCAGCGGCTTTCTCCTAGGCAGCCAAATCAGTCGCTTCTCCTCTCGGCCAATCGGGTCTCAGGACCCACTTCCTGATTGGCTGGGAGGAGTATCAGGAAAACAATAGCGAATAGCAGGTTGCCCCCTCCCCCCCAAGAAAATTGAGCACCATCTGCCACTGTGTGGGAGGTGCCTTTACAAGGCACCCACCAGCCCTGCACTTACCCTATCTAGGTAGCGGGCAGCTTCAAATCCTTCCTGCGTCTTTTCCTCCTCAGCGGCTTCCTCCTTGGCATCCAAAATAGTTGCTTTTCCTCTCGACCAATCGGGTCTCAGGACCCACTTCCTGATTGGCAGGGAGGAGAATCAGGAAGACAAAAGCGAATAGCAGGCCGCCCCCTCCCCCAAGAAAATTGAGCACCAGCTGCTACTGTGTGGCAGGGGCGGATCCAGAGTCTTTTCTCGGGAGGGGCACTGCCAAAAAATTATTTTTTTGTGGGAAATTTATCGGGGAAATGGTTGGTGTCGGCGCTTCAATCATCCCGGCACCATGGTTGTTATGGTGTCAGGATGATTAAAGCGCATTATTTCTATTATTACATTGTAATATGAAATTAAATAGTTCAATGCAGAATCAGTGGGAGCCCCGAGTGTGTCACTTGCCACCGTCGCCTGCAATTAGTGGGAGCCCTGAGCGTGTCACTTGCCACACGTTGTGGATTGTTACTTGCCACATCACCTGCCACATCTTGTGGATTGTCACTTCCCACATCACCTGCCACACCTTGCGGATTGTCACTTGCCACGTCACCTGCCACACCTTGCTGATTGTCACTTGCCTGCCACCATATGCAGATTGTCATTTGCCACGTCACCTGACACAATTTGCGGATTGTCACTTGCCACGTCGCCTGCCACACCTTGCGGATTGTCACTAACTTGCCTGCTAAGGTGTTGTTTTGGTTGTCTCTTGCTGTGTCCCAGACTCCCAGAGTCAGGCAGCAGAGAGATAATGTAATCTCTCTGCTGCCTGCACAGTGAGGGCGGCTGGGCGGAAGTCACTGCAGGAATGCAGGGCAGGCACGGGCGGTGAGAGATGATCTCATCTCTCTGCTCCCCCGCTCCCGGCTAGCTGATTGGCCAGCTGCCACACTGGGCCTGCTCTCTCACTCTCACCTGCGCTGCCAACACACTGAGCAGCACGGTCTGCCCACGAACCGCGCCGCCCCCGACAACAAACCGCGCCGCAAGCGGAGCCGCCCGCTTTCTTACCCGTCTGTGGAGCCGCACGCTATTGCACCTGCCCGCAGAGCGGCCTGATGTGACTCACTGACGTCACTCGTTGGTAGACGCCAAGCGGCCCAGGCGTTAGCAGCGAGTGCAGGGAAGAGGCTCCACCCACCTCCTCCTCCGCTCCTGGTATTGTGTCAGTGCGCCACGTAACTACATTAGACGAGTCTCTCTCTCAGCGCCGCTGATCGGCTGATGTGAGAAACTGAAAGAGAGACTCATAGAGGCAGCCGCAGAACAAGTACTGTATATACTGGAGTATAAGCCGACCCGAATATAAGCCGAGGCACCTAATTTTACCCCAAAAAACTGGGAAAACTGATTGACTCAAGTATAAGCCTAGGGTGTCCTAGGCTTATACTTGCCTCACTTTGCCTCACTGTGCCCATGCCTCACTGTGCCCATGACTAGACTGATGTTTAACATGGAAGTCTATGGAAGGAGTGCCCCGCTTTGAAAAATCGGTTCTCCCAGACACCAAACTTTTCAAACTTATAGAGGAGACATGGGGCTACATGTGTGCCAAGTTTGGGGTCCAGAGGACCTACGACCAGCCGGTACCGGGTCCGCAAAATCACTGAAGAAATGACCATTTAACATTGGAGTCTATAGAAGGGGTGCCCGGTTTTAAAAAATCAGTGCTCCACGGCCGTAGGTGCCCCAGACACCAAACTTTTCAAACTTATAGAGGAGACATGGGGCTACATGTGTGCCAAGCTTGGGGTCCAGAGGACCTACGACCGGCCGGTACCGGGTCCGCAAAATCACTGAAGAAATTACCGTTTAACATTGGAGTCTATAGAAGGGGTGCCCGGTTTTAAAAAATCAGTGCTCCACGGCCGTAGGTGCCCCAGATACCAAACTTTGCACACTTGTAGAAGAGACATTGGGCTACATGTGTGCCAAGTTTGGGGTCCAGGGGTCCTACGGCCGGCCGGTACCGGGTCCGCAAAATCACTGAAGAAATGACCGTTTAACATTGGAGTCTATAGAAGGGGTGCCCGGTTTTAAAAAATCAGTGCTCCACGGCCGTAGGTGCCCCAGATACCAAACCTTTCAAACTTATAGAGGAGACATGGGGCTACATGTGTGCCAAGTTTGGGGTCAAGAGGACCTACGACCGGCCGGTACCGGGTCCGCAAAATCACCGGAGAAATGACCTTTTAACATTGGAGTCTATGGAAGGGGTGCCCGGATTTAAAAAATCAGTGCTCCCCGGCCGTAGGTTCCCCAGACACCAAACTTTGCACACTTGTAGAAGAGACATTGGGCTACAAGTGTGCCAAGTTTGGGGTCCAGGGGTCCTACGGCCGGCCGGTACCGGGTCCCCAAATTTCGGGAGATCAGGAGCAAAAAAAACAAACAGAGCAAGCAAGTGAGTGTGACAGATGGTCTCGGGCAATTGCCCTGTTGCCCCCCCCCCCCCCCCCTGGATCCGCCACTGCTGTGTGGGAGGTGCCTTTACAAGGGGAAGACATGGATTCTAGTCCTTGCTTTGCAGGAACACCAGATCCATGCCTTCCCTCTTGTCAGGACGGCGAACTGCCTTGTTTACATAGGCAGACCGCTGTTTTGCCCCTCTGCTAGATCATCGGCGGGTGCCGGCGGGCATCGATTCTGCAGTACCTGCCGCTGGGCTCTTGCTCTGCATGCGTGCCCCCTACCCGAAAGAGCCGGATCACATATATATACATGATCCGGTGCACAGGTGCCGCCCTGTAGCACTAAAACTGCTACGGGGTGGACCTGAAGTGGTTAAACACAACAGGGAATGAGAGGAAATTTTACCAAAGTCAAGGATATTAGTTGCAAATGGAACCACTTTTCCAATTAGAAGATTTTCTCTCTGTTCCTGTTCTGGTGACAACTCAAATGTTTAAATTTTCCATCACTTGTTTCAATAATTTCTATTCAAAACATTTGCAAAGAGAAATATTGAGCGAGGAGCATTAGAAATACAGTATGGTATTGTAGCAAGGTCTCCCAGGCCTCCTTCGGTCTAATGAGAACCTCCAGGGCAGAGATAGCCGACATCCTTCTGTATGTGGTGGGTTGTGAGGCATAGTGGGTGCAAAGATGGTGAAAGCCATTGGGCGCCAGACACTTCTTGGATGTAAAAGATGTTTTATTTCTCTTAACAGTCCTTTTTGTATTTTAAGGGGAGAGAGGGTTAGGGCCAGGACACCTTTAGGTAGTTGCAAATTAAATTAGCAGACTCCGAGACTTCAACAGAAGGACAGCCGTGCAGGGAAAGGCCTCCAGCAAGAAGCCACATCTGCACGTGCAGGAATGCTGTCTCCTATGGCAACAGTCTTTTAACAGTTCCTAACACAAAGCGCAACAGTTCTTTCAGCTTTACTACAACTTCTCCTTGTAGTTCTTCAGCCCACTGAGCTCCCGGTTTCTCACTAGACCCTCTGATTCACTGCCACTAACTCCCTTCAGCTCCTCCAATCTTCACGGTGGTATCTTCCTCAAGCGTCACCCCGCTTCTCTGCTGGGTCCCTAGCTTGGCACTCAAGATACCTTTCAAGCTTCACCCCACTGGCTTGCTCGGTCCCTAGCTTGACACACAAGGCTGCTCTGCTGCACTGGCTGGGTCCCTGTCTTGATTCCCACTGAAGTTTCCTGATTCTACACCATCCCCGTCTGGTGAGAATACTGCTCCGGTACTTTCTTCCGTTACTCACTGTGGTCCCTGGTAATAAGGTGGTTGGTCCCTTAGTGGCGACAGCTTCCCCTCTACCTCCGACCACAACAGGTTCTACGGCCGGCAGAACCGGCACTTTTGGTTGGGCTGCAAGCCGCAATCCCAACCCTGCGCTGCTCTCTTGCTTCTGGATAGACTCTCAGACAGCCTGGCAGCCAGATGTGCCCAGGATAGGCCTCATCTCCGCCTAGCAGCCCGGGCAGTACAACACACGTCCACCCAGACAGCCGTCCAGGTGGCACAGAACACTGATCACCTGACTCCACCCGAATATATAGGTTCTCTCAGCAGGCCAAGGAATCCAAGAAAACTCCGGCCCATTGGCTGAGACACCCCATATACCCATAACCTGACCTTGGGATGTCCTTCTCATATCTAGTACGATCAAGCACCTGGCCACCTAGTGGTAGAAGAGAAAAGTGCAACAAGGCCAAACTTAGGGAGGAATCAATAGCTCTCTAGCAATCAACCAGGATAACTACTCCTGGCAAGTAAATTTGTGAGGAACAACCCTGCCTAAACTACAGTATACAAAACAAAGGGTAGGCAAAGGTATTATACACAATATTCATTGTTACAGTAGTAGGTGACCAGCAAAGGTCGGGAAGGGTTGAGTGAACAGTACATGAAAATTTTCAAAGAGTCTCATGAGAGCCAACACAGGTACAGGTGTTAAACTTGGGGTGACAAAATTGGCAAGTGTCCTACTCTTATGTTATGCACGTCACTAGATCAGTGGTCTCCAAACTGTGACCTGTGGAACAAATTAGGCCCTTTATCCATCCTTTGGGGGTCTATTCCTCCCATTGATATGATGCACTATTCCTCCTACTAACAAAAACTATGAGGCACTATTCCTCCCACTTATATGAGGCACCTTTGCTCCCACTGACAACAGTGTGGCATAATTCCTGCCAATGATACCAACACGATGGGGCACTAATCCTCCCACTGACACCAACAATGGGACACTATTCCTTCCATTGACGCCTATGAGGGGGGATCATTCTATCCATTCTTCCACTAACACCAATGATGGAGCATTATTCCTCCCACTAATACCAATGATGGGGCACTATTCCTCCCACTAATACCAATGACGGGGCCCTATTCCTCCCACTAATACCAATGATGGGGCCCTATTCCTCCCACTAATACCAATGATGGGGCACTATTCCTCCCACTAATACCAATGATGGGGCCCCATTCTTCCCACTAATACCAATGATGGTGCACTATTCTTCCTCCTCCCACATATGCTGGGGCATTTTCTACTCTCACTGGCCACAGTCTGGCCTCCCAAAGTCTGAAGGTCAGTAAACCGGCCCTTTATTTATGTTGTAGAAAGCTTGGAGACCCGTACACTAGATGATGCATGGAGATGCCTTCACAAAAGAACAATCAATGATAGTATGTAACAAGAGATTACTGTCCTCTTGGGTTCGTCCAAGCCATTTGGCATTTAAATTCTGCCCCTATACAGTATATGGGAGGGAAGGAGCCACTTGGGTGTTCCGTAGACACCAGAAAATCCAGAATGGAGTAGTATGTTGTGCAGAAGGTGTTTCACCTTGGAAAGAAAGCACATGGAAGGACCAAAGGCCCTTGGAGCATGGAAGTGTTTATGGCATGGTAGTGATATGGAGCACCCTCTCTTGGTATCTGTCCCTGGAAACAATTGTAAAATGAGTTTCCATCTGGACTGTAATGTGGTCTTGGAATATTACATTACTACAAGGCTGGAGCATAAAAACACCAGTTGCTTGGGCTGATTCGGTTAAGTTCTAACATAATTTTGCAAGTGGCCTGTTACTTTGAAAATTATGTGGTAGAGAGTTGAAAGAGACTGAAGACCTTGCCTCCATTAGATATGCATTGAAAACAGTGGCGTGTGAAGTGCGCATTGATGACATGGTAACATTGGTAGCATGGAAGCATTTATGGCATGGTAACATTGGTAGCATGGAAGCATTTATGGCATGGTAATATTGGTAGCATGGAAGCATTTATGGCATGGTAACATTGGTAGCATGGAAGCATTTATGGCATGGTAATATTGGTAGCATGGAAGCATTTATGGCATGGTAACATTGGTAGCATGGAAGCATTTATGGCATGATAATATTGGTAGCATGGAAGCATTTATGGCATGGTAACATTGGTAGCATGGAAGCATTTATGGCATGGTAACATTGGTAGCATGGAAGCATTTATGGCATGGTAATATTGGTAGCATGGAAGCATTTATGGCATGGTAATATTGGTAGCATGGAAGTATTTATGGCATGGTAATATTGGTAGCATGGAAGTATTTATGGTATGGTAATATTGGTAGCATGGAAGCATTTGAGTCTCCCCCCAGTGTATAGATTGCATTTGTATTTTTGCCACCCAAACGCATTATTTTAAATTTTCCTACATTGAACCTCATTTGCCATGTAGTTGTCCACTCCATTAATTTGCTCAGATCTTTTTGCAAGGTTTCCACATCCTGCGGAGAAGTTATTGCCCTGCTTAGCTTAGTATCGTCTGCAAATACAGAGATTGCACTGCTTACCCCATCCTCCAGGTCGTTTATGAACAAATTAAACAGGATTGGTCCCAGCACAGAACCCTGGGGGACCCCACTACCCACCCCTGACCATTCCGAGTTCTCCCCATTTATCACCACCCTCTGAACTCGCCCTTGTAGCCAGTTTTCAATCCATGTACTCACCCTATGGTCCATGCCAACGGACCTTATTTTGCACAGTAAACGTTTATGGGGAACTGTGTCAAATGCTTTTGCAAAATCCAGATTCACCACGTCAAAGGGCAGGGGAGGGCTGGGCCAGGGGGAAGGGTGGCAATTGCCTCCCAGGCCACCCTAACTTATGTTCAAAATGGCCAGCAGCCACTGCCCGCTGCTATTTTCTTTTATATTCTGGTCCAGGAAGTCGGGCCGGGGGCATAGCCATGGCGGCCGACCACTAGGTGTTGCATTCCGGGAGTTGTAGTCCGCACTCAAGCTTCTGGTGGGTGGAAAACACAGCAGCGCAGAGGAAACTACAACTCCCTGGGACCGGATTCATGGAAGCAGACAGAGGCAGGGCATGCCAGGGAGTCGGGACGCAGGGCTGCAGGGCTGGGCGCTGGCTGCAACTTGACCCCAGAATCAGGAGCGTTACCCCCCAGCAAACCATGGCGTGCAAGGACCTGCTGAGCTGAGATCACTGAGGTGAGAGACCCTGACACCCCTAGCTGACCCCCATCTACTCCCCCCATACACCCCATGTAACCTGCCCCAGTGATCAGGCTGCAATGATGGGCACTGGTGAGGCTGCATTAAAAAAACAGGTGGGCCATGGATGGTGAGCTGATTCGGCGGTTCAATGGGCCACTTGACTGGACTTGCCCCCCAGACCTAAGGCTGCCAGCCCTCCCCTGTCTAAGGGCCTTCCTTTATCTAGATGGCAACTCACCTCCTCATAGAAGGTTAATAGATTGGTTTGGCAAGAACGATTCTTAATGAATCCATGCCGACTAGCGCTAATGATATCGTTCTCATTACGAAAATCTTGTATAAAGTCCCTTATCATCCCCTCCAAGAGCTTACATACTATTGATGTTAGGCTAACTGGTCTGTAATTCCCAGGGATGTATTGTCCCATTAAGGCTCAGGAACCCACTTAACAACCTGGATGCTAGAGGGCCCTCCAACAAGTATCTGGGCTGGATGGAGGTGCAGTCCAATATTGAGAAGCTCCACCTAGAACTTCATAGGTTAGGTGTGTGAACCAGTAAGTTAAAGAAAAAAATGGAGGACAAAAGAGAAGGAAGAGAGATAGAGAAGAGGAGAGGGGGAGAACTAGGGAGGATAGAAATGGGTTCACAAGGGCAAGGAGTCCAGCCACCATAGGCAGCACAGAGCCAAGAGCCTAGTCTTGGTGACGATGGTCATCTGGACAAATACAGAGAGTGATTCCCTCGAGCAGGGACACAAACCACAATAAAAACCTGACCATGGTTCTAATCCCTCCCTATTCCATCCAAAAGTATAAAAAAAAGTTTTGGCTTTAGATACGCTTTAAGATCCTTATCTGCATATACTGTATACTCATTTCCAGTTTATCGGTGTGTTCCCCAAACGAAAGTATTAATAGAATCTAAAGTTGGCTTGTGGGAGACATCTCAGATCTAAAAGTTCATCTTTTTTTTTTTTGCCAAGGGAGCGCAGAATAGACACAGATTATATAATTGTATTTTCTATTTTTACATCCTAACCAAGCCACAGCACTTCTCGGATAAAAGTCCTGGAATATGAACAATTGTCCCTCAATTGGATTATGTGATGGAGAGGATTCGAAGGGCTGGTGGGTGAAAACCGCCCCGAAGAGAGCGGCACATCTCCAAAAAAGGTGATTCTGCCGGGAGGTATTCCCTTCTACCACGTCAATCCTAAATTCTGCCATTTGACATCTGGTTTTCATTTGTGGTTTATTTTAATTCATTATCCGGGCTGTCCTCGTTATATATATTTATATTTCTTAACTAATGTCCTTGTGTTTGTACTTGCAGCTAAATTTAGATCCTCAACTTTTTAAACTCTCTGCACTACAACAATATTAAACTTTTCAGGTCTTTCTGTGAAAATCCCGGGGACTTGAAGGATTCTTCAAATTGGACTTATAGTATACTCCAGTAGGGATGAGCTTCGTGTTCGAGTCGAACATACGTTCGACTCGAACATCGGCTGTTCGATCGTTCGACGAAGATCGAACGATTTGGGCCGTTCGCGCCAAATTCGAGTGACGCGAACGGCCCACAATGCACTACGCCATCGCAGTGTCATCCAGGCGCTGTGATTGGCCAAGCATGCACTGTGACCCCGCATGCTTGGCCAATCACAGCGCCGGCAGCGAGGAGAGCAATGATTGGCCACAGGCAGGATGCCTGTGGCCAATTATTGCTGAGGGTGTTTAGTACACGCCCCACACTATAAAAGGCCGCCAGCACGGCGGCCTAGTGTAGTGTGTTCCGGAGCAGGGAAAGAGCAGCATAGGCAGGGACAGTGACTTTTATTTCTTTCTTGCTTAACCTGGATTCCTTTAGTTTAGGGAAAGAGAAGGATAGGTAGGGAGAGTGTCAGTGTGTTTTGTGCTTGTGCTATAGTGTGCTTAAAAAAAACATTTTTTCTAGGGACAGAAAACTGTAGGTAGGGAGAGTGTCAGTTTCTTTCACTGTGCAAGTCCTTGTTTCTAGGGACTGGGAAGGACAGTGAGTGAATTCTCCTTGTGCTATAGTGTGCTTAAAAAAAACATTTTTTCTAGGGACAGAAAACTGTAGGTAGGGAGAGTGTCAGTTTCTTTCACTGTGCAAGTCCTTGTTTCTAGGGACTGGGAAGGACAGTGAGTGAATTCTCCTTGTGCTATAGTGTGCTTAAAAAAAACATTTTTTCTAGGGACAGAAAACTGTAGGTAGGGAGAGTGTCAGTTTCTTTCACTGTGCAAGTCCTTGTTTCTAGGGACTGGGAAGGACAGTGAGTGAATTCTCCTTGTGCTATAGTGTGCTTAAAAAAAACATTTTTTCTAGGGACAGAAAACTGTAGGTAGGGAGAGTGTCAGTTTCTTTCACTGTGCAAGTCCTTGTTTCTAGGGACTGGGAAGGACAGTGAGTGAATTCTCCTTGTGCTATAGTGTGCTTAAAAAAAACATTTTTTCTAGGGACAGAAAACTGTAGGTAGGGAGAGTGTCAGTTTCTTTCACTGTGCAAGTCCTTGTTTCTAGGGACTGGGAAGGACAGTGAGTGAATTCTCCTTGTGCTATAGTGTGCTTAAAAAAAACATTTTTTCTAGGGACAGAAAACTGTAGGTAGGGAGAGTGTCAGTTTCTTTCACTGTGCAAGTCCTTGTTTCTAGGGACTGGGAAGGACAGTGAGTGAATTCTCCTTGTGCTATAGTGTGCTTAAAAAAAACATTTTTTCTAGGGACAGAAAACTGTAGGTAGGGAGAGTGTCAGTTTCTTTCACTGTGCAAGTCCTTGTTTCTAGGGACAAAGAAGGAAAGTGAGGGGAATTCTCCTTGTGCTATAGTGTGCTTAAAAAAAACTTTTTTTCTAGGGACAGAAAACTGTAGGTAGGGAGAGTGTCAGTTTCTTTCACTGTGCAAGTCCTTGTTTCTAGGGACAAAGAAGGAAAGTGAGGGGAATTCTCCTTGTGCTATAGTGTGCTTAAAAAAAACATTTTTTCTAGGGACAGAAAACTGTAGGTAGGGAGAGTGTCAGTTTCTTTCACTGTGCAAGTCCTTGTTTCTAGGGACTGGGAAGGACAGTGAGTGAATTCTCCTTGTGCTATAGTGTGCTTAAAAAAAACATTTTTTCTAGGGACAGAAAACTGTAGGTAGGGAGAGTGTCAGTTTCTTTCACTGTGCAAGTCCTTGTTTCTAGGGACTGGGAAGGACAGTGAGTGAATTCTCCTTGTGCTATAGTGTGCTTAAAAAAAACATTTTTTCTAGGGACAGAAAACTGTAGATAGGGAGAGTGTCAGTTTCTTTCACTGTGCAAGTCCTTGTTTCTAGGGACTGGGAAGGACAGTGAGTGAATTCTCCTTGTGCTATAGTGTGCTTAAAAAAAACATTTTTTCTAGGGACAGAAAACTGTAGGTAGGGAGAGTGTCAGTTTCTTTCACTGTGCAAGTCCTTGTTTCTAGGGACTGGGAAGGACAGTGAGTGAATTCTCCTTGTGCTATAGTGTGCTTAAAAAAAACATTTTTTCTAGGGACAGAAAACTGTAGGTAGGGAGAGTGTCAGTTTCTTTCACTGTGCAAGTCCTTGTTTCTAGGGACTGGGAAGGACAGTGAGTGAATTCTCCTTGTGCTATAGTGTGCTTAAAAAAAACATTTTTTCTAGGGACAGAAAACTGTAGGTAGGGAGAGTGTCAGTTTCTTTCACTGTGCAAGTCCTTGTTTCTAGGGACTGGGAAGGACAGTGAGTGAATTCTCCTTGTGCTATAGTGTGCTTAAAAAAAACATTTTTTCTAGGGACAGAAAACTGTAGGTAGGGAGAGTGTCAGTTTCTTTCACTGTGCAAGTCCTTGTTTCTAGGGACTGGGAAGGACAGTGAGTGAATTCTCCTTGTGCTATAGTGTGCTTAAAAAAAACATTTTTTCTAGGGACAGAAAACTGTAGGTAGGGAGAGTGTCAGTTTCTTTCACTGTGCAAGTCCTTGTTTCTAGGGACTGGGAAGGAAAGTGAGGGGAATTCTCCTTGTGCTATAGTGTGCTTAAAAAAAACATTTTTTCTAGGGACAGAAAACTGTAGGTAGGGAGAGTGTCAGTTTCTTTCACTGTGCAAGTCCTTGTTTCTAGGGACTGGGAAGGACAGTGAGTGAATGCTCCTTGTGCTATAGTGTGCTAAAGCATTCCTCATCAACCATCTTTGAAATCCTTGTTTTTTGGACAGTCAGGGAAATTGTCGTTGTGCTATTCTGTGCAAAAGCAATCATCCTGAACCATATTTAGAAATCCTTAAGTAAAGGGACAGAGAAGGACACCTGAAGGTAGCCCTTATTGCTTTTTTCCCATCTCCCTGCAGGCCATCTATTAGAATGTCTGGAAGGCAAACAAGGAGAGGCAGACAGTCAGGAGGCAATAAAAGAGGGCAAGCAGGCTCTGTGTCTGGGGGCAACAGTGCTGGTCGTGGACGCGGTGCATTGTCATCAGCACATGGCCATGGGACACGCTTGTCCTTCTTTTCGGCAGCTGGACATGTTGAGCCACATCATGCCGAAGACTTGGTAGAGTGGATGACCAAGCCCTCCTCCTCCTCCTCATCCTCTCTCACCCAGGCTCAGGGTACTGGCAAAGCAGTTGCCAAAGCGTCCTCTTCCCTGGTATCAATGTCAGACTCATCATCAGTCACTCCTTCCCTAGACCCACCATGTCCTCCTCCTGAGGAGTCCCCCGAACTGTTTGAGCACAGTGTTGGGTACATGCTCCAGGAGGATGCCCAGCGTTTCGAAGGGTCTGATGATGAAACCCAGCTACAGGAAGGCAGTAGGGTGAGAGCAGACAGAGGGGATGCTCAAGAAGGACACCAATCTGGCAGTCATGTTCCAGCAGCTGCAGCATACTGCCAGATTGGCTCCAGTGATGAGGAGGGAGGGGATGATGAGGTCACTGACTCCACATGGGTGCCTAATAGGAGAGAGGAGGAGGAGGAGGATGAGGAGGAGGCACATCTCCAACGAGACAGGATGCCCTTTGGTGGCCAGCGTAAGGGCAGTACACCGACGGAATCACACCGCAGAGCTCCGCCTGTGCAGGGCGCTGCCTCTGCCCGTCATTCAAAAAGTTCCTTGGTGTGGGCCTTTTTTGAGGCTAGTGCATCAGATCGCACAGCTGCTGTTTGCAACATATGTCTCAAGCGTATATCGCGTGGCCAAAACATCAGCCGCTTGGGTACCACATGCCTGACCAGACATACTGTATGTTGACCTGCCATGCAGCTCGTTGGCAAGCCTACCTCAAAGACCCACACCAAAGAACAAAGCGGACCTCTCCTTGCACCGCATCAGCTGGGATCTCCAACCCCACTATAACTTCAGTCCTGTCTGAAACATGCACTGAGAGGAATGAAGGTGTAGAATTAGGTGTGTCACAGCCAAGTACTTGCGGCCACTCTGCTAGCAGTACACCGACGTCCGATTCTAGCAGGCAAATTTCCCTGCCCCAGCTGCTGGACCGTCGAAAGAAGTTCACTCCCAGCCATCCACATGCCCAGCGGTTGAATGCTAGCTTGGCTAAATTGCTAGCGCTTCAACTGCTGCCTTTTCAGTTGGTAGACTCGGCCCCCTTCCGTGAGTTTGTGCAATGTGCGGTTCCTCAGTGGCAGGTTCCCAAACGCCACTTTTTCTCACGGAAGGCTATTCCAGCTCTCTACCGGCATGTGGAAGGCAATGTCTTGGCCTCGCTGGACAGGGCGGTCAGCGGTAAGGTGCATATTACCGCTGACTCATGGTCCAGCAGGCATGGACAGGGACGTTACCTTTCTTTCACGGCCCATTGGGTCACTCTTTTGGCAGCTGGGAAGGATGCAGGACAAGGTGCAGTAGTGTTGGAGGTTGTCCCACCGCCACGCCTCCAAAATGCTACTACTGGTTGTGACACACCTCTCTCCTCCACCCCCTCCTCTTCTTCTTCCTCCATGGCCTCTTCCTGTGGTTTGTCCTATGAACCAGCGGTGCTCCGTAGCCGTTCACGGGGCTACGCAAGTACGCAGGCAAAAAGATGCCATGCCGTGCTTGCGCTGGTGTGTTTGGGGGACAGAAGCCACACTGGGGCAGAGGTCCTGTCTGCTCTGCAGGGCCAGGCCGAGAGGTGGTTGACGCCACGCCAGCTTAAGCCAGGAATGGTGGTTTGCGACAATGGCACCAACCTCCTCTCCGCCCTTCGACAGGGACAACTGACCCATGTGCCCTGTGTGGCTCACGTCCTTAACCTGGTGGTGCAGCGTTTCTTGGGCAGGTACCCGGGCTTACAGGATGTCCTGAGGCAGGCCAGGAAAGTCTGTGTGCATTTCCGCAGATCTTATAATGCCAGTGCTCGCCTGGCTGAGCTGCAAAAGGAGTTGAACCTGCCCAAGAACCGCCTTATATGTGACATGCCCACCAGGTGGAACTCAACGTTGGCCATGCTGCAGCGGCTGCACACGCAGCAGAGGGCCATCAATGAGTACCTGTGCGACTACGGCACCAGGACAGGGTCAGGGGAGCTTGGTTTTTTTTCTCCACGCCAGTGGGGCATGATCAGGGATGCATGCACTGTCCTGGCACCATTTGAGGAGGCCACGAGGATGGTGAGCAGTGACAGTGCATGCATCAGTGACACTGTACCTCTTGTCCACCTGTTGGAGCACACGCTGCGTGGAATAATGGACAGGGCACTTGAGGCAGAACAGAGGCAGGAAGAGGAGGACTTCCTTGCCTCTCAAGGCCCCCTTTACCCAGACAGTGTTCCTTCTGTCCCACCCATCGCACAGGAAGAGGAGGAGGAGGAGGAGGAGGAGGAGGAGGATTGTGTCAGCATGGAGGTGGAGGCTGGCACTCAGCATCATCAGCAGCAGTCTTTTAGGGATGATTTACAGTCCCAAGAAACCAGTGGACTTGTACGTGGCTGGGAGGAGGTGACTGCGGATCATGTCGTCCTTAGTGACCCAGAGGACTCCGGAGCGAATGCCTCAGCAAACCTACGCTGCATGGCCTCCCTGATCCTGCAAAGTCTGCGGAAGGATCCTCGTATTCTTCGGATCAAGGAGAGGGACCATTACTGGCTGGCCACTCTCCTTGATCCACGGTACAAGGGTAAGGTTGCGGACCTTATGTTACCGTCGCAGAGGGAGCAGAGGATGAGACAACTCCGGGAGGCCTTGCAGAAAGGTCTGTGCAACGCGCTCCCAGAGACTGGGAGGTTACAAACTCCTGGTCCTGGACAACGAGTTGCTGAGGCTTCGGCCAGTCAAAGAAGGAGCGGTGGGGAAGGTGGCCGTCTGACCGATGCGTTCAGACAATTCTTTAGTCCGCAGCCCCAAAGTATGATCGGTTCCAGCAACCATCGCCAGCGTCTGATAAACATGGTGCAGGAATATCTAGGGGCAAGGTCAGACTTGGACACCTTCCCCACCGAAAATCCTCTGGCTTACTGGGTCTTGAGGATGGATCACTGGCCAGAGCTTGCACAGTATGCAATTGAGCTACTGGCCTGTCCTGCATCCAGCGTTCTTTCGGAACGCACATTCAGTGCTGCTGGAGGATTTGTCACGGATCACAGGGTGCGCCTGTCCACCGACTCGGTTGATCGACTGACTTTCATCAAGATGAACCAGTCTTGGATCACCACCAGCTACCACACACCTGATGCTGATATAACAGACTAATTGATTTTAACATGTCACATCCCTTCAAGACTGATGCTGATGCTGAGTGCCTGTGCTGTTATGTTGACTGGCTATCCTCCTCCTCCGAGTCCTCAATGATACGATTGATGATGATAGCTTGGAAGATCATTTTTGTTTATGGGTGCCGCCACCAGTGGCTAAGGCCCAATTTTTCAGCCCCTGTTTAACAGGGGCGTGTAATTACAATTTTTGAAGCAATACTTTGCAACAGGGCTCATTGCTGTGCTCCAAGTACAGTATGTGTGAGGGGTTGGAGTGTTGTGCCACCAGTGCCTAAGGCCCAATTTTTCAGCCCCTGTTTAACAGGGGCGTGTCATTACAATTTTTGAAGCAATACTTTGCAACAGGGCTCATTGCTGTGCTCCAAGTACAGTATCTGTGAGGGGTTGCAGTGTTGTGCCACCAGTGCCTAAGGCCCAATTTTTCAGCCCCTGTTCAACAGGGGCATGTAATTACAATTATTGATCTAATAATTCACAGCAGGGCCCATTCCTGCACCCACCAAGCAAGAGTAACTCTGAGGGCTTACAGTGTTGTGGCAACACCACCACCACCACCACCACCACGAAAGGCCCAATTTTTCAGCCCCTGTTCAACAGGGGCATGCAATTACAATTCTTGATCTAATAATTCACAGCAGGGCCCATTGCTGCACCCACCAAGAGTAACTGTCAGGGCTTACAGTGTTGTGGCACCAGCACCACCATCAAAGGCCCAATTTTTACTACCACTGTTCAACAATTATATGTAATTACAATTCCTGATATAATAGTTGACAGCAGGGCGTTCCAGCACCAACCAAGAGTAACTGTGAGTGCTTACAGTGTTGTGCCAACACCAACTAAGGGGCCTATTTCTGCAGATTATATACGGCAGGTCCCTACTTTCAAACATCCAACTTACAAACGACTCCTACTTGCAAACGCAAGAAGACAACAGGAAGTGAGAGGAAATCTACCCCTAGGAAGGAAAATTCTCTCCTGTAAGAATTAATATGGGAGAAAGGTGTCTCCTCTGTACTGATGCTTTATCAGCAATCCTTGTTTCAAGAAAAACACCACATTTCAAAAAGAGTTGTCATTGGGACGGAAAGTGAGGTGAAATGTTCTGAACAGGGGCACAGACAGCAAAACAAATGTTACAGGGGTGATAACCCTTACCTATGTTTTCCAAAAAGTTTAAAAATAGATTTTTGGGCTGGAGCTACACTTAAACAATGTACCTGTTCAAAATTACAAACAGATTCTACATAAGAACAAACATACAGTCCCTGTCTTGTATGCACCGCCTGTATACGGCTGTTCAGAGTATATAGGGCCTTTTTTATTTTATGTGCGGGGTTCCCCTTAATATCCATACAAGACCCAAAGGGGCTGGTAATGGGCTGGGGTATGGGGGGGGGGGTCATGGGGTAGCTATGCCATTTTTCTTAAAGATTTTCATCCATATTACCGGGACCAGACATTACATTAAAGCCGCAAGCAGTTTTAAATGGCTTTTTTTTCCTTTAGAAGTGTCATTTTGTGCAGGGACAGTTCTAAACACGGGAAACACGTGGCACTTCACAGGCATACTTTAGACACCCCCCAGGTACGATATTTAAAGGAATATTTGACTTTTTTTTTTTTTCACTTTATGCATCATTAAAATGACTGCTCCCGAAAAACGACCGTTTTTAAAACTTCTTTTTGCATTGATACATGTCCCCTGGTGCAGAACCCGGGTTCCCAAACTCTTTTTAGGACAATAACATGGATAATAGTTGTTATAATTAGCACTTTAGAATTCGAACGTTCGCATCCATTGTATTTAATAGGGTTCTAATGTTCGTACGAACTTTCGGTCCGTTCGCGGGTTCTGGTGCGAACCGAACCTGGGGGTGTTCGGCTCATCACTATACTCCAGTATTATAATAACATTCAAAGTATTCTCCAACGTTAGGATGCAGTGGAGGAGCAGAAATACATACCTTTCCCAAGGAAAATGCTGCTTCAGGCTCCCTTCGGTGCTGCTCATATAACAGCCTAGGGAACATGGCCATGTTTCTTTGCTGCAGGAGAGTTCAGATTGGTTGAGCCTTCTCTTCAGCTGCGATAATTCCCTTTAAGGCTCTGTT